>CM065591.1:109716824-110343887 GCA_033119425.1 Bufotes viridis
TCCAGTGGTGGGTGATATGACGCATGATTCCTTGCTGTGGGTCCTCTCTCCTCTGTCTGGGTGCTGTGGCCGAAACAACTGAAAGTGGCCTTCTCCAGTAGTGGGTGATATGACGTATGATTTCTTGCTGTAGAACCTCTCTCCTCTGTCTGTTTGCCGGGGCCGAAATAACTGAAAGTGGCCTTTTCCAGTGGTGGGTGATATAACGCAGGATTCTCTGCTATGGGACCTCTCTCCAATTGATATTGGTTAATTTTTATTTATTTTATTTTATTTTAATTCTTTTCCCTATCCACATTTGTTTGCAGTGCATTTACCTACATTTTGCTGCCTTTTGCAGCCCTCTAGCCCTTTCCTGGACTATTTTACAGCCTTTTTAGTGCCCAAAAGTTTGGGTCCCCATTGACTACAATGGGGTTCGGGTTCGGGATAAAGTTCGGGTCGAGTTCGGATCCCGAACCCGAACATTTTCGGGAAGTTCGGCCGAACTTCTCGAACCCGAACATCCAGGTTTTCGCTCATCTCTAGCCACCTCCATGCTTCACTGTGGGTATGGTGTTTTGTTGGTGATGTGCAGTGTTGTTTTTGCGCCAAACGTATCTTTTGAAATAATGGTCAAAAAGTTCAACCTTGGTTTCATCAGATCATAACACCTTTTCCCACATGCTTTTGAGAGATTTCAGATGTGTTTTTGCAAAATGTAGCCTGGATTGGATGTTTTTCTTCGTAAGAAAGGGCTTTCGTCTTGCCACTCTTCCCCATAGCCCAGACATATGAAGAATACGGGAGATTGTTGTCATATGTATCACACAGCCAGTACTTGCCAGATATTCCTGCAGCTCCTTAAATTTTTTTGTAGGTCTCTTAGTAGCCTCCCGCAGCAGTTTTCTTCTCGTCTTTTCATCAATTTTGGAGGGATGTTCAGTTCTTGGTAATGTCACTGTTGTGCCATATTTTCTCCATTTGATGATGACTCTCTTTACTGTGTTCCATGGTATAGCTAATGCCTTGGAAATTTTTTTGTACCCTTCTCCTGACTGATATATTTTAACAATGAGATCCCTCTGATGCTTTGGAAGCTCACTGTGGACCATGGATTTTTCTGTGGGATGCAACTAAGAAAATTTCAGGAAAGACCAACTAGAGCAGCTGAACTTTATTTGGGGTTAATCAGAGGCAGTGTAATTGATGGCAGGTGTATGCTGACTCCTATTTAACATGATTTTGTAATGTGATTGCTTAATTCTGAACACAGCTACATCCCCAGTTATAAGAGGGTGTGCACACTTATGCAACCACATTATTTTAGTTTTTTTTTGTTTTCTTCCCTCCACCTAAAAGATTTTTAGTTTGTTTTTCAATTGAACCAGTTTATAGGTCAAATTAAAGGTGGAAAAAGTTCTGAAATGATTTATCTTTGTTTCATTTTTTTTTTAAAGCACAGAAACCTGAAATTTTTACAATTTTAAATTATATCTACTGTAAATATTACTGTATGGGTCCATAGGTGTCTAGGGGTGCCCTCATTATGTACAGTATATTACTAAAATGCATGTGAGGTCTATGTTATCTATATATTGAACAATTCTAATTACTAAATAAAAGACATGCACTACTTTCTCACAACAAAAAATCAGGAAAGCTCACAGAGTTTTGTGCAAAAATGTCTGTGTTCAAAAATGTGTTACTTTCTGATGCATCAATCCTGGAAAAGAGAAAATACAGTATGGGTCCATAGAAGTCTAAGGGTGACTTATTACAGATCTGTATAACACGAATGCATAATGAAAAAATGTGCATGAGGTCTATGTTATCTCTCATCTTTAGACCGAAAAAATCAAATTACTAACAAACTAAGTAAAATAAACATTTTCTTATTTAAAAAAAGAAAAGTAAATATATTTATTTTTTTATGGGATTTCATTTACTACTGTTTTAGATGTTTGGTACAGATTTTATTACTCTTTAGAATTGCTTCATGAAATTTACTAAAATGTAATACTCAGATATCCCACTAGTGCAATGATATAATTAAATTGAAGAGTGTTGCAAAAATTGGCAATAAATGAACTATGGCCAAATAAAGTAAAGACAAATTAATGTGCACCTTGAGATGCAGAATGTGTAATAGCTTTTCATTTATTGTCATTTTCTTGAATACATTCACAATTAATTAAAGCAAGATTATCAAGAGATAACTAGCTTCATTAACATACATAATTAGGATTTTTTTCAACTCTCGGCAAAATATATATAAAATAAACGTAGCTAATTGCTTCTTGGAAAATTGCATTACTGCTTTAATAAACAATATAGCCAAAGCCTTTACAGTAATAATATTCCTTAACCCCTTCAGGACCATGCCATTTTTCACTTTAAGGACCAGGCCATTTTTTTTGCAAATCTGACATTTCATTTTATGTGGTGAATTGATAACTTTAAAACGCTTTTACTTATCCAAGCCATTCTGAGACTGTTTTCTCATCACATATTGTACTTACTGACAGTGGTAAATTTGAGTCAAAATATTTCTTTTTTATTTATAAAAAATACAAAATTTACCAAAAACAATTCGCAATTTTCAAAATGTCAATTTCTCTGATTTAAAAACAGATACTGATACCTCCTAAAATAGTTATTACCTAAAATTTTCCATATGTCTACTTCATGTTTGAATCATTTTGTAAATTAATTATTTTTTGGGGGAACGTTAGAAGGCTTAGGCCTCTTTCATATGGGTGTTGCATGTGAGGGCCAGACAAGATGTGCGTGCGTTTTAGGAAAATGCGCGATTTTTCCATGCAAGTTCAAAGCGTTTTAATGGATTTTGCACGCGCGTGAGAAAAATCGGTATGTTTGGTACCTGAACCCGGACTTCTTCACAGATCCTTCTATCTTCATTCAGCAGGACCTGCACTAACGTCACATGGTGAGCTTGATGTCGTCACCAAAGGTTATTTTCCTTCCAGGTCCTCAAAGAAGAAGAAAAAAGACGAGCAGGGCTGCGCGATCAAGTGGATGAGGTGAGTTTATTTATTTATTTTAACCCCTCAATTACTATTTTACTTAGCATTCTGTATTAAGAATGCTATTATTTTCCCTTATAACCATGATATAAGGGAAAAAAAATAAAAATTAGGTCCCCCATCCCGATCAGCTCCTAGCAAGCATGAATAAAAATCGCACTGCATCCTCACTCGCTTGCAGATGTTTGCGATTTTCACGCAGCCCCATTCACTTCTATGGGGCTTGCTTGCGTGAAAAACGCACAATATAGAGCTTACTGCGATTTTCACGCAACACACAGGTGATGCGTGAAAATCACCGCTCATGTACACAGCCCCATTGAAGTGAATGGGTCCGTATTCAGTGCGGGTGCAATGCGCTCACCTCACGCATTGCACCCATGCGAAAAACTCGCCCGTGTGAAAGGGACCTTAGAACTTTAGAAGCAAATCTTAACATTTTTCAGAAAATTTCCAAAACCCAGTTTGTAAGGACCAGTTCAGTTCTGAAGTCACTTTGTGGGGCTTACATAACAGAAACCACCCATAAATGGCCCCATTTTAGAAACTATATCCCTGAAGGTTTTATAACCCGATTTTTACAAACTTTTTTTTTACCTTTTAGGTGTTCCACAAGAATTAAAGGAAAATGTAGATGAAATTTTAGAATTTCACTATTTTGGCAGATTTTCAATTTTAATCAATTTTTTTCCCTCTAACAAAGCAAGGGTTAATAGCCAAACAAAACTCAATATTTATTTCCCTGATTCTGTAACATATTAACATAGTATAAAGACATTTGTCCCTCCAGTTTGGCCTGTTATCCTGCAAGTTGATTCAGAGGAAGGCAAAAGAAAAACAACTTGTGAGGTAGCAGCAAATTTTCCCCACTTAAGGGGAAAAAAATTCCTTCCCGACTCCAATCAGAATAACTCCCTGGATCAACGACCCATCTCTAGTAGATATATCTTTTAATATTATTACACTCCAGAAATACATCCAGGCCCCTCTTGAACTCTTTTAGTGAACTCATTATCACCACCTCCTTAGGCAGAGCGTTACATAGTCTCACTGCTCTTACCGTAAAGAATCCTCTTCTATGTTTTTGTACAAACCTTCGTTCCTCCAGATGCAGAGGATGTCCCCTTGTCCCCATTCACAGTCCTGGGGATAAATAGATGATGGGAGAGATCTCTGTACTGACCCCTGATATATTTATAAATAGTTATTAGATCTCCTCACAGTCATATTTTTCTAAAGTGAATAACCCTAATTTTGATAATCTTTTAGGGTATTGTAGATCCCTCATTCCAGTATTACTTTAGTTGCCCTCCTCTGAACCCTCTCCAGCTCTGCTATGTCTGCCTAGTTTAAAGGAGACCAGAACTGTTCACAGTACCCATGTGTGGCCTGACCAGTGATTTGTAAAGTGGTAGGACTATGTTCTCATCACGGGCATCTATGCCCCTTTTGATACAACCTATTATCTTATTGGCCTTGGCAGCAGCTGCCTGATACTGGTTTTTATAGCTTAGTTTGCTGTTAACTAAAATTCATAGGTCCTTTTCCATGTCAGTGTTAACCAGTGCTTTAGCATTTAGTATGTTCGGGTGACTTGCATTATTCCTTCCCATGTGCATAACATTACATTTTTCAGTGTCTTTAGTTTACAGAAACACCCCATTTGTGATCGTAAACTGCTGTACGGGAACACGGCAGGGCGCAGAAGGAAAAGAGCGCCATGTGGTTTTTGGAGGGCAGATTTCACTGGGATAATTTTAAGTTGCTATATCAAATTTGAAGACCCCTTGATGCACCCCTAGAGTAGAAACTCCGAAAACTGACCCCATTTTGGAAACTACGGGATAAGGTGGCAGTTTGGTTGGTACGCAGGGTGCATATGAGTTTTGGTTGCTCTATATTCCACTTTTTGTGAGGTAAGGTAACAAAAATAGCTGTTTTGGCACAGTTTTTATTTTTTGTTTTTTACAGTGTTCATCTGAAAGATTAGATCATGTGCTATTTTTATACAACAGGTTGTTATGGAATATGACTTCTTTTCAAGTTGTTTGTTTCAGTTTTACATAATAAAGCATTTTAGAAAAAACAGATTTTTTTAGTGTCTCCACATTCTGAGAGACATTTTTTTTTTTTTTTGGGGTGACTGTCTTATGTAGGGTATAAGTTTTTTTCGGTATGAGATGACAGCTTGATTGGTACTATTTTTGAATGCATATGACTTTTTGATCGCTTGGTATTATACTTTTTGTGATGTAAGGTGACAAAAAATGGCTTTTTTATACCATTTTTATTTTTTAATTTTTTTACGGTGTTCATCTGAGGGGTTGGGTCATGTGATATTTTCATACATTAGGTCATTACGGATGTGGCAATACCTAATAGGTCTACTTTTTATTTTTTTAAGTTTTACACAATAAATGAATTTTGGAAACAAATCATGTTTTAGTGTCTCCATATTCTGAGAGCCATAGTTTTTTTGTTTTTTAGGTGATTGTCTTAGAGTCAAATTTTTGGGGGTAAGATTACGGTTTAATTGCTACTATTTTAGGGTAAGTATGACGTTTTGATTGCTTGGTATTATACTTTTTGTTATTTAAGGTGTCAAAAATGGCTTTTCTGACAGTTTTTTTTTTTACGGTGTTCACTTGAGGGGTTAGATCATGTGATATTTTTATACAGCAGGACATTACGGATGTTTCAATACCTAATATGTATACTTTTTTTTATAGTTTTACGCAATGAAAGCATTTTTGAAACAAAAAAAATCATGTTTTAGCGTCTCCGTATTCTGAGATCCATAGTTTTATTTTTTTGGGGGCGATTGTCTTAGGTATGGTCTCATTTTTTGTGGGATGAGATGATGGTTTAATGGTTACTATTTTAGGGTGCGTATGACTTTTTGATCGCTTGGTATTAAAGTTTTTGTGATGTAAAGTGACAAAAAAAAATTTTACACCGTTTTTTTCTACGTTGTTCACCTGAGGGTTAAAGCGAACCTGTCACCTGCATTTCACTTAATAAACTATCAAAAGTACCTTATAGATCATCCTCATTGTGTTTTCATACAGTCTTGTCCCGCTTTTCTGCCATGTATATGCATGAAAAAATTGCCTTATTAAGTTCTCTTCTCCAGCTCCACAAGTCACGATAGAAGTCAAGGGGGCAGCCCTTCCCTCACTCCAGGCTGTAACTCCCCTGCCCTAACCCCGCCTCTATGCAGTTTAATTGACACCCGGCTCAGTCGCCGGGACCGCGTTTGTACAGGCCGCGCATGCGCCGTCGGCCTCAGTAGCAGCGCGATCCCGTCTATCGCGGGGACTCAAGGGCGATCCTGTAACTGATTCAGTTACAGGATCGCGCTTGAGTCCGCGCGATAGACGGGATCGCGCTGCTACTGAGGCCAGGCCGACGGCGCATGCGCGGTCTGTACAAGCGCGGTCCCGGAGACTGAGCCGGGTGTCAATTAGACTGCATAGAGGCGGGGTTATGGCAGGGGAGTTACAGCCTGGAGTGAGGGAAGGCTGCCCTGACTTCTATCGTGACTTGTGGAGCTGGAGAAGAGAACTTTATAAGGCAATTTTTTCATGCATATACATGGCAGAAAAGCTGGACAAGACTGTATGATAACACAATGAAGATGATCTATAAGGTACTTTTGATAGTTTATTAAGTGAAATGCAGGTGACAGGTTCGCTTTAAGGTAATGTGCTATTTTAATAGACCTGGTTGCTATGGACACGGCGGTAGCTAATATGTCTACTTTTTTTTTTTTTTTTACACTTTTAACACAATAATGCGTTTTTGGAAAAAAAATCATGTTTTATTGTCTCCATATTCTGAGAGGCATAGTTTTTTTTATTTTTTACCCGATTGTTTTATATAGAGGCTCATTTTTTTCAGATGAGGTCACAGTTTGATTGGTACTATTTTGGGTGCATACGCCTTTTTGATCGCTTGGTGTTGCACTTTTTATGATGTAAGGTGAAAAAAAATTATTGTTTTAGCACAGTTTTCTTTTTCTACGACATTCAGGTGAGGGGGTGGATCATGTGATATTTTCATAGAGCCAGTCGTTACGGATGCAGCAATAGCCAATATGTCTGGTTTTCTTAATTTTTTTACAATTTTATGTGTTTTATTTGGGGATTTTTTTTTTTACTTTAAACTTTATTATTTTATTATGAAAAACACTTTTATTTTTTTTTACTTTTTATTTTTGTCCCACTCTGGGACTTCAACTTCTGGGGTCTTTTGGACTTTCAATATATACCATTGATGTCCTATAGAAGACCACGTAATTTAAAGGAAAGACTGAAGAATGACATTAGCCCACAAAAAAGCAAAGATAAACATTTTTGGCTCTATGCAAAATGGGCAGCTACCCTGCCTTAATTGCATTAATTGCAGAAATTATGAATAAGGGACAATTTTTGGTGCATCCAGTGACTAGGGAATCATACAAAATCAAACGGTGCTTAACATGTGACTCCAATGTACACATCCTGGTGCCCGTGCCCAAAATTGTATATAGGTGAAATAACATGTGACCTCAAAACACGAGTGAACCAGCACAGATACTCCATATGGAAAAATAACATATCAATTTATCTGTGTCTAAACATTTTGTGGACATGGCTCACGTGGAAAGTGACCTGAGGTGTATCGTCATTGACCATGTACCCATGGGCAGAACTCGTGGCAATCGTGTTAAAATTCTCAAAACATGTGAATCTGAGTGGATATTCAGACTCAAATCTTTAAAATTATAATCCACAACAAGGGCTATACATAAAACGTAGCTTTTAATTACCACTATTAAAATAAAAGAATACCTCACCGTGTGAACCAATATTGTGCATATATACAAAATCACAGCTTACCTCAAGCCTTCACAATGGATGCTTGTGTATATACTCACATATATGTGGGTGTAGATGACTGCTTGTGTGGTTTTGTGACATTCACAAACTAATACCTACGTTTCCCTGGTCATCCCTGTATAAATCGGGACCTGGGACCTGTAATGTCACCTGCCTACACAGCAGAGCACCCGCCCCGACAAGAGCGACCCCACATCGAACCTGACCCTGAATATTGGGCCTATTCCCTATATAATCCTTCACTAATTCCCTACGTGTCACGTTTCATCCATAGGAATGGACTCATCAGGGGATTTTATCCACACTAAAAGGGAAAAAACATAAACCAAAAAACACTCTAAATATGTGCATCCATAAAAGAAATCAGTTGGAAAGCTCCTATTTATACGAAAGTAACATACCTTAATATCCATCAAAGTCCAGGGATAGATATTTCCTTTTTCAGCACAATCCTGAAAAACCAGTGGGCTAATACAGGAAAAGCAGGGTCTCAATCAACCCACACAAATATACAGCAAGGCCAGTGAGCGAGCGCTATTGATATCAGCCCTCCCGCTCCTTAAATAACCCACCTCATCAATGTACCGGCTTCTTCCTCATGTCTGTGGAACGCACGCCGCCGCGTGCGCTCCACCGACCGGAAGTGACGATGCGCCGCCTGATGGATGCAGAAATGCAACGTAAGTGCCCACCCCCGGCTGCTAGGCAACCAGAGGACGCCGGATACGTATAAACATATCAGCGCTTACTCCGTCGCCTGCTTGCCGTTTGGTGAGCACCTAATATGTGTTCCGGTTGTGTTATATGTAGACACATGGAGTGTGGAAAGACCTTTGTAAGTAGTAATACTCAGAAAAGGTATGAAATACGTGAATTTATCAATTGTCGTTCAAAGGGGGTGGTCTATAAGATTACATGCAGATATAAACTTGAATATATAGGGAAAACTAAAAGAGAATTGCGCCGAAGGATAGGGGAACATCTAAATGATATCGAAAATCAAAAGGACATCCCGGTCTCTCGGCATGTGAGGAATGTGCATGGGGGTGATACCACATGTTTAAGAGTAATGGGGATTGAGCTAATTAAACCTGACCCAAGAGGTGGTGATTGGGACCGACAAATTTTGCAGAGTGAGGCCAAGTGGATCTACTATTTAAAAACGGTAGATCCCTTTGGCCTAAATGAGCAGCAGAATTATGCTTGTTTTTTGTGAAGGATTTAATTTAACATTGTGATTTCTTGATTCTGAACAACCTGTTTTCCTCTAGACATGACAAACAAATAGTTAATAATCCTGCCAACCTTTTCAGTATGTCTATTGTGACGTTAATTAGTCGACCTCTGTTAAGCAGCAATAGGTGCTCACTAGAGATGAGCGAACACCTAGATGTTCGGGTTCGAGAGGTTCGGCCGAACTTCCGGAAAATGTCCGGGTTCGTGATCCGAACTCAACCCGAACTTCATCCCGAACCCGAACCCCATAGAAGTCAATGGGGACCCGAACTTTTGGGCACTAAAAAGGCTGTAAAAGACACCCAGAGGGATAATATACCGCAATAAACGCATTGCGATTACAACTTTGAGCTAACGATCACCATGGGAACGCCTCCTCCAGTAGAATGTACTGTCGGATCTGAGAATTAAGTTGAAATCGCAATGCGATTCTTATATTTGCTTAATCGCATTGCGATTTCAACTTAACATTGCTAAATAATTCCATCCATATCGTTAACTTACTGAGTCAGTAAGTTAACGAATATGGATGGAATTATTTAGCAATGCTAAGTTGAAACGGCAATGCGATTAAGCAGATATATAATAATCGCATTGCAATTTCAACTTAATTCTCACATCCGACAGTACATTCTACTGGAGGAAGCGTCCCATGGTGATCGATAGCTCAAAGTTGTAATCGCAATGCGATTAGCTAAATACATAAGAATCGCATTGCGATTCCTACTTTTAGTACTCAACTTTTAAAATCGTACACCACTTTAAGTTCCAAAGTTGCAATCGCGTTCGAATAGAACTTAAAGCTGTCTCTTAGTCAGTTTTAGTATTGGTGTGCTGTAATAGAAGTTACATTCGTACGCTGAATATAACTTAGAGCAATACGGTCAACTTTACACTGTTAGTTTTATTATCGCGATAATACAACTATTCAAGAATCGTGTACGTGCGTCTGTACGTGTGTGCGTTACCTCGGACACTATTCTATTTTGCCAGCCACAGCTGAAACCACTGATTTATGGTATTGCTATTTTGGCAATTGAATTTAACCCCAGAAAATAATCTATCCTTTGCCAGACAGCAGACAGTATTATACTTGTCTAGCCAAAGCTGGAACACCAGATTTAGGGATTGGTATTTGGACAATTGTATTTAACCCCTTAATAAAATATAGAAATTTCTTTCCTGAGTTTCTAGGGGTGACAATTAGCACAGCCAAGCCCCTGATGTAGGATATAGCAAAAAAAAAAAAACTAGTATTGATGGATTGATGGACTTGGTGGCAGCTTCTTCTGGCGCACCACAAGTCACAAAATGGCCGCGATCAACCCAGAAAATAAGTGACAGAAAACGCTCTGTGCAGCCTAAAAACCAGCGAGCAAGTAACTAGTAGAAGTTCAATGATTCTCAGCTGTAAATTGATCCGTTCATTAGGTGCTGTTGCTGACTTTAACCTGCCTAATCTCGCCCTGACAGAAGCTGAGTCCTCTCCCTACACTAATCAGAGCAGTGTGACGTGCGGGCGCTACGTGACTCCAGCTTAAATAGAGGCTGGGTCACATGCTGCACTTGGCCAATCACAGCCATGCCATTAGTAGGCATGGCTGTGATGGGCTCTTAGGGCAAGAAGTAAAACGCTAGCTGATTGGCTGCTGTGCAGCCCTTCAGAAAGTGGGAAGTATTCGACGAACACCGAACCCGAACCCGAACTTTTTTGAAAATGTCCGGGTTCGGGTCCGGGTCCCGGACACCCCAAAATTCGGTATGAACCCGAACGATGCTCGAACTGTTCGCTTAACACTAGTGCTCACCAAACGGCAAGCAGGCGACGGAGTAAGCGCTGATATGTTTATACGTATCTGGCGTCCTCTGGTTGCCTAGCAGCCGGGGGTGGGCACTTACGTTGCATTTCTGCATCCATCAGGCAGTGCAACGTCACTTCCGGTCGGTGGAGCGCATGCGGCGGCGTGCGTTCCACAGACATGAGGAAGAAGCCGGTACATTGATGAGGTGGGTTATTTAAGGAGCGGGAGGGCTGATATCAATAGCGCTCGCTCACTGGCCTCGCTGTATATTTGTGTGGGTTGATTGGGACCCTGCTTTTCCTGTATTAGCCCACTGGTTTTTCAGGATTGTGCTGAAAAAGGAAATATCTATCCCTGGACTTTGATGGATATTAAGGTATGTTACTTTCGTATAAATAGGAGCTTTCCAACTGATTTCTTTTATGGATGCACATATTTAGAGTGTTTTTTGGTTTATGTTTTTTCCCTTTTAGTGTGGATAAAATCCCCTGATGAGTCCATTCCTATGGATGAAACGTGACACGTAGGGAATTAGTGAAGGATTATATAGGGAATAGGCCCATTATTCAGGGTCAGGTTGGATGTGGGGTCGCTCCTGTCGGGGCGGGTGCTCTGCTGTGTAGGCAGGTGACATTACAGGTCCCAGGTCCCGATTTATATATAGGGAGGACCAGGGAATCGTAGGTATTAGTTTGTGAATGTCACAAAACCACACAAGCAGTCATCTACACCCACATATATGTGAGTATATACACAAGCATCCATTGTGAAGGCTTGAGGTAAGCTGCGATTTTGTATATATGCACAATATTGGTTCACACGGTGAGGTATTCTTTTATTTTAATAGTGGTAATTAAAAGCTACGTTTTATGTATAGCCCTTGTTGTGGATTATAATTGAGATAGTGGTCAAGGAGCGTTGTCCTCTAGAGAAGTCTAATGAGGAGAGGTGGAGTTACATTTGTCTTAATTTTTGGTTATGGCAGGATTTCTAGTTACAGGATTTAGTTCTGAGGAATGGTTGACAGAAGCAAAAGAGATTTTTTCTGAAAATAATTAATGTAAAAAAAGATATGTACCTTCATTTAGAGTGGCCTTTAAAGAGCTGGAAAAGGTTTACAGGGAGCAGATAGTTTCGTGGTGGGAAGTTCAGAGCCTGAGGAACTATATAGATCATAATATCGTTCCCAGAGGTCTGAGAATAACATTAACCCCGGCTTTGAGGTGCAGGAATGCATCCTTAATGACAATTTGGGAGCAGGAGGCAACCAGTAGCTCCTTACGGTTTATGCGGATACTGCTTGAACAGGAGACAGTGACATTGGGGAAACTTGATGCCCAGCTGAAAGAGCAAATTAGTATCACGCAATCATTCTCCAAGGAAGCAGAATTTGCCTCCAAGGAGAAACAATTACAAACTGCGTTGGAACGTTTCCAATACCATTTAAAGGAACGTAAACACAAACAATTTGTGCGGGATTTAGCAGACTTTAAAGAAAATAAGGCCTATACATTAATTACTGACCGTAATAGGCGGGTGGAGCAAGATATAGGTGCCATCTCAACTGAAACAGAATTATCAGATTCAGATAAGGAAGGCTCTATAGGAGGACATATGGTGAATGGTGGGAGTGGTAGGAGTAGAGGTCGAGGTAGGAGGAATTACCGTGGCAATTATAAGGGAAACAGTAATTTATTAGATCAAAACCCGGTATATGCCCTGAGAAATCGAAATCCACCACCCCCTGTCCAAACAAATCAATAGTTGTAAATTTGTCATCACAGGTTTTGGATTCTGCTAAAGTGGCAGTTTTAGAGAAAGGCTTGAACTTTGTTCCCACCCCGAAATTTAATTTGTTCCGTACCATTGTAGACCTAAATCTATTTGCCAGGAAATTGAGATGGTTTAAACATTATCGCCATCAAGAGAAAAAACAAAGCATTGAAATGGGGATTCCCAGGGAAATGTTAAAAGATGTGAGATTATTGGAAAGCTTGGCAAATACTGAGCCTTCAGATAAAGGGAAAGGTCCCTTCACCACTTGTAAACTTAAGAGTAAAAAGTTACCCCCAACAGGTGATGTGAACTGTATCGATATTTTTCTGAATCTGACAAGTGCAGAATTAGAAAATTAATTTCTGGACCACACTCCCCAGAATTGTACACCTGGGGAAATGGCGGCCTTGAAACGACTGGCAGATAATAGCAGGATAGTTGTTAAAGCGGCGGACAAGGGGGGGAATATTGTGGTCCTGGATAGGACGCAATATAAACAAATGTGCCATTGTCTGCCTTCCTACCATCATGTCCCTTACTGTATGGCTGCCCCTGCGGCAGATTTATGATGTATCTGCTCCATGCCCAGAAAATTGCATTCACTATGGGTTGGACAAATGTTGTGTGTGTGTAGATTCATTTTTAGTCAGATTTACCATTGCAAATTTTTGACCAAGAAGTCTCAAGTCATCCCAAAAAGTTGTGAGTGTACTCAAGTCCTCTGGTGGCATACAGACCATCAGAAACCTCTATAATAAAGGTCACACTTTAGAATGAAAAATTTAAAGGTATTCCATGCAACACATTTAAAAAATGACATGCAAAATCAAGTAAATTTATGGAAAAAAAATGCAGCATAAGACAAACATTACAAAAAAATTAGATGAAAAATGTTCCCCAAGACTGGTGTAGTAGTTGCCAGTCCCGGAAGATCTCTCCATAGATTCTCTGTTGTATGTGAACCTAAGAGGGTACATAATATATCTAAGGCTTCTTTCACATAACCGTATAGTTTTGCTGTCCACAAAAAACAAATCCGCAAAAAAAATGGATGACATCCGTGTGCATTCCGTTTTTTTAAGAACGGAACATCTGGCCCCTAATAGAACAGTACTATCCTGTTCCGTGATGTGGACAATAATAGGACATGTTCTATCTTTGAACGGAAATACGGAAATCTGGAAATGCGGAAACGGAATGCATACGGACTACCTTCCGTTTTTTTTGCGGACCCATTGAAATGAATAGTTCTGTATACGGACCGTTTGCGAAACGCAAAAAACAGCCCGTACACTAGCAAAAAAAGAACGTTTGTGTGAAAGAGGCCTGAGGGACACTTTCTCTAACCTCTGGTGCTGTGAGTTTAATACGCAGCAAGGTGCATTATCAAAGCCTTGGGATACTATTGGCTAAGGAACAATAAGAAACCAATGTGGATAAATGGAACCGTAAAGAAAGCAATAAATGACAAAAAGAAAGCGTATAAATCACTAAAACAGAAGGAGAGTCAAGAAGCACTGATAAACTATAAGGAAAAAATAGAATATGTAAAAAACTAATAAAATTTGCCAAACTAGAGACCGAGAGATTAATTGCCAAAAAGAGTAAAACTAACCCTAAAATGTTCTTCAATTATATAAATGATAAAAAATATAAATCTGAATGAGTCGGCCCTCTACATAGCAATGAGGGGGGTGTTGCAGAGAGCGACGAGGATAAAGCAAAACTATTAAATATTTTTTACTCCACTATATTCAATGAGGAAAATAAACTGTCAGATGAAATGCAGAATATAAACGTAAATTCCCCATTAAAAGTGCCCTGTCTGACCCAGAAGGAAGTACAACAGCGACTTAAAAAGATTAAAATAGACAAATCGCCAGGATCGGATGGCATACACCCCCGTATCCTAAGGGAATTAAGTGATGTCAAAGCCAGACCTTTATTTCTGATATTTACGGACTCTATACTGACAGGGAGTGTTCCACAGGATTGGCGCATAGCAAATGTGGTGCCAATATTCAAAAAGGGTCCAAAAACAGAGCCTGGAAATTATAGGCCGGTAAGTTTAACATCTATTGTTGGTAAACAGTTTGAAGGGTTTCTAAGAGATGCAATTTTGGAGTATCTCAATGAAAATAAGCAAATAACGCCATATCAGCATGGCTTCATGAGGGATCGGTCATGCCAAACGAATTTAATCAGCTTCTATGAGGAGGTAAGTTCTAGACTTGACAGCAGCGAATCAATGGATGTCATATATCTGGACTTCTCCAAAGCATTTGACACTGTACCTTATAAAAGATTAGTATATAAAATGAGGATGCTCGGACTGGGAGAAAATGTCTGTATGTGGGTAAGTAACTGGCTGAGTGACAGAAAACAGAGGGTGGTTATTAACGGTAGATACTCAGATTGGGTCACTGTAACTAGTGGGGTACCTCAGGAGTCAGTATTGGGCCCTATTCACTTCAATATATTTATTAATGATCTTGTAGAAGGCCTGCACAGTAAAATATCTATTTTTGCAGATGACACTAAACTGTGTAAAGTAATTAACACTGAAGAGGACAGTTTTCTGCTACAGAGGGATCTGGATAGATTGGAGGCTTGGGCAGAGAAATGGCAGATGAGGTTTAACACTGACAAATATAAAGTTATGCACATGGGAAGGAATAATGCAAGTCACCCGTATATATTAAATGGTAAAAAACTCAGTAACACTGACATGGAAAAGGATCTAGGAATTTTAATAAACAGCAAATTAAGCTGCAAAAATCAGTGTCAGGCAGCTACTGCCAAGGCCAATAAGATAATGGGTTGCATCAAAAGGGGCATAGAGGCCCGTGATGAGAACCTTAGTCCTACCACTTTACAAATCACTAGTCAGACCACACATGGAGTAATGTGTACAGTTCTGGGCTCCTGTGAGCTAGGCAGACATAGCAGAGCTGGAGAGGGTTCAAAGGAGGGCATCTAAAGAATACAGTACCCTGAAAGGTTATCAAAATTAGGGTTATTCACTTTAGAAAAAAGATGACTGAGGGGAGATCTAATAACTATGTATAAATATATCAGGGGTCAGTACAGAGATCTGACCCATCATCTATTTATCCCCAGGACTGTGACTGTGACGAGGGGACATCCTCTGCGTCTGGAGGAAAGAAGGTTTGTACACAAACATAGAAAAGGATTCTTCACTGTAAGAGCAGTGAGACTATGGAACTCTCTGCCTGAGGAGGTGGTGATGGTGAGTACAATAAAGGAATTCAAGAGGGATTGGATTTATTTCTGGAGTGTAATAATATTACAGGCTACAGCTACTAGAGAGGGTCGTTGATCCAGGGAGTTATTCTGATTGCCTGATTGAAGTCGGGAAGGAATTTTTTCCCTTAACCACTTAAGCCCCCTAGCTTAAACACCCTTAATGACCAGGCCACTTTTACAATTCTGCACTACACTACTTTACCCGTTTATTGCTCGGCCATACAACTTACCACCCAAATGAATTTTACCTCCTTTTCTTCTCACTAATAGAGCTTTCATTTGGTGCTATTTCATTCTTGCTGACATTTTTACTTTTTTGCTATTAATCAAAAATTACCGAAATTTTTGCAAAAATGACATTTTTCACTTTCTGTTTGAAAATTTGTCAAATAAAACTACATTTCTATATAAATTTTTCTCAAAATTTATTGTTCTACATGTCTTTGATAAAAAAAATGCAATAAGTGTATATTTATTGGTTTGGGTAAAAGTTATAGCGTTTACAAACTATGGTGCAAAAAGTGAATTTCCGGACTTTGACTTTCTGAGCACCTGTCCTGTTTCCTGACGTACTACAATGCCCAGACAGTAGAAATACCCCATAAATGACCCCATTTCCGAAAGTAGACACCCTAAGGTATTCACTGAGGGGCATAGTGAGTTCATGGAAGTTTTTATTTTTGTCACAAGTTAGCGGAAATGTTTTTTTTTTTTTTTTCAAAAATTTCATTTTCCGCAAACTTGTGACAAAAATAAAAACTTCCATGAACTCACTATGCCCATCAGCAGATACCTTAGGGTGTCTACTTTCCGAAATGGGGTCACTTGTGGGGTATTTTTACTGCCCTGGCATTTTAGGGGCCCCTAAAGCGTGAGAATACAAATGCGTAAAAATGCCCTGTGAAATCCTAAAGGTACTCTTTGGAATTAGGGCCCTTTGCGCATCTTGGCTGCAAAAAGTGGCACACATGTGGTATCGCTGTACTCAGGAGAAGTAGGGCAATGTGTTTTGGGGTGTATTTTTACATATACCCATGCTGGGTGAGAGAAATATCACTGTAAATTGACAACTTTGTATAAAATTTTTTAAAAAGTTGTCGTTTACAGCGGTATTTATCACACAAAGTATGGGTATATATAAAAATACACCCCAAAAGTCATTGCCCTACTTCTCCTGAGTACGGAGATACCACATGAGTGACACTTTTTGCAGCCAAGATGCTAAAGGGGCCCTAAAACCAATGAGTACCTTTAGGATTTCACTGGGCAATTTTACGCATTTGGATTCCAAACCCCTTCTCACGCTTTAGGGGCCCCTAAAATGCCGGGACAATAAAAATACCCCACAAGTGACCCCATTCTGGAAAGTAGACACCCTAAGGTATTCGCTGATGGGCATAGTGAATTCATGGAAGTTTTTATTTTTGTCACAAGTTAGCGGAAATGTTTTTTTTTTTTTCTTTTTCTTACAAAGTCTCATATTCCACTAACTTGTGACAAAAATAAAATTTTACATGGACTCACTATGCCCCTCACAGAACACCTTGGAGTGTCTACTTTCTAAAATGGGGTCACTTGTGGGGTATTTTTACTGCCCTGGCATTTTAGGGGCCCCTAAAGCGTGAGAAGCGGTTTGGAATCCAAATGAGTAGAAATGTCCTGTGAAATCCTAAAGGTACTCATTGGATTTAGGGCCCCTTTGCGCATCTTGGCTGCAAAAAGTGCACACATGTGGTATCGCCGTACTCGGCAGAAGTAGGGCAATGTGTTTTGTGGTGTATTTTTACATATACCCATACTGGGTGTGAAAAATATCTCTGTAAATGACAACTTTTTCCATTTTTTTATACAAAGTTGTCAATTTACAGAGATATTTCTCTCACCTAGCATGGGTATATGTAAAAATACACCCCAAACACATTGCCCTACTTCTCCTGAGTACGGCGATACCACATGTGTGCCACTTTTTGCAGCCAAGACGTGCAAGGGGCCCTAAATCCAATGAGTACCTTTAGGATTTCACAGGGCATTTTTACGCATTTGGATTCCAAACTCCTCTCACGCTTTAGGGGCCCCTAAAATGCCGGGACAATAAAATACCCCACAAGTGACCCCATTCTGAAAGTAGACACCCTAAGGTATTCGCTGATGGGCATAGTGAATTCATGGAAGTTTTTATTTTTGACACAAGTTAGCGGAAATGTTTTTTTTTTTTTCTTTTTCTTACAAAGTCTCATATTCCACTAACTTGTGACAAAAATAAAATTTTACATGGACTCACTATGCCCCTCACAGAACACCTTGGGGTGTCTACTTTCTAAAATGGGGTCACTTGTGGGGTATTTTTACTGCCCTGGCATTTTAGGGGCCCCTAAAGCGTGAGAAGCGGTTTGGAATCCAAATGAGTAGAAATGTCCTGTGAAATCCTAAAGGTACTCATTGGATTTAGGGCCCTTAGCATCTTGGCTGCAAAAAGTGCCACTCATGTGGTATCGCCGTACTCGGCAGAAGTAGGGCAATGTGTTTAGGGTGTATTTTACATATACCCATACTGGGTGTGAAAAATATCTCTGTAAGTGACAACTTTTTCCATTTTTTATACAAAGTTGTCAATTTACAGAGATATTTCTCTCACCCAGCATGGGTATATGTAAAATACACCCCAAAATACATTGCCCTACTTCTCCTGAGTATGGCGATACCACATGTGTGGCACTTTTTGCAGCCAAGATGCACAAAGGACCCCAATTCCAATGAGTACCTTTCAGGAGGGCATTTTACGCATTTTCTTCTCACGCTTTAGGGCCCCTAAAATGCCAGGGCAGTATAAATACTCCACATGTGACCCCATTTAGAAAGAAGACACCCCAAGGTATTCTGTGAGGGGCATGGTGAGTTCATACAAGATTTTTTTTTGGCACAAGTTAGCGGAATTTGATTTTTTTGTTTTTTCACACAAAGTCTCCCTTTCCGCTAACTTGTGACAAAAATTCAATCTTTCATGGACTCAATATGCCCCTCAGCGAATACCTTGGGGTGTCTTCTTTCCAAAATGGGGTCACATGTGAGGTTTTTGTACTGCCCTGGCATTTGAGGGTCTCCGCAACCATTACACGTATGGCCAGCATTAGGAGTTTCTGCTATTCTCCTTATATGGAGCATACAGGTAATGAGATTTTTTCCGTTCAGCCTCTGGGCTGAAAGAAAAATGAACGGCACAGATTTCCTCATTCGCATCGATCGATGTGGATGAAAAAATCTCTGCCAAAAATATGCAAAAAATAGAGGGGCCTGGCGATTGCCAGGACATAGGGGCTCCGCCCAAACATCCATACCCACTTCAGCTCCTATGTCCTGGCAAACGTGATTTCTCCATTCACATCGATCAATCCATCGGTGTGGAGGAAGACATCTTTGCCAGATTTTTGATACAAAGTGTTTGCCAAAGCATATGAACTCCAACACCTCTCCTCAGCTCACATGCCAGGGCAAACGTACCTGTCCTGCAGAGGAGAAATCTCGTCTTGCAGCGCCGCATACACCGACTTCACGTGTCTTCTGACAGCAGCGCAATGCTTCTCTCAGAATTCACATCAGTGCTGCGGCGTTTTCATCGGTTGGTCCGTTGATCTACCTGGAAAATAAAGGGTGGTTAGGGGAAAAAAAAAAAAGAAGAAAAACAGGCAACAGGCACATGACTTGAACGTTGCAAACTTTATAAAACATGAATAAAACCTGAACATGAAAAAAAACTGAACTTTTAAAACCTGAACTAACTCAAGATTTTTTTTCTTGCTACCTGTTTCATTTTTTTCTTTTTTAACCATTTCACGCTTTATTTTCCTAGCAGAAACCTCTCCTTTCCCATGGGACAATGTGTAAAGTGTAAATCACACAGAGATGGTGCAAGTACACTATACACGTTATCCCAAGTGAAAGGAGAGGTTTCTACCGCTTCACACTTCTGCAGCAGCACAGCAGCACCGTCCCTATGTGTTAGGGTCTCTCAAAACCTAGTATCCTGAGAGACCCTTGAGCCTGATTGTAAAAACTACCTGTGTCCTGCAATCCCTAGGTCCCTAAGTGTACCTGAGTGTGGTACTTCCGGAAACACTCCCTAGGCATAGGGCAGGGTGGTCAGGACAGTCAGGACAGAAATAACGGGTGTCACGCCTTATTCCACTCCTGCTACAGACACGACATCTTTTTCGGGTGGCGGTTGGGTTGAGGTACCAGGCACAACGCTAGGGAAGTGCCGCTCGTGTAGACGGCTAACTACACTGGTGGATGGGGCCACGGAACCTCCTGGATACAGGAGTTCCGAAATGATCTCTTCCTGAAATTTGAGGAAGGATCCTGTTCTCCCAGCCTTACTGTAGAGAACGTAACTATTATAGGCAGCCAATTGAAATAAATATACAGACACCTTCTTATACCAGCGTCTGCGCGCCGGGAAATTAAATACGGGGCCAACATCTGGTCGTTGAAGTCCACCCTCCCATGTGGAGGTTATAGTCGTGGACCGAGAGGGGCTTTTCAACGACACTGGTTGCCCGCTCAATTTGGACTGTCGTGTCTGCGTGAATGGAGGAGAGCATGTAAACGCCACGCTTGTCTCTCCATTTCACCGCGAGCAGTTCGTCGTTACACAGTGCAGCCCTCTGCCCCCTTGCAAGTCGGGTGGTAAGAAGTCGTTAGTAGCCCCGGCGACTAGGTCGCACGGTGCCGCAGCAGCCAATCTGTTCTAGGAACAAATGCTTGAAGAGGGCCACACTTGTGTAAAAGTTGTCCACGTAAAGATGGTACCCCTTGCCGAATAAGGGTGACACCAAGTCCCAGACTATCTTCCCACTGCTCCCCAGGTAGTCAGGGCAACCGACCGGCTCCAGGGTCTGATCTTTTCCCTCATAGATCCGAAATTTGTGCGTATAGCCTGTGGCCCTTTCACAGAGCTTATACAATTTGACCCCATACCGGGCGCGCTTGCTTGGGATGTACTGCTTGAAGCCAAGGCGCCCGGTAAAATGTATTAGGGACTCGTCTCACGCAGATGTTTTGTGCAGGGGTATACAAATCTGCAAATTTCAGGTTGAAATGGTCTATGAGGGGCCGAATTTTGTGGAGCCGGTCAAAAGCTGGGTGGCCTCTGGGACGGGAGGTGGTGTTGTCACTAAAGTGCAGGAAACGCAGGATGGTCTCAAAACGTGTCCTGGACATGGCAGCAGAGTACATGGGCATGTGATGAATTGGGTTCGTGGACCAATATGACCGCAATTCATGTTTTTTTGTAATGCCCATGTTGAGGAGAAGGCCCAGAAAGTTCTAAATTGAAACTTGACTGGTTTCCACCGGAAAGGCTGGGCATAGAAGCTTCCCGGGTTGTCGGCGATAAATTGAGTGGCATACCGATTTGTTTCTGCCACGACTAAGTCATAGAGCTCCGCAGTGAAAAACAGCTCAAAAACCCCAGCGCCGATCCTATCTGAGCTGTTTCCACCCGAACTCCTGACTGGGCGGTGAAAGGGGGAACTACTGGTGCGGCTGAAGTTGGGGGCTGCCAATCAGGATTTGCCAGCACCTCAGGGACTCTAGGGGCTCTACGGGCCTGTCTTTGCGGTGGCTGCGACGGGAAACTACTGCACGTGCCACCGTACTCAGCTTCAACTGCCCTTCTGGTGCTCGCCACTTCACCATGTTCTACGGCAGTGCTGGTACTAGGTCCAGGACGGGCTGCGCTGCTGGTGTATGCCTCACCACGCATCCGGCAGCGCCAGCCCCACTCTGCTGCCCTTGAAGCGGATCCTGCGCAACCTGCGGTCTAGCAACACGGGGCCGGGTACGCCTGGTTCTATCAGGGACCTCCACCTCCTCGTCAGAACTTTGAGTCAGAGAGCCACTGCTTCTACAGGTTCATATTCTGACCCGCTAGATTCGCCAGATGAGGGTTCCCATTCCTCATCCGACTGGGTCAGAATCCTGTAGGCCTCTTCAGAGGAATACCCTTGTTTGACATTTGGCCGTCTAAATTTAGGGGTATTCCCTGAGACTACCCAAGAAAAAAAGCAAGCCTGTCTTACAAATGGGAGTGTAGCGATGACAGAAGCCGCTGCGATTGATAAAAAGATCAAAACTGATTTTTTTATTTGCCGCAGCGCTAGAAGTGATTGTGCAGTGATACAAAAAAATTTTTTTTGTCACTGCGGCGGGCGGGCGTGGGTGAACGCAGGTGGGGCGACCGATCAGGTCTGATCGGGCAAACACTGCGCTTGGGGTGGAGGGCTAACTAAAGTGACAGTAATACTATTATAGATCTGACCGTGATCAGTTCTGATCACTTACAGATACTATAAAGTACAAACGCTGATTAGCGCCACGCCAATCAGCGAATCAGTGACTGCGGTGCGGTGGGCTGGGCGCTAACGCTAACTACCTACCAAAGGGACCTAAACTAACCTAAACCTAACAGTCAATACTGGTGAAAAAAAGTGACAGTTCACAAAAGTGACACTGATCACTTTTTTCCCTTTCACTATGTATTGACAGGTGATCAAGGGGTTAATTATAGGTGATCAGGGGGTGATCAGGGCCTGATATGTAGTGATTGGTGCATTGATTGGGATCTGTGCTCTGTGCTGGGTCCAACCGATGAAAAGGACCCAGCACATGGCACAGATCCCTTATAAAAGCCATATATTTGTAAATATAACTTATATCGCCTGTTTTCATAGGCTTATTTGAAATCACCAGCCTGCCAGCTCTGATCATTGGCTGGCAGGCTGGTGACGAACTTGTCCTGAGCCCGGCGGTGCGTTCCATTTGCGTTCCACCGGGCTCAGGAGCGCCATCTCGCGCTCGCGAGATGACGCGCGGGCGCGTCAAGGAGGAATGAACTGACCGCCCGCAGGACGCAATCCTGCGTGAGGCGGTCGGAAAGAGGTTAATTGGGGAAAATTGGCTTCTGCCTCACAGTTTTTTTTTTGCCTTCCTCTTCCATCAACTTGTAGGAAACAGGCCGAACTGGATGGACAAATGTCTTTTTTCGGTCTTATATACTAGGTTACTATGTTACTTGATGAAAGTTATTCAATTACGGAGGTACTTGACTCCGAAAATTGAACAATACTAATTATAATGCAGGGTACAACAAAATGCTATGTTTAATGTGCTATGTATGTGTAAATGGAAAACATAATATAACTTTTACTTTAAGCTGCATTAAAAAAAAAATTTAAGGAAGGGTAAAACCCCATTAAATTTTAGGATTAACCTGCTTCAAATACTGTTACAGAGCAAAACTGGTAAAACATAAACCTACCTTATGCCTTTATTTGCTGCATAAAAGCAATATAAAATAAAGGTCTTGGTAAATGTATTCAGGTAACTAATGGTCTTATTTAAGTGACTATGTTCCTTTTTATTGGTATCTTTTCTGTACAATCCGGAAGCAATAGTGTAAAATAAAGAAATAGGACATATCTTAATCAGCGAAGAACTTTTATAGCTTTTTATATCTATATTACATTTCCTTATCAAACATTTATGAAGGTAGCTTGTAGTTTTCAACCATTCTAATTAATATAAGTAGTTATGCAAGCAGGGAACATAAAAAGCACTCATGTATATTTTAAACTATTGTGCATTGTGTTCAAAGTACCAAACCATTCAGTATAACAATTGACAATGAATATGTTGGAGGCTCAAATAATTAAACTGTGTTTGCTTAATCTTTTTGATACATTTCTTCAATGAAATAAGAATTAGACAATGTATTGAAATTATATAGAAATAAATATCATTGGGTTGGGTTACAGATCAGTCATTTGATTGTTTTTTAAATCAATGTGGCTATTAAAATAGGATAGTTAATAGTACAAGACTTGTAAGCCAAGTTCAAGGGGTATGAATACTTTTTTAAGGCACTGTATAAAGTAATTTACTGTATACAGTGAATAGTTGCAGTTATAAAATCCTCCTGGCTCACACTGCCTGTCTGTACTATCTGAGCCTGCTGACTCTCCAATGTTGTTCTAAGCGAAGTTGTCTCACACTGCTGTCCCTGCCACCTGCATGTAAGAACTGACAGGGCATAGTGAGATGACAGGAGACATGGCAGACAGGCTCAAGCTGTACCACATGGAGACCCTGCAGTGTGACTGGATAAAAGTTGTGTAATTAATCTGTCATGGTTGCCCTCGGGGGACACAGTGCAGTGAAGTATAGTGAAACTCCACCCCTCTGTTTCTATAAAGCCAGGTAGGATGATAGGATTCATTAGGAAAACCATATATAAGGGGATAAGGAATCAAATAAAATAGGAATACACAAGGCATTACCAAGAGCCGCTATTTTATTCTTTAACAATGCACTAATGCACTATGCAGGCAAAGAGGAAAAAAAAAAAAAGCTGTAGCACTAGCCTATGTGTGCTTCCATAGTCCTGGCCACCAGAGAGGCTAATGCTTTCTACTATATTGTGCAAGCATGACCACCACTGATGGATTGCAGGGTGGTCTGTAACCGTGGAAACTAACAGTATATAATGTGATGGAAAAATGAATCTAGCCAGCAAAGGAAGCAATATGGATAATAACAATACATTAGTAAGTGGCTTGTATTAACTTCCTCTACATGATAAATGCCAATTACTGAAGTGAGACAAACCCTTTAAGGCTAAAATGCAATGTGTCCCCTGAGTTGTGTGCCAATAACATTAACTTAAGACATATTGAAAAAATCTAAAGTAGAGAAGGGTGATATTTTGGGCAGGGTTTTTCCAATTTAATGTGACTATTAGGAGGTTAAGGAAGCAAAATAGGATGCTGACACCAATATTTAGCTTTTTTTTTTAATCTTATTGGTGATTCATGCCTTTTAGGATTTGAATTTGTTTTCTATAGATGGTATGTTTGCACCCAAAATATGCATTCGTTTTGTATCAAACTAATTATGGTAATAAACTAAAGTAGAAGGCCAACTCATGAATGTACCACTTTGTGACAGTAAAGAAAAATACACATGAGTTCATATTATGCATAGTTAGTAAAAGGAAAATAGAAAAAAGATAGAAAAGCTGGGGAAAGCTAAATTTGATTTTAGTATGCATGGAATTTTAATTAACAGCAGTTCAAGTCATCTAATATATGTCACTTACATAATGTATTTCTGGAATGAATCAGTCTACAATGTTGTAAGCAGCATAAAGGTTGTTGTTTTCGAGAAACTTGAATATCTCATGGAAAATGAATACGATCAGGAAGCCATAGAGAATTTTATGATGTGTACTGTTGCCTCACTTGGAGCTCTGGGGCTTTAAAAGTCCACTAAGGGTAACACTTCGAGTTTGTGTGTCTTCCCAGTACACATGTAGGATTATTTCTACTCTCCATAAACATACTAATAGTTTTATTGATTTATTATGAAATTGTCCCTATGTGTGTTTGCTTCTCTGAAACAGGGACGTTAGATTGTGATCTCCAATGTGGAAAAAAAACTCAACTGGAAATGATTTCCAAGGAGGTATTGTATATTATAGAGCTACTTGATATCCTATCATATAATACAATAGTAAATCTACATTTGACTCATCAAAGTTGTAATTATTTCACATTTCAATTACAATAACACTTTTCTTCATAAGCATTTGAAGAGAACTGGCACTCATACTGATCTTAATCTGCTAAACTTATAGCATTTCTGAAAAGAGTCTCGCAGTTGCACTAGATCAGAACGCACATATCCCTTTATACTTAATAACTTAATATACCATATTTTTTGCTCCATAAGGGTGGGTTCACATCACGTTTATGCCTCGGATTTACATATACATTACAAAGAAAAGGATACAAAATGCAGCACACCACATTCTTCTATCCTGCAGAATCCGGCAAAAAGATTATATATTTTTGTTTTTACAATATAATTAGTTAAGCGATTGGGATAAAACTTAAAGTGAACCCATCCTAAGATGAAGTTTGTCCCCCTAAAAGTGGGTGTGTTTCTGCTAAAATTGAACAGTTTTGAAATTTCCAAAGGTCCTAACCACAAGGGCTGGACAGAAAGGAATTCAGGATTCGGATATAGAAAAAAGGGCGGACTGAGAGTGGAGAATACAGGGGAGGATGATGTTCAGGAGGCAGGGGTGGAGAGAGAGATGATGAGAATCTACTGTATAAAGATGAAACCCTTCCATTTAATGAAATATTAGCTGCCGTTAAAAAGGGAAGTTTAATTAAAGATGTCTCAACTCAACTGTGTGTAATTTAGACTGATGTGGCTCTTATAAGAGACTATCTCTCCAAAATACGGGACAGAGTAACCATAATAGAAAAAACTGTGGAGGTTTTGGAGAAAAATGCCAAAATATCAAAATTGAAATTCCCAAGATGAGATCTGAGGGAAACATCTTTGAACGAAAGCTGGTGGATTTGGAGGATAGGTTCAGGCGAAATAATGTGAAAATGATCGGCCTCCCAGAGGGCATGGAACGGGATAACCCTTTACGCTTTTCTGTGTGGAAAGGATCCATTGTGTCCCGGGGGTAAACCAACTCCCGGAAGACAGCCGCAGATGTTTCTCGCAAAAATACTTCTTACATGGGACCGGGACATGATATTGAGAAAGACGACAGAGTGCCCCTCCATCATATACAACGGAATAAACTCTTTATTTTCCTGACTTCTCTAAGGATACTCAAGAAAAGAGGCGTAACTTTGTTGAGGTTAAGAGACGACTTTGTGAAAGGGGCATCCAATATTCATTTGTTTTCCTGGCTAAAATGCGAATAATCTTCAATTATGAGACATTTTTTTGTTTGAGTCTTCAGAATCGGCAGTAGACTGGATGGACCAAAATATTATCTCATATTTTTTTATTTTTTTTTAGGGCGGCGAGATGGAGGCAGGAGGATTGGTGATCCTAGGTTAGAGATCTGTCCCAAGATGGTGGTGGATCAAAGGGTGTGGGAGGTAGTTTGGGGGATAAGAGGTAGTTTGGGGGGTGGGAGGAGCAGGAAGTTGTTGCGATGCGTCAGCTAAAATGGGGCGAGAGTGGAAAATCAATAATGAGCAGAGCCAGTGGTAAGCAGGATGTCAGTTAGAATTGTTTCCTGAAATGTTCGAGGCCTTGGAGACAAATATAAAGGTCAGGTGGTTTTGGATCAGGTTCAGAGACAACTTTCAGCTATTGTATGCCTGGTAGAGATTCCACAAAGATTTGCTTGCCCGGTTTGCGAAGGAGATGGGCTACACAGACTTACCACTCCACTGTTACTAGTTATTGACGAGGTGTTTGGGGGACGAATGGATGTATGGGGACGAAAAAAGTTATATTCCTGTATAAGTAAAGGCAGAAATTCAATGTCTAGGATAGATCTGGCCCCAATAAATAAAAATTATGTAAACATATAAAATCTATGAAATATGAGACTAGATCGGTATCAGATCATGTTCCGCTTCTTCTGGAATTAACTATGTATGGTAATAATTATAAAGAGACGCCCTCAATCAGATTAAATTCCCACTCGATCTGCATAATGGATAACCATGACTCATTGAGTCACAAGCAGGGTTGAGAGAACCCGAACTGTAAAGTTCATACCGAACTTTAGGGTTTTTGGTATCCGGACCCGAACCCGGACATTTCCGTAAAAGTTCGGGTTCAGGTTCGGTGTTCGGCGATTTCTTTCTATATAGGCTGAAGTCACATAGCACCGCACGTCACTCTGCTCTTCTCAGTGTAGGGATAGGATGCTGCTGCTTTTGTGAGGGAGAGATTAGAGAAGGATTCTGGTGTACTTGGTGTTTAATCTTCAAACTACAGAGATTATTGAGGATGCTGTGCTAAATTTTTGTACCATGCCCTGAGCCCAGTGACACTGAAAAATAACTTTTAATCCATCTGCTAGTTCGGTGGGCATCGGCGGCCATTTTTACAACTGCAGTGCACTTACAACTGCATGTGAACCGCATATATGCCAGGGAAATTACTTAAATTCTGGTAACTGTTCTGGTAGCTCAGTGGAGGACAAATTCCCTTTTTTGGCCAGTCAAGTACCCCTACGGCCTGCACTGCATACCTGGCAGTGAAAATTATTCAATTACATTAGCCTGTCACATATTTTGACCTAAAGCGATTTTCTATCTGTCTGCAACAGGCACTGCATATCTGACAGTCCAATAAAACCGCTAAATACTGCAGTTACCTTGCTGATATAAAACAGCACACTTTTTTTGCTACATAGTAAATGTATGGGCTTTGCTACATTTCTGACAGTCCAATTAAAATGTTACATACTGCAGTTACATTGCTGCTACAAAAAAGCTAATTTTTTTGTGCTAGATAGCAAATTTGCATGCTACGCTGCATTTCTGACAACCGTTATGTTACAACCGTAACATACTGCATTTACATTGGTGCTATAAAAAAATACACTTTTTGTGCTAGATAGGTGACAGGGATGTAAATTTGTAAAAAATCGTCTGTTCCATTGGTGGGTCACATTTTACAATTTTTGCCGTATACAAACCCCTGATCTGTGTAGGTGACAGGAAGGGAAATTTCTAAAAATCGTCTGTTACATTATTGGGGGACATTAACCAAGTTTTGCCATATACAAAACCCTGCTCTGCATAGGTGACAGGGACGTAAATTTGTAAAACTCGTCTGTTCAATTGGTGGGTGACATTTTAGGATTTTTGCCGTATAAAACCACCAGCTCTGCATCGGTGACAGGGAGGTAAATTTCTAAAACAAGTCTGATACATTCTTGTGGAACATTAACCCAGTTTTGCCATATACAAACCCCTGCTCTGCATAGGTGACAGGGGTATATTAGTAAAAATTGTCTGTTTCATTGGTGTGTGACTTTTACTATTTTTGCCATATACAAACCCCAGCTCAGCATAGGTGACAGGAAGGTAAATTTCTAAAAATCGTCAGTTACATTCTTGGATGACATTAACCCAGTTTTTCCATATACAAAACCCTGCTCTGCATAGGTGACAGGGAGGTAAATTTATGAAAATTGTCTGTTACATTATTGGGTGACATTAACCCAGTTTTGCCATATACAAACCCCAGCTCTGCATAGGTGACAGGGAGGTGAATTTCTAAAAATCGTCAGTTACATTCCTGGGTGACATTAACCCAGTTTTGCCATATACAAACCCCTACTCTGCATAGGTGACAGGGAAGTAAATTTTTAAAACTCATCTTGCTCTGCATAGGTGACAGGGAGGTAAATTAGTAAAAATCGTCTGTTCCATTGGTGGGTGATATTTTACCATTTTAGCCATATACAAACCCCTACTCTGCATAGGTGACAGGGAGGTAAATTTCTAAAAATTGTTTGTTAAATTATTGGGTGATATTAACTCAGTTTTGCCATATACAAACCACTTCTCTGCATAGGTGACATGGAGGTAAATTTCTAAAAATCGTCTGTTCCATTGTGGGTGACATTAACCCAGTTTTGCCAGTGAAAAACCCCTGCTCTGCATTGCTGAAAGGGAACTACATTAAGTAAAAACGTCTGTTACTTTGGTGTGTGACCACAAAAATGAGGAGATCATCAAATAAGGGAATTGGCCCTGGTCGTGGTGCTGCTGGTGGTGGTGGAGCTCCTGTTGCAGGGAGAGGAGGGGTCGATCTGTGCCAGCTACACGCCCAAATGAAACCCCTTCCTCAGGTGCGCGTAGATGACAGATCCTTCAGTGTTATTTAGTAGGCCCCCTGTACGAATGGTGAGGCCAGAACATGTACAGTCACTGATAGATTGGGTGGCTCATAGTGCCTCTAGTACCTTCACATTGTCTTCCACCCGGTCCACTGCTGAAAGGTCAGAGTTGGCACCTGCAGGTCATGGGCATCTATCTAGCACCTCACCCCCTTGCAAATCAGCCAAGCTCTCTGAGCCCCAAGTCATTCAGCAGTCTCTTATTCTTTTTAATGACTCTTCTGGCAAAGTTTCCCACGGCCATCCACCTAGCCCTGCCCCAGAAGTAGAAGAGATGCCCAACCACCAATGCCCAACCACTTATGTTTCAGGATGTGGACATGGGAGGACCGCCACAGCATGTCTCTGACGAAACACAGGTACCAACTGCTGCGACTTTCTGCAGTGTGTCAACCGACAAGGAGGGCAGGGGTGAAGACTGGGTGGAAGATGATGTGGAGGACGATGAGGTCATAGATCCCACATGGAATCGAGGTCATACGAGTGACCTGTGCAGTTTAGAGGGAGAGGTGGTGGTCGCACAGAGCCCCCAGCACAGCAAAAGAGAGATCAGGGTGCAAAAGCAGAGCGGCTGTCCCCTAGACAGTACGCCTGCTACTGCCCACCGCAACCCGGGATTGAGCACAATAAAGCTAGCTCCAAGGAATCCCCTGGCGTGGAAGTTCTTCAGACAATGTGCAGACGACAAGACATGAGTGGTTTGCAAGCTGTGCAATCAGAGCTCGAAGCGAGGCATAAACATTATAAACCTGAGCATGAGCTGCAGTGGAGTAAACACCTCCAAAACAAAGAAAGGTCTCAGGCTCCTCCTGCTCCCTCTTCTGTTGCACTCTCGGCCCCTTCCTCCACCTATGGAGTGACAGTGGCACCAGCCACCCCGCAAACAGAGGATGTGGCAGCAACGCCACCATGTCCATCACCTTTAACAAGCAACACCACAATGTCCCATGGCAACTTTAAGCTATCCATCTTCCAAACAATGGAGAGAAAGAGGAAGTACCCCCTACCCACCCGCGATTCCTGGCCATGAATGTCAGCATTTCAAAATTCCTGGTCTTTGAAATGCTGTCATTCCGTCTAGTGGAGATGAAGAGTTTTAAAAACCTTATGGCCAGGATGTCGTTCACAGCCGCCACTACTTTTCCAGGCGAGCCATCCCTTACCTTCACAAACAAGTGGGGGACAAAATCAAGTGTACACTGCTCAATGCCATCTGTGACAAGGTCCACATAGCTACCGATACGTGGACCAGTAAGCAAGGGCAGGGACGTTATATCTCCCTAACAGCACACTGGGTAAATGCAGTGGTGGCTGGGCCTGAGGTGGATAGCTGTTTGGTGCATATCCTTCCGCCACCGAGGATTGCATTTCTCTTTGCCTCCAGTTGCCTCCTCCTCCTCTTCCTCCTCTAAAACCTCCTCATCCGGTCAGCGTAACACCTTCACCATCAACTTCAGCACAGCCAGGGGAAAACGACAGCAGTCAGTTTTGAAACTCATCTGTTTGGGGGACAAACCCCACACTGCGAGGGAGCTTTGGACGGGCATGGAATAATAGACTGATGAGTGGTTGGTGCCACTGAGCCTCAAACCCAGCCTGGTGGTGTGCGATAATGGGAAAAATTTCGTAGCAGCTCTGGGCCTAGCCAGTTTGACGCACATCCCTTGCCTGGTGCATATGCTGAATTTGGTGGTGCAGAATTCCTTAAAACTCCCTGATATGTCAGAGTTGCTGCAGAAAGTGCGGGCCGTCTGTGCACGCTTCGGCGTTCTCACCCTGCTGCTGCTTGCCTGTCTGCACTGCAGCGTAACTCCGACCTTCCGCTCACTGCCTCATATGCGACGTGCCCACAAAGTGGAACTCCACCTTGCACATGCTGGAGAGACTGTGCGAGCAGCAGCAGGCGATAGTGGAGTTTCAGCTGCAGCACTCACGGGTGAGTCGCTCTGCGGAACAGCACCACTTCACTGCCACTGAGTGGGCCTCCATGTGATACCTTCAGTGGAAGAGGATGTGGCACTGGAGGAAGAGGAGGAGGAAGAGAGATAAGTTCCACGGTTATCAGGCCAGTCATTGACAAGTGACTCAGAGGCTTTGTTCTTGCACCAACATAGGCCAGGTACACAATTGTCCAGCCAGGGCACAGTTCTGGAGGATTAGAGGGATGAGGAGGAGGGGGAGGATGAGGAGGAACTGTGTTTACAGCAGGGTGGCACCCAAAGCAGCACAGGGCCATATCTGCAGCGTGGCTGGAGGGATACCGAGGACACCAGACGATACACCTCCCATTAAACTTCTGGGTCTCCAAATTGGGCACATGGCCTGAGCTTGCTCTTTATGCCTTGGAGGTGCTGGCCTGCCTTGCAGCCAGTGTATTGTCTGAATGTCAGGGGTCGCTATCACGGACAAGCTCAGCCGCCTGTCCACAGCTAATATGGACAAGCTCACGTTTATTAAAATGAACCAGGCATGGATCCCACAAGACTCGTCTGTACCTTGTGCAGAATAGATATTTATACCAGCCTCAACCATCCATTCTTGTACTCAAGTGCACTTATTCTTTGTTTTATCTTTTTATATGTCAATGTTGGCTACCTCCTCCACCTCCACCCCCGCTTCCACCTTCACCGCCATGGTCACCGCCTCCTCCTATTTCAAGATTGTTATTTTCATTTTTTTTTTTTACGTTATTTCCCTATCTACATTTGTTTTCAGAGCACTTGCCATGCTCTTAAGCACATTGTGCTGCCTTTTGCAGCAATCTAGCCCTTTCCATCACATTTTTAGAGCCATTTTAGGTAAGAAGGAAAGGTGGCTAAGAGACACCGTAGCAGTTGCTACGGGAGATTATATTCGGAATAAAGCAGATCAGAATCTGGAAAATATGCAGAATAAGAGCCAGGCCTATGCCGATTTTCTTGTAGAGAAGGACCAACATAGATTGTTTTTATGGGACAGAAGCATTTTGCAGAAGTAGGTAGACCAGGGAAGCTTCTAGCTAGGGTGATCTCAAATCAATAACAAAAATAAGACATAGGTAAAATTTGGACCCAACTGGGCACAATAAAGAGAAAATTAGATAAAGTAAGCCTTTCAAAAATATTTTTGGGAATTATATCAATCGAACAAAAAATATATTAGACAGGGACATTGACTCATATTTGAATAGCATTGTTCTCTCAGGGCTCACGGCTTCTCAGAGGGAGGCTCTTGAATTGGATCCCTCCCTGGTGAGCTAGAGGCCACCTTGATGGCTTGTGTGGGAAATTCCAGATAGTTTCCCATATGAATTCTATTGTGCTGTAAATACAGGGAGATGATTTTTCCCCATTTATTGAAGGTTTTCCTTAGATCTATAGAGGAGGGTCAGCTCCCAGAAACAATGACAGAAGCTGTAATAACACTGATTCTGAAAAAAGGCAGGGACCCACTAGATATAGAGTCATATAGACCTATCTCTTTAATAAATACAGATGTGAAATTATTCTCTAAAATTTTAGTTACAAGGTTATCTAAGGTCATTACAACAGTGATACACCCCAATCATAACCTGCACCGTCTTTTGTTAACATTCAGTCATCAGGGGAGCCTCCAGATCCATCCTGTCGTTGGATGCTTCTAAAGGATTCGACAGGGTGGAGATTTAATTGGAAAGTTCTGTGAAGGATGGGCTTCGGCCCCAAATTTATTGATATGATTAAACTTATGTATAGAACCCCTACATCAAGACTGAATGTAAATGGTAGCTTGACAGATAGCATTCCCTTGACCAGAAATACCCGTCAGGGATGTCCTATGTCTCCTCCGTTGCTATTTTATATTTACATAGAACCCCTCACAGTTAAAGTTAGACATGATCCTAGGATCAAAGGATTCAGGATACTGGGCACAGAGGACTGTGTTTCTCTCTTTGCAAATGATGTCTTGTTTTTCATTGATCATACTGATACTACACTTCCTGAACTCATTCAGATAATTAACAGTTTTGGATCAGTGTCAGGTTTTAAAATTAACTGGTCAAAAACTGTGCTAATGCCGCTGGAAAAAAATGAGTACCCTATGACAGGCCCCTTGACTATGGTGAGAGTCGCTGACTCTTTTGAATATGTAGCTTTAATGATTTCTCCTAAAGTAGAAGTGTTTGTACATCTAAACTTTATTCCGTTTATTTATAAATTAAGATAAAAATTATGGTATGGCTGCGTCTGCCGCTGTCTAGGGCCAATTGTGTATCCATAGTGAAAATGGTGATACTACCTCAACGTCTGTAAACTTTCAGAAATTCCCGGTTTGCATCGAGGATACATTTTTTTAAGGTAACCGAGACCCTGATAAATGATCTACTCTGGTGAAGAAAGCGGGTAAGGCTTAAAATAAACTATTTATATAAATAGTTTGAACAAGGAGGATTACATCTCCCTGTTCTCTAAGGGATACTTTATTGCCTCACAGTTCTGGCTGTATAAACACTGGGAAGGGAGCCCTTTCTGTAGATACTTATTGAATAGATCTACATTTGAAATATTTTTTTCATTGTTAGAGTCCGGGTCACTAACTAGATTTCAACAGGATTATAAGGAAATTAGGAGGCTATTTTCTAAGTCATGGGGCACTATTAGAGCATGGTTTCGAATAATAGGATCACCATATTTGACACCATTATGGCACAATAATTTTTTAACTGAGTTGGAGGATTTGGTGTGGGAATTTTTTTTTTACCTTTCACAAGTAGTGGATAATGGAGAAATATTTTCATTTTTGGAGATTACACAAAGAGAACACACATTGAATTTATCTTGGTTTAGGTATCTACAACTCCGTTCAGCACTTGTATAAAACAGAAAGTATTACTACAGATAAATGCTTTGCTTAGATCTAATTAAACTCGCTATCTCAGTGTAATATTAAAGTGTACAGGTCCCTATACTGCATCCTGTACAAGAGGCATTAGTGTACGTTTTGATCAAAAGGCATAAGCCCACTCACCACGCCAATGTTGCCTCTTTGAGTGGGACCTAATCTGAAAATGGAGCAGGACAATGCAGTGACAAAGCGGCACTGCCCTAGTGGGTGGCGGGACCCAGGAGTCAAGCAGCAACCCTGGTGGAAAAACAAAGGGCAAGAGCAACACACAATAGGCCTCACAGAGCTGTAGCGATGGAATGCAGCAGCCGAGCCAAAAGACCCTGCTGTCCGACAATGCCATCCAAGGCACTGGGTCCCACCAATCCACCGGCACAGCGCCACAAAAACAAAAGCCACCACGCAGTACTGCACCATGTGAACAGTTGTCTAACACAACATGTCCATTGCTATCAGGAACTGCAGGTCAATTACCACTTATATGCAGACTTCTGCGAAATTAAAACCACCTGTGCCGAATGGGAGGAGTGCTGATACCAGTAATAAAGAAGAAAGATTGTTAAATCTTTCTTCTTTATTACTAGTATCAGCACTCTCCCATGTGGCACAGGTGATTTAATTCCTGCAGTCCCTGATAGCAATGGATATGTTGTGTTAGACAACTGTTCACATGGTGCAGTACTGCGTGGTGGCCTTTATTTTTGTGGCGCTGTGCTGGTGGGTCAGTGGGACCCATTGCCATAGATGGCATTGTCAGACAGCAGGGTTGCCGTCTGACTCCTGGGTCCTGCCGCCTACTAGGGCAGTGCCGCTTTGTCACCGCACTGTGCTGCACCTTTTGTCAGAGTAGGTCTTACTCAAAGAGGCAACCTTGGCGTGGTGAGTGGGCTTATTCCTTTTGATCAAAATGTGCACTAATGCCTCTTGTACAGCATGCAGTATAGGGGGCTGTATACTTTAATATTGCGCTGAGAAGCGAGTTTAATTAGATCAAAGCAAAGCATTGTGGATATGCGATCCAGTTCTGTTTTCACCCCTTGATATATTACTATAGATAAACACTGACACACCTTTGAATGAACTATTTTGAAACGCGGGTCATGAGTTAAGAATCTCGAATATTTACAAATTGTTTGTAGACACATTATTTAAAGGATTGTCTTCCCCCGGTCAAAGGGGGTGGGAATGTGATTTAACGGTTCAACCATTTGACTAGGGGAACATAATGACGAATTTTCGGTTAGTATCTCATAATTGTAACCATGTTATGGTTCAGTTTAATATTTTGCATACAATATATGTTACGCAAGTCTGGCTCAACAGATGTAGGTTGAGAAGTAGCTCTGTCCAAGATGCAATTAGTTAGGGGCAGATCATTTACATATATTCTGGTCCTGCACACAACTAACAGAATATTGGGAGATAAAAGCCAAACTGATTTCCCAAAAACTAAGAGTAGTGATCCCATACATGCTAGAATGTTGGATTCTGGGCGACTTTTCCCAGGTTAACTGCCACAGATGTTAAAAAAATCTTATTGATTAAAATAGCCTTTTTGCCAGAATTTTAATTTTACAAGTCTGGTTCTCTTCTAATACTCCTATGGTTTATGTATGGCTAAATTTGGTCAACAAAGTTAAGAGTTATGAAAAAATTGTGTATAGACAAAGGAATTGCGAAGAGAGTTGGGGGAAGGTATGGGGAGGATGGAGTTCTTAGGTTACTACTCTCTGTTCCATTTGCCATTTGCCCCGTCTTATAGATGAGGGTGTTAGGTGATGCTTTGCAAGGGGTGGGCGGGGGTCGTTGGGGTATTTTTGGTGCGGGAGATTAATGGAAAAAAACTAGAAATAATTTATTTATATAGAAAATGCTGTGAAATATTTATTCTTTATTAAATAAAGTTTTTTCAAAAAAATTCTACTGAGCGCTTCCATTAAGAGCTCTTTAGTACATAGTACGACGGGGGAGCCGCCAATATAGCGCTTCTGATGCTAGCTTTACTTACCACTCCCTTGTATTCTACCAGTACCGTTCTGTAACCTGACTGTGTATAGCATCAGGAAATAGTGTGTGCAAGCTCACATTATGACCTGATGCTGTGCGATGTCAGGTCACGGTGCAGCGCTACACGAAGAAAACGCTGGATCTCCCAAGTGGCAGCACTATCTGGAGCAGGAGATAAATTGTACGTAAAATAAATCTGAATAACATTGGGGGTGTGATGAATATTGGGGGTCTGATCTGAGGTCTAATGAGAATTAGAAGTCTGTTATGAGGGTCTGATTAAAATTAGGAGTCTGATTAGAAGTCTGATTAAGATTGGGGGTCTGATCTGAGGTCGGAAGAAAAATATTTTTATTATCATTTTCTCTAAAACCCAGGGACGTATTTTGGTCAAGTGTGTGGTATAGAACAAAAAATACCATAGTCGTATACAGTTAAATATAAATGTACAAATAAAACTAGCACAAGCACTTACTGCAGAAATTTTCTTCTGGAAAATCTACAGTGTGTAGAGAAAGACAATAGAGTTGAGCGGACACCTGGATGTTCGGGTTCGCCGCAAAGTTCGTGTTCGGGACCCGAACTTGACCCTAAACCAAACCGCATTAAAGTCAATGGGGACCTGAACTTTTGGGCACTAAAATGGCTGTAGAAAAGTCCTGGAAAGGGCTAGAGGGCTGGAAAAGGAAGCAAAATGGGGTTAAGAGTAGGGCAAGTGGCACATCTGTCACTGTCACCAAGCATCTCCACCGTATCCCATGGAAGTGTTCAGCTATCAGCTGTTCTTCTCCCAAACACTGGAGAGAAAGATAAATAGAAAGAGGAAGTGCCCCCCCTACCCACCCGCAATCCTTGGCAATGAATACCAGCATTTCAAAATTCCTGGTCGTTTAAAATTCTGTCATTCTGTCTAATGGCGATGGATGGAGACTTTTAAAAATCCTATGGTGGTGGCTTTCCCACAGTACGTGGTTCCCAGCCGCCACTACTTTTTCAGGTGAGCCATCCCTTCCCTGCATAACTAATTGGCGGACAAAATCAGGTGTGCACAGTGCAACGCCATCTGTGGCCATCTTTTGGTTAACATTTCCACGGTTATCAGGACTTTTTATTATTATAAATAGTAAAAAAAATATATATATAAGGAACATTTCAAAAAGAGAAAATCAACCCTACCAGCCTCCCACCCTACACCCCCCCCCCTGCATTTCACTCAAACCACTCATTAATGCTCATTCACAAACTATATACAAATTTACTTTACATATTTAAATAAATGTAAAAATAACCATAGCAAAAGCTATAGAACCATAGAAAAAGGTGCACTCTGCGGCAATACTAAATCCTCACACTGATAAAATTGAGGGGTTAGTTCGACATATCCTACTAGGAGGACATGTCTTAAGCTCGGACACCACGGCAAGGTCCCTCAAGTAGCCCGAGGCCCTACCACTCAACCTACCTGAGCCGTATGGGCGATACCAGGAGCCGTTGGGCATTACGGGAGCATAAGGCCTGACTCACAGACAGCTCACCAGTGACCTCCAGCATGTAACCATGCTTGCAATGGGAGGTGGGAGGTGCCTGTGAGCCCCACCCGAGACCGGCTGATATGGCCCAGAGCCTCACAGCTGCACCTGAATGTGGCCTGTAGATGAAAAGCAGGCACATTTAAATTGGAGTTTATACACCTCCAAACATATTATACAATCCATTAGAAAACGTGGTGTGGTGTTTAACAAGCAGGATATGCTCAACCCATATGCAGTTGTGCATGTATCTAGGGAGCACATCCTGCACTTGTAGTCCGTTGCTAGGGGCAATCAACAGCAAAAATGTATACAATGGAAGATTCCAGCAACGGACTACAAGTACCACAATAACCATCCTACATACGATAGCGATAATGTGGATGTGGAGAACAATCACAAACATAACCATAGCAAAAGCAGGTGCACTCTGCGGCAATACTAAACCCTCACACTGATAAAATTGAGGGGTTAGTTCGACATATCCTACTAGGAGGACATGTCTTAAGCTCGGACACCACACCTCGCCCCTTGCAACGGACTACAAGTGCAGGATGTGCTCCCTAGATACATGCACAACTGCATATGGGTTGAGCATATCCTGCTTGTTAAACACCATACCACATTTTCTAATGGATTTTAAATAAATATAACTCAGATAAACTAAACAAACAAACAAAACTATATGCATGCAGTGAAGATGGATGGAGAGTTTTAAAAATCTTATGGCGGTGGCTGTCCCTCAGTATGGGTTGCCCAACCGCCACTACTTTTCCAAGTGAGCCATCCTTGCCCTGCCCAACCAAGTGGCAGACAAAAATAGGTTCGCACTGTGCAACGCCATCTGTGGCAAGGTCCACATAACCACTGGTACGCGGACCAGTAAGCACGGGTAGGGACATTATATCTCACTAACTACATACTGGATAAATGCAGTGGTGGCTGGGCCTGAGGCAGATAGCAGTTTGTCGCATGTCCTTCCGCCACCAAGGATTCCAGGGCATTTCACTTTGCCTCCTGTTGCCTACTCATCCTTGTCTGCTTCCTTCTCCTGTACCAACTCCTCATCCGCTCAGTATAACACCTTCACCACCAAAATCAGCACAGCCAGGGGGAAATGACAGCAGGCTGTTCTGTAACCCATCGGTTTGTAGGACAAACCCCACACCATGCAGGAGCTGTGGACAGGCGTGAAACAACAGACCGATGAGTGGTTGGTGCCTCTAAGCCTCAAGCCGGCCTGGTGGTGTGTGATAATGGGTGAAATCTCGTAGCAGCTCTGCACCTAGCCGGTTTGACACACATCCCTTTCACGGCATATGTGCTGAATTTGTTGGTGCAGAAATTCCTGAACACCTGACAGTGAATATCAATTCAGTTAATCCAGCTCTTAGATTCTGGTGAGACAAATTCACATTTATTGGTGGTCAAGTACCCCTGCGGCCTGAGCTGCAGATGTGACAGGCAAATAATTATATTAAATTTGTCGGTTAAATTGTTGGGTAACATTTCCACAGTTATCAGGACTTTTGATTATTAATGGTAACTAAAACTATACAAGGAACATTTAAAAAAGAGAAAATTAACCCGACCAGCCTCCCACCCTAATACCCCCCCCCCATTTCACTAAAACCACCCCTTAATGCCCATTTACAAACTATTTACAAATTTACTTATAAACATACTTAAATAACTATAAGTCACATAAACTACATGAACAAAAAATACTATATACATGCCTTAGCCTTAATTTATAAGTCATATACAGCTGGCTTGGAGGGTGGGTTCCTGCACCAACATAGACCAGGTGGGTACACAATTGTCCAGCCAGGGCACAGTCCTGGAGGAGGAGGAGGAGATTAAACCGTGGCCACAGCAGGGTGGCACCCAAAGAAGCTCATGGCCATCACTTGAGTGTGGCTAGGGGGGGATACGGAGGACACAGACTATACACCTCCAACAGAGGACATCTTGTTGTTGTCTCTGGGCAGTCTGGCAAAGATGAGCAACTACATGCAGCAGTGACTGAGCAATGACTGGCGAGTTACACCCACATTCTAACTTGTGCTGATTACTAGGTGTTCACCCTGCTGGATCCCCGTTACAAGGACAACGTGTCGTCCTTATTTCCGTCACTGAAGCGTGATCGGAAGAAGCCAACGCTGGTAGATGTGCTGCTGATGGCATCCACACCTTACACTGGGGGATCAGGGGAAGTACAAGGCTAAAGCAGAGGAGGAGGAGGAATAAGTCACCAACGCAGCTGGGTCACCGCCCGCACCTGAGAAGGCAGGGTTAGCATGGCCAAAATGTGGAAAATCTTTGTCACCAAGCCACAACTACCAGCAACAACAGCAGATATGGAACATCTTAGCAAGAGGCAGCATTTCAGCAAAATGGTGGAATAGTCTGCCTAGGGGCGTAGCTACATGGGAAGCAGGAAAAGCGGCTGCTTTGGGGCCCTTACCCAGAAGGGGCCCATCCAGGAGGAGGAAGACTAAAAGTGTTTGTCAGGGCCCCCTCAACAGTATAATACAATGAAATTATATTCAATTGCAGTATAGACAGTGTAGAAAACGGATGGAACAGCTGCCGGGCCTGGTCTGAGAGAGCCATCTTTAGTAGTGACAGGAATGGGGGCAGCATGAAAGGTGAGAAAAGATTACTTGGGGAGTGTGACCCCATTCAAAAATTTGCTGTTGGGCCCAGTCATTTCTAGGTACGCCACTAAGTCTGCCGCAATCAACTTCTTCGTCTCCAAATTGCATTGGCAATTAGCATGACTGGGGGCGTTATCACAGACAAGCACAGCCTGGTGTCCACAGCCAATGTGGACAATCACACGTTCATTAAAAAGAACCAGGCATGGTTCCCACCGGACTTGTTCGTACCTTATGCAGAATAGACATGTATACTGGCCTCACCCAACTATTGTTATACCACAGCGCACTTACTTTTTGTTTTCTTTTTTATTTCTCTATGTTTTTTGGTCTACCCCAATTTATAAAAAAAAAAAAAAACACAAAGAAATCCAAACACATTGTTGTTGACGACTACCTTTGGCTTCACAGCCAGGGGTACTTAGAAAGAAAGAAAGGGTACAGATCGCCCAACAATCTTGACGCCAACAAATTTACTGAATATATTTCCAAGTCAGGTATGCAGTCCAGGGGTACTTTGAAAGAAAGAAGGGGTACAGATCCCCCAACAATCTGAACGCTAACAAGTTTACTGAATATATTTCCAAGTCAGGTATACAGTGCAGAGGTACTTTGAAAGAAAGAAGGGGTACAGATCCCCCAACAATCTGAACGCCAACAAGTTTACTGAATATATTTCCAAGTCAGGTATGCAGTGCAGGGGTACTTTGAAAGAAAGAAGGGGTACAGATCCCCAAAAATCTGAACGCTAACAAGTTTACTGAATATATTTCCAAGTCAGGTATGCAGTGCAGGGGTACTTTGAAAGAAAGAAGGGGTACAGATCCCCCAACAATCTGAACGCCACCTAATGTACTGAATATATTTCCAAGTTAGGTATGCAGTACAGGTGTACTTTGAAAGAAAGAAGGGGTACAGATCCCCCAACAATCTGAATGCCAGCAAGTTTACTGAATATATTTCCAAGTCAGGTATGCAGTGCAGGGGTACTTAGAAAGAAAGAAGGGGTAGAGATCCCCCAACAATCTGAACGCCAACAAGTTTACTGAATATATTTCCAAGTCAGGTATGCAGTGCAGGGGTACTTTGAAAGAAAGAAGGGGTACAGATCCCCCAACAATCTGAACGCCAACAAGTTTACCGAATATATTTCCAAGTCAGGAATGCAGTGCAGGAGTACTTTGAAAGACAGAAGGGGTACAGATCCCCCAACAATCTGAATGCCACCTAATGTACTGAATATATATTGCCAAGTCAGGTATGCAGTGCAGGGGAACTTGTAAACAAATAAGGGGTACGCAGCTCTCCTCATTCTTTTCGGTCAACCAATGAAGTAACATACAAATTTAATAACACTTGTTCCCTGTCAGGTATGCCGTGCCTGGCAGAAAAGATTGGTTTAGGTCACACATCTATGTGAGAGAAAAATTTATTACACTTTGTTCCCTGCCCAATAGGGCCTGGTAATGTGATAAAGATAAAAGATAAAGAAAAAAGATTGGTTAAGGCCACACCACTTTGAAAGAAATGAGGGACACAGATCCCCCAACAATCAGTACGCCACCTAATTTACAAAATATATATTGACAAGTCAGGTATGTAGTGCAGCAGGAACACCACCTCCAAGCCACTTGTGAATGACTGGCCTAACAACCCTTGCAATGTCCACCCACAATCTAATAGATGGATTTACTGTTTATTTTTTAAATATCAGATACACAGCGCAGGCCTCAGGGTTACTTTATGGCAACAAATATTTTCTTTTCAACTACAATGTCCCAAAGGAATTTACAGATTTTGTATGATTTGCATTACAAGGCAATAAGATACTTTATAGGAAAACAAATATTATTTTTTCACCCCCAGTGACACAGATGAATTTGCTGATTATTTTTCACTAGCAGATTGGTGGTGCAGGCAGTAAATGTTATAAACACAGAGGATTTTTTTCACCCCTAGTAACACAGATGGATTTACTGATTATTTTTTAACAATCACAAATACAGTGCACATAGCAGATGTACTTTTTAGCACAAAAAAATAAAATAAAATACTCACCCCAAAATCTGATGGATTTATAGAATTAATGACAAGTATATCTGCAGGACAGTGGTACTTTACATAACAAAATTGTCACCCACTAGGTCCCTAAAATCACAAACTGAGTAACAGTATTATTTTTCCCTTCCCCTGGCAGATATGCAGGGCAGGTGCACTTAAAAAATGGGTATGTTTTGTCAAATGAAGTAAAAAGACTGGATTCTGGCACATATGCACCTGCAAGTGCACGTCACTTGCACAAAATGGCTGCCGACACCAACCACTTACAGAAAAATACAAGTCTTTGTCACTTGCCTCATAAAAAAAACAAAAAACACTGACATTGCACCCACAAGAAAAAGAAAGGTTGTAGATCGCTGAGTGACCCTACTCTGCTAAACTAATGTTCAGACAAAATACTGGCCGCAGGGCAGGCCAGCACCTCCAAGACGTAAAGGGCAAGCTCAGGCCATGTGCCCAATTTGGAGACCCAGTGGTTGAATGGGGCAGACTCATCAGTCAGTACGTGTAGGTGTGTACACACATACTGTTTCACCATGTTGCTGAAATGCTGCCTCCTGCTAAGACGTTCCGTATCAGCTGTTGTGCAGGCAAAGCTTTTCCACATTTCGGCCATGCTAACCTTCCCTTCTGAGGTGCTGTGATGTGCCCCAGCTGCATTGGCGACTTCTTCCGCCTCCTCTGCCTTTGTCTTCTGCCTCCACTGGGAATGCCATCTACCAGCGTGCGCTTGTATTCGCTAATCTTTGAATCATGCTCCAGTGATGGAATTTAGGATGGCATGTTGTCATGTAGCAGGATGGCCACCCAGTAATAAGCACAAGTTAGAGTGTGGGCAATTCCGGCGGTCGCTACGCAGGCATTGTAGTCGCTCATGTGTGCCAGGCTTCCCAGAGGAAACAACAAGCTGTCCTCTGTGGGAGGTGTATTGTCTGTGTCCTCTGTATCCCCCAGCCCACTCCAATGATGGCTATGAGCTGCTTTGGGTGCCACCTTGCTGTGAACATGGTTCCTCCTCATCATCCTCCTCCTCCATAAGTGTGCCCTGGCTGGACAGTTGTGTACCTGGCCTCTGTTGGTGCAGGAATCAATCCTCCAAGCCACTTGTAAATGACACTGGTCATGTTGGTGGAGTACTCGAAACAGCGCAACACAGCACACACGTCCCGCATGGAGGCCCACTTGTTGGTGGTGAAGTGGTGCTGTTCTGCAGAAGCGACTCACCCCGTGCGTGCTGCAGCTGAAACTCCACTATCCCCTGCTGCTGCTCGCACAGTCTCTCCAGGATTTGCAAGGTCGAGTTCGAACTTGTGGGTACATCGCATATGAGGCTGTGAGTTAGAAGGTCGAATTCACGCTGCAGCACAGACAGGCAAGCAGCAGCAGGGTGAGAACGCCGGAAGTGCGCACAGATGGCCTGCACTTTCTGCAGAAGCTCTGACATATCAGGGTATTTTGCCCATATGCAGTGCAGGTGTGATCTCACCCAAAAATGGGAATATGTCACTAACCAAACTAACAGACAGATTAACTATTATATTTTTGTGTGAGGGGTACAAAGATGGTGGATTGCACCCACAAAGATATTGCTATAGGTCACCCCCAGAATTAACAGCCAGATTAATTATTATATTTCTTTGTCAGGGTGTAAAGCTGGTGTATATCACCCACAAAAAATGTCACTATAGGTCACCAACAGAACAAATAGCCAGATGAGATTCCTAACACTGTCCCTCACTTCAGCTGCCGGTTTCCTGTCCCTGCACTACTCAGAGCTGATGGGCGGTGCTACACGTGATCCAGCTTATATAGAGGTTGGGTCACATGATGCACTGGCCAATCACAGCCATGCCATTTGTAGGCATGGCTGTGACGGCTTTAAGTGCCCACAGCCTAAAAGCTTGTTGATTGGCTGCCCTGCAGCCTTTCAACAAGCTTTATTATATGCCCAGACATCGAACTCGAACCCAAAATTTTCTGGCAAAGTTCGGGTCCGGGGTACCCAAAATCGTAACAATCGGGTTCGCTCAACACTAGATATGAAACAAACAAAAAAAAGATTCTCGTCACTGCAGATTGATGTCAGTTGTATGGCTGCATAACTCCTGCCTGCTCCATGCACCACTTTATTTTGATGTACATGTACGTCGAAGTGTCAGGAAAGGGTTAAATCTCTGCTATTTCTACACTTAGATGCAGGGTTGGCCTTAGAGGGCACCAGATGTTCTCCTTTTCGAGGCACCCAATCACCGAAACAAGAGCGCACAGGATGGGAGTCTGCCTGCCGGCTTCTCCAGCAAAGCTGGCACAATGACATCATCACATTGTGCCTGCTGCTAGAGAGAGAGAGAGAGAGAGGTGTTCTTTGCTCACAGTGGAAAGGAGGCTGCAATATTCAGTTTTTATTTTTATATTACTGGATTGGGGTAGTAAGGGGGCAGAACTACTAAATTGGGAGCACTAAGGGGACTGAACTACTGAATTGGGGGCACTTAGGGAAAACTACTGGATATGGGGGACTAAGAGGGCAGCACTTTTGGAAGTTGACAGCATTACTAGATGGAGCACTAAGGGGGCAGAACTACTGGAAGGGGACACTAAGAGGGCAACAGTACTGAATTGGGGCACTAAGAAGGCAGCACTACTAGAAGGGGGCAGCACTGCTGGATGAGGGCACTAAGGGGTAGAACTACTTGATGGGGTGTACAAAGAGGCCAGCACTACTGAATTGGAGCACAAAGGGGCAGCACTACTGAATTGGGGGACAGAATGGACAGCACTACCAGATGGGGGCACTAAGTGGTAATCACTACGTGGGGACTAAGGTAGCTTTCTACCATGTAGGGACACCAAAGAGGCATTTTACTCTTTTGGGGACAACTAAAGGGTTTAACTACTGTATCGAGGCACTAAGGGTCATGCCTACTGCGTGGGGCATTAATGGGGCTTAACTACTATGTGGTGGCACTATGTGGGCATAACTAGTGCATGGGGCACTATGCGGGCATAACTACTGTGTGGGATCACTATGGGGAATAATTGCTTTGTGGGGCGCTAGGGGGCACTACTGCTGTCCGGGGACACAAAGGGGGCATTCTACTCTGAGGATCAGTAAATGGGCATTATACTGTGTGAGGGCACTAGCAGTGTATTCTTACAATGAGGGAGCACCATGGGGGTATAGCTACTGCTAAAGGGCAGGCACATGCTGCAGCTGCAACATTCTGCAGATGCCTGTATGGCTTTTAATGGGCGGGCCTGCATCTGAAGAACATTGCAGGTAGCACAATGATGGTTTTGCATTACTTGCATCACAAAAAAGTACTGAAACGGCAAAGCAGGTAACCAGAGGTTCACTGTTACACTATTTGCCATTTTTTCTGATGCAGGTGATGTAACATTCTGCAGATGCAGGCCTATGCAGAAGTGGTTATAATTAGAGTTGAGGGAACCAGAGCTGTAACGTTCGGGTTCGTACCAAACTTTACGATTTTTTGCACCCGGTCCCGAACCCGAAAATTTCCGTAAAAGTTTGGGTTTGGATTCATGGTTTGGGGATTTCTTCCCACTTTTTGAAAGGCTGCAGGGCAGCCAATCAGCAAGCGTTTCACTACTTTGCCCTAAGAAGCCATCACAGCTATGCCTACTAATGGCATGGCTGTGATTGGCTGAGTGCAGCATGTGACCCAGCCTCTATATAAGCTGGAGTCACGAAGTGCCGCATGTCACTCTGCTGATCTTAGTGTAGGAACAGGATGCTGCCGGTGCTCTCAGGGAGAGATTATGAAAGAAATCTGTTTAACTTGGTGGTGTGAAATCTTCAAGCTACAGCAATTATTGAGGGAGTGTGTTACTGCTATCCTACATTTTTGTACCCAGCCCTGAGCCCAGTGATACTGCAAAATATATATATATATTTTTTTATTTTTTTTTAAATCCATCTGTTACTGAGCTGGGGGTCTGCGGCCATTTTAGCATCTGCAGTGTCCTTTGAAACTGTATATGACCTGCATATGTGCCAAGCCTGCCAGGGACATCAGACTAATCCTTTTTGGTAGCTCTGTGAAGGAAAATTCCTTTTTCTGGCTGGCAGGGCAAATCCCTACATTACCTATTTCATAAGTTAGTGGTGACATAGTGCATTTCTGTAGTTAGGCGCAAAAACCTGTATTGTGGTGCTATAGAGAGCACTTGTGCATACAACGCACAAAACGTATTTTAAAATTTATCAGTGACATACTGCATTCCTGTATTTTGGGGAAATAAACCCGTATAGTCGGTTCACAGAGCAGTTTTGCATACAATGCACAAATACGTATTTTAAATTTCAGCAGTGACATACAGTATTCCTGTATTTTGGGGAAATAAACTGTTATTGTTGGTCCACAGACCAGTTTTGCATACACCGCACAAATACCTATTTTAAATTTCAGCAGTGAAATACTGCATTGGTGTATTTTGGGGAAATAAACTGGTATTGTTGGTCCACAGACCAGTTTTGCATACAACGCACAAATACCTATTTTAAATTTCAGCAGTGACATACTGCATTTGTGTATTTGGGGAAATAAACCGTTATTGTTGTTCCACAGATCAGTTTTGCATACAACGCACAAATACCTATTTTAAATTTCAGCAGTGACATGCTGCATTTGTGTGTTTTGGGGAAATAAACCCGTATTGTTGTTCCACAGAGCACTTTTGCATAGAATGCTGAAAAACCTATTTTAAAATTTAGCAGTGACATACTGCATTTCTGTAGTTTGTTGCAATAAACACTGGTTTTGTGCCACATAGCAGATCTGAGGCTTACCCTGTATTTCAGTCATTTTAAGTAACCTTTTGAACTCCGCATTTACATAGTTGGTTGCAAGCACACTGGTTATGTGGTAGATAGCACATTTGCGGTATACGCTGCATTTCTCACAGTCAAATTAAACCGCTTAACTTCTGCTGTTACATTATTGTTTTGAAATATCACATTTTTGGTGATAGTGAAATAATTGTATTGAATTGCTCCGTTACACTGTTGTGTGACCTAAAGAAATGTATTCTGTTTATGATACGGGCACTGCCTTACTGTTAGTGAACTTAATTGTTGACTATTGGAAGTTAAATTGACACCGGAGATAAACCATCTGTAAGATTGGTGGGTGAACGTAAATAATGAGAACATCAAATAAGGGAAGTGGGCATGGTTGTGGTGGTGTTGGTGGAGCTCCTGTTGCTGGGAGAGGATGTGGCCATTCAGCCAACTACAGGTCCAAGTGAAATACCTTCCTCAGGTGCGAGTAGGCGACAGAATCTGCAGCGTTATTTGGTAGGCCCGAATGCCGCTCTACTGGATGGTGAGGCCAAAACAAGTACAGGCGATAGTAGATTGGGTGGCTGACAGTGGCCCAGTTCCTTCACAGTATCTCCCACCCAGTCCTCTACAGAAAGCTCAGAGCTGGCACCTGCAGCCCATGCCCATCAGTCTTTCACCTCACCCCCTTGCCAAGCAGCCTGAGCTCCAAGTAATGCAGCAGACTCTTATCCTTTTTGATGACTCTGCTGGCAGGGTTTCCCCAGGCCATCCGCATAGCCCTGCCCCAGAAGTGGAAGACATTGAATGCACTGATGCCCAACCACTTATGTTGCAGGATGAGGACATGGGAATACCACCACAGCACGTCTTTGATGATGACGAAACACAGGTGCCAACTGCTGTGGCTTTCTGCAGTATGCAGACCGACGAGGAGGGCAGGGGTCAAGAATGGGTGGAAGATGATGTGGAGGACGATGAGGTCCTAGACCTCAACTAGACTCAAATTCATGCTAGTGAGGTGTGCAGTTCTGGGGAAGAGGCGTGGTCGCACAGAGACAACAGTACAGCAAAAGAGGGAGCAGGCTCCAAAAGCGGAGCTGCCGTTCCATAGACAGTAAGCCTGCTACTGCCCACCGCACCCAGGGACCAAGCACAACAAGGCCTGCTTTAAGGAGTTCATTGGCATGGCAGTTCTTCACACAATGTCATGAAGACAAGACACGAGTGGTTTGTGCGTTGTGCCATCAGAGCCTGAAGCAAGGCATAAACGTTCTAAACCTGAGCACAACTTGCATGACCAGGCATCTACATGCAAAGCACGAATTGCAGTGGAGTAAACACCTTAAAAAACAAGAAAGGTCTCAGGCTACTCCTGCTTCCTCTTCTGCTTCTGTCTCTGCCTCTTCCTCCACCTTTGGAGTCACAGTGGCAACTGCTATCCAGCAAACAGAGGATGTGCCACCAACATCACCACCTCCGTCATCATCACCAAGCATCTCCACCATGTAACACGCAAGCGTTAAGCTGTCCATCTCCCAAACACTGGAGAGAAAGAGAAAATACCCACCTACCCTCCCGCGATCGCTCGTCCTGAATGCCAGCATTTCAAAATTACTGGCCTTTGAAATGATTTTATTCCGTCTGGTGGAGACAGACTGTTTTAAACAGCTGATGGTGGTGGCTGTCCCACAGTATGTCGTTCCCAGCTGCCACTACTTTTCCAGGTGAGCCATCCCTTCCCAGCACAACCAAGTGGAGGATAAAATCAAGTGTGCGCTGTGAAACGCCATCTGTGGCAAGGTCCACATAACCACAGAAACATGGACCAGTAAACACTGGCACGGACGCTATATCTGCCTAACTGCACACTGGGCCCGAGGCAGATAGTGGGTTTGACGCATGCCCTTCCACCACCGAGGATCGCAGGGCATTATTCTTGCCTCCTGTTGCCTCCTCCTCTACTCGCTTCCTCCTCCTCCTCTTCTACCACCTCCTCATTTGGTCAGCGAAAGACCTTCACCATCAACTTCAGCACAGCCAGAGTAAACGTCAGCAGGCGGTTTTAAAACTCATGTGTTTGGGGACAAACCCCACACTGCATAGGAGCTGTGCAGGGGCATAGTAGAACAGACTGATGAGTGGTTGCTGCCAGTGAACCTCAAGCCAGGCCTAGTGGTGTGCGACAATGGGCGAAATCTCGTAGCAGCTCTGGAACTAGCCGTTTGACACACATCCCTTGCCTGGCGCATGTGCTGAATTTGGTGGTGCAGAAATTCCTAATAACCACCCAGACATGTCAGAGCTGCTGCACAAAGTGCGGTCTGTCTGTGCGCAGCTTTCAGCTCTTACCCTGCTGCTGCTCGCGGTCTGCGCTGCACACAAAGTGGAACTCCACATTGCATATGCTAGAAAGACTGTGCGAGCAGCAGCAGGTGATAGTAGAGTTTCAGCTAAAGCACGCACGGGTTAGTCGCTCTGCGTGAACAGAACCACTTCACCACCAATGAGTGGGCCTTGTTGCGGTGTTCTCGAGTACTCAACCAACATGGCCAGTGCCGATGATGCCGTTCTCAGCTTTTCTATCCCACTTCTATGTCTCCTTGAAAACACACTTAGGGCAAATATGGAGGAGGATGTGGCACAGGAGGAAGAGGAGGAGGAAGAGGGGCATTTCACAGGGTTTCAGGCCAGTCATTAAGATGTGGCTCAGAGGGTGGGTTCCTGCACCAGCAGGGGCCAGGTACACATGTGGCCAACCAGGGCACAGTTCTGGAGGAGGATGAGGTAGAGGAGGAGGAACCGAGTTTACAGCAGGGTGGCACCAAGCGCAGCTCATGACCATCACTGCAGCGTGGGTTGGGGGATACGGAGGGACACAGATCGATAAACCACCTACAGAGGACAGCTTTATCCTTACCTCTGGGCAGCCTGGCACACATGAGCGACTACATGCTGCAGCTGACTACATGCTGCAGTGCCTCGCGCAACAACCGCAGAGTTGCCCACATTTTAACTTGTGCTAACTCCTGGTTGCCACCCTGCTGGATCCCCGTTCCAAAACAGCATGCCATCCTTAATTCCCTCACTGGAGCGTGATAGGAACATGCGCGACTACAAGAGCACGCTGATAGACATGCTCCTGAGGGCATTCCCAACTGACACCGGGGACAAGTGGGAAGTACAATGCTGAAGGCGGAGGAGGAGGAGGTCACCAACACAGCCATTTAGTGCCCAAAAGTTCGGGTCCCCATTGGGGTTCGGGGTCAAGTTCTGGCTAAGTTCGGATCCTGAACCTAAACTTTTTGTGAAGTTCGCCGAACCCGTGTCGAACCCGAACTTCCAGGTGTACGCTCAACTCTAGTTATAATATGAGGCACACTAGGGAGGCACAGATCATTAAGGCACTATGGGGGAACACAGAGCATGAGGCACCAAAGGGCAAAGAGTAATAGGCACTATATAAAAGAGGCACTATATAAAGGGGGACTAAATCTGGCACTATATTATCGGAATACAGAGCAAGAGGTGCAATATAAAGGAGTCACAGATCCTGGAACTATTTAAAGGGCACTATATATAGTGGCCACAACACATGTGGCACTATATACAGGGGGCATGGAGCATGAGGCTATATATCCATGGGGCACAGAGTGTGTGGAGCTATATAGGGGGTACTACCTGGGCAGAAATAGCGGCCTAACAGTTAGTTGTGCCACTATCTGTGACTCTCGCCCTGCTCACACCAGGTCTAAACATTGAATAAGAAGAAGAGGACCGACACTCGAAAATTAAATGCAATTCTTGTATATTTATTGCCACATCAGACAAATTCTTCTGAAATACAAGAATTTCATCCAACTTCCGAGCGCCAGTCCTCTTCTTCTTATTTTCAAGTAGAAAGCTGGCCCTGACCCGGGCACCGCCCAACTAATGAACAGAGTGCGTGTTACAGTGAAGGTCTTAAATTGTGGGCGTGGTGTGGGTGGGGAAGGGAACGGGCCTGTTTTAGGCATAGAAACATGTCTAAATGTAAGAGAGCTCATAAGCTGTCTTACATTTAAAACTGGCGCTGGATGTGCTGAAGTTATGGAGAGTGACTGCGCTTCTTCATAACTTCGGCAGATCCACCACCAGTTTAGGGTTTTCATAAGACCAGCGTCTAAAATGTGCCCCTAAATGTAAATGTTTATTCTATCACTGACTGTGTCTGATCAGTGTTGTAGTCACTTGTATGGTCTACAGTGTGCATACCTTTACAGCTGTTCAGGACATACTGGGACCCGTAGTTTCACACTTCACATACTTGTCAAGGGCCAACCTGAATATGCAATCTGTATTGAACTGCTTTTGAGCTAATGCTTTATATATGCACTGTATTGGTTCCGGTGCTGTATTTATGTACTGAGCTTGGTTGTGGTGCTGTATTTATGTTCCATGTCTGGTTCTGGTGCTGTAATTATGAAATGATCTCTGTTCAGTACATTAGTTATATTCTATGCTTGGTTTTGATGCTGTATTTGTGTGATGAGCTTGGTCCTGGTGCTGTATTTATGTCATAAACTTGATTATGGTGCTGTATTCATGTAATGAGAAAGTTTTGGTGCTGTATGTCATAATCTTCGTTCTGGTGCTGTATTCATGTAATGAGCTTTGTTCTGTGCTGTATTTATATTCTGTGCTTGATTCTGATGCTTAATTTATGTGATGAGCCTGGTCTTGGTGCTGTATTTCTAAAATGAGCTTCGTTTTGGTGTTGCATTTATGAAATTGGTTCTGGTGCTGTATTTATATGATGAGCTTGGTTCTGATCCTATATTTATGTAACAAAATTAATTCTGGTGCTATATTTATGTTCCATGCTTGGTTCTGATGCTGTATTTATGTGATGAGCATGGTCCTGATGTTGTATTCATGTAATGAGCTCGGTCCTGGTGCTATATTTATATAATAAGCTTGGTTCTGGTGCTGTTTTATGAAATGAGTTCTGCTCTGTATTTTTATTCTTTGCTTGACTTTGATATTTTACAGTATGTGATGATTCTGGTCCTGGTGCTGTATTTATGTAAGGAGCTTCGTATGGCACAACTACTTCTGTGCATACTTCTGTGCATACACAGCGCCCTCTCCATTCACTGCTATAGAACTACTGAAAATAGCCAATGCACAGCTATTTTTAAAGGTCCCATAATGGTTAATTGAGGAGTGGTCGTGAATGGTTTTAGAGTTATGTATTTTTATTTTTTTGGATGGGTCAGGGGCATGTAAACACACCCAATTATCCCTAGGTGGTTTTGGTACTAAAGATCTATATATAGAATAGGTTACAGGAACTGCAAGCCAGCAAACAGTAGAGAGTGGAGTTTAGCTCAGAAAGAGCAAGGTCAGTCTAGACTAGAAAACTAAATTATGATCAGTGGAAGTTTAGTCAGTAGCCAAGGAAAGGTAATCTCAAGTCAGACACAAAACTCAGTTAATTTAGTCTAGATTTTTTAAATGTATCTTCCAGATTTGAACTTACAAGTACAACCTTTTGCATTAGAGGCAAGAATCTTAACCACTGGGCTATACAACCCAATGAGAAACTGTGCTGGAATAACCTCATAGTAGTTTCCGTATCAGTAATATACCTTCTGCATAGGAATACTTACTACTTTAGAAACTACTATGAGGTTTTTCCAGCACCGTTCTGCATTAGAGGCAAGCATCTTAACCACTCGGCTATACAACCTAATGACGAAGGTTTTGAGTTCAAATCCTGGCATAAACTTTTCTGAAATATAGACTAAATTAGATTTAAATACACTGGGTGTCCTCAAGCACGGACTTCATATATGGACATAGCTATATATGGATTCAGAGCAGGAACTCCTAAGCCACTACTGGCAGGTCAGGACAGCTTTTCCAGGGCAAACTCTGCGAATTGTGGCCACAAATCCAGTTCGGCTACCCGGTAGTCCGGCGAATCTTTAATGTGGGGTGGCAGGGTGCTGGTCAAATATGCCACCAGCTGCTGGTTCAGGTCCTGCTCCAGGTCTAGCTGCTTCTGCTGGTGGCGAGTAGTTTTTTCACTAGGCGGGTGAAGAAAGCTGCTCATCAGCGACTTTAGACTTAAGTTGCTGCTGATGGAGCTGGAACTGCTTCTACCCCCTCCCCCCACCCTGCCACAGCAGCCATGGCAGAGAAACATGAGCGCAGAGCCCCCCCCCCCCCCCGGTCAGACTCACTACATAGGATGTTTCTATAGTACTTCAGTTTGTCCTCCCTCTCAGCGGGTGTAAAAGGACCCCATTTGGACTGGTAGAGAGGGTCCAACAAGGTGGAGAGCCAGAAGTCATCCCTCTGCTGAATGGTGACAATTGGGCTTTCACCACGCAAGCAAGTGAGCATGCATCGGGCCATTTGTGCAAGTGACTCAGAGGACTACCTGCCTCCATATCCACTGTATACTGCCATGGTGTGCCTTGGTCCTCTGCCTCATCTTCCTCATTTCCCCAAAGCTCCTCTGGCTGCTCCTCCTCTCCTGTCACCTGTGTTGAAAAACCACCAATTTCGCTACACATTGCTTGTGCTCCAATGTCCTCCTCCTCCAGTATTGCCCCCACAGGGCTCTATGTGATCATAAAATCTAGGTGCCATGTCTCCAGTCCCCTGACTAGCCAGACTTACCAGCATCTGTTCCAGGGCATGAAGCAGTAGAATGACATTGTTTATCCCGTAGTCCTGCTGACTGACAAATAACTTGTCCTCCCTCAAAGGGCCTGAGCAAATGGCAGGTGTCATGCATGAGCTGTCCCTGGCTGACAACAAAGTTACACAGTTACTCCTGTCCGCTTGGATTACTCCTGTCCGCAAGAAATCGTTTATGGCCTTTCTTTGTTCGCTTAAGGGGTCCAACATATGGAGGGTGGAATTCCAACGGGTGGAAACATCACATATCAGCCTATGTTGGGAGATGCCGTCTGCCACTGCAGCTTAAGGAGGGTGTGCTTTGCAGTGTACAAGTGGCTGAAGTGCATGCAAAGTTTCCTGGCCATTTTTAGGATGTCTTGCAGATGGGTGGAAGACTTCAGGAACCGCTTGACAACCAGATTGAACGCAGCGCCGACACCATGTTCTTTCCTGTTGTCGGTCACTAGAGATGAGCAAATTTCTCAAAAATTCGATTCTCTCGCTTGCAGAATTTTTTATACATGTAGAGTGCCCCCCCCCACCCTGACAGAGTGGAGAGGGTGTCAGCAGTGAGTTTGTGTTGAAGTCACTGATTACTTTGCCCTTCCTCTGATCCGTCAGAACAATAACCCACAAAAACAGATCCTGTCTGGGGAGCATACGCCTCACTGAGTCAGCATTTGCTCAATAATCTATCAGTATTGCTAATGCACAAACAGAGATGACACGGGAATGTAATATTCACATGTCTTCTGTGTTTTGTACCAACTCCTGCTTTTGGTACCAAATCATAAGCCAATTCTGATGTGACCATGCAGGCCTTACAGCTGCTACACAGACAGGATCAGTTGTGCATCTAAATTTTCCTTTCTTCTGACCGATCAGAAGAAAGGTCAAATAGTGATTTCAAGAAGGCTAAACAAGGAAAATAGCGACCCTGTCATAGAGTGGGGAGGGTGGTAACAGCATGATAAGTCCACAGAATGCCTCTATGACATAGTGGTGAGGAGGAAGCAGCATGGGGAGACCATCAAGTGGCACAATGACAGAGTCTGTAGGTGGCGGCAGCATTAGGAGAAGGCCACTAAGTGGCACAATAACAGAGTCTTGAGGTGGCGACAGTATGAGGAGACCACAGAGCTGCACAATGACAGAGTCTGGAGGTGGAAGCAGCATGAGTAGGCCTCAGAGTTGCACAATGACAGAGTGTGGAGGTGTCGGCAGGAGCAGCATCAGGAGGAGTCCACAGAATGGCACAATGACAGACTCTGGAGGTGGCGGCAGCAGAAGCTGCATCAGAAGGAGGCCACAGAGTGGCACAGTGACAGAGTCTGGAGGTGGAGGCAGCATCATCAGGTCACAGAGTGGCAAGGTGACATACTGTGGAGGTGGGTGACAATACTAGTACCCGCTGAAGATAATGGGTAAAAGAAGGATCACTTGGCATCAGATGTGGGGAATCAGATGGGTGGCAGCATCAGATTAGTAGTGAAGGCAGGTAGCCAGAAGAAACCGGATATTGTCAAAGTCAAAATGTTGGTGTGGCACCATGGATGATGCATTGGTGTGTAGAAATCCTGGCTGATCCATGCCTGATTCATCTTGATGCAGTGTCCCACTATGTGCTATATGTGGGCACTATAAACTCTTGCTAAATGTCATATCAAATGTATTGTGGTATAATGTTGTAATTCCCTTTAACAGGCTGGCTGTATCATATACAGTACCTTTTTTCGCTCCTAGGTGGTACTGGCATATATATAGCTGGGGGTGTGTGTAAAGTTAGTGTGTCCGATGTTAATAAAGAGATGAGGAAGTTAAAGGAGGTGGAATTTTTTTTATTTTCATCTTAATATTTTAAGAGATTTTATTGCATATAATTGCTGCGCTTAACGCAGAAAACAAGGTTTTTTTCCAATGAAATTATTCCAACAAGATTTTACCGCATATAAGTGCAGCGCTTCATGCTGAATACAAGATTTTTCCCACCAAAATATATTACAAAGAGATTTTACTGCATATAAGTGCAGTGCTTAACGCAGAATACAAGTTTTTTTCCAATGAAATAATTAAAAAACAATTTTACTGCATATAAGTGCAGCGCTTAACGCAGAATACAAGATTTTTTTCAAATGAACTATTTAAAAATAATTTTACCGCATATAACTGCAGCGCTGATCGCAGACTATATGTTTCTTTTTCTACTGATATATGCCTCTAAAAGCTTTACTACATATAACTGGAACAGTGAACGCCGAGTATATTTATCTTTTTCCATGTATATACGCCAATAAAGGCTTTTCAACAGTGGGCAATAGGCTGTCTGTCAGTTTCAAAAACCAATGGCGCCTGAGGCAGAGTGATCTGAAGTGAACGGGACGTAGTGGAGGAAGTAGGTCCTCGTGCGGTTTTTGTGCTGCAGAAAAGTCCCCCTAGTGTCCAGTAAGCAATACCGCAGATAGATGCGGGCTTTTGTGAATTAGTTTGCATTTTTGTGCAGGGTTAGTGCATAGTGTATTCACCTGTCTTGGTGCATCGCTCTTATGGACGTCGTCACGTAAGCGTGCAGTGTGTGAAACGTAAATACGAAATTTCACCACAACGTAATTCGGTCCATACCGCAAAAAGGAATTTCCCACATATGACTACAGCGCAGAATGCTGAATATATCTTTATTTTTCTACAGAAATACGACACTAAAGGCTTTACCACGTATAACTGCAACAGTAAACGCTTAATATATTTTCATTTTTCTACTGCTATAAGTCAATAAAGGTTTTTCAAGATATAAGTGCAGCAGCAACTGGCAAATGTGTATTTCTTTTCTACTGATATACGCCAATAAATGTTCTTTCTACATATAAGTGCACCAGCGAATGGCGAATGTATATTTCTTTTTCTACTGCAATACGCCAGTAAAGGCTTTACCAGAGATAACTGCAACAGTGTAGTGAGAATACTTTTTCTTGTAGTCCTGAAATACAACCCTTTATGCTTTCACCAGAAATCACTGCAACACTGCAGTGTGTATATATATATATATATATATATACTATATATATATATATATTTTTTTTTATGTAATAGGCCCCTATACCCTTTCACCAGAAATCACTGCAGAAGTGACCTGAGAATATATATTTCTTGTTGGACGGAAAAGGCCACTATACACTTTGACAAGAAAACAATTAAAGAGTGAATTACATGTATATTTTTCTTGTAGTACTGAATTACGACCCTATACGCTTTAACCAGATATGACTGCAAACGCGCGGTGCGTTTATATTTTTCAAGTATTACTGAAATACTGCCCCTATACTCTTTCACCAGAAATTACTGCAAATGATTTTAGCATAAATAACAACAAAAGTACCCTGCATATATATTTATATTTTTTCACAGATAAAAGCCACTAAAGGCTTTTCAACATAGCACTTGCACCCCAATAACTAATTGCTGGAATGACAGAGCTGTATTATGAGACTATCTGGATTCCCAAGTAATGTTTCCCTGCACTAGTAAATACTGTAGCTTTTTTCACAATGAGGATTTTCCTATGACTCTCTCTAGCATCTGAACACGTCTCTCCCTGCCTGTGAAATGATTCCTCTCACTATCCTTTCCCTTCACTTGTAAATGCCTTTTTTTTCACAATGAGGATTTTCCAATTACTCTCCCTAGCATCTGCACACATCTCTTCCTGCCTGTGAAATGATTTCTCTCACTATCTTTTCCCTGCACTAGTAAATCGCTTCTTTCGGATTGTTTTTCTCCAGGACAGAAATCCTGGTCTGTATTAGGCTATATGCACACGACAGTGTTTTTCCTCGGCTTCCGTTTCAGTTTTTTTTGCGGATAGGACAGGAACCCATTCATTTCAATGGGTCAGCAAAAAAATACTGTCCGTTCATCCGTGTGTGTTCCGCGTCCGTTGTCCGTGTTTCCCTTCAGCAAAAAAAGTAGTGCATGTCCTACTTTTTTCTCATTTGCGGACGAGGATAGGCATTTATTACAGGGAATCTGTGAAAACAAAGGAATCCTCCAAAAAAAACTGATGGACCATCAGTATTTTTTGCGGATCCCGATTTGCGGACAGCAAAAAAACACTGTCGTGTGCATATAGCCTTAATGTCAGAGGTGGGTTCTCCGGACTGGGAGAATATAGGGGAAAATTTTAGTCAGGTTTCGCACAACTTCAATCACACTGTTGTACAGTTTAATATCATACACAAAATATATGTGACACCTTTATGGCTCCATAAGAGGGACTTAGAGCCGCATCTGACTGCCCTCGCTGTGGGGATCCCGGGGCAGATCATATGCATCTGTTCTGGGACTGCCCGATAGTGAGTAACTATTGGAGAACGGTTCAAACAACCTTGAATCGGAGACTCAATATAGATATTCCTCTATCTCCCAAGGTATGGGTTTTAGGGGACCTATCAGAGGTTAACTGCCAGCTTATGAAGGGCCATCTGCTGACTAAAGTGATGTTTTTAGCCAGGCTTCTTGTAGCCAGAGAATGGTTTTCCCTTCTGCTCCAGACTGCAATAACTGGTTATGCCTGGTGGATAAGGTGAAAATCTATGAGAGAATCATGTATAGACAAAAGGGTCCTATATGAAATGGGCCAATGTTTGGAGAGACTGGGATGGTTAAGGAGAGGTTTTTTTTTTTTTTCTTTTTCTTTTTTTCTTTCCCTCTTCCCTGCAGGAATGGAGGGTGGGCTGAGGGGGAGGGGGAGGAATGGGGAAGTTATTTTTGTAAATTTCTTTTATGAATTTTGTTTTGTTCTTTTGAGATGATTGAAATAAAAGAGAAAGATAATTTAAAAAAAAAAAAAAATCTCTTCTTTCCATTTTTTTAACAATTAGTTTTTCTTTCACTCTCCCTAGCACATGCATAAACATTTGTCCCTGCACTAAGTACAATACTGAATGGCAGAATCTATGATGGCCGCCGTATATTTATAGGGCTGTGACATCACCGGGCTGGCTGGCTGCTGATTGGCTGCATGCATGACATTGTGGGTCATCCCGCCTTCCCAGAGTTCTTTGCCCCATGTCCTCACATCGTAGCCGCCATTGTAGCCACCATGTTAGGAAAAATTAGAATTTGTTACTACGAAGCACGAGGAAATTTGCATTTCGCATTTTTGCGAATCAAATTTTTCAGAAAATTCTAAACAAATCGCTTATTTGTCTGTCACCATGGTTTCGATTTTGAGTTGTTGCAGAGAAACCCAGTATTCGATTTCTTGATAATGGACACAAAGCTGTTTCTCCCCTGTGTGACACCGTTCAGCCAGGCAAACGAGGTGTAGAACAGCGTGACGCTGCTGTGCCCTGCACATGTGGTATGCTGGAGGAGCACTGCTAATTATCCCTGTAGTGGAGGCTGAGGACACTGTGGATGATGAGGAGGTAGACGCGGACATTGTTGCAGGGCCAATGGCGTGAGAACGTGGAGGCGGAAGCGGCGCCAACTGGCCATGTTGCTGGTGTGGCTGGGCAGGAACCTTATTTACCAAGTGGGCTGTAAAGGACGTATATTGTCCTTGACCATAGTTATAGCTACTGACCAATTTTCCCTAAAAAGGCTGACAAACAATTTTCCCCACTGAATGGCTAATTGACGAAATTCGGTTCATACAGAATAAAGTCTACAATCACCCATCAATTTTGCCCATAAAGGCTGTTTCACAAAAAATTTCACCAATGAATGGCTAATCGACATAACTCGGTACATACAGAAGAAAGTCTACAATCACCCATCAATTTTCCTGTATTCTTTTTCCTATTAATACACCCCCTAAAAATATAATATTAAAATCACAATTCACCGAAGATAGGCTAATAGGACGTAGGTATCTATGTTATTAATACACCCTGTATATGGCTATAGTACAATGGAACTTCACCGCTAAACGGGAAATATTTTTTGCCACTAATACACATCAAAAAGGGTTGTAATTTTCTCACTTCAACACACAACGGCTAATAAGACCTTTTTCTTTTTCCCCACTAATACACGCCAAAAGGGCTTTAGAACATATAACTGCACTGCTGTTCGGCAAATAGACCCTTATTTTTTGCACTTATACACTACTCAAAAGGCTTTAGAATATATAACTGCACTGCTGAATGGCAAATATATTTTTCTTTTTTCCACTAACAGTATACATGACACAAAAGAGCTTTAGAACATGTAACTGCACTGCTGAATGGAAAATATATTTTCTTTTGCCACTATTACACGTCAAAAGTGCTTTAGAACATATAACTACACCGATGAACAGCAAATAGGCCCAATATTTTTTCCCACTTATACATGCCACAGAAGGCTTTAGAACATATTACTGAACAGCAAATATATTTTTCTTTTGCCACTAATAAATGACACAAACTGCTTTAGAACATATAACTGCACCACTGAACGGCAAATATATATTTCTTTTTCCACTTATACATGACACAAAAGGCTTTAGAATATATAACTGCACCGCTGAATGGCAAATATATTTCGCTTTGCACTAATACACTACAAAAGGGCTATATAACATATAACTGCACCGCTGAACGGCAACTAGGTCCGTATTTTTTCTACTTATACATGACACAAAAGGCTTTAGAACATATATCTGCACCGCTGAATGGCAAATATATTTTACCTTTGCCACTAATACACGACAAAAAGGGCTTAAGAACATATGAAATGTGGAAAAGCTTTGTCAGCATGCCTCAACAACCAGCACCACCAGCTGATATGGAACGTCTTAGCAGGAGGTCGCATTTAGCAACATGGTAGAACAGTACATGTGCACATGCCTACACGTACTGACTGATGGGTCTGCTCCATGGGCGTAGCTATAGGGGTGCAGAGGTAGCAGTCGCTACCGGGCCCAGGAGCCTGAGGGGACCCAAAGACCCTTGTGCTGCATAAGAAGACACACAAAGCACTGAGGGAAGGGGGCCCAGGCTGAACTCTTGCACCAGGGCCCATGAGCTGCTAGCTACGCCCCTGGTCTGCTCCATTAAACTTTTTGGTCTCCAATTTGGGCACATTGCCTGAGCTTGCCCTTTACGCCATGGAGGTGCTGGCCTGCCCTTCAGCCAGTGTATTCTCTGAACGTGTATTTAGCAGGGGGCATTTTTACAGACAAGTGCAGCCGCCTGTCCACAAGCTCACATTCATTAAAATGAACCAGGCATGGATCCCACAGGACTTGTCCGTACCTTGTGCAGAATAGACATGTATACCGGCCTTACACAGCCATCGTAATACTCCAGCGCACTTTCTCTTTGTTTTATTTTATATATTCCATAATGTTTTGTGGCCTACCCAAATTAAATAAAGCAAAAAAAAAAAATGACTACCTTCTGCTCCTCCACCGCTGCTTCAACCTACACCACCACGTCCACCTACACCGCCACGTCCACTGCCTCCTCAACCTCCTACTCCATATGGACCTCCTCCTCCTAGTTCAAGATTATTATTTTTAATTTTTATTTATTCTTTTTTATTTTAAGTCATTTCCCCTATACACATTTGTTTGCAGGGCACTTGTCATGCTCTTACCCACATTTTGCTGCCTTTTGCAGCCCTCTAACCCTTTCCATGACTTTTTTGAGCCATTAGAGTGCCCAAAGGTTCGGGTCCCCATTGACTTCAATGGGATTCGGGTTTGGGTTCGGGGTCAAGTTCGGGTCCCGAACTCGAACTTTACAATGAAGTTCAGCGAACCCGAACTTCTAGGTGTTCGCTCAACTCTATAAATAAGCAAAATAAGTACTACTTACATTTAGAGATGAGCGAACTTTTAAAAAAAGTTCGGCGTTCGGGTTGTGGTAATCGCCGCATCCCGTTATGGATTCCACTACCGCGGACTATCCCGGCATATGGAATCCATAAGGGGCGGCTTACACGAACCCGAACTGTTGAACAGCCAAAGGACCTGGGGTGACGTCACCGTCATGTGATCAGTGCAGGGGCGTGGCTCAGCATGGGATCAAATCCAGTGCTGAGCCACGTCCCCTGCACTGATCACATGACGATCACATAAAGTTTGCTCATCTCTACTTACATTAAATTAACATTTTATCGCTAAAATTGTATTTATAAGATATTCATAAATGTCACACTAGGCTAAATTTTTAAAGTTTGATGATTATTTATAATAATATTACCTAACATGATAACATTTTCCTCAGAGATTAAATAATTCTTAGTGTGAAACATATTCTGAATATTGGGATTACATAAAATGTACTGTATTTTCTAGATCGCAAGAGAGGAATGAGCAATGTCATAATTAGAGATGAGCAAATTTTTCAAAAATTTGATTCGCCGATTTGCCGAATTATTCGGGAAAAGTTTAGTTCGACCCAAATTATGTTGAAAAACGGCTATTTCCTGGCTGCTGAGAGCCTTTATAGTGGTGTAGAACACTGTACCTTGCAGTAACAAGCATGGGGAGGCTTCCTTGGTAGTGAAATAGTACTGTGAGTCTGTATGACATGCAGATGACAGGCGTCACTCTTAGAATCACTGCACGCCTCACTTATTTGGGCAGTCATGGGGCCATAACTGACCAAATAAATCAAGTATGAAATCAGCCTTACAGGTCAATGTTAGTGAGAAGAAGAAGCACACTCCTTTTACACCGTCATCAGCTGATTCCACATAGATGTAAACAGAACATGTTCTATTAAACGTTTATAAAAGTAGAGCCCCTTCTGACAGAGTGGAGAGGGTGTCAGCAGTAAGTTTGTGTTGACATCACTGATTATTTTGCCCTTCCTCTTATCAGTCAGAACAATAACCCCTAAAAAACGGATCCTGTCTGTTGAGCATTTGCCTTCACTCGGTCAGCATTTGGTCAGTAATCCATCAGTATTGCTATTGCAAAGAAAAAAAGGAGTGTATCCAAAACAGAGACGACAAATGAACGGAATATTTGCATGTCTTCTGTGTTTTGTGCCCATTCCTGCTTTTGGCTACCAAATCACAAGCCAATTCTGATGGTACCATGCAGGCATTACAGCTGCTACACAGAAAGGATCCGTTGGCGTCTCATTTTTCTTTCATTCTGACATATCAAAAAAAGTGTCAAATAAACGATGATGTCAGCCAGCCCAAAAAGACAAAATAGTGGCCCAGTCATGAAGTTGAAAGGGTAAGCACAGCATGAGAAGTTCACAGAGTGGCCCTATGACATAGTGGTGAGGTGGCAACAGCATCAGGAGGTCACAGAATGGCACAATGACCGAGTCTGGAGGTGGCGGCTGCTTCAGGAAGTCACAGAGTGGCATAATGACAGTCTGGAGGTGGCAGCCACAGCATCAGGAGGAGGCCACAGGGTCGCACAATGACAGAGTGTGGAGATGGCAGCAGCATGAGGAGGCCACATGGTGGCAAAATGACAGAGTATGGAGGTGGCAGCAGCATCAGGAGACAAACGAGTGGCACTATGACAGAGTCTGGAGGTGGCGGCAGCATCAGAAGTACAAAAAAACTTTTAAGCAGCACTACATAACCCAAATTTGGGAGAAAGATCTAAACAATACGGTACCCAGTTGGTAGTCCGATGTTGGTTCAAGCAGATGGTAATCCAGGTTAAGGATCCCAAATAATGAACAAAAAAATAATAAATCCGCAGCACTCTTCCATTTGCAATGAAGTCTGGTGTCTTTATTTAGATAGCAGCATACAATTGCGACGTTTCGACTATTCCAGTCTTTCTCAAGGCAGCATCAGAAGGTCATAAAGTGGCACAATGAACGAGTCTGGCGGTTGGTGGAAGCATCAGGAGGTCACAGAGTGGCACAATGACAGAGTCTGGAGGGGGCAGCAGCAACAGGAGACAGCAGAGTGGCACAATGACAGAGTGTGAAGGTGGTGTCAACAGCAGCAGCATCAGGAGGAGTCCACAGAGGTCTGGTTAGTTGTTGAGAAGAATACCGGAGTGTAAGACCTTGTATCTACAAATGGAATAGTGCGCACAAATTGCCGGCAAAAGATAAATTACCATTCTATGAGTAGTAGCTACTAACTCTTCATCTGGACCTCCACTGCCTACTAGTCACGGGGGCTCTTCTCGCGAGATTTCAAACACATCGGTCGAAACTGAGCAACGCGGAGTTCGGCTTGGGACGCCATAGCCTCTCCGAATATTGAAGCTCATCATATCGGTCACAGTGAGTAACCCCCGACAAATGTGACATTATACTCAGCTTGTCAACACCGGTCAGCTCATATGCACGAACGGAGCTGCGATCAGTGTGTATTACTTACAATTAAACGGCATTACCCATATGAACTCATTAACTGAAAAGCCTATATGTGTATTGGAGGAACGACAGCTGTCTTAAACCAGCACTTAGCTACCATTGTTGTTCTAACAGATGAGTGGTTGCAACTTTAAATCGACATAGAAGCTATTACTGTTGCTATATCAGAGGAGCGGTTGCGGTTATATGCCAGTAGAAAGTTATGAGAACTTGCTAAATCCCATTATATATGGTTGGAGTATATAACAGCAAAACGCTTGCTACCTTTAGTGGACTCTATTAATTTGATTTTTTTCATTTTAAATAGCGATGTCAGTCTAGTACTATCTAATCGCAGATGTACTTCATGTTTTCATGTATTTTAATTTTATGTTTTAATATGTGATATTAAATATTGTTTTTAAAATTTATATCCTCAGTATTGCATTCTCTGCATATTCCGGGTAAGGAGTGCCCAATACCTGCAATTTACAGTCTTCAGAATATATCACTGCACCACAGAATGTCAATAAGGCACAAATTTTGCTCTACTTTTACACAACAGACTTTCCAACAGATATATGCAACGCTGGATGGTGATTATATTTTTATTTTGCCACTAATACAAGGCATACAGGGCTTCTGAATATATCACTGCACCACTGAGTGGCAAAGATATTTTTATCTTTCCACTTATTCCCCCAAAAGGGTTTAGAACAGATAACTGCACGGCTGAGCTACAAATATATTTTTCTTTTTCCACTATTACTTGGAAAAGGGCATTAAAACAGATAACTGCACCACTGAGCGGCAAATATCTTTTTCTTTTTCCACTTATACACAGAAAAAGGGCTTTAAAACAGATAACTGCACTGCTGAGCGGCAAATATATTTTGCTTTTGCCACTAATACACGAAAAAAGGCTGTCATTTTTGCCCTTCACCACACAACGGCTAATAAGCCCTTTTTTTCCCACTAATACAAGCCAAAAATGCTTTAGAACATATAACTGCTAGAGATGTCCCGAACTATTCGCCGGCGAACAGTTCCTGGCGAACATCGCTTGTTCGTGAACATATGCGGTGTTCGGTCCGTCTTCTATAGGTCATCATTGATCAAACTTTGCCCCTGTACCTCACAGTCAGCAGACACATTCTAGCCAATCAGCATACCCTCCCTCCCAGAGACTCCCACCTCCTATCAAAAAGAAAGGACAGCATCCATCTTAGATTCATTCTGATGCTGCAGTGTTAGTTAGAGCAGGGAGAGTGCTGCTGCTGCTGAATTAATAGGGAAAGAGTTGCCTGCCCGTGTGTGAGAGGCCGAAGGCCCACAGACAGAACTGTGTGCACACCACTCATACAGGGTGGCACAGTACCTTGCAGATAAAAAAGTCATTTAATTTTTACCCTTTAATATAATAGCAGTTGCCTGCCAGTGTTTGTCAGGCCCACAGACTGTACTGTGCCCACTGCCCACCACTCATATCAGGCGGCACAGTACCTTGCAGATAAAAAGTCATTTAATTTGTACCCTTTAATATATTTGCAGTTGTCTACCAGTGTGTTAGGCCAACTGGCTGTACTGTGCCCACTGTCCACCACTCATATAGGGTGGCACAGTAACTTGCAGAAAAAAAGGCATTTCGTTTTTACCCTTTAATATAATTGCAGTTGCCTGCCAGTGAGTGTCAAGCCCACTGACTGTACTGTGTCCACTGCTAGTGCCCACCACTCATATCGGGTGGCACAGGACCTTGCAGATAAAAAAAGTTATTTAATTTTTAGCCTTTAATATAATGCAGTTGCCTGCCAGTGTGTGTCAGCCCCACAGACTGTACTGTGCCCACTGCCAACCACTCATATAGGCTGGTACAGTACCTTACATGCATAGTACCACTAATCAAAAGAAAAAATACAGGAGGAGGCAGGCCACCCCGCAGAGGACATAGTTGACTGGCTTACACAGGATACCCAATCTTCTAAAGCTTCCGCTCGGAACCTTGACACACCATCCTCCTCCAGCTCAGCTTCGGGCACCTCTCAAGTTACCACTCACCCGCCCGCCGCCACCACCAACACTAGCACCACAGCCGCTTCACTTTATCTGTCAGAGGAGTTATTTACACATCAGTTGGAAAAAATGAGTGATGCGCAACCAATATTGCCAGAGGATGTAGATAACAGAGATATGTCTCAGGCAGGCAGCAATACACACATGGAGGTATGGTGTGATGATGATAATGTTGTACCCGCTGCTGCTTCCTTTGCTGAGTTGTCACATACAAGTGAAGCGGTTGATGATGAGTCCATGGATGTCACGTGGGTGCCTGCTCGAAGAGAAGAAGAACAGGAGGAAAAATCAGATGGAGAGACATAGAGGAGGAGAAGACGAGTTGGAAGCAGGGGGAAGTCGTCACAAGGAGCTAGTGGCACAGCCAGACAGCATGTATCGGCACCCGGGGTCAGCCAGACAGCACGCCAATCAACATATGCTGTTACCACCACCAGAATGCCGTCATTGCAAAGCTCAGCAGTGTGGCATTTTTTGTGTGTCTGTCTCTGATAACAGCGATGTCATTTGCAACCTGTGCCAAAAGAAACTGAGTCGTGGGAAGTCCAACACCCACCTAGGTACAACTGCTTTGCGAAGGCACATGATCTCACATCACAAACACCTATAGGCTCAACACGAGTACAAGCAGCACACAAACTCAAAGCCACCATCCTTCTGGTCAAGCATCTTCAGCCACGTCAACCACTTCTCTCCTCCTTGCTGTCCTCCTTGCCCCCTCTCAACCACCCGCCACTCCACCTTTCACCTTCAGCAGTTCCTGCTCATCTGCCCACAGTCAGGTGTCTTTCAAGGAAATGTTTGAGCGTAAGAAGCCAATGTCACAGAGTCACCCCCTTGCCCGGCGTCTGACAGCTGGCTTGACGGAACTCTTAGCCCGCCAGCTTTTACCATACAAGGTGGTGGAGTCTGAGGCCTTCAAAAAATTTGTAGCTATTGGAACACCGCAGTGGAAGGTACCCGGCCCAAATTTTTTTTCACAAAAGGCAATCCCCAACCTGTACTCCATTGTGGAAAAGGAAGTCATGGCATGTCTGGCACACAGTGTTGGGGCAAGGGTTCATCTGACCACTGATACCTGGTCTAAAAAGCACGGTCAGGGCAGGTATATCACGTACACTGCGCATTGGGTAAACCTGTTGACGCCTGCCAAGCATGGAATGCGTGGCTCTGCAGCGGAGTTGGTGACACCACCACGACTTGCAGGCAGGCCTGCTGCCACCTCCTTTACTCCTCCTACTCCATACTCTTCGCTAAGTCCTACACATCGCCACAACCCTTTCGGGTCCACCCTCAGAGAACGACTCGACCGACAGGTAGCAGACTACCTCGCCTTAACTGCAGATATCGACACTCTGAGGAGCAATGAACCCCTTGACTACTGGACACTGCAGAATCATTGTTTTCTGGGTCACTTAACTGTCACTGAACTACTTCAGCACAACCATAGGCTTTGAAAACCGTCACGGTACATTGCATGGCGCACAAGCAGTGACCTAAAATTCAAGCGAGCGGACCGAGCATGGGTCTTTTTCCATCTCCCGGTTCCAAAAATCTATTCACTACACCTGCCCTGGCCCTGATAAGGGACAAAACAGAGATTAATCTGATAGAAATAGTACTTAGATTAACCCTAGTTGCATTGGTGGCAACTTCCATTGCAAGTGCCCAAAATTAGAAGGAAGCGCACAGTGCAAGCTTTTCTCTATTTCCCCATGCAAGGATTCAATTCAATACATGTCCCCTGATAGGGGACTTAACAAAAAATAAAATGCTGAGAATAGTAGTTCACACTATATGTATTGGTGGCACAGTATACTGCACGGCGCACGCGAGTGCTCCAAATTGAAGTAAGCTATTTGAACACCGCAGTGGAAGGTACCCGGCCCAAATTTTTTTCACAAAGGCAATCCCCAACCTGTACTCCATTGTGGAAAAGGAAGTCATGGCATGTCTGGCACACAGTGTTGGGGCAAGGGTTCATCTGACCACTGATACCTGGTCTAAAAAGCACGGTCAGGGCAGGTATATCACGTACACTGCGCATTGGGTAAACCTGCTGACGCCTGCCAAGCATGGAATGCGTGGCTCTGCAGCGAGTTGGTGACACCACCACGACTTGCAGACAGGCCTGCTGCCACCTCCTTTACTCCTCCTACTCCATACTCTTCGCTATTTCCTACACATCGCCACAACCCTTTCGGGTCCACCCTCAGAGAACGACTCGACCGACAGGTAGCAGACTACCTCGCCTTAACTGCAGATATCGACACTCTGAGGAGCAATGAACCTACTTGACTACTGGACACTGCAGAATCATTGTTTTCTGGGTCACTTAACTGTCACTGAACTACTTCAGCACAACCATAGGCTTTGAAAAACCGTCACGGTACATTGCATGGCGCACAAGCAGTGACCTAAAATTCAAGCAAGCGGACCGAGCATGGGTCTTTTTCCATCTCCCGGTTCCAAAAATCTATTCACTACACCTGCCCTGGCCCTGATAAGGGACAAAACAGAGATTAATCTGATAGAAATAGTACTTAGTTAACCCTAGTTGCATTGGTGGCAACTTCCATTGCAAGTGCCCAAAATTAGAAGGAAGCGCACAGTGCAAGCTTTTTCTCTATTTCCCCATGCAAGGATTCAATTCAATACATGTCCCCTGATAGGGGACTTAACAAAAATAAAATGCTGAGAATAGTAGTTCACACTATATGTATTGGTGGCACAGTATATTGCACGGCGCACGTGAGTGCCCCAAATTGGAAGTAAGAGGACCGACCAATCATCTTTTTCCATCTCCCGGTTCCTAAAATCTATTCGATACACCGGCCCCTGATAGGGGACAAAGCAGAGATCAAACTGGTAAGAACAGATTTTTTTAATAAAAAAAAAAAAGAGGACAGCCTCTGCGGAGCTGGGTATGTTTTGGCCGCGTTACTAAACGCTCATGCACAATGGGTGTAGGCTCATGCGTCCTTTTGCGGAGGTGACAAACCTGGTCAGTCAAACCCAAGGCAACATCATTGACCTCATCCCATATGCGTTTTTTCTGGAGCGTGCCCTGGGAAGAGTGCTGGATCAGGCTATAGATGAGCATGAAGAGGAAGAGTTGTGGTCACCATCACCACCAGAAGCAGCCTTGTCGTCGTCGATTGCTGGACCTGCGGCAACGCAGAGAGAGGAGTCTGAAGAAGAGGAGTCAGAGGAGGAAGGTGGCTTTGAGGAGGTGGAAGACCAACCACAGCAGGCGTCCCAGGGGGCTTGTTGTCACCTTTCAGGGACCCTTGGTGTTGTACGTGGCTGGGTGGAGGAAGAGACCTTCAATGACGTCAGTGAGGACAAAGAACGGGACATGGCTAGCTTGGTATCCAACCTTGTGCAAATGGGGAGTTTGCTGTTGTGCAAATGGACTGTTTGCGGTTGTTTGCTTGATGCGTTAAGCGGGGAATTTGGTCTGTCAGAGTTTGGTCTTTCACTGTGAAGCGGGCGAAACCCTTACACTACCTGATTGATACAACATCATACCTGATCGTATACACACACTGGATGTTTTAAAGCACGTTATTCCAAACAATTTAGGAATGTTAGGTGATTTATGCCCTTTATGGATTAAAACCCGATTCTGCATCAACTACATAATTTTCCTTGGGAGTTTTGCCATGGATCCCCCTCGGGCATGCCACAGTCCAGGCGTTAGTCCCCTTGAAACAACTTTTCCATCACTATTGTGACCAGAAAGAGTTCCTGTTGGTTTTAAAATTCGCCTGCCTATTGAAGTTTGAGGCAGTTTGCCCGGTTCGCCCATTCGCAAACATTTGCGGAAGTTCGCGTTCGCCGTTCGCGAACGGAAAATTTTATGTTCGCAACATCTATAATAACTGCACAGCATAGGGGCAAATAAAATGTAGAAATGTTTCCTTGTAATAAACCCTGTTAATGGCTGTATCAAACAGCACTTGCACCCTAATAAGAACGATTTGTTGGAATTACATAGCTGTATAATGGCAATTTGGATCTCCAGTCAGTGCAGCAAGGTGTAATAGGATTGTTCCTTTTACCCAGACTGTCACCTCCCCGACCCTGTTCAACACAAATGCTGGTGGAATGATTCCTCCATTCTTTCCAGTCTTTCCTTTCACTGTCCCTAGCGCCTGCAGACATGTCTCTTCCTGCACTAAGCACGCTGATGAATGGCAGAATCTAAGATGGCTGCCATATTTATAAGGCTATCACAGGGCTGGCTGGATGAATGCATGGCATTATGGGTGATCCCACCTTCCCAGAGTTCCTTGCCTCATGTCCTCACAAGTGTAGCAGTCATTTTAGGAAAAAATGCAATTCGTTACCACGAATCACAAGGAAATTCGGCTTTTGTGCAAATCGAATTTTTCCTGAAATTCGGATCGATTTCCACTTTGTCATCTTTGATTCCACATGACCTGCTGAAGAGACGCCAAAGTTATGTAGAGGCCTACGCCTCCATATAACTTTGGTGCATCCACTGGCAGCGCATAGGTACTAAGACAGTGTCTAAATTGCCGGACTTAACAAATGTTCTCCATAGTTTTTATAAATCTTCCCCATTCAGCATTGCTTTTTATGAGGCAATGTAAACTACAATTGGTTAGCGACACATTGATTAGCCTTATCATCACATAGACCTGCAGCAATTGAAACTGCAATTAAGCAGAAAAAAATCTAAGGATCGACTTCGGTTTTCTGCCATGGATTTTGCTTTAGCTTTCTGAACGTAATATAGAGGGTCAGTTCTATTTCTACATTTATGGCATATTTAGAGTATATGCCATAAATGTCTAGTAAGTGTGGGTTCCACCTCTGGGACCTTTCTTGACAACAGAGGATCCCTACCTGTTGCATGGCTGCCGTGAATGGAGATGCAGCCACGCATGTGTGGCTCTCCCATTCAATTCTATGGGACTTTGCCAGAGGTGGGACTCAAACCTATGGTTCAATTATGGCCTATCCTCTGAATGTACAATCAATGTTGAGATCAGAACAACTCTTTAATAGTTGTGTGAACATACTGTACCTTTCGGGTACTAAGTGTGATAACATTTCAGGTACTAGTTCTTAAAAAACGGAATCTTTTCCTGCTCTACTTGAAAGTTTATGTTTTTTTTAGAAACTTTGATTTTATTATGCCTGCTTTCCTTTTACCAAATCATTCCATTCTAAGAGGTAAGAGATTTAGCCAATAAGTATATATTGGGGAATTGCAGTAACTGCATAAAAATTATGGTTTACCCAAGGTGAACCATTCCTCTGAGGCAGTTTGAAGCAGTAGCAGTTCATAGCAATACTTAACACTTTCCTATTTTCTTCATTTCAGTCATGTACACTGAAGCCAGTTAAATGGATGTCTCAGTAGCTCAAGTAGAATATGTGCAGATACAAAGTATGCCAGATATCAAAGTATGCCAGATATTTTTGTTTTCAAAAACTGGAGTGATAAGCTTATGATAAGCTTAAATGTGTTGTCCAGTGCTAGTATATTGATCACCTAGTCTCAGGATAGGTCAATATCAGATAGGTGGCGGTCCAACTCCCGGCACCCCCGTTGATCAGCTGTTTGCAGAGGCAATGGTGATGGTGAATGGGATGAGCAGTTGTAGTTACATTCCATCGCTGCTACAAGCTAGGTAAACAGTGCAGGTGACACAGTGATCACACAATATGATATGTGATACATGAATATTTGCTGAGGGCCTCACCACTGAGACAACAAAGATCCAAAGGCTTTTGAATAGAGCAGTGGTCATGCACACTGTTGCTTCGTTTAGACTATGAGTCTGATGGGGAAACCCAAGTACAGTGCTCAGCTATCTCCAAAATGTAGTAAGCTAAGGGTACTTTCACACTAGTGTCAAAGTTTTCTGTCATTGAGTTCCGTCCTCGGGGCTCAATAACGGAAAAAAAACTGATCAGTTTATCCTAATCCATTCTGTATGGAAAGCAATCCGTTCAGTTTGCATCAGTTTGTCTTCAGTTCTTTCACATTTTTTGGACGCAGATAAAAGTGCAGCATGTTGCATTTTTATCTCCGTCCAAAAATGCGGAAACACTTGACAGAATGACGGATCCGCCATTAATTTTGATTGAAATGTATTAAGGGCGAATCCGACATTGAAAATTGACGCATTAATGGATCCGTTCTTCCACTCTGCACATGTGCAGACTTTTAAAAATGTTAAAATAATAAATAACGGATCCATTTTTACAGATGACAACTGAAAGACGGATCTGTTATTTTCATACAATTGTCAAATGGATCAGCAAACTGATCAGTTTACAAATGAAATCCGTTTTCAAGCGTTTTAACGGGTCAGTCAGGCAGTTCCATTGATGGAACTGCCTGACGGAATCCTTCAACGCAAGTGTGAAAGTACCCTAAGTTTCAAATGAATGGTAGACCATGTAATGCAGAGATGGTCTGTGTCCACCATAGCTATATTAGATCTGGTATTTTTTAGAGACTTTATGAATTGGCCGGTAGAGGGAATCCTGAGTGAGGGATGCTCTCTAAGACAATCACATGTGCTTTTAGTTCATATTAGAAATATTTAAATATTGTTTCTTTGTCAAGAGAGGGGATACATACAGTGCCTTAAAAATGAATTAATACCCCTTGAACCTTTCCACAATTGTTCATGTTACACTCACTAAATTAAATGTATTTTATTTATAAATCATTCAGCCTCCTCCATTCCACCCACCGCATCTGGACTAAACTCCCAAGGCTACAATTGCACATGGAGGTGATTTGTCTGGTCACATGACTCTCCATCAGCAGCCATTTTATGGACAGGACCACTGTGTGGACAGCACAAAAGACTTGGCAAACAAGTAGGCGAACTTTTTGAAATGTAGAAAATGGCGTAGAATGTTAATAAAAGCTATATCAGTAAGTGCCATATAATCATTTTACAAACATATTGGTCAGGATTAACCAGAAAGTGGCCAATCCCTTTAATCAATTTGGTGCATCGCCAATGCAGTTAGATCAAGACCAGTGCATTAGTGTATGGGTATGCCAGTTTTGATAAATGTCCCTAAGTATTGGTAGAAAATCAAGTCACATATCCCACAGTGAATTGATGATACATTATTGTTTCCATGAGCAACCAGTAGACTATTGAGAAAATGAAGTCCATTAATAAAGAAGATGATGAGAAATATCTAAAATTAAAATGGTAAAATAATAGTAAAGCAGCATTTTTTAGATTTAACTGTGTAGTAATTTCAGGTGACAACATAATTCTGGATCCTAAATATTATTTTGTTTCTTGAAGCTATGCATATTTTTGATCGCCTTTTAAAGCATAGTTCAATACAGCTATTGTATTGTATTATTTAGAGAAAAGCTCTAAATTCACATGTGAAACATTGAATACACAGATTACATAACTAGTAATTGACGCCTCCGAGAAATTTTACTTCGAAGTTATTTGCCAGACTTAACCCACAGACAAACAGGTTAAATCGGATCTGTCACCAGTCCTGGCATGTCTGTTTCAGTAAATATTAATGTCCCACAATAATAATAATTCTGTAGCATCATTCCTCAGTTATTCTTCCTAGAAATATATTTTTAAAAATGACAACTGGCTGTTGCTATTCCTCTAGTTAAAGCGGTGTGACACTATACAGTCATCACTAATTGGACAGTGTTAAACTGTGTAGAACGCCCCTCTCTACCAAATTATCAATATATTTAGAAATGTCTTGTAGGAATAACAGAACTTTTTTTAAAAGCAGAGTTTTAGGAAAAGATGCTCCTGAATTGTTATCACCTTTAAGAAACACCCATTCATTCATTTCTATAGTAATGTTATATTAAAAAAGAATTACTGGAATTATCAACATAAAAAAAAACTGCCCTACATAAGTTAATAGTGAGAAAGAGGAGAAATTGGATTCAATATTTCTTGCAGTCATGAGCAATGCTGAATTTGAACTTAGACTTTATGCACTCCATAACCGTTGCCGTTCTTGTAGCTATTTATTACATCAAAGGAACTGAAGCATAGCTTTCTATAATTAAGATTAATGCACGGTTATATGATCTTAGCTTGCAGGACTTTAATATCTATTAATTTCTTGTAAGTTGAAGTATAGGGATGAGGCGCCTAAGTAGCATGAAAAATAAACCACAATGTAACCTTCTGGTAGTTATAGCAAAAGCAGTTATTTTAAGCTGAAATATTGTTCTTTATTATTACTGTATACTTCAATGTGATTGTACTATGAGATTTCTGAGCCATACACCGGCAATTTTCTAATGGATCATTTCTACGAGCAATCTGACCATCAGCATGCCAGAATAAACTGGCAGATCACAGGGGAACAGGTTTTAAAAAGGATTAAAAAGTGGAAAATGACTGATCCTGCCATATACTAGTAGTCTTAAAAGTCTGCCATCAGGTAATCTTCATTTGCGTTTTTCTCAAAGGGACCGCACGTTACTTTTACCAACAACCTTTTCACATTTCCCCACTCTTTCTCCTATATCGCAACCAAGAATCGGGTTTCACAGATGTCCTTCCTTTCCGAACATCCTGTGAAATATCTGAGAAAATGCCGATAGAGAAGCACCTTCTTCGCAAATTCCACTGCACTCCTGTATGTATATTCACAAGCACAATAGATATGCAGGTACATCAGGTGGATAATAATCTCCTTTCTCCTCCCTTCTCCTTCTTTTTCCTTTCCTCCGTAACTCTAGAGGGTATCAAAAATCCTTCCCCATAGTGAGATGGATATCCATATAGTGAAATGGCGTATATACATCTGTCTTCACGCCTATCTATCTTTTCTATCATATCTCCCAGCAAAAATTAACCCCTTTGGGTTTTTTTGATGAAAATTCCTGAAGTGTATAGACACACCATGCGTCTCCAGGCCTTTTCTAATATTACTGTGTTCTTGAATGTGTTCTTGTATGTAGATCTTTAGCTTTCTTGTGGTGTGGCCGACATACTGGAGGCCACAAGGGCACTCCAGCATGTAGACCACATCAACACTTTTGCACATCATTTGTCCTTAAATTTTTAACTTCTTTTCTCTTTTATTAGAATACACCTTCGAGTTCTTCAGTTTTTTATCTGTTTTCTCTCTGTTTCTGCAGGGTGCGCAAAAACTGCACCATGTAAACTGATCCTGTCCTTTTTTTTCCTTTTCTACTGGGATTGCATTGTGTACTAGATGGCTACGAATATTAGGTGCTTTCTTAAAGGTCATACTAGGGCGATCTGGAATTTCTTTCCCTATCACTGGGTCATTTTTAAGAATAGCCCAGTTCTTATTGACTGCATTCTTTATAAGTCCAGAGTGTACTGTATATTGTGTCAGAAAATCTAGACTTTTTTTTATCTTTTCTTGTATCATCTATTTTAGCTCCTTCTTCCATCCTTTTACTACATATTTTTAGTTCTTCCTCAGAGTATCCTTTCTCCACAAATCTACTTTGTATCAACTTACTATGTTCCCTAAAAACCGCAAGGTCAGTGCAGTTGCGGCGTACCCTCTTGATCTGGCCCCTCGGGATATTTTTGAGCCATGGAGCCAAGGCCATCTTTAATATTGATTGGACCCTGGGCAAGAATTTATTGGGATTGGGAAGATATTAAGTAAATGATAAAGGATTAAAAAAATAATAAAGGATAAAAAAAAAATACTTAACTACCTCTAACTATTTCTTCTGCTCCGTACTTGCGTGCTGCCCAGGCATGAGTTTGTTTCGCAATCGCGTCAGCGCATGCTCCTGCGAGACCTGTCACGGAAGTTCACTAGGTAGTTAGAGGTAGTTAAGTAGGTTTGCTGACATTAAGCGCAGCGCAGCCACACTTAACATATAGGGAGGGCCTGCCGCCACACTTAAAAAAGCACTTGCAGGGCTCAAGAGGTAGCTGTCTTGGGCCCCCCAGTACCAACTGGGCCCGGGGTAGCTGCCCCTTTTTCCCTGCATTAAAGACGGCCCTGCATGGAGCATAGTGACAACTCTTAGTGTCTATAAAACCATTGACATCAGTCGCCTTGAAAAAGGTCTTAATTTTATAGAGGCCATTTTCCCGATAAATCGTGAGATCCAGGAAGTTCACCGCACTGTCACTGACACTATTGGTAAAATGCAAGTTCCAGGCATTTTTATTATGTTCCCTTAATGAATAGTTCCAGGCCTTTTCTCTCCCCTTCCCACATCAGGAAGCAATCGTCAATAAATCTCCACCATACAATTAGTCTATCCTGCTCTATTTCTCTTCCTACCCTAGGAGTAATATATTCTTTTTCGCATGCGGACATAAAGATATTTGCAAAAATGGGGGCGAATTTCGCCCCCATCACTGTGCCGACCCTCTGCAAGTAGAATTTTCCATCAAACCAGAAATAATTGTGTTTTAGGCAGAAGTCGACACAGTCCACAATAAAATCTCCTTGTTTCTAAGACACCTCTATATCATTTTTTAATTCTTCTCTAATGGCTTTTAACCCCAGCTCCTTTGGTATAATGGTATATAAAGAGATCATGTTAACTGTTGCTAGCCATGTATTTTCCCCACCGATTCCTACATTTTGAATCATTTTGACTGGTGTTACCGGAAATTTTATTACCGTAATAGATATTTATATTCTTTTTTATTTATAATTCCTTCTTTATACCCTCTTGATAGCAATTTTTTCCAATTCCTGTTTATATTCTCCTAGGAGATTATTTTTAACCACTAAATATGTATTACTATCTGCCAGTTGTCTCTGCATCTCTACCTCATATTTCTGGATGACCATTATTACCACTCCTCCTCCTTTATCTGCAGGCTTTATAGCTATATTGAGGTTATTTTCCAAATTTCTTAGTGCTCCCTTTTCCTCTTTAGATAAATTATATAGCCTTGGCTTTGTATTAATTATTAATTAATAATATTAATAATATTAATAAAATAATTATAATTAATTATTCTGCTGATAACAATTACCATATCTATTGTTACATCTAAAATCTGTCCATCTGTTATTACGATATGGTCCCTTCCATCCTTTAAATTCCTATCTTCCATAGTTCTCACTATGTTTTACCCATTTCTTCCCTATTCCCCTCTAAGGGTCGCTCATATCGATCCACCTTTGACATGTTTCTCTGATCCCCGACAATCTCTCATTGGACTGATAAAACTGTACTCTGGTTGTCCATACCTTTAGTATTATGCATACCTTCCTTTTTATTTTTCCACCTATATATCTTATCCCCATCATTTTCTTCACATACTTTTACAGTGTGTTCTTTTTCTGCTTCTTAGCTTTTACCTGTTTCTCATCTTTTACCAAATTCATCTGACATTTTACACTCAAATCCATATACTCTTTTTGGTACTTAAACAGTTGTAATAGTAGCTGTAATCTTTCAATATTACTATTGGGCTTTTTAAGTTTATTTCTCCGTATATCTATAATAAATCTCACTACTTGCAGACCACAATCATTCATCAATATTTCCCATTTCATCTGATCAGCTACATCATCTGAATTTAGGGGCAGCTGCCATCTTAGCCTTTCCGGGATTTTGTCTTCAGATAGATATTTCTCCAGAGACAAAATATTCCAGGTAGTGGTGATCTCCTTAATCAGATCTCTTTCAAGCTCTAGGAATAATTCTCCCAATAAATTATCCTTCTCTTTCACACCCTTATTAACAAAAGTGGATTCAATATCACATACCAAACTTGCTCTAATATAAAATAAATATCCATTGTGCAACGTATCTGAAAATTCCCACACTAAAATATGAAGTACAAAACAATGAAAGCACTTTCAGTCCGTTGACTACAATCGTTTTACCGGTGCGAGTCCAAATTGTGATCAATCTTCATTGATCATGAAATGATTACAATCTGCGATTTTGGTGGACTATGTACACCATTTGAGGCCTTTTTTAATGATTGCATTGTACTCATTTTGAGCTAAACATAATTTTTTCAATTGGTCTTTTATTAACCACTTCACATCCGGGCCATTTCCCCCTCCCCCTTTTTTGCAAATCTGACATGTGTCACTTTATGTGGTAATAACTTTAAAATGCTTTTACTTATCCAGGGCATTCTGAGATTGTTTTCTCATCACATATTGTACTTCATGACAGTGGTAAAATTTAGTAAAAACATTTAATTTTTAATTATAAAAAAATACCAAATTTACCAAAAATTTTGAAAAAATTAGCAAATTTCTAATTTTCGATTTCTCTACTTTTATAATAGATAGTAATGCCTCCAAATAGTTAGTACTTTACATTCCCCATATGTCTACTTCATGTTTAGATCATTTTGTGAATGTCATTTTATTTTTTGGGGACGTTATAAGGCTTAGAAGTTTAGAAGCAAATCTTTAAATTTTCTATAAATTTCTAAAAGCCATTTTTTAAGGACCGATTCAGGTCTGAAGTCACTTTGTGAGACTTACATAATAGAAACCACCCAAAAATAATCCAATTTTAGAAACTACACCCCTCAACTCAAGGTATTCAAAACTGAATAGAAATAGAAATAGAAAATGGAGATGAAATTTCAGAATTTAACTTTTTTGGCAGATTTTCCATTTTAATCCTTTTTTTCTGCTAACAAAACTCAATATTTATTTTACTGATTCTGTAGTTTACAGAAACACCCCATATTTGGTCGTAAACTGCTGTATAGCCACATGGCAGGGCGTAGTAGGAAAGGAACGTCATATGGTTTTTGGAAGTCAAATTTTGCTGGACCATGTCACATTTAAAGATGCCCTCTAGAGTAAAAACTCCAAAAAAGTAACCCCATTTAGGAAACGACACCCCTCAAGGTATTCAAAACTGATTTTACAAACTTTGTTTGCCCTTAAGGTATTCCACAAGAATGAATGGAAATGGAAATGAAATTTCAGAATTTCACTTTTTTGGAAAATTTGCCATTTTAATCAATTTTTCCAGTAACAAAGCAAGGCTAGTGTGTCATACGGACAGGTTCCAGATGGTTTAGCCCTTGTAAGGACGAGTACCCTGTGGTTAGGCTGCTCTGCCAATTATTAGGTCAGGGCTTCATCTATTCACAGGGCTCATTAAGGGCTAGAAGTCATCCAAAGTACCCCAACGGTGAAGGCAAAGTGGTATCCACAGAGGGAAGTGACCCTCGAATATCTAAGGTTCCTCTTTGCCACAACCAGGGACATGTCGTCGGAGTGGTAGGATCATCACTTATTTTGTAAAAGTGTTGCTATGCACTTTCTGCTCCTAACCACTTATAATCTTGTTTTGTTAAATATAATCTACATTATTCCAAAGGGCTATATTTTAAATACTTCCTCATTAAAAGTTATATCTTAGTACTTACAATTGATCACTCCAATTAATGTTTGCCTAATAATACTGGTGATCTAAACCACAATATTAGATTTATATCTTCTTTTTTGCTACAATACTCTGCTTCATCCTTATTATATGTAATTTATTTAATAATAAAATATTTTATATATTTACTAATACAATTTTATTTTTGGGAGAAAATAGTGTGGCACTCTTTGATATCCAGAAGCATTTAGAAGGAACCGGTAGATATTTATTAAATAAAATTATATAAAAATATATAAATATGTATAGTATGTTATACAATGATTGACAGACCAAACCCAAGTACAAAGGCAAGCCCAATTAATTCATGATGAGCCTCCAAAAAGTCCTAATCCAAATGAAACAGCTGTAAAGGATAGTCTCTTGTTGAGAAACTCGTTGCCACTAAAGTCAGTTGAATAGTGTGTCTCGAATGGCGTCCCACTCCGACACTTGAGGTAGCGGCGTCCCGCTTAAAATCAATAAAAGCGATCTCTATGTAGTAACAAATTAGAACAGTCTTACCAGGGTCTCGAGGTCTATGATGGGTCACTGCGTAGTGCAAAAATGTAGTTATCTTCCACACTTCGGTATCGGGAGCCCTTCAGTTAAACAGAGTCCGCTGGCACAGTAGCTGCTGCACGTGGAATATATGCACTGTAATGCCGTGCCGTGCTTTATCGCTTTACCGAGCTTGTGCATCAGGAGATTCGTGCGTTTTCTTTGCGGTTTTGATGCGTTTTCAGTGGTTTTAAAATTTACCTTAAAATTAATACAGAATACAGAATAAAATAATAAAATATGTGTAAAAGTATATCCCAAGGTTATTGGACACAACTATTCCATTTTTCTTTCATTCGTAGTGATTTTGTATCATAATATATTTTTTTTTCTTTTTTATCTGTCGATAGCAATCTCCAAACATAGAAATAATTCATACAATTGTATAGAAGGGTCCAACAATCCCCATATGAAGAAAACGCATCAAGAAATTCATGCGTTTTCTTTGCGGTTTTGATGCGTTTTCAATGGTTTTAAAATTTACCTTAAAATTAATACAAAATACATAATAACAAATGTGTGAAAGTATATCCCATGGTTATTGAACACAACTATTCCATTTTTCTTTCATTCGTAGTGATTTTGTATTTATAATATATTCTTTTTTCTTTTTTATTTCTTTTTCCATGTCTATTATTCTGATACAAACATTTTATTTTTGTCTGCAACAGGAGAGAATCATCCAGTCTTCTGTGTATTCAAGAACGTGGTGTTGCAATGGCGAAAGCATGCAAAGAAAACATTTTCTCTCCACCTTGAGATGAATCCTGTCAAGATTACTGCAAGTGCGGTATTGGCTGCTTATCTACCAAGATACATCTGGGGGCAACCTGCCTGGCATGAACAGACCTCTAGTAGCTACAGACAATGAGAAGACAAAGGTTCAATATAGCTTGGAGCCCGGAAGAGTCGTAAAGAGTTAGTAAAGATTCAAACCACCAACTAGGCCCAGGTCTCATCTTCTGGTGAAAGCATCACGGGTTCCAAGTCATCATGGAAATCAAAAGAAGGGCATCCTGTGGTGCACAGAGATGGAGAGAGTTTTCGGATTCCCCCTGCACTATACGGATGTCTCAGAAATGAAGCGCTGCTCCCGACAGCTGCTCTTTGGAAGGTCATGGAGCGTCCTGACAATCCGTCATATATTCACCCCACTGAAGGATTTTTTTGAAAGTGTGTAGAAGCCAACACGGGGCCCCCACACTGCAGATTTATCATGGAGACATCGGATTTTACAATATTAAAATATTCTTTTGTGCATTAGCAATACTGATGGATTATTGAGCAAATGCTGACCGAGTGAAGGCGTATGCTCCCAGACAGGATCTGTTTTTTGTGGGATATTGTTCTGACGGATCAGAGGAAGGGCAAAATAATCAGTTACTTCAACACAAACTTACTGCTGACACCCTCTCCACTCTGTCGTGGGGGCTCTACTTGTATAAGCGTTTAATAGAAAAGGTTCTGTAGACATAAACGACTGTATAAAAGGAGTCTGCTTCTTCTTGATGCTAACATCGACCTGTAAGGCTCAGTTAATACTTAAGTTATTTGGTCAGTTTAGGCCCTGTGACTGCCCAAATAAGTGAAGTGTGCAGTGATTCTAAAAATGATGCCTGTTATCTGCATGTCATACTGAATCACAGTATTATTTCACTATCTTAGCACACTCCCTATGCATGTTACTGCAAGGCACAGTGTTCTAAACCCATATAAAGGCTCAATTCAGCCCAGAAATAGCCATTTTTTAATGCAATTTGTTGCAAATTAATTTGGATCGAATCAAATTTTTTCAGAAAATTTGGTGAACCGCCCGAATCAAATTTTTGAGAAATTCTCTCATCTCTAGTTGTAACATGGGTCCAGAACAAAAAGGATACACATACAGTATAGCATACTTTTATGCTAAATATCTCACGGATGAATAAAACAGCCACAAAACCCATGAAACCTAAAATAGTCAAAAGTAATAAATAAAAAAGGTCCATTTGTTAATATTTGCTTGACTATTCTTTTTGGTGTTTTAACAACAATGATAACCATGCCTAATCTGTAGCCTTTTATAAATGTTCACTTTTTTGCTAAAAGCCAATTTATGGACCAAAACCAGTGAAGAAATACCCAATCCTATGTACTGTATATTGGATCAAAACCCTCTATTAAATTTAACAATGATATGGGATTATGAATCTATTCTGCTGCAATTTGGTTGTAAACATAAATCAGACTTTATAGCTAAGTTTCTTGCAAATGAAAAATACTTTTCAAAACATTGCATATTTATATTCATATTGTATATTATCCTTTTAGGAGTTTTGGACTTAATGGGGTATTCTGGTTACCATAAATATAACTTGTGTTTTAGACTAATTTATCATCAATAATTACCTAATATAATGTAAATTTTACATATTTACTAGTGTTCAGCAAGTATGCTCGGCCGAACACCTGTTCGGGTCGAGTATTGCGATGCTCGGCACTCAGCGGTGTTCGGCTGAACACCTTGTGTGCTCAAGCCCGATGCTTGAATCTCCTCCCCTACTAGATATCTCAGGTAGTCAACTGTCTGTCCAAGCAGCAAAGCATGAGGTGAAATGCATTCTTTGTATCTGAATAACATTCTGATGAAAAGGTACATCTCAGCTTTTTTACATAATATCTATTTTTATGGACCATGCTGGTATAACCTGGGCATCTCCTGTATATATTTATATATGTACAGCTGGTATAAGTTAGACATATTTTTGTATAGATCCACTAAGCCACACCATGTTGTTGGGCTTCAAAGTTGGAGACTATTAACCATGCTGGTATAACCTGGCTATCTCCTGTATATAATTATATATGTACAGCTGGCATAAGTTAGACATCTTTTTGTATATAGTGATATGGGCCATGCTGGTATAACCTGAGTATCTCCTGTAGATAATTATATATATACAGCTGGAATAAGTTATATATCTCCTTGTATACGACCTGGGAGTCCAAGATGTATCCAGACATCGTCCCCATGCTGTTGCCAAACCATTTCAGTGGTGTTTCCATCAATTTGTGTCATTTTCCTGTGAACCAGAAACCCTCCACTCATTCAGAGCAGGGGTGCCTGATTTATTGCTCTGGTTCTCCTATTGACCTTTCATTGTACTCGGGTGCTCTGTAGAGCACCGAGCATCCCCATGTGTTCAGCCCGAGCACCCGAAGCACTTTGGTGCTCGATCAACACTAATATTTTCCTTTCAGTAGTTTTAAAAGTAGTTTTCTTCCTCTGCTACCCACTGTGTTCCCTCATAAATTACCATGGCATCGACCCATAGTTCTGAGCCTTTATTAGGTCGAGCATGCTCAGTGTGCTGCTATCAATTCTCTAGCTAAATGTCTTGTGAAACAAAGGGAGTGTTAGTGTGCTGGTGATTACTGAGTAGAAGGGGCGTGATTGGACTCTATATCAGGCATATCTATATCATCTATATCATTAAACATCAAAACTTACAGCAGGAAAGCTAGGGATTGCAGGCATTGTAGTCTTTGAAGTTTTGGGAGGGAAGATCAGGAGCCATGATACTCACAGTGTGTTGCAGGATCACATAGGAGCTAGACAAATGGATTGCGAGGTAAATTAAAACTCTGGTTATATGTATAGGTATGGGTTCTGGTTGGGTCACAGCTTGCAGCCTTAATGCAGTTTTTCAAAAATTAAGTTACTTTACCAGAATACCCCTTTAAACTCCTTCAATCCATTCAAAGCAATCAGTGTAGAATAATGCTAGATTTATATATAAATCTAGCAAAGCAATGTCTGGATCCATGTGAGGTATAGGTATGTTTCTAGCTTTGTTAGAAGGATATTGTCATGTACTATATGATGTCTGATTTTTATTTTTTACATTAATAATGGGTTAACCCCTTTAAGAAGCTCACATTTTTAGCCATTCTTCTATCCACTAAGCCACACCATTTTGTTGGGCTTGGAGACCTAGGAAGTTGGAGACCTAGGAACAGTGCTTGCTCTTGCATGTTATTCATAAACAAGTCTAAAACTTGATGTAATATTATTCATCAAAAACGCCCCAAATTTTGCCACATTTTAAACAGTTTTGCAGAAGAATGGTACAGTTCCACGGTAATTTCTAAAAACTGCTTCTCTTTATTTCATTTTCTAATCTCCTGTTTTCTGCTTTAACTAGCCATTACGGCAAACATAATTGTTCATGTACTCTTAAAATAAGTTCATATAAACTGTCATTACTTTATATAAAATTATTTCAAAATGAACTTAGTTTTCAATTCTTAGGGTTCACTGAAAAGTCTTGTTATTAATAAAAATGTCTTATCTTGTACATTGGGAACTTTATCAGGAATTTACATATTTACAGAAAAATTAAAGTCAATTTTTAAATTAATAGTGTCAACTCAAAACTGTCTATGTCTAGACATATTATTTCCTTTAAAGATACAGCCGTTAGACTTTAATTATTGTTATGACCTTGTCACATTAAATACTACAAATTTAGTGTTCTAGAATTATTATGTTTTCCATTTCTTCCTATTCAAATCTTTCTACTTGAAACATACAGATTTTGTGGAACAAACAGCTTTGAATGTTATTACTGTATGTGGATATAGAATTTTGTATTTAAAGTTGATCTCTTGCTTAAAGGGCATCTGTTAGCAAACTTGTAACTATTAAACTGGCTGACCTGTTACATTTGTGCTTGGCAGCTGAAGGCATCTGTGTTGGTCCCATGTTCATCTGTGCCTGCATTGCTAAGAAAAAATATGTTTTAATATATGCAAATGAGCCTCTAGGAGCAACAAAGGCATTGCTGTTACACATAGAGGCTCCGCTTTCTCTGCAACTGCCTCATCCTCTCCACTTTAATTGACAGGGCCAGGAAGTGAAAACATTTTTATCACATTTTTTTTAGCACATATTAATATGGGACCAACACAGATGCCTTCAGCTGCCAAGTATACATGCAATAAGCCAGCTAGTTTTATAGGTACCAATCTATAGACAAATGCCCTTTAAAACATGTAAAATAGCTGACTAATTCTATTCATATCTGCGATAATTTTGGTCTACTACACACAAAAATTATTTTTTTTAAATTCCTCCTGCTCTTTGATTGTCTGTAATAGTAATCAAAACTAAGAAATACATAAAGAATTACTCTACATGTGCCCCGAGACTAATCCAGTCTTCCTTCACCTCATATTCCTGTGTGACTGCAAGGAAACTGGCAACAGCAGGACAAAGGGGGCAGGAACATGTCTGTACTAGAAGACAAATTATTTTAACCCCACCCTATTGTCTAAATCCTATCCTATCTGGTTACTAACAGCTAAAAGTGGAAGGGATCAGAAATAAATTACCTGTATTCTCTGCAAAATATCAACAATACAGTTTCAGGGATATTCTTAAAGTTTGCAGAATGCAAAATAGTATTCGCAATATAATGTCTTGCACATATTTATAATATATAGTGTTTCTTTAAGCACGTAAACACATTCCAAATTAAATCTTTCTGTCTCATAAACTTTTTGGTTACATGATCACTGTTAGGTTAAAAGTACAGTACTGTATGATAACCTTGATAATAATATGATTAAAAACAGAACTAAAAATAATGACATAACTCTTCTAATACAGCTATTCTGATCAACCATAAATGGTCTATAAGCTACACTAATTTAATACATGTTCTAAACTTAGAGAGTGAAATGATTGAAATTTTTGTTTATGAAGAATACATTGTTAAGAGAGATAGATTAAGTTATTATATATATATATATATATATATATATATATATATATATATATATATCTTGTTGTTACATGCTTTCAATTCAATCTCACAATACATATGAATAGTGTTGAGCGAACCCGAACAGTGAAGTTCGGGTTCGTACCGAACTTTAGGGTTTTTGGTACCCGGACCCAGACATTTCCTTAAATGTTCGGGTTCGAGTTCAGTGTTCAGCGATTTCTTGGCGCTTTTGAAAGGCTGCAGGGCAACCAATCAACAAGCGTTTCACTAGTTTGCCCTTAGAAGCAATCACAGCCATGCCTACCAATGGCATGGCTTTGATTGGCTAACAGCAGCATGTGACCCAGCCTCTATATAGGCTGGAGTCACGTAGCACGGCACGTCACTCTGCTCTCCTCAGTGTAGGGATAGGATGCTGCTACTGTGAGGGAGAGATTAGGGAAGAATTCTGTTGAACTTGGTGGTGTTTTCAATCTTCAAACTACAGAGATTATTGAGGGTGATATGCTACATTTTTGTACCCAGCCCTGAGCCCAGTGACACTGAAGAATAACTTTTAATCCATCTGCTAGTTTGGTGGGCGTCGGAGGCCATTTTTGCAAGTGCAGTGCTCTTGCAACTGCACGAGAACTGCATATGTGCTAGGGACATTACTTTAATTCTGTTCAGGTAGCACAGTGGAGGACAAATTCCCTTGTTTGGCCATTCAAGTATCCCTGCGGCCTGCAGTGTATACCTTGCAGTAAAAATTATTCAATTACATTAGTCTGTCACTAATTTTTGTGACCTAAAGCAATTTTTTTATCTGCAACAGGCACTGCATATCTGATAGTCCAATAAAACCGCTAAATACTGAAGTTACCTTGCTGATATAAAAAAGCACACTTTTTTAGCAAGATAGTAAATTTAAGGGCTATGCTGCATTTCTGACAGTCTAATTAAAACGTTAAATACTGCAGTTACATTTCTGCTTTAAAAAAATTATTTTGTGCTAGATAGAAAATTTGCTTGCTACGCTGCATTTCTGACAGTCCAATCAACCGTATCATACTGCACTTACATTGGTGCTATAAAAAACAAAACACTTTTTGTGCTAGATAGTTGACAGGGACGTAAATTTGTAAAAATCGTCTGTACCATTGGTGGGTGACGTTTTGCCATTTTTAAAAATAGTTGATGTGGCGCACAGGAACAACTAATGGCCAATAGAGGTGCACACAGTAAAGAGGACTCACCCTGTCCACTTAGAAATAAAACTTTATATACCAAAAGGAACTGGGCACTCTCAGGATATCGGAACCATCTGATAATTTATTGAACAAATACTAAAATACATCAATCACAAAACTATGTGGCAAATAGTACAATAAATACCTAACCTAAAGTGCATATAATAGTGACTATAGATAATAAAGCAGTAGTCAGCTAAATCGGAGCATATAACGTAAACTTGATAGATCAACCGTAAATAAACATTATACATTGGACTATAGCATACATTGGACTATAGCATTGGTTATGGCGAATCGTGATTAACGGGTCCCAACATGAAGCAGTCCCAAAAATAGTTAGTAGCACTGTCTTTTTGCTAACTTGATGGAGTGTCCTGCTATATTCGAGTGCCAGCGGGTCCCACTGAACCACTCTCCGCTGTAAATTTCGATAATGAAGAAACTTGCCGGCATAAAATTCTAACAGTCTTACCGTATGCCATTTTGACACCACAAAGTTGCTCTGGACGAGTGGTCCTGTGCTAGCAAAGACTAAAAGTTTGCGAGCGGTATCTGTACGACCTCCCACGCTGGCGATTGTTTGGCATGTAGTCTTGGGTCTTGCGCAATAATTTTACAACCTCCAATTTGCGCGGCGGACGTTGTTTCTGTGGGGATTTGGCAAAGTATTCAAATTTCCTAAATGGTCACAAAAATGGGGTTTCTCTCTTAACCAGATCCGTTTTGGAGTGTCAGGTAATCTCTTGCTCAGTTTGCCATTTTTGCGTATACATATCATTGCTCTGCATAGGTGATAGGGAGGTAAATTTGTAAAAATCGTCTGTTACATTATTGGGTGACATTTTGCCAGTTTTGCCATATACAAACACCTGCTCTGCATAAGTGACAGGGAGGTAAATTTCTAAAAATCATCTGTTACATTGATGGGTGACATTTTGCCATATACAAACCCCTGCTCTGCATAGGTGACAGGGAGGTAAATTTCTAAAAATCATCTGTTACATTGGTGGGTCACATTTTGCAAGTTTTGCCGTATACAAACCCCTGCTCTGCATAGGTCACAGGGAGTGACAGGGACGTAAATTTGTATAAATCATCTGTTACATTGGTGAGTGACATTTTGCCAGTTTTGCCGTATACTAATTCCTGCTCTGCATAGGTGACAGGGAAGTAAATTTCTAAAAATCATCTGTTACCCTGCTGCTGCTCGCCTATCAGCACTGCAGCGTAACTTAGGCCTTCCCGCTCACCGCCTCATATTCGACGTGCCCACAAGGTGGAACTCCACCTTGCACATGCTGGAGAGACTGTGCAGCAGACGATAGTGGAGTTTCAGCTGCAGCACGCACTGGTGAGTCGCCCTGCAGAACAGCACCACTTCAACGAGTGGACCTCCATGTGAGACCTGTGTGCCTTGTTGCGCTGTTTCGACTACTCCACCAACATGGCCAGTGCCGATGACGCCGTTCTCAGAAATACTATCCAACTTCTATGTCTCCTTGAAAAAACGCTTCAGGCGATGATAGAAGAGGATGTGGAACGGGAGGAAGAGGAGGAGGAAGAGGGATCTTTTTCATGGTCATCAGGCTAGTCATTCACAAGTGGCTCAGAGGGTGGGTTCCTGCACCAACATAGGCCAGGTACACAATTGTCCAACTAGGGCACAGTTCTGGAGGATGAGGAGGAAGGGGAGGATGAGGGGGAACCGTGTTCACAGCAGGGCGTCACCCAAAGCAGCTCAGGGCCATCACTGCAGCATGGCTGGAGGGATACAGCGGACACAGACGATACACCTACCACAGAGGACAGCTTGTCGTTGCCTCTGGGCAGCCTGGCACACATGAGCAACTACATGCTGCAGTGCCTGTGCAACGACCGCCGAGTTGCCCACATTCTAACTTGTGCTGATTACTGGGTGGCCACCCTGCTGGATCCCTGTTAAAAGGATAACGTGCCGTCCTTAATTCCCTCACTGGAGCGTGATCGGAAGATGTGCGAGTACAAGCGCTAGCTGGTAGATGCGCTGCTTATTACATGCCCACCTGACACTGGGGCCTCAGTGGAAGCACAAGGCGAAGGCACAGAAGGAGGAAGAGGTCGCCAACGCAGCTGGGGCACCGCCAGCACCTCAAGGCAGGGTTAGCATGGCCGAAATGTGGAAAAGCTTTGTCGCCATGCCACAACAACCAGCACCGCCAGCTGATATGCAACATCTTAGCAGGAAGCAGTATTTCAGCAACATGGTGGAGCAGCACACACGCCTACACGTACTGACTGATGGGTTTGCTCCATTCAACTTCTGGGTCTCCAAATTGGGCACATGGCCTGAGCTTGCCCTTTACGCCTTGGAGAGTCGTTATCACAGACAAGCGCAGCCGCCTGTCCAATGCTAATGTGGACAAGCCCACGTTCATTAAAAAGAACCAGGCATGGATCCCACAGGAATTTTCTGTACCTTGTGCAGAATAGACATTTATACCGGCCTCAACCATCCATTCTTGTACTCAAGTGCACTTATTCGTTGTTTTATTTTTTTATATGTTCCAATATTTTGGAGGCTACCCCAATTAAAAAAAAAAAAAAAAGTGCTGGCTACCTCCTCTACCTCCACCCTCACTTCCACCTATACCAACATGGTCACCACCTCCTCAACCTCCTACTCCACATCCACCTCCTCCTCCTAGTTCAAGATTGTTATTTTAAATTTTTATTTATTTTATTTTATTTCCCTATCCACACTTTGCTGCCTTTTGCAGCCTTCTAGCCCTTTCCATGACATTTTTCGTGCCATTTTAGTGCCCAAAAGTTTGTGTCCCCATTGACTTCAATGCGGTTCGGGTTAGGGGTCAAGTTCGGGTCAAGTTCAGGTCCCGAACTCAAATTTTTTGCGAAGTTCAGCTGAACCCGGCGAACCCGTACTTCCAGGTGTCCGCTAAACTCTACACATAAATGTATCTTAAATAGAAAGTAAAAAATCCCCCATTGTACATTACTTTTAAATCTATGGGCTACTCTTACCTCCTCATAATATTTATAGCAAATAGATTTTCCTGCCAAATAACTTTTATAGCATATACCCTTAGGGCTCTTGCAGATGAGCGGATCTCCTGCATGTTATCCTTATCGAGAATGAGAGCCAAGCTGCCCATTGGACATCAGAGGCACTGCGAGATAAAGTTGTCACAGTGATTTTGTAGTAAAAGGGTCACAGAGAGGCACGGAGCATTATATATTATGTTACTGCTTCGTGCCTCTGATGTCTACCGCGCAGCTTGGCTCTCATTTTCACTGCGGATAACACGCAGGAGATCCACTCGTCTGCAAGATCCCTTAAAGTCTGAAAGTCTGCCTGATCCCACTTCCCCTTGTAGATGAGCAGAGTTTTCCCTTCTCTACTGTACTGGTCTGTCAATAAGCAATTAGTTATCATACACTCTCATTTTTATTTCTTATTTATTTTTTGTCTTTAGATCCTTCTGTCTTTAACATGAAAACCACCTTAGAATTTATTGATGCTCTCAAGCAATCACGATAAACTAGGAATATTATAAAATGGTGATCAGTGGAGGTCCATCTCCTGGGATCCACACTGGTTCTATAAGGAAATCTAATTCTTTGTTCTCAATGCAGAAGAAGCCACTTTAATCATAACAGAAGAAAATGGAAAATACAAAAACATCAAAGTACTATCCTATCAATTGAAGGTTTTGATAAGCTATTTAGAGACTGACTACAAGTCATACTAAAAATAATACATGTCATACTAAAAATAATTGCAGATTCCATTTTTGATTGTATTACCTAAAATAATTTTCAAATATTTAAAGTAGATGTACTGTAAGCTCATCATTTAATGAGCTACTTCGCAAAAAGCTAAATTTTAAATGTTGTCTTCATTTTACTAAAATACATTTAGATTTAAAATGCATGGATGCTGTACTAAACTAAATTGGTTCAATGTCTTGTATGCATAGTAAATTTCAGTTTTATTGAGTATTGCAATTTAAGCTGTTTGTATGTATAGCTTGCAGTCATCTTACAGGATAAGGTAAAAAAGTATGTGCCGATATGACGTAGATTATCCATTAAGTCTTGCCTTTCAAAACTTCTTGTCAAGATAGAATCAAAGTTAAAGAGCATCACTGATATAAGAACTTTTCTCTGCTTCTCCACAGTTTATACTCTCAGCATAATACTTGAAAGCAATTCATCCTTGACTTGGAACTAGAGGCTATATATTACACACCATCTGCAGGATCATAAGCAAAGTTGTTATATTTCTATTGAAAACTCAAGGCAGAAACTGTATGTGTATGGTAATTAGAGATGAGTGAATCAAAGCTGATGAAGTGGAATTCAATCCGAATTTCAGGAAACATTTGATTCGCACCGAAGTCGAATTTCCTCAGGATTCGTAGTAATGAATCTCATTTTTTCCTAAAATGGCTTCTGCACGTTTGAGGACATGGGGCAAGGAACTTTGTGAAGGTGGGATCACCTATACTGACATGCATGCAGCCAATCAGCAGCCAGCCCTGTGATGTCAGGGCGCCAATAAATAGTGGCAGTCATCTTAGATTCTGCCATTCACCAGCATACTTAGTGCAGGGAGAGAACTGTCTGCAGGTGCTAGGGACAGTGATAGGAAAGACCTGATTGTTGTGAAAAAAAAAAAAACGATTTACAAGTAAAGGGAAAGATTATTCAAGGTGTAGGAAAAGGATAGGGAGGAACCATTGGACCAACATTTCTGTTGAACAGGGTTCAGTAGGGGAGCTGACAGCCTGGGTAAAAGGAACAATTCGATTACACCTTGCTGCACTGACTGGGGATCCAAATTGCCATTATACAGCTCTGTAATTCCAGAAAACCGTTCTATTTGGGTGCTGTTTGATACAGGCATTAAGAGGGTTTATTACAAGGAAATATTCATATGTTTTATTTGTCCTTGTAAGGTGCAGTTATATATTCTAAATGTCGGGCATTTTCATGAGTGTATATGATACCTGATCATATTATAGTCCAAAATAGATGCTCATTGTCTTTAAGAGACAGGCTGAACCAAAGTTTTGATACATGGCTGGAACATGCCAAGATTTGAGGTCACACAGAGTTCAGTCTGTGTAAAGTTTATACTAAATACAAATAACATTGTATTTTAAAAGTTATTGCCACAGATGTGGTCTTATCTGTTGGGAGTACACTGGATTCTCCAGACATGTCCGTCTAAAGAAAACAAGGCCCATTCATATCATTATGGTCCATAGATCAACAGTGTGAGAAACATTCAGAGAGATGCCTAAAGGTCTGTCTTTAGTTGTTTCAAAGTTGTCTAAACTAATCCTTATCTCTGATTTACTGACGATGAGGGTCAAATGTATATAATACAAGAGTGCCCTAGTTAAGTCTTTATAGTATGGTACTAATAGCTTGCACAACAGTGCCACCCGGAGACAGATGGATATCATTATACCAGGGGGCAGAGGGGGCAGAATGTAGTTACTGTAGCATTCGATATTGATGTCTAGGATTAGACATGCCCATCCTGATATCACGAGGTTTCCTCTGAACAGAAGTGATGTATATAATTTAACTTCTTGTTTTGATATCCTAACCAAATAATAGCTTTGTTATAAAGTAACAAGTTGCTTCTACCCACATGTATTGCTAAGCTTATATTGCTTTATATCGATGATATCATTGTGTTTATTTACTTATTTTAAGCTTGTAATGCTTTATATCAACGTCGTATATATTCATTAGCATTTATAATTGTGTTTATTTATATTTATAACCTTATAACCAATAAATCTGCATGTTTTTATAATACCTGCGTATTATTATTTAATGTCAAAACTATATCTTTAGCATTAATGTCATCTCACATGAAAAGAACTTATTATCTGAGGAAATAGTCGGCCTCAGATGTGAATTGTATCGATTGGGTTATCTAGAATTCACGAGGTCATAATTTCTAGAAGTCATGAAAAATTCATAGTTAATTATTTTATGACCATACTTAATAATTCTCAATTGAATTATTATAAACCCGACATAAAGCATTTTTTGGCTTGTATTAATAGGAAAAAAGGGCTTATTAGCCGTTGTGTGGTGAATTGCTAAAATCACAGACCTTTTTGTTGTGAATTAGTGGCAAAAGTAAAATATATTTGCCACTCAGCGGTGCAGTTATCTGTTGTAAAGCCTTTGGTGGCCTATATTAGTGGAAAAAGGAAAAATATATTTGCTGCTCAGTGGTGCAGTTATTTGTTTTAATGCCCATTTTTGTGTGTATTAGTGGAAAAAGGAAAAATATCTTTGCTGCTCAGCGGTGCAGTTATCTATTTCAAAGCGCTTTTTTCTGTGTATTAGTAGAAAAAACAAAAATATATTGGTCACTCAGTGGTGCAGTTATCTGCTCTAAAGCCTTTTGTGGCCTGTATTAGTGGAAAAAGAAAAAATTACTTTGACGCTCAGCGGTGCAGTGATATATTCTAAAGCCCCGTTTGCCGTGTATTAGTGGCGAAATAAAAATATATTTATCTGTTGAAAAGCCTTTTGTGTGAAAGTTAAAAAAAACTAGGGCCTAATTGCCGTTCTGCTTTGCAGTGCTCTATTCTGAAGCCCTGTTTGCCGAGTATTAGTGGCAAAATAAAAATATATTCTCCGTTCAGCGTTGCACTTTTCTGTTGAAAAGCATGTTGTGTAAAAGTTGAAAAAAAATAGGGCCTAATTGCCATTCTGCTTTGCAGTGATATATTCTAAAGTCCAGTTTTCCGTGTATTAGTGGCAAAAAATATATATATTCGCCGTTCAGTGTTGCACTTATCTGTTAAAAAAGGAATCATGTCTGCCTGCAGGGCCACAGGCCTCATTCAAACATTTAGGCCCACGGGACCCACAATGAGGAGAGTTAAAATCACGCCAAGACAGTATTGATTTCACCCAGCAATGCCACAAGCCTTGTTCACAGATTCAGAATAGGGTTGGGCGATATCAAAAATATTGCCACGATAACGATATTAAGAAATTTATCGCGATAACGATATATATCACGATAAATGCCCATTTAGAAGAAAAAAACACTTGGAGACATTATACTGTATGGGGCAGCCACAAGGAGACGCAATACTGTATGGGGCAGCTACAAGGAGACGTAATACTGTATGGGGCAGCTACAAGGAGACGTAATACTGTATGGGGCAGCTACAAGGAGACGTAATACTGTATGGGGCAGCTACAAGGAGACGTAATTCTGTATGGGGCAGCCACAAGGAGACGTAATACTGTATGGGGCAGCCACAAGGAGACATTGTACTGTATGGGGCAGCTACAAGGAGACCATATACTGTATAGGGCAGCCACAAGGAGACATTATACTGTATGGGGGCAGCTACAAGGAGATGTTATACAGTATGGGGCAGCTACAAGGAGATGTTATACTGTATGGGGGAGCTACAAGGAGATGTTATACTGTATGGGGGCAGCCACAAGGAGACGTTATACTGTATGGGGGCAGCCACAAGGAGACGTTATACTGTATGGGGGCAGCGGCAGCCACAAGGTGACGTTATACTGTATGGGGGCAGCCACAAGGTGACGTTACACTGTATGGGGGCAGCGGCAGCTACAAGGAGACGTTACACTGTATGGGGGCAGCGGCAGCTACAAGGAGACGTTACACTGTATGGGGGCAGCGGCAGCCACAAGGAGACGTTATACTGTATGGGGGCAGCGGCAGCCACAAGGTGACATTATACTGTAAGGGGGCAGCCAGTTGCCAGCCACCACACAATGAGACATTATGGGGCCACAAGGAGGAGACATTATACTGTGCCTCTCTAAGTCACTCTTATTCCCTTTTATTCCCTAATGCTCTCCCTCCCTCCCTACTGGTGATGCTCAGGATGGGAAGGAAGGCAGCACAGCAGCAGGGCACAAGAAAACATTTCATTAACCCCTTCCCTTCCAAATCCATCCACAGGACCACATCCAATCCACCTAGTACAATACTTTTACAATTTAACATTATTGTCTGAGCGAGGCTGCTCATCTCAGTGACTCAGTCCTCCTCACACACACCTTTTTAACTTCTCATTTACTCCTCATAGGCCGGGAGTCAGGACAACAGGGCTCTCATGGGGTGGTGGCGTCTGCTCTGGAGTTTTCCCGCGGCTGCCTTCCTTCTCTGGTAATTCTGGGGGGCGGAGACTTTTAATATATGAGCGAGGCAGCCGCGGGCAAAATCTTTAACCCTCCCCTCCCCACCTCACCCTTTACAGGCAGAGCGCAGGCGAAACCACCGCAGAGGACTGGAGAGAGATCCGAGAGAGTGAGACTCGGGAATGTGAGCTGCTCCGCCGGGAAGGAGGAGGCGGAGCCAGGGACGCAGGAGACGGCAATGAGTTTTAATGTGCGGGTGGTGAGTGAGGAAGGCGCCGCAGACAGAGCGCATGACGTCACAGAATACCGTGATTATTAGAAAACAGTGATATCGCAATATCGCTGTTTTCTAATATCGCGGTATATCGTAGCCACTGGTTTATTGCCCAACCCTAATTCAGACCCATGTCACCCATAAAGAGGAGACTTACGATGATGCCAAAACAGTATTGATTTCACCCAGTAGTGCCACATGCCTCATTCACTTATTCAGGACCATGGCTCCCGCAAAGAGGAGAGCTGTCCCGTAACAGCAACACAGGCCTCAGGTCAACCTGTAATGAAACAGGCCATTATTATTTATGTAGGCCCTTGACAACCAGACAACGGGGCGGTCATTTGACAGTAAAAAGAGGATAATGTCTCCCACCAATGCAGCAAGCGATGAAACGAAATATAGGCCCTGACAACTAGACAATGTAGAGGTCATTTGACAGCATAAAGAGGATAATGTCTCCCACCAATGCAGCAAGCAATGAAACGAAATATAGGACCCTAACAACCAGACAATGTAGTTGTCATTTGACAGCATAAAGAGGATAATGTCTTCCACCAATGCAGCAAGCGATGAAACAAAATATAGACCCTGACAACCAGACAATGGAGCGGTCATTTGACAGTAAAAGAGGATAATATCTCCCATCAATGCAGCAAGCGATGAAACGAAATATAGACCCTGACAACCAGACAATGGGGCGGTCATTTGACAGTAAAAGAGGATAATATCTCCCATCAATGCAGCAAGCGATGAAACGAAATATAGGCCCCTGACATCCAGACAATGGGTCGGTCATTTGACACTATAAAGAGTTTAATATCTCCCACCAATGCAGCAAGCGATGAAGCAGAAATATAGGCCACTGACAACCAGACAATGTAGAGGTCATTTGATAGTATATAGAAAATAATGTCACACACCAAAGCAACAGGAGATTATCTGAAATGTAGGCCTTTGGCACCCAGACAGAGGAGAGAGGTCCATAGCAGAAAATCAGTCTTCATGTCACCCAGCAATGGAAAAGGCCACTTTCAGTTATTTAGGCCTCATCAAACCAGACAGAGCAGAAAGGTCCCATAGCAGAAAATCAAGCTTGATGTCATCCGCTAAAGCAGCAGGCGATTAACAGAATTTTAGGCCCCTGACACCCAGACAGAGGAGAGGTTCAGTCAACTTGGGGTTGCCCCCAAAATAATGGTACAATTAAAAAAGAGGATTCAATAAAGAAGTGCCCTGGAGTACAAGAATGTATGGTTGAGGCGAGGCAGTTATAAATGTCAATTCTGCGCAAGGTACGGACAAGTCTTGTGGGATCCGTGCCTGGTTCATTTTAATGAGCGTAAGCTTGTCCACGTTGGCTGTGGACAGGTGGCTGCGTTTGTCTGTAATGATGCCCCCTGCCATACTAAATACATGTTCAGACATTACAGTGGCTGCAGGACAGGCCAGCACCTCCAAGGCATAAAGGGCAAGCTCTGGCCATGTGGACAATTTGGAGACCAAGAAGTTGAATAGGGCAGAACCATCAGTCAGTACGTGGAGGTACTGTTCCACCATGTTGTTGAAATGCTGCCTCCTGCTAACACGTTCCCTATCAGCTGGTGGTGCAGTTTGCTGTGGCGCAGTGACAAAACTTTTCCACAGCTTGGCCATGCTAACCCTGCTGTCTGAGGAGCGGGCCGTGACACAGCTGCATTGGCGACCTCTTCCTCCTACTCCTCTGCCTCTTCCTTAGCCTTGTGCTTCCTCTTATCCCACCGTGTCAGTTGGAAATGCCCCCAGGAGCGCGTCTACCAGCTAACGCTTGTACTCGTGCATCTTCTGATCACGCTCCAGTGCGGGAATTAAGGTGGGAATGTTGTCATTGTACCGGGGATCCAGCAGGGTAGCAACCCACCCAGTAGTCAGCACAAGTTAAAATGTGGGCAACTTTGCTGTCGTTGTGCAGGCACTGCAGCATGTAGTCGCTCATGTGTGCCAGGCTGCCCAGAGGTAACAATAAGCTGTGCTCTGTAGGTGGTGTATCGTCTGTGTCCTCTGTATCCCCCCAGCCACGCGCAAGTGACAGCCCTGAGCTGCATAAGGTGCCACCCTGCAGTGAAACCAGTTCCTCCTCCTCCTCCTCTACCTCATCCTCCTCCTCCTCATCCTCCAGAACTGTGCCCTGGCTGTCCACATGTGTACCTGGCCTCTGCTGGTGCAGGAACCCACCCTCTGAGCCACTTCTGTATGACCAGCCTGAAACCCTGTAAAATGCCCCCTCTTTCTCCTCCTCCTGTGCCGCATCCTCTTCCATCATCGCCGTAATATTTTTGTTCAAGCAGACATAGAAGGGGTATTGTAATGCTAACAATGGTTTTATCAGCATTGGCCATGTTGGTTGAGAACTCCAAAGACCGCAACAAGGAACACAGGTCTCGCATGCTGGCCCAGTCACTGGTGGTAAAGTGGTGCTGATCCGCAGAGCGACTGACCCGTGCATACTGCATCTGAAACTCCACTCCAGCATATGTAAGGTGGAGTTCCACCTGGTGGGCATGTTGCATATGAGGCTGTGAGCAGGAAGGCCAAAGTTACGCTGCAGCACAGACAGGTGAGCAGCAGCAGGATGAGAACACCAAAAGCGCGCACATACAGACCGCACTTTTAGCAGCAGCTCTGACATGTCTGGGTAGTTCTTATGAAACTTCTGCACCACCAGATTCAGCACATGCCGGGCAACGGATGTGCGTCAAACCGGCTATTCCCAGAGATGCAACGAGATTTCACCCATTATCGCACACCACCAGGCCGGGCTTGAGGCTCACCGGCAGCAACCACTCATCAGTCTGCTGTTCTATGCCCCTCCAAAGCTCCTGTGCGGTGTGGGGTTTGTCACCCAAACCCCTGCTGAGCGTTTACCACGGGCTGTGCTGAGAAGTTGGGGATGAGGTTCTTTCGAAGAACGGATGTGGGGGTGGTAGAAGAGGAGTAGGAGGAGGATGATGCGGAGTAGGAGAAGGAAGCAACAGGAGGCAGCAAATAATGCCCTGCGATCCTCAGTGGTGGAAGGACATACGCCAACCCACTATCCGCCTCGGGCCTAGCCGCCACTAAGTTTACCCAGTGTGCAGTTAGGGAGATATAGCGACCCGTGCCAGTGTTTACTGGTCCATGTATCTGTGGTTATGTGGACCTTGCCACAGATGGCATTGCGCAGCGCACACTTGATTTTATCCTCCACTTGGTTGTGCAGGAAGTGACGGCTCGCCTGGAAAAGTAGTGGCGGCTGGGAACAACGTACTGGCGGACAGCCACCGCCATCCAGCTGTTTAGTAACAGAGTAACATAGTAACATAGTATATAAGGCCGAAAAAAGACATTTGTCCATCCAGTTCGACCTGTTTCCTGCAAGTTGATCCAGAGGAAGGCAAAAAAACCCTGTGAGGTAGTGCCAATTTTCCCCACTTAAGGGAAAAAATTCCTTCCCGACTCCAATCAGGCAGTCAGAACAACTCCCTGGATCAACGACCTATCTCTATGTAGCTATAGCCTGAAATATTATTACGCTGCAGAAATACATCCAGGCCCCTCTTGAATTCCTTTATTGTACTCACCATCACCACCTCCTCAGGCAGAGAGTTCCATAGTCTCACTGCTCTTACCGTGAAGAACCCTTTTCTTTGTTTGTGTACAAACCTTCTTTCCTCTAGACGTAGAGGATGTCCCTCGTCCCTTCGAAACAGTCCATCTCCACCAGACGGAATGACAGCATTTCAAAGGCCAGTAATTTTGAAATGCTGGCATTCAGAGCCAGCGCTCGAGGGTGGGTAGGTGGGTATTTCCTCCTTCTCTCCAATGTTTGGGAGATCGACAGCTGAATGCTGCCGTGTGACATGGTGGAGTTGCTTGGTGATGGTGTCGTATGTGGTGGTGTTGGTGGCACATCCTCTGTTTGCTGGTCACCAGGTGCCACGGTGATGCCAGAGGTGGAGGGGAGGCCGAGCCAGCAGCAGAAGAGGAAGCAGGAGGAGCATGAGAGAGTTCCTTGTTTTTAAGGTGTTTACTCCACTGCAGTTCATGCTTTGCATGTAGATGTCTGGTCATGCAGGTTGTGCTCAGGTTAAGAACGTTTATGCCTCGCTTCAGGCTCTGATGGCACAACATGCAAACCACTCGTGTCTTGTCGTCAGGACATTGTGTGAAGAACTGCCACGCCAATGAACTCCTTGGAGCAGGCCTTGGTGTGCTCGGTGCCTGGGTGCGGTGGATAGTAGCAGGCGTGCTGTCTCTGGAATGGCCACTGCGCTTTGCACCCTGCTGCCTCTTTTGCTGTGCTGTTGCCTCTGTGCGACCACCGCCTCTTCCTCAGAACTGCACGCCTCACTAGCACGACCTTCAGTCCAGTCTGGGTCTAGGACTTCATCATCCTCCACATCATCTTCCACCCATTCATGACCCCTGCCCTCCTCGTCGGTCTGCACATTGCAGAAAGCCACAGCAGTTGGCACCTGTGTTTCGTCATCATCAGAGACGTTTTGTGGCGGTATTCCCATGTCCTCATCCTGCAACAAAAGTGGTTGAGCATCAGTGCATTCAAGGTCTTCCTCTTCTGGGGCAGGGCTAGGTGGATGGGCCGGAGAAACCCTGCCAACAGAGTCATCAAAAAGCATGAGACTTTCCTGCATGATTTGGGGCTCTGACTGCTTGGCTGATTTGCAAGGGGTGAGGTGGAAGACTGATGGGCATGGGCTGCAGGTGCCAACTCTGAGCTTTCTGCAGAGGACTGGGTGTTAGATACTGTGAAGGAACTGGAGGCACTGTCAGCCACCCAATCTACTATCGCCTGTACATGTTCTGGCTTCACCATCCATAGAGCGGCATTTGGGCCTATCAAATAACGCTGCAGATTCTGTCGCCTACTCGCACCAGAGGAAGGTGTTTGACTTGGAGCGGTAGTTGGCGCTGAACGGCCACGTCCTCTCCCAGCAACAGGATCTCCACCAACACCACCACGACCATGCCCACATCCCTTATTTGATGTTCTCCTCATTATTTGCGTTCACCCACCAAGCTGAAAGATTGGTCTCTCTCCGGTGTCAATTTACCTGCCACTAGTCGACAATTAAGTTCGCTAAGGCAGTGCCCGTGTCATAAAAATGCTCTGTGGACCCAGAATAATATTTTTTGTGCCCAAAATACACTCGTTTTCTCAATTTCTATGCGGAAATGTAATTTTTTTATTTTTGTTACGCTGTATGCACAAGTGGTTTGTGGAACAGGAACAAGTATTTTTGTAATAAAATACAGAAAATTAGTATTTCACGGCTGTAAATTGAAATTAATTATTAATATGCGAGATGCACAACAGTTTTTTTGGCCTTTTTTCAATAAAACCCCAAAATGCAGTTTTTAACTGCTGTACATTAAAAGTAGATATTTATACTATGTATGGACACCAGATTTGGGGACCCAGAACACAGATTTGGTCACCAAAATTCACAAATGCAGTATTAGACTGTTATAAATTGGAAATAATTATTTAAATGACGGATGCACAACAGTTTTTCGGCCTAAAACACGGCTTTTTCAATAAAACCCCAAAATGCAGTTTTTAACTGCTGTACATTAACAGTAGATATTTATACTATGTATGGACACCAGATTTGGGGACCCAGAACACAGATTTGGTCAACAAAATTCACAAATGCAGTATTAAACTGTTATAAATTGGAAATAATTTTTAAATGACGGATGCACAACTGTTTTCCGGCCTAAAACACGTCTATTTTAAATAAAACCCCAAAATGCAGTTTTTTACTGCTGTAAATTTAAATTAGATATTTATACCGTGTATGTACAAATGCTTTGTGAAGCAAGAATATTTCTTTTTCACACAAAAAGAATAATGCACTATTTCTCAGCTGCTGCCACCTCCACACTCTGTCACCTTGCCACTCTGAGGCCTCCTGATGCTGCTGTCACCTCCACACTATGTCACCTTGCCACTCTGTGGCCTCTTGATCTGCTTCCACCTCCAGACTCTGTCACTGGGTCACTCTTTGGTCTCTTTATGCTGTTGCCACCTCCCCACTCTGTCACCGAGTCACATTGTGGTCTCCTCATGCTGCTGCCACCTCCACACTATGTCACCTTGCCACTTTCTGGTCTCCTGATGCTGCCACCACCTCCACACTTTTATTGTGCCACTCTGTGGCCTCCTCCTGATGCTGCCATCTCCACAACCTCGCATCGTCATGCCACTCTGTGGCCTCCTCATGCTTCTGCCACCTTCACACTATGTGACCTTGCTACTCTGTGGTCTCCTCATGCTGCTGCCACCTCCACACTCTGTCACCTTGCCACTCTGAGGCCTCCTGATGCTGCTGTCACCTCCACACTATGTCACCTTGCCACTCTGTGGCCTCTTGATGCTGCTTACACCTCCACACTCTGTCATTGGGTCACTCTTTGGTCTCTTTATGCTGCTGCCACCTCCCCACTCCATCACCAAGTAACGCTGTGGTCTCCTCATGCTGCTGCCACCTCCACACTATGTCACCTTGGCACTTTCTGGTCTCCTTATGCTGCTGCCACCTCCACACTTTTATTGTGCCACTCTTTGGCCTCCTCCTGATGCTGCTGCCACCTCCACACTGTCCTTTGTGCCACTCTGTGGCATCCTTATGCTACTTTCACCATACTACTATGTCCATAGGACCACTTTGTGGACTTCTCATGCTGTTCCCACCCTCCCCACTTCAAGACGGGGCTACTATTTTGCCTTTCGGCCTGGCTGACATCATTTATTTGACCCTTTTTCTGATATGTCTGAAGGAAAGAAAAATGAGTTGCACAACCGATACTGTCTGTGTAGCAGCGGTAAGGCCTGTATGGTCCAAACAGAATTGGCTGGTGATTTGGTAGCCAAAAAGAGGAGTGGGTACAAAACACAAAAGACATGCAAATATTCCATTCATGTGTCATCAGTTTTGGATCCACTCCTGTTTTTTGGCATTGGCAATACTAATGGATTACTTACTAAATGCTGACCGAGTGAAGGTGGATGCTCAACAGACAGGACCCGTTTTTCAGGGTTATTGTTCTGACGGATCAGAGGAAGAGCAAAATAATCAGTGACGTCAACACAAACTTACTGCTGACACCCTCTCCACTCTGTCGGGAGCTCTACTTGTATAAGCATTTAATAGAACTGGTTCTGTTGAAATCTATGTGGAATCAGCTGATGATGGTGTAAAAGTAGTGCGCTTCTTCTTGGTGCTAACATCGATTAGTAAGGCTGAGTTCATACTTGAGTTATTTGGTCAGTTTTGGCCCCATGACTGCCCAAATAAGTGAAGTGTGCAGTGATTCTAAGAGCGATGCCTGTCATTTGCATGTCATACGGACTCACAGTATTATTTCACTACCAAAGCAGACTTCCTATGCGTGTTACTGCAAGGCACAGTGTTCTACACCACTATAAAGGCTCTCTGCAGCCAGGAAATAGCTGGGTCTAACCAAATTTTCCCAAAAATTCAGTGAACCAGCGAATAGAATTTTTAAAAAATTTGCTCATCTCTAATGGCAATATATAACACCCACTGTGCTTAAATGATCTTACTTGTGAGTAGCCTGACTATATACAGTACAATATACAATACCTTATTATTTTCCTTCATATAATATTTTGTGCATGTTCTCTTTGGAGATATATTATGAAATATGATCAACATTTTAAATAATAACTATAGTAGTAATCCAGACTCCTGATTTTTAGCCTCTATTCTCATACATTCTGTAAATAAGACTTTAATTTGCTTAGTTCAAGAATTGTGGCAAATATGGCTTGTACTTGGACAAGTTCTGGTTCAAGGGTAGCTATATTAGTTCACAATGAAGGACAGTCATAAGTTGTGTTACATAACATAACAATCATACAGATATGTTCACCCCTAGCTCTAATTTGGTTAAGTACTCCAATTTCTGAAACCAATTCAATACCAGATTGCGACATGCTAGCAAAACCCTTGACAGACTGCAATTCACAACCACAATCACTGGGTGGCTACACATAATAGACATATGCCAGACATCTTGTGGCATAATACTGTAAAATCTTTTTAAACTGATTATCTTCTGACACACAAATGAGAGCATGTCTAGCCTTAACCCTTAGTGACCACCCATACATGTTTTACGGCGATCACTAAGAGGCCTTAGGCTGGGCTGCCACTTTTATATGGCAGCCCAATTTAATTGCTACACGGGTCACCCGTGCACCGGCTAGCGGGGACCCGGCTATCACATGAGAGCTGCGTACCTGCTCTAACAGCCCAGACCAGCAGGAGTGCCGATCCGGGCTGTTTAACACTTTACATGCGGCGGGCAATGGCGCCTCTGTCTCCCATCGGCACCCGCAAATCACGATCGCGGGGTGCCGATTTGTGTGAAGGCTATCTGAGGTCTGATGTAGGCCCCAGACCAGTCTTCAGTCATTTCCAGCAGGCTGCGCCTCTCTGGTGCAGCCTGCTGGTCAATGTTAAGGTACTTTTACATTTGCATTGTTGGATTACAGCAGGCAGTTCCATCGCCGGAATTGCCTGCCGAATCCGGCAATCTGTATGCAAGCGGATACCATTTGTAGATGGATCCGGATGCGGATCCGTCTCACAAATGCATTGCAATACTGGATCCGTCTCTCCGGTTGTCATCTAGAAAAAATGATCCAGTATTTATCTTTTTCACATTTTTAAAGGTCTGCGCATGTGCAGACCTGATTCATCAATACAGTAATTTTATTGCCGGATCCAGCAATAATACATTTCAATGGCAATTAATGCGGGAACCATCATTCCGGCAAGTGTTCCAGATTTTGGACGGAGAAAAGCATGCTGCGGTTTTTCTCTGGCTAAAAAATCGTAAGAGGGACTGAACTGATGCATCCTAAAGCATCCTGAATGGAATGTTCTCCATTCAGAATGCATTAGGATTAAACTGATCATTTTTTCCAGGTATTGAGCCCCTAGGATGGAACTCAATACCGGAAAAGAATAATGTTAGTGTGAAAGTACCGTTAGAATAGCATTGCCATTAAAATTCAATGCACTATAGGGACAGTTCATTGCATTTTAAAAGCAATCAAAAAGTTGTCTGTAGTGATGAGCGAAAACCAAAGTATTTGGGTGTTCGGATGTTCGGGTCGAACACATTGCTATATTCGGTGCTCGGCCAAACACCCGAGTATAATGGAAGTCAATGGGAGAAAACCAGTCACCCTCTGCTCTGAAGAGGGGAGGGTGTCTGGTCTATTGGAAAGGGTCAGAAAGTTACAGAAACACCACCGAAATGGATCGGCAACAGCATGAGGACGATGTCTGGATGCATCTTGGGCTCCCAGGTCGCTGCTGGGAACCATGTTGTCTGAGTTGTACACCACTTTTACAGACTGACAAAAATACGCACAAATCCCCCCCAAAAATCAATTTCACCGGAAAAATTGTTAGGAAACATTCTTTCCTGAATATTCAATTGTATATAATATGCAAGTGCTACCAAAAATTACAAACGAATGGCACTCCGAAATAGCCTGTGTATCAAATAAAGGAGGACCTCATTCACATTGTGGTACAATTGTTCAGGTAGTGGGACTCCTACACTCATAAAGCCTATTCAGTAAGTGAAAGGGCTGCCAAAAATTACAAGGAACTGGCACTACAATACACCCTTTATTACACACAAAGGAGGGCATCATACACACCCTTGAAAAATTATGATTGGTGGCCTGCTGGTCACCCTCAAAAACATGTTGAAGATAGGGCCTGCTGGTGTCCCTCTAAAACATTAGGGGCGGAGGGGCTGCTGGTGAGCTGACCCTGTAAAACATTATGGTTGAGGGCCTGCTGGTGAGCTGACCCTGTAAAACATTATGGTTGAGGGCCTGCTGGTGAGCTAACCCTCTAAAACATCCGGGGCGAGGGCTGCTGGTGAGCTGGTCCTGTAAAACATTATGGTTAAGGGCCTGCTGGTGAGCTGACCCTATAAAACCTTATGATTGAGGGCCTGCTGGTGGTCTGACTCTCTAAACTTATAGGTGAGGGCCTGCTGGTGAGCTGACCCTCTAAAACATTATAGGTGATGGCATGCTGATGAGCTGACCCTCTTTAAAAAATGTAGTGGAAGGAATATATACAATCTGGATGAGGAGGATAAAACAAGATTCAACCATATATCCTTTTTTTGTGGTGGAAAAAGTGCATGAGAATACATAGTAGACTGAGTACATTATAAACAATACATTGAAATTGCCTTTATGTTAATCATCATCTCAGCTCTACTCTGGTGGAGTTGAGAAGTCAGGGGCAATCCAGGCCTTGTTCACGTTTATCTAAATCAACCTGTCAGCATTGTCAGTGGACAAGCGGATATGCTTATTAGTTATAATGCCACCAGCAGCACTAAGTACACGCTTAGACAAAATGCTGGCGGCAGGGCAGGCCAGCACCTACAAGGCGTAAGTGAAAGCTTGTACCACGTGTCCGGCTTGGACACCCAGTAGTTGTAAGGCAGTGAGGGATCATTTAGGGCGCTGACACGGTCTGCAATGTATTCTTTCACCATCTTCTAAACTTTTCCCTTCTTGTAGCACTAGGCCGCTTCAGGGTGAGATTGCTGGGGGTGTCATGAAAGTGTCCCGTGCCTATGAGAGTGCTGTCCTGCCTTTGTTGGAACTGCTGTGTGTTCCCCTTGTCTCCCTTCCTCGGTTTCCTATGGAAGTACGGACTCTGCCGGCTGCGTTGTCAGTTGGAAAACTTTGGAGCAATTTCTCAACAAGTACATTTTGGTATTGCACCGTTTTACTTATCCTCTCCACCACAGGAATGAGAGATGAGGGGAATGAGAGATGTAGGGGAAAGCTTAGGATCCAGTGATCACCAGTCAGTGTGGTTTACTATAAGTACAGTGACTGAGTCACTCCACACAAAAACAAAAGTTTTAGATTTTCGGAAAACAGATTTTTCTAAAATGAGATCAGTGGTATACGAGTCCCTATCAGACTGGAACAATTTCAATGGAGTCCAAGAGAAATGGAACTACTTAACTTGTTGCTGACCGTCTCACGCATGATTGCGTCCTGCGGGCGGTTGGTTTGTTCCTCCTTGACGCGCGGGCGCGTCATCTCGCGAGAGGCGAGATTTCCTGTGAACGCGCGCGCGTGCACGCGTTCACAGGATCACGTCGGGGACAAGGTAAACTACAGCCTGCCAGCGCTGATCGTGCGCTGGCAGGCTGTAGAAGTTAAAAAAATGGCATATCAGACGCTGTTTTGTTAACAGCGTCTGATATGCTTGCTGATCGTTCCTTTGGTGGTCCCTTTTGCTTGGGACCACCAAAGAGACTTTTATAAGTGCACCAAATCACCAAACCACACTGCCCTGGCAATTTAGGGGCCCTAAAACGTGAGAAGAAAATTGCGTAAAAATGCCCTCCTAAAAGGTACTCATTGGTTTTAGGGCCCCTTTGCGCATCTTGGCTGCAAAAAAGTGTCACTCATGTGGTATCGCCGTACTCAGGAGAAGTGGGGCAATGTGATTTGGGGTGTATTTTTACATATACCCATACTTTGTGTGAGAAATATCTCTGTAAATTGACAACTTTGAATAAAAAATGTAAAAGTTGTCATTTACAGCAATATTTCTCACACGCAGCTATGGTATATATAAAATACACCCCAAAACACATTGCCCTACTTCTCCTGAGTACGTGATACCATGAGTGACTACTGCAGCCTGAAGCGTAAGGGACCCTAAAACCAATGAGTACCTCTAGGATTTCTGAGCCATTTTTATGCATTTGGATTCTCACGCTTCAGAGGCCCTAAAATGCCAGGTCAGTATAAATACCCCACATGTGACCCCATTTTGGAAGAAGACACCCCAAGGTATTCCGTGAGGGGCATGGCGAGTTCACAGAATTTTTATTTTTGGCACAAGTTAGCGGAAATTGATATATATATTTTTTTATTTTGTTTTTACAAAGTCTCATATTCCACTAACTTGTGACAAAAATAAAATTTTACATGAACTCACCATACCCCTCACGGAATACCTGGGGTGTCTTCTTTCCAAAATGGGGTCACATGTGAGGTATTATACTGTCCTGGCATTTAGGGGCACTTAAAGCGTGAGAAGAAGTCTGGAATCCAAATGCGTAAAAATGCCCTGTGAAATCCTAAAGGTACTCATTGGTTTTAGGGCCCTTTGCGCACCCAGGCTGCAAAAAAGTGTCACACATGTGGTATCGCCGTACTCAGGAGAAGTAGGGCAGTGTGTTTTGGGGTGTATTTTTATATATACCTATACTGTGTGTGAAAAATATTTCTGTAAACGACATCTTTTAAAAAATTTTATACAAAGTTGACAATTTACAGAGATATTTCTCTCACCCAACATGGGTATATGTAAAAATACACCCCAAAACACATTGGCCTACTTCTCCTGAGTACGGAGAAGAATCCTTTGATGCATGTGTCTTTACAGAGGAAGAGGTTCTAAGTCGGCTGTCTAAAATTAATACAAATAAATCACAGGGGCCTGATGGGATACACCCAAAGCTATTAAAAGATCTTAGAGGTGTACTAGCAGAACACAGTAACACAGTAACACAGTAACACAGTATATAAGACCGAAAAAAGACATTTGTCCATCCAGTTTGGCCTGTTTCCTACAAGTTGATCCAGAGGAAGACAAAAATCCCTGTGAGGTAGAAGCCAATTTTCCTCACTTAAGGGGAAAAAAAAATTCCTTCCCGACTCCAATCAGGCAATCAGAATAACTCCCTGGATCAACGACCCCTCTCTAGTACCTATAGCCTGTAATATTATTACACTCCAGAAATAAATCCAGTCCCCTCTTGAATTCCTTTATTGTACTCACCATCACCACCTCCTCAGGCAGAGAGTTCCATAGTCTCACTGCTCTTACAGTGAAGAATCCTTTTCTATGTTTGTGTACAAACCATCTTTCCTCCAGACGCAGAGGATGTCCCCTTGTCACAGTCACAGTCCTGGGGATAAATAGATGATGGGACAGATCTCTGTACTGACCCCTGATATATTTATACATAGTTATTAGATCTCCCCCTCAGTCGTCTTTTTTCTAAAGTGAATATCCCTAATTTTGATAACCTTTCAGGGTACTGTAGATCCCTCATTCCAGTTATTACTTTAGTTGCCCTCCTCTGAACTCTCTCCAGCTCTGCTATGTCTGTCTTGTTCACAGGAGCCCAGAACTGTACACAGTACTCCATGTGTGGTCTAACCAGTGATTTGTAAAGTGGTAGGACTATGTTCTCATCACAGGCGTCTATGCCCCTTTGATGCAACCCATTATCTTATTGGCCTTGGCAGTAGCTGCCTGACACTGGTTTTGCAGCTTAATTTGCTGTTTATTAAAATTCCTAGATCCTTTTCCATGTCAGTGTTACCGAGTGTTTTACCATTTAATATGTACGGGTGACTTGCATTATTCCTTCCCATGTGCATAACTTTACATTTGTCAGTGTTAAACCTCATCTGCCATTTTTCTGCCCAAGCCTCCAATCTATCCAGATCCCTCTGTAGCAGAAAACTGTCCTCTTCAGTGTTAATTACTTTACACAGTTTAGTGTCATCTGCAAAAATAGATATTTTACTGTGCAGGCCTTCTACAAGATCATTAATAAATATATTGAAGAGAATAGGGCCCAATACTGACCCCTGAGGTACCCCACTAGTTACAGTGACCCAATCTGAGTATCTACCGTTAATAACCACCCTCTGTTTTCTGTCACTCAGCCAGTTACTTACCCACATACAGACATTTTCTCCCAGTCCGAGCATCCTCATTTTATATACTAACCTTTTATGAAGTACGGTGTCAAATGCTTTGGAGAAGTCCAGATATACGACATCCATTGATTCGCCGCTGTCAAGTCTAGAACTTACCTCCTCATAGAAGCTGATTAAATTTGTTTGGCATGACCGATCCCTCATGAAGCCATGCTGATATGGCGTTATTTGCTTATTTTCATTGAGATACTCCAAAATAGCATCTCTTAGAAACCCTTCAAACAGTTTACCAACAATTGATGTTAAACTTACCGGCCTATAATTTCCAGGCTCTGTTTTTGGACCCTTTTTGAATATTGGCACCACATTTGCTATGCGCCAATCCTGTGGAACATTCCCTGTTATTATAGAGTCCGTAAATATCAGAAATAATGGTCTGGCTATGACATCACTTAATTCCCTTAGGATACGGGGGTGTATGCCATCCGGTCCTGGCGATTTGTCTATTTTAATCTTTTTAAGTCGCTGTTGTACTTCTTCCTGGGTCAGACAGGGCACTTTTAATGGGGGATTATTTACCCGATTTATTTAACCAATCACTGGTAACAGGTGTCATCCCAGAAGATTGGAAATTAGCAAACGTTGTGCCAATTCACAAGAAAGGTAGTAGAGAGGAATCGGGCAACTATAGGCCGGTAAGCCTGACATCAATAGTGGGGAAATTAATGGAAACCATACTCAAGGAGAGGATTGTGGAACATCTAAAAACCCATGGGTTGATTGATAAAAAACAGCATGGGTTTACTTCAGGGAGATCATGTCAAACTAATCTTATTGACTTTTTTGATGGGGTGACTAAAATAATAGATGGCGGAGGTGCAGTAGACATCGCCTATCTGGACTTTAGTAAGGCTTTTGATACTGTCCCACATAGAAGGCTTATCAATAAACTGCAGTCTTTGAGCTTGAGCTCACATATTGTTGAATGGATTAGGCAGTGGCTGAAGGACAGAAAACAGAGGGTTGTAGTCAATGGAGTATATTCAGACCATGGTATTGTTACCAGTGGGGTACCTCAGGGATCTGTTCTGGGACCCATATTGTTTAATATCTTTATCAGCGAAATTGCAGAAGGCCTCAATGGTAAGGTGTGTCTTTTTGCTGATGACACAAAGATTTGTAACAGGGTTGATGTTCCTGGAGGGATACACCAAATGGAAAAGGATTTGGGAAAACTAGAGGAATGGTCAAAAATCTGGCAACTATAATTTAAAGAGGACCTTTCACCTGAAATTGCATGTTAAACTAAACATATACCCTTACTTGCTGGCCCCCGGTGGTGCTGATTCTCCTCTTCTTTTTTCGATATGTGCCCCCGTTTGTCCGCGGTGCCCCCCTCAATATCTCCCGCCGTGTATGCTAATGAGCCATTCGGCTCAACTGGGCGGGCCTGCAAAAGTTCTCCGAGGCGTGTCTGCCTTCTCCCTGGCACGGAGCGCAGCCAATAAGCGCGCTCCGCTCTTAGCCAGGAGAAGGCGCTCAGATCTCGCGAGATTCGCGAGAACTGGAGCGATTTCATCCATCCTGAGCCGGCGCCATCTTGGATTCCCGCAGCCAGCATCGGCTCAGGATGGATGAAATCGCTCAGTTCTCGCGAATCTCGCGAGATCTGGGCGTCTTCTCCTGGCTAAGAGCGGAGCGCGCTTGTTAACTGCGCTCCGTGCCGGAGAGGCAGACGCGCTCGAGAACTTTGCAGGCCGCCAGTTGAGCCGAATGGCCATGCATGCACGGCGGGAGATATTGAGGGGCACCCTGGCAAACGGGGCTATATCGAAAGAAGAGGAGAATCAGCACCACCGGGGGCCAGCAAGTAAGGGTATATGTTTAGTTTAACATGCAATTTCAGGTGAAAGGTCCTCTTTAATGTTGATAAGTGCAAGATAATGCACCTGGGGCGTAAAAACCCAAGAGCAGAATATAAAATCAGTGATACAGTACTAACCTCAGTATCTGAGGAAAGGGATTTAGGGGTCATTATATCAGACGACCTAAAGGTGGGCAGACAATGTCATAGAGCAGCAGGTAATGCCAGCAGAATGCTTGGGTGTATAGGGAGAGGCATTAACAGTAGAAAGAGGGAGGTGCTCGTGCCGCTCTACAGAGCACTAGTGAGACCTCATTTAGAGTATTGTGTGCAGTACTGGAGACCATAACTGCAGAAGGATATTGAAACTTTGGAGGGAGTTCAGAGAAGAGCTACTAAACTAGTACATGGATTGCAGGACAAAATTTACCAGGAAAGGTTAAAGGACCTTAACATGTATAGCTTGGAAGTAAGAAGAGACAGAGGGGATATGATAGAAACTTTTAAATACATAAAGGGAAGCATCACGGTAAAAGAGGAGAGAATATTTAAAAGAAGAAAAACTGCTACAAGAGGACATAGTTTTAAATTAGAGGGGCAAAGGTTTAAAAGTAACATCAGGAAGAATTACTTTACTGAGAGAGTAGTGGACGCATGGAATAGCCTTCCTGCAGAAGTGGTAGCTGCAAATACAGTGAAGGAGTTTAAGCATGCATGGGATAGGCATAAGGCCATCCTTCATATAAGATAGGGCCTGGGGCTATTCATAGTATTCAGTATATTGGGCAGACTAGATGGGCCAAATGGTTCTTATCTGCCGACACATTCTATGTTTCTATGTTTCTATGAGAAGTTCTCTTTGTAGCGGGGGTTGAGAAGGGTGAACACCCAGTCATCCGTGTTATCTAAAATGCGTTTAACGCGAGGGTTGCGTGAAAGGCAGCCTAACATGAAGTCAGCCATGTTTGCAAAAGTACTAATAGGTAGAGAAGGCATTTAATTTTTACACTTCAGTCTAATTTCAGTTGCTTGCATGCTGCCAGTGTGTGTCAGGCCGACTTCCACTGACTTTAGTGTGCCCACTGCCAGTGCCCACCACTCATACCGGGTGGCACAGGACTTTGCATCAAAAAAAGGCATTTAATTTTAACATTTTAGTCTAATTTCAGTTGCTTGCCTGCTGCCAGTGTGTGTCAGGCCGACTTCCACAGACTGTAGTGTGCCCACTGCCAGTGCCCACCACTCATATCGGGTGGCACAGTAGCTTGCCGATAAATAAGGCATTTCATTTTTACACTTTAGTCTAATTTCAGTTGCTTGCCTGCTGCCAGTGTGTGTCAGGCCGACTTCCACAGACTGTAGTGTGCCCACTGCCAGTGCCCACCACTCATACTGGGTGGCACAGTAGCTTGCCGATAAATAAGGCATTTCATTTTTACACTTTAGTCTAATTTCAGTTGCTTGCCTGCTGCCAGTGTGTGTCAGGCCGACTTCTACAGACGGTAGTGTGCCCACTGCCAGTGCCCACCACTCATACCGGGTGGCACAGTACCTAGCACGTATAGTACCACTTATCTAAAAAAAAATGACAGGCAGAGGCAGGCCATCCCGCAGGGGCCGTCATGGTCCTGGTGCTGTGATTTCCACTGGCCCTGGAATAATGCCCAGTGTTCAGAGGCCACGTACCCTGAACCCTAAAAATTCTGAGGACATAGTTGAATGGCTTAGACAGGACACCCAATCTTCAACAGCTTCAGCTAAGAACCTTGACGCACCATCCTCCTCCAACTCAGCTTCGGTCACCTGCTCTCAAGTTACCACGCTCCTCCCGCCACCACCACCACCACTACCACCACAGCCGCTTCACTTGATCCGTCTGAGGAGTTATTTACACATCAGTTGGATGCAATTAGTGATGCGCAACCATTATTGCCAGATGATGTAGATTAGAGGATATGTCTCAGTCAGGCAGGATTACACACATGGACGTACAGTGTGATGATGATGATGATGATGTTGTACCCGCTGCTGCTTCCTTTGCTGAGGTGTCAGATACAAGTGAAGCGGTTGATGATGACGATGTGTCCACGGATGCCACTTGGGTGCCTGCTCGAAGAGAAGAAGAGGGGAAAAGTTCAGAAGGGGAGACAGAGAGAAGGAGGAGACAAGTTGGAAGCAGGGGAGGTCGTCGCAAGGAGTTAGTGGCACAGTCAGACAGCATGTATCGGCACCCGGGGTAAGCCAGACAGCACGCCAGTCAACACATGCTGTTGCCACCACCAGAATGCTGTCATTGCAAAGCTCAGCAGTGTGGCATTTTTTTGTGTGTCTGCCTCTGATAACAGCAATGCTATTTGCAACCTGTGCCAAAAGAAATTGAGTCGGGGAAGTCCAACACCCACCTCGGTACAACTGCTTTGCGAAGGCACATGATCTCACATCACAAACGCCTATGGGATCAACACATGAGTACAAGCAGCACACAAACTCAAAGCCACCATGCTCCTCCTGGTCCAGCATCTTCAGCCACGTCAACCACTGCTGTCCTCCCTGCCCCCTCTCAACCAACCGCCTCTCCTCCTCTCACCTTCAGCAGTTCCTGCTCATCTGCCCACAGTTAGGTGTCTGTTAAGGAAATGTTTGAGCGTAAGAAGCCAATGTCACAGAGTCACCCCTTGCCTGGCAACTGACAGTTGGCTTGACGGAACTCTTAGCCCGCCAGCTTTTACCATACCAGCTGGTGGAGTCTGAGGCCTTCAAAAAATTTGTCGCTATTGGGACACCACAGTGGAAGGTACCCGGACAAATTTTTTTTTCAAAAATGGCAATCCCAAACCTCTGCTATGTTATTGAAAAGGAAGTCATGGCATCTCTGGCATACAGTGTTGGGGCAAGGGTCCATCTGACCACAGATACCTGGTCTGCAAAGCACGGTAAGGGCAGGTATATCACGTACACTGTGCATTGGAGCAACCTGCTTACGGCTGACAAGCATGGAATGCGTTGCTCCGCAGCGGAGTTAGTGACACCGCCACAACTTGCAGGCAGCAAGGCACCTCCTCTACTCCTTCTCCATCCTCTTCGATATCCTCCTCGGCTGAGTCCTCTTCTGCTGCGGCATCTGGCTGCACATCAACTGAATCCCCCAGCTCCCCAGGGGCTATTCCACATCCCGGATACGACAGTGTCATGCTGTCTTAGGGTTGACTTGCCTGAAAGCAGAGAGCCACACAGGACCAGCACTCCTGTCCGTCCTGAGCGCACAGGTGGATCAGTGGCTGACCCCGCACCAACTGGAGGTCAGCAAAATGGTGTGTGACAATGGAACAAATTTGTTGTCGGCATTAAATTTGGACAAGTTGTCACATGTGCCGTGCATGGCACATGTGTTGAATCTCATCGTACAGCACTTTGTGTCTAAGTACCCAGGCTTACAGGAAGTCCTCAAGCAGGCCAGGAAGGTGTGTGGCCATTTCAGGCGTTCCTACACAGCCATGGTGCACTTTTCCGATATTCAAGATATACAACAAGAAAAAGCTGTCAACGAGTATTTGTATGACCAGGGTGCTAGGACAGCCTCTGCGGAGCTGGGAATTTTTGCCATGTTACTGGATGCTCATGCGCAATGCCTGTAGGCTCATGCATCCTTTTCAGGAGGTGACAAACTTAGTCAGTTGCACCGAAGGCACCATCAGCGACCTCATCCCATTTGTTTTCTTCCTGGAGTGTGCCCTGCGAAGAGTGCTGGATCAGGCTGTAGATGAGGCGTGAAGAGGAAGAGTTGTGGTCACCATCACCACCAGAAACAGCCTTGTCATCATCGCTTGCCGGACCTGCGGCAACGCTGGAAGAGGAGTATGAGGAAGAGGAATCAGAGGAGAAATGTGGATTTGAGGAGGAGGAAGACCAACCACCGCAAGCACCCCAGGGTGCCCCTTGTTGTCACCTACCTGGACCCATGGTGTTGTACGTGGCTGGGGGAAGAACAGACCGTCAATGACATCAGTGAGGACGAGGAACGGGAAATGAGTAGCTCTGCATCCAACCTTGTGCAAATGGGGTCTTTCATGCTGTCATGTCTGTTGAGGGACCCTTGTATAAAAAAGGATGAAGGAGAACGACCTGTACTGGGTGGCCATGCTACTAGACCCCTGGTATAAGCAGAAGGTGGCAGAAATGTTACCAAATTATCGAAAGTCGGAAAGGATGCAGCAGTTCAAAACCAAACTAAAAAATATGCTTTACACAGCTTATAAGTGGGATGTCACAGCACAACGGGAATCTAACAGGGGAAGAGGTAAATGTAATACTCCTCCTACCACTGCGTCAAGGACTGGACGATTTACAGATGTGTTGTTGATGGAGGACATGCGGAGCTTTTTCAGTCCTACACATCGCCACAGCCCTTCGGGATCCAGCCTTAGAGAACGACTCGACTGACAGGTAGCAGACTACCTCGCCTTAACAGCAGATATCGACACTCTGAGGAGCGATGAACCCCTTCACTAATGGTTGTGCAGGCTTGACCTGTGGTCTGAGCTATCCCAGTTTGCGATAAAACTTCTGGCCTGCCCTGCTTCAAGTGTCCTGTCAGAAAGGACCTTCAGTGCAGCAGGAGGCATTGTCACTGACAAGAGAAGTCGCCTTGGTCAACAAAGTGTTGATTACCTCACCTTCATAAAGATGAATGAGGTGTGGATACCGAAGGGACTGACAGTGGGGGATGCATTTGACTAAAAAAGGCCGGATGAGATCCCTTGGGCTAAAAATGGTCCCCACGCTGCTGTATTTAATCTCTGCATCCCGGATGACTTGTGTGACTTCTCTGCCACCAACTAGGGTTCAAGCCACAATGTTTAAGTACACTTTCTGCCTGGAAAACATCAATTTTTCCAGCAACAATATCTCATTTTTCAGGCATGTGTACGTTTGACTAACAAAAGGCCTGATGACATGCCTTGGCCTTAAAATGGTCCCCACGCTGCTGTATTTAATGTCTGCATACCGGATGAATTTCGTGAATTCTCCGCCACCAACTAGGGTTCAAGCCGCAATGATTTAGTGACTTTTCTGCCTGGAAAACATCAATTTTTCCGGCCGCTGCTACAACTGCGGCTGCAACAATGCCATTATTTTTCAGGCATGTGTACATGCCTAATTTTTCTGTTCTATGGTGCAGCACTGTGGCTGCAAAAACAAACAAAAAAAAAGGCACATACAAGTGTCAATTCCCCTTCGTGATTGTTAACTTGTTGTGGTGAAGGGGCTTGCGTATCACAATGAAGCAATCATCACCTCTATGAGTGTGTTGGCAATGTTGCCACACCCCAGATGATAAGGCCGTTGCTTCATTATGGTCAGACCAAAAGCGATTGGACGGCTGGATAATATTTCATAGAAAAAACATAGATTTTTTTAAAAGTTGTATGGGTTTTTAATACATAAAATAAAAAATCATAATAAAGTCTCATAATAGTTTATTAGAAATAATGCAGACAATTAAAAAAATTCCCATCGATTCCAATACAAAGCAAGTACAGAGCTCAGAACTAAATTATTTCATGATGTCGTAATGGTTCGTTAATTCGACAATGGGTAATCAATTCGACACACGTCCCCGGATAGGGTACGTAACAGGGATTAAACTGATAGGAATAGTACTAGTTAAGACACCTCTCATATAGGGTGTCACAGCACATTGCTCTGTACACGCAAAGTGCCCCAATTTGGGAGTAAGAGGACTGAACAATCTGCTTTTTCCATCTTCCGGTTCCTAAAATCAATTCAGTTTGGTGTATGAGAGTTTGGTCTGTCACTGTGAAGGCAGTCGAAGGTACCCGGCCTAAATTTTTTTTCACAAACGTCAATCCCTGATATGGGACGTAAACTGATGAGAATAGTACTACAGAAAATACCACTCATATGGGGTGTGACAGTAATTTGCACGGCGCAGACGCAGTGACCGTGGATTAAAACAAAGGGGAGGGAGCCAGCGTTTTTAACCATCTCCCGCTCGAAAAATCAGTTCAATAAATGGACCCCAGATTGGAGACGTTAGAGAGATTAAACTGATGAGAATAGTACTACAGAAAATACCACTCATATCGAGTGTGACAGTAAATTGCACGGCGCAGACGCAGTCACCGTGGATTAAAACAAAGGGAGGGAGCCAGCATTTTTTTAACCATCTCCCGTTCGAAAAATCAATTCAATTCACCTTTCGGGGACCCTTGGTGTTGTACGTGGCTGGGTGGAGGAAGAAACCTTCAATGACATCACCGGGACATGGCTAGCTTGGTATCCAACCTTGTGCAAATGGGGAGTTTGCGGTTGCGCAAATGGACTGTTTGCCGTTGTTTGCGGTGCATTAAAAGGGAGTTTGGTCTGTCAATGTCTGTGAAGCGGGCGTAACCCTTACACTACCTGATCGATACAACATCATACCTGATCGTATACACACACTGGATGTTTTAAAGCATGTTATTCCAAACAATTTAGGAATGTTAGTTGATTTATGCCCTTTATGGATTAATACTCGACTCTGCATCCACTACATAATTTTCCATGGTAGTTTTGCCATGGATTCCCCTATGGCATGCCACAGTCCAGGTGTTAGTCCCTTTGAAACAACTTTTCCATCACTATTGTGGCCAGAAAGAGTCCCTGTGGGTTTTAAAATTCGCCTGCTTATTGAAGTCTATGGCGGTTCGCCCGTTCGCGAACATTTGCAGAAGTTCGCATTCGCAAACGGAAAATTTTATGTTTGCGACATCACTACTCAGCACACTTCTGGACCTCAGTGGATTAATGTGTTTGGACACTGACTGCCACAGTGCACATTCAGGCATCCAATTACAACTGTTATCTTGCTGATAATCTGTTCTCCTTTGAGGGAGCTCCCTGCCTGACCCCCCTGTATTAAAATAGTTAACACACATACACAGATTCCCTGCATCCCGACATGTTTCACTGGTGACCCAGCGTCTTCAGGGGATAATTGCAGGTACGTGTGTTGGGGGCGGGGATCACTATTTAACTCCTCAGTATTCCTTGACGTCATATTCATGACCTATCACATCCTTTCCTACGTGTTGTTGCCTACTGCATAGCCCTATCAAGATCTCTATTAGGCTTACCTGCTGGTCGGGGTCCTCCCACCCAGCGATGTTTTCATTACAGCTATATCTATGCTTGAGAGTGTCTGCGCGTGCGCACCCACTTTGAAATTTCTCTGTCCTTTACAGGAGACATTGCGCATGCGTGTATCTTGATAGTGCTTCATATAAAGATCATTTATGGGAAGTATTCTATGAATAGAAGAATATAGGGGGAAGTTATACCTATCATCAAATTATATATAGGTATTAAAAAAGACCCAAAAATAAATCTTATATGTGTAAATTACAGTCCCCACTGTTATTTATTGGATGATGTCAGAATCTATTTAATTATTAATGGTATTTATATGTCTATAAGTTTGGGAAGGCTCATAGTTCATTTTAGAGGATTATCTGCTGCAATGGGGGCATAGCAGGGGTATTATAGTCCTGTATGTAGCCTAGCTCTTATTTATATGGCCATTTTTATACTTTTTAAATACCATAGTTAATTTTAGGGGGTCAACTTCTCTAATGAGGGCATGACAGGAATATTGTAGTCGTGTAATTAGCCTAATTCTTATTTATATGGCCATTTTATGCTTTTTGAATACCAATAATTACTTATCTCCTATTTTTTATATTTTTGGGGGGCACACAATGAATCGAAAAAGCAGCCACCCAAACATGTGTAGCTTAGGATGATAGGTATTTTCTTCTTTCTTTGTTTCTTTCTTTTTTTGTGTATGAATTTTTACAGACTTCTTATACTATTCTACTATTGATCCCCTATCTATTTGGAGTTCCTAATATTAGTCTTCTTTACCTTTTTTTTTTAAATCTGATACTTATAATTTCTTTATCAGCATTGATGCTAAAAATACTAATCACTAATGCATGTCTCACAGAAAAGGGGCAAAGGTAAAGCCCTCTTTTATTCCCACTGGTGATAGAGATTTTAGTCGGTAAATCCACTTCTTGTTGCAATCTACTGTCTATGTCCCCTTGTCTGGAACCTCCTTTTATTTTTTGTATCCCCTATATTTTCAAGCCTAATGGACTGCCTTTATGATAATTTTTTATGTGTCTTGATAGCGGTGTGTCTTCATTCGTATTTAGGGCACTAAGATGTTTCGATATTCTTCTCCTCAGTTCCTGAGTAGTTTTTCCAATATATAGTTTCTCACATTCGCATTCGATTGCATACACCACCCCTGTGGTTCTGCAATTGATGTAGTCCTTGATGACATATATTTTACCATCATTTGGTTTTTGAATTCTTTCTTACTGGACATATATTTGCAGAAGGTACATCCCCCACAGGGGTATGATCCTGTTGTTGTCAGCCATGTTTTGGTACTTTTCAGAGGCGTAACTACCGGGAAGCAGGGGAAGCAGCTGCTTCGGGGCCCGGGCTTACAGGGGTCCCGGCAAGCACGTGTTTGTCCTCACTTCTCCTCCCTGGGTAATCAGCACGTGTCCTCACTCCTCTCCCATCGCAGTGTCCTCTCGCCCTTGTCTATTTATTTAAAACTTATTTCTTCTTTCTTTCAGAAAAGCTTGCAGAAGGTACATCCCCACAGGGGTATGATCCTGTTGTTGTCAGCCATGTTTTGGTACTTTTCAGGGGCGTAACTACCCGGGAAGCAGGGGAAGCAGCTGCTTCGGGGCCCAGGCTTACAGGGGTCCCGGCAAGCACGTGTTTGTCCTCACTTCTCTCCTCCCTGGGTAATCAGCACGTGTCCTCACTCCTCTCCCATCGCAGTGTCCTCTCGCCCTTGTCTATTTATTTAAAACGTATTTCTTCTTACTTTCAGAAAAGCTTGCCCTGGGGATCAAACCTGCGACCATTAGATTCAAAGGCATGACACTTTACCACTAGGCTATATCTGCTGCCTAGCCAGATAGCTAAAAAAAAAAAAATATGACCTCTAGATGTGGAGAAGTTTGATAGTGTATCCATACACATTACAGCTGCACCAGCACATTGTATATGGATGTAGCAGAGCTTGGTGTGTTGGGGCAGCTGTAATGTGTATAGATACACTATCAAAGTTCTCCTTATCTAGAGGTCTTATTTTTTTTTTTTAGGCTACCTAGCTATGCAGTAGATACAGCCTTGTGGATAAGTGTCTTGCCTTTCATCCTAATGGTCACAGGTTCGAATCCCCTCACAAACTTTTTCTGAAAGACAGGATAAATGAGGCTTGCCTAACATGGAGGTAAGTATATGTGTGTTTTGTTTTTATTTTTTTTATTTTTTAAATACTGGACTTTTACTTTACTGCCACAGGGGAGGAGGGGGCTATTGGCACTATGATATTGGCAAATGGGGGGAGAGATAGGCACTTCATATTGGCACACACATTAGGGGGCAGGGGAGAGGATGGCACTATGATATTGGGATGGGGGAAGACAGAGGCACTTGATATTGGCACATTATAGGGGGCACTATGGGGAGAGGAGCACTATGGGTGCATCTGGTGCTATATGGCTGGCTACTGGCACATTATAGGGTGGGTTTATATGGCTGACTACTGCCACATTATAGGGGGTTATATGGCTGACTACTGGCACATTATAGGAGGGGTTATATGGCTGACTACTGGCACATTATAGGTTGGGTTTATATGGCTGACTACTGGCACATTATAGGGGGTTATATGGCTGACTACTGGCACATTATAGGGGGTTATATGGCTGACTACTGGCACATTATAGGGGGTTATATGGCTGACTACTGGCACATTATAGGGGGTTATATGGCTGGCTACTGGCACATTATAGGGGGCTGGGGGCTATATGGCTGACTACTGGCACATTATAGGGGGGCTATATGGGTGGCACATTATAGAGGGGGAGCGAAACGCGCGGGTAGGGGGGGGGCCCAATACAAAAATTTGCTGTGGGGCCCAGTCATTTCTAGCTACGCCCCTGGTACTTTTGTAATGTTTCCGAAAGATGTGCCACCATCTCCTTTAAGTTTTTCCCTCTCCTATATGTTTTGGAGGGATTTTTGGGAGTAACTTCTTTCAGGTCTTTGTCTGCCCTCAAGATATGCCAGTGTCATCTCAAAGTTTTGTATAGTTTTTTGTGTTGTAGATCATTTGTCCCTGTACACCGTATTCTTTTCTCATTTTTTGGCTCTTATTTTCTGAAGTAAGTTGTCTCTATTTATATTTTTAGCCCTATTATAGGCTCGGTGTAATACTTTTTTAGGATAGTCTCTCGCTATAAATCTCCAGTATAGAATCTTGCTTTTCTTTTCAAAAGTTTCTTAATTTGTACAATTCTGTTTAGCTCTTAAATATTGACCTACTGGAATTCCTTTTTTGAGGGTCTGCGGGTGGAAACTTTCCCAATAGAGGAAACTATTACTGGATGTCGGCTTCCTATATACCTCAGTGGAAACACTCCCATCCTCTCCAAGGTGTATTTGTAGGTCCAGAAAGTTTAGGCTTTTTCTTTGGATCTCAGCCGTAAATTACAGGCCCAAATCATTTTTATTTAGGTTTTATGTAAATTGTAGAAATTCAGTGTCTGTGCCATCCCAAAAAAATAGAATATTATCAATAAAACGTCCCCAAAATAAAATGTGATCAGTGTACTGTGTGTTATGTTCAGTGAATACATATTTGTCTTCCCACCACGCTAAAAATAAATTCGGTGCACAAACCGTGCCCATAGCGGTGCCCTTTTTCTGCAAATAATAATGTCCGTAAAATATAAAAAAATTGTGCGTGAGAAGAAAACGTAAAAATGCAAGAACAAAATTATTATGCTCATAAAATTGAGTGTCCTTAGTGTAAAGATAGTGTTCTACCGCTTTAATGCCCAGATCATGTTGTATGCTAGTGTAAAATGCCTGAACGTCTAGGCTGGCTATCAAAGTGTTGTCATTTACATATATATCTTTCAATCTCATTACGGTGTCACTAGTATCCTTTAGAAAGGATGGAAGGGCTTCCACAAAGTGTCAGATTATTGCATCAATGTAGGTACTGATGCCCTCACACAGATTATTGTTCCTAGAGACTATTGGTCTTCCTGGTATAGGTTCTCGTTTTTTGTGAACCTTTGGTAAGGCGTAGAATGTAGCTATGGTTGGATATGGATTATAAAGGACTTTAAATTCCTCTTTTGTGATTAAATGTTCTTCTTTTGCTCTTGTTAGAATATTTTTCAGTTCCTTATTATATTTTTCTGTCCGATTACCTTCTAATTTCTTGTAGGTGGTATTGTCATTAAGTAATCTCATCACCATAGCTACATAGTCATCTTGGTTCATCAGTACCACTTTTCCTCCTTTATCAGAAGGTTTTATGACTAGATCATTTCTCTTAGTAAGTTTCTCAATAGCCCTCCTCTCCTCCATGGTCAGGTTTCCATGCACTTCAATTTGATTGCTTTTTAATTTTTGTAGGTCATTAGTCACTAAATTGACAAATGTCTCAATATTGGCATATCCTGAAAAAGGAGGTGTATACCTTGATCTGGGACGTATGTTCGTATGTGCCCAAACACATTAACCCACTGATGTCCAGAAGTGTGCTGAGTAAGCTAACCTACAGAAGTACGGAGCAAAAATAAAGCTCCCACAAACTGACAGTTATTTAGTTGATGTGATTGGATGCCAAAGTGTACATGTGGCAGCAAGTGCTTAAAAGACATTACCACATTGATATTCAGAATACTGCTGTGTAAGCAGACCCACAAAAGGGATCTGAGTATGGAGCAAAAATAAGCCTGACGTCCCTGATAATTTTAAAATGTCACAGTGTGTTCCATATGTCACAATTCTGAACAAAGAATCTTAATAATTATACAAATAAAAGTAAAGTTTTAATTCTAATAGCACATGTTAAATAGAAGCAGATAGGTCCAAAGGACTATTTTTTTCAGAGGGACTAGATTAGATGTTGCCTCCTTCACTGTTTGTTCAAGCAGTGTCTGTGGCACTCTCGCCACATACTCACAGTCTGAGGATCTTTCCTCCATGGTGCAATCACAGTGTGCTCCCAGTCTTTCTGTAGATGAGCCAGAGTAGTGTGGCCACATGCTCCTGGTCTCGTGGTGTATGAATGAAGGAGCGATATGGAGGTTTCAGCACTCGGAGTAACAAATTGCTTTCTTGAAGGTTATTTTAAATGAAAGTTGAGCTGAAGCTGACTTTTATTAGCCTTTCCACAGTATTTAACATTTTGCTACTGCAAAATGAAGTCTTCCAGATGTGTTTCAATGTTATCTCAAAAACTTTGGTGGAGAACAAAATGCACATCAGCCTATATTATACACAAGGCTAAAGATTTGCACAGTCTGTAATCATTACTTTTATACCTGACTAATGCACACCATAATGAAATGAAAGGACCGGCACTCCGTAATTTCTTTGCAAAAAAGACTTCTTTATTCGTCACCCATATGTGACGCGCGTTTCGGCACAGACATGTGCCTTTGTCAAACAACAGGTGATAATGGATAATGGAGCCATTATCACCTGTTGTTTGGCAAAGGCACATGTCTGTGCCGAAACGTGCGTCACATATGGGTGACGAATAAAGAAGTCTTTTTTGCAAAGAAATTACGGAGTGCCGGTCCTTTCATTTCATTTTGATGGGGATCCGACCTGCTGACCGTGCACCCGGACCTCAATGAAAGCACAGTGCCGTCCATTTTCTCTAAATTAATGCACACCATAGTCTGATTTTATGTTATCTTTTTTATATAAGTGAAATATACCTTTCTCTCCAAAAAATAGTTGTAAAATTCGCAAAAAAAGTACTTACAACTAGTGGGCTAGTCTATATATTTGGCTACATTTTGCATGACTTATTAATGAAAAAAATATTTACACTTGTGAGAAATGGACAACCTTCCCCGTAACTTTATCATTTGTGTATGTTTTTATATGTATGTGATCCTATATAATTTCATGCCATTCTGTGATTGTACATGCCAATCCATCTGGCTCGGCATTTGGAATATGCATTCCCCTTGAAGGAAATCAGTTTATTGGAAAAAGAAAGGTTCCAGCACTCCAATAAATTCAGTTAAAAAGCCTTGGCATCCTTTATTTTCGGTGGACGTAATCAACATACAAGGATAAGTTTTCCAGCATAATTACACCTGTGCGGCGGTCTACGTGTTTCGAGCGTTACCGCTCTTACTCATGACAAAGGTCATGAGTAAGAGCGGTAACGCTCGAAACGCGTAGACTGTCGCACGGGTGTAATTATGCTGGAAAACTTATCCTTGTATGTTGATTACGTCCACCGAAAATAAAGGATGCCAAGGCTTTTTAACTGAATTTATTGGAGTGCTGGAACCTTTCTTTTTCTGCTACTTCCAAGGATTTCCTGGATCTATCCGTGCACCCTGGGAGAAGGACATTTGTATGCAGGTGAGCTGGACAATCACACTTGTTCTTGTTAAAATCAGTTTATTGCCTGAATGTTAACACACTGGGGCCCTTTTCAAGTGGTAATGGAGATGTTTTCTGGGAAGGCATAGAATTAGACAGAATGGAACCTCACCCAGTGGGGGTCTAGAAGCTTTTCAAATAGAGTACCAGAAGATAAAGAAAATACAGTATCTCATAAGCAATAACTGATCTCTGTTCCAACTCACATATTAATTATTGTAATCATTGCATTCCTTATAATGTGGGCATCGTAGGGAGTCCAAACCTCCCACCCCTGACAGCCCGCCTTCCCAAATAACAAGTATCTCACCTTCATGCACAGGTAATGAGGGCTTTCCCAGAAGGTCGGGACGATAATAGGAGAGAGACTCCTCTCAGCTCCACCCTCTACTGAATGGGGATAAAAATGAACGATTGAGAACATTTCATTGACACAATTTGGGTATACGATTGAACGATTGAGAACATTTCATTGACACAATTTGGGTATACGATCAAACAGACTTTTATTACACAATTTGTTGAGTAAGAACCCTTCTGTTTTTATCCTTTTATTTTAATACTGTACCTTTTAGTACATTAAAGCACATATTTAATGGTTTTACCTTGTGCCCTGAATGAGCCCAGTGACCTTTTTAAGTGTATGAGTGTGGTTTGCTTTGCCATGTATTTGCTATAATTGTGGTCTGCGCTACTGTGAGCCTTCTTGCAAGTGGGCCACTGTGGGGTTTTCTATGAGCCCCTAATTAATTGGTGTATTACAATAAATGTCATAGATGGTGGAAGCATGTTGGGATGCATGAAAAGCTGTGTCGGGGTATGATCTAGATTCACTTTAAGGCCTGTATGTAGAGGCATGAGAAATTGAGTGCATAAAATAGATCCACCTTTGGCAGTCGCACCCGGGTCAGGTGATAGGGCAGTTCCTGTATGTACCAACACTATTATACAGATATGTTTTGGGTTTATGGCATAAGGAGAAGTATAAAATATAAACATTTTATTATGACCAATAGAGATGGGCAAATTTTAAAAAAAATTGATTCAGAAGGTTCTCCAAATTTCCCAAAAAGATTAAATTCGATCAGAATTTTTTTTTGACAAATCACGTTAAACATCAGCTATTTCTTGGCTGGAGAGAACTTATTTATTGATGAAGATTACTGTGCATTGCAGAAACATGCATAGGTAGTCCGCTGTGGTACTGAAACAGTTACTTTGCATCTGTATGACAAGCAGTTGACAGGTGTCACTCTCAGAATCACTTCACACCTAACTTATTTAGTCAGTTACAGGGCCAAAACTGACCAAATAACTCAAGTGTGAACTTATCCTTATAGGTCAATGTTAGTGTCAGGTATAAAGAACCATGCAGTCTTGTTACTCCATATCTTGCTGTTGCTGCTGCTGGTGCATTGTTTCTTTATTAGGTGGATGAAGAAAAGTGCTCATTACAGACTTAAGTTGATGGAACTGCTGATGGAGCTCCTGCTGTACCTGCCCCGGCCATTGGAATTGAGTGCAAAGGGCCCCCTGGTCAGACCTTTGTGAGGATGGGAAATGGCGCACATAGGCAGCTTCCAACTGACTACATATGATGTCTTGATATTAGTTGAGTTTATCCTCCCTCTCAGTGGATGGAAAAAAGGCCCCCATTTTGGGTCTAACATGATGGAGAGCCAATAGTCATCCCTCTGCCAAATGGTGATAATATGGATGTCCCTATGCAGGCAACTCAGTATGCATCTGATTAGTTGTGAAAGGGACTCAGAGGAACTCTCTGCCTCCATCTCCACTGCATACTGCCAGTGAGTTTCGTGGTTATCTTTCTGGTCTTCCTTATCGCCATCTAACTCCTCCCGCTCCTCCTGCTTCTGTCCTGTCACTTATGCAGAAAAACCACCCATTTCTGTATACATTGATTGTGCATGAATGTATTCCTCCTCCAGTTCAATCCCCACAGGGCTCAGGTGGCCATGAGATGTAGGTGCAACATCTCCAGATTTATCAGCATCTGCTTCAGGAACTGAAGGAGTGAAATGACAGTTCATCCTGTAGTCCTGGCAACTGACAAATAAAGTGGCCTCCTCAAAGGGCCTAAGCAAATGGCAGGTGTAATGCATCAGTTGCCAGTGGCTAACATTGAAGTTACACAAGGGAGTGATCCTGCCTGCCTGCATCATCAATAATTCATTTATGGCCTTCCACTGCTCATATAGTCGGTCCAACAAACGGTGCCTGACCGCTTCCAACACCAGCTCCCACACAACTCTCATTGTCGCTACTTGCCCAGCTACCTGAGAAAGCAGGGGGTCTCTACTCCATATCTTGGCTGGGCAGTAGCTGCTGCCTGTCCTCAAGAAGCTCATTCTCAATGAAAAGCGGAGCCAAGCCAATGGCAGAAGGAACAGAAAATGAAAGAGGCAGGTTCAGGACTGGTGAGTGCACAGAGCTTGTTCCCAGGCTATGACAACTAAGCATGATCTCAGAGGAACCCACCAACTCCTGGCTGGAGTGTCTGAAGACTGAGTCAACCATTCGAGGACAGCCGGGTTGCTGGATGACACTGGCAGGTCTGGCCTAGCGCTGCGACTGCTTCTACCACCCCCCTTCTTCAGTTGCTACTTCTGCCAGCTACAAAAAAATGTTGGTGACTGCTCGTTCCCTTAGAAGAGCCTGTCACCTGTCTGTCGGACATACTGTACTGTAACAGTAACTGTAAGGGTAAAATAGCAGTATTATCAGACAGCAATTTTAACTGAATTACACAATTGATGATTAACAGATTTATTTATGGAATAAACAACCTAAAATATGTAGTATCAGGCCGCAAGTTCACCCCAGAATCAAGGATGAATGGATGTACTTATAAAAAAATAAACTTCCCAAAACTTGTAGTACCAGGTCACGAATTTCTCCCCAATTACACAATTAGGGATAACGGATATACTTATGTATAATAGAAGTTGAGCGCCCTAAAATGTGTAGTATCAAGCGGCAATTTTACCCCAATTACATAATTAGGGATTAACGGATATACTTATGTATAACAGAACTTGAGAACCCTAAAATCTGTGGTTTCAGGCTGCAATTTCACCCCAAATACACAAATAGGGATTAACGGATATACTTATATATAATAAAACATGAGTACCCTAAAATCTGTAGCATCAAGCTGCAATTTCACCCCAATTAGACAATCAAGGATTAACGGATTGAATTATATAAAAGAACGTGAACACCCTAAAATCTGTAGTATCAGGCGGCAATTTCACCCCAATTACACAATTTGGGATAAACATAGATACTTATGTATACTAAAACGTGAGTACCCTAAAATCTGTAGTATCAAGTCGCAATTTCACCCCAATTGAACAATCATGGATTAAGAGATTAAATTATATATAAAAGAACGCAAACACCCTAAAATCTGTAGTATCAAGCTACAATTTCCCTTATTTACACAATCAAGGATTAATGGATTGAATTATATATAAACGAATGTGAAACCCCTAAATTCTGTAGTATCAGACAACAGTTTTACCCCAATAACAGAATCAAGGTTTACTAGAATTACTTATGTATCAAAAATGCAAACAACCTAAAATGTGTAGTATTAGAACACTTTTTGAACCCACTTAATGCAGCAAGGTGTAATAGAATAGCTCCTAGCCAGGCTTTGCACTGTTCACTTAGTACCTGCTCTCTCCCTATAGTGTTGATAATGCCTCCCTATTATATCACTACACTATCTCTAAGCTGTCCATGAAGTGTTCTATAGTATTTTTGGGTGAATAAAGGCTTTCCTAAACACTGTCTCTAGTGCCTGTAATGTTTCTAACATGTGCAGCAGACATTTTAGAAAAAATGTGCTTCATTACCATAAAGTGAGAGGAAATTCGATTTTGGGACAATTTTTCCTGAAATTTTGATCAAACTCAATTTTGATTCAACTATGATTCACTCATCTCTAATGACCAGTTAAATGAATCATAGAAATCAAATAACAGTGGCAGCATCTCCCATAACTTCATCTTTATTGAGGACTTCACAGCATACCAAAAACTAGCAACGTTTCGGCTGTGCAACCGCCTTTGTCAAGCATAAAACAGAATATCACCTGTGCATATAAATACTAAAACCCGGTCCACCCACAATTGTCAATGCCAATCAAGATTCACCCTAAATACACCCACATCTCTGTACAGCCATCACCTGTGTATATCATATTCACATATACACAGCCATCACCTGTGTATATCCTTCACCCTGTCAGTAGCATGTTTCTCATTGTGGTCCACATCCTCTATTCCATACTGCGCATGTCTCCGCATCAACAGCTATAATGTACAGTGTGATTCAGGCAGTAGTTCTATCATTACAAAAACTACATACAATGCAGTACATATTGCAATATATCCTGCAATTATGTAGATAGATGTAGCATAAATATGCATGGAGATATCTATCGAAGACGTGGGACGTATCCAAAAACTGGTAACTTATAATGTGGGTAGAACCTAAACTATCTAAAAACATATATTATGCAAACCACCGATGTGGAACATACATCAACCCTAATCTATACTGGCTACATTAAATTCTATATTTAGCATATAAGGCTGTAGTGATCTGAAAGTATGGATCCATTTTAATTCTTTCCTCCTAGGTAGTTTATTTTTATCGCCACCCCTCCTTAATGGCCCTACAGAGTCTATAGCACGAAAACGGAGCTGATTAAAGGAGTGTCCGCAGTCAATGAAGTGTTTCCCTACCAGTTTATCTGTCATGGCCTTCCTGATTGTACTCTTGTGTTTGTTATTGCGCTCCCTGAGCTCCATGGTGGTTTCCCCCACATAAATGTAGCTACGGAGCACTGAATCATATAGATTACATCCTTGAATCTACAGGTATAGTATTCCTTGATTTTAAAGGTTTTTCCACTGAATGGATGGGTGAAAAAATCACCCTTCATAATCCCACTGCAATTGCAGCATGCTAGACATGGAAAATTACCTGTTTTTCTCCGTCTGTACGCCATCATCGGGGGTGATGTAAACTCATCTAGGTTAGGCATTCCTCGATGGAGAATATGCCAATTATTCCTAAGAATGTCAGATATCGCACCACTATCACCCCCGAAGATGGACACAAAGGGAATTCTGTTCTCTGTCCCAATCCGTGTGGATCCACCCAGAACCTTGTCACGATTGACTGATAAGACCTTACTCCTTGTTTTCCGTAATAGAGTATGTGGATAACCACTTTTGATAAATTTTGTACACATCTCATCAGCCCTAGTCTGAAATTTGTCATTATCAGATACTATTCTTCGTACCGCAACTTATTGGCTCCATGGTAGAGACTCTACCATGCGTCAAGTGTAATTGCTGTCGTATATCAATAAAGTGATTTTATTGGTCACTTTTGAAAGAGATCAGTCCTGATCTCACCACTTTCAATATAAATTCGTACATCTAGGAATTGTAACTCCTCCATAGATGCGGTCAATGTGAATTGTAGACCTGGGACCACCTATTCAGATGGAGATGAAATTGTTCAATTCATCTTTGGTACCACCCCAGACCATAAAGATGTTGTTAAAGTAGCGCCACCAGCATAGGCACTCCCAGCAAACGCAGAGCGGTATACCAATCTGTCCTCAACCTCCGCCATGAAGATGTTAGCATAGGTGGGGGCCACATTGGACCCCAAGGCCACACTCGGCTTCTGTTGGAAGAAGGTGTCCCTGAAGAGGAAATAATTCCTCCTCAGGACCACCTCCAGGAGGTTGAGGACCAGACGGCAAGCGCCCAGGGAGAGACCCATGCCAGTCAGGGCCACATCGACGACATTAAGACCGTAGGTGTGATCAATAGAGGTGTAAAGTGAGACTACATCAAGGCTGACTAGCATAAATGTACTGGGTAACACAATTTGTTTTAACTTCAAGAGAAAATCGCTAGTATCCCTGACATAGGAGGGAGCCGAGGTCGCATGGACACGCAGAACCTTATACAGAAATATAGAGACAATATTAAAGATCGAACCCTGCCCGATACAATCGGTCGGCCAGGGGATCGACCAAGCTCTTATGTATTTTAGGAGTATGTATATCACTGGGGTGACCGGTTGGCTGATTCTAAGGTACTCATTAAGGTCATCATTGATGATTTCTATATCCCTAGCCTTATCCAGAATCACCCCAATCATACGCATAATGTCCCATTTGGCATCACTGCCAAAAACCTCATAGACATCCACATCACATAACTGTCTCATAATTTCACCAATGTACTTGCACGTGTCCATGACAACGACGGCTCTCCCCTTGTCTGCTGGCTTAATTGTAAGTTGTTTGTTACACTCCAGCTCTTTAATGGCCTGTCTCTCTGCAACAGATACATTAGACCTCTGATATCCCGGCTTGGTACCCTGTAATTCAGAGATGATCCTTTTGACAATATCAATATATGCTTCCACTGCATGATTGTTATAGGGGGTGAGAAATTACTCTTATTCCTTAATCCATATAATTTACATGACAGTTCACCATTTTCACCATTTTTTTAGCCCAACACTTGCGTGTATTTGTCACAGAAAAAATGCTTTCAATCTTAACCTCCTAAAAAGCATTCTAGGTCCAATTCAAATTCAAACCAGTCTCCTAAGGTAAGGCCACGGCTCAAAACATGTATTTGATCGTGACTCAGTTCTACTGAAAAAATGTTCACCACCAGGTCCCTCATCTCCTCTGATTGCGCCTCGCCGATCGGTCCCTGTTGAGCCCATATTGAATCGGTGGTAGATCTTTAAGGGGCCGGTGGTGTTTCTACCGCCCTTCGACATCCACCTCTCCTCGCTTTCTTGCTGCACCTAAAAATTAGTTGACACCGACTCATCCGTGGAATCTGATTCCCCGTGGTGAAACCAAATAGACCGTGGTCAAATCTTCTGCCCTTCCTCCGCCTAGATGTATTTTGTGATTGTGATGATTGCCAGTTATAGACTTTACCAGACTGATAATCGTCCAGATCTCTGTGCCATTTATCTCTTTTCATGCGTTCAACTTCAGCTCTATGTCTCTGTACATGTTGCATCACTTTCTCTTTTTGACCAGTAAAGTCCTCAGTACTCAGAAGACTCTGGATTTGATTCTCCAACGCACTTAGGGATATCTCTATAATTTTCACCTCTTTTTGTAGGTAATCAATGTTCAGTAGCATGAGCTCAAACAAATTCTTATTATTCACTGCCTCAAATGCTTTACCGAACTCAACGTTGTTGGGAAACAGGTTAGGGCCCTCAGTTCTCCCTCGTTGGAGAATTAAATCCAGAGTCTTCTGAGTACTGAGGACTTTTCTGGTCAAAAAGAGAAAGTGATGCAACATGTACAGAGACATAGAGCTGAAGTTGAACGCATGAAAAGGGATAAATGGCACAGAGATCTGGACGATTATCAGTCTGGTAAAGTCTAGAACTGGCAATCATCACAATCACAAAATACATCTAGGCGGAGGAAGGGCAGAAGATTCGATCACGGTCTATTTGGTTTCACCAAAGGGGAATCAGATTCCACGGATGAGTTGGTGTCAACAAATTTTTTAGGTACAGCAAGAAAGCGAGGATAGGTGGATGTCGAAGGGGCGGTAGGAAACACCACCGGCCCCTTAAAAGATCTACCACCGATTCAATCTGGGCCCAACAGGGGCCGATCGACGAGACGCAATCAGAGGAGATGAGGGACCTGGTGGTGAACATTTCTTCAGTAGAACTGAGTCACGATCAAATACATGTTTTGAGCCGTGGCCTTACCTTTTTCCCTACAGGTGATAGAGACTGGTTTGAATTTGAATTGGACCTAGAATGCTTTTTTAGGAGGTTAAGATTGAAAGCATTTTTTTCTGTGACAAATACCGCAAGTGTTGGGCTAAAAAAAAATGGTGAAAATGGTGAACTGTCATGTAAATTATATGGATTAAGGAATTAGAGTAATTTCTCACCCCCCATAACAATCATGCAGTGGAAGCATATATTGATATTGTCAAAAGGATCATCTCTGAATTACAGGGTACCAAGCCGGGATATCAGAGGTCTAATGTATCTGTTGCAGAGAGACAGGCCATTAAGGAGCTGGAGTATAACAAACAACTTACAATTAAGCCAGCAGACAAGGGGAGAGCCGTCGTTGTCATGGACACGTGCAAGTACATTGGTGAAATTATGAGACAGTTATGTGATGTGGATGTCTATGAGGTTTTGGGCAGTGATCCCAAATGGGACATTATGCGTATATTGGGGTGATTCTGGATAAGGCTAGGGATATAGAAATCATCAATGATGACCTTAATGAGTACCTTAGAATCAGCCAACCGGTCACCCCAGTGATATACATACTCCTAAAATACATAAGAGCTTGGTCGATCCCCTGGCCGACCGATTGTATCGGGCAGGGGTTCGATCTTTAATATTGTCTCTATATTTCTGTATAAGGTTCTGCGTGTCCATGCGACCTCGGCTCCCTCCTATGTCAGGGATACTAGCGATTTTCTCTTGAAGTTAAAACAAATTGTGTTACCCAGTACATTTATGCTAGTCATCCTTGATGTAGTCTCACTTTACACCTCTATTGATCACACCTACGGTCTTAATGTCGTCGATGTGGCCCTGACTGGCATGGGTCTCTCCTGGGCGTTTGCCGTCTGGTCCTCAACCTCCTGGAGGTGGTCCTGAGGAGGAATTATTTCCTCTTCAAGGACACCTTCTACCAACAGAAGCCAGGTGTGGCCTTGGGGTCCAATGTGGCCCCCACCTATGCTAACATCTTCATGGCGGAGGTTGAGGACAGATTGGTATACCACTCTGTGTTTGCTGGGAGTGCCTATGCTGGTGGCGCTACTTTAACAACATCTTTATGGTCTGGGGTGGTACCAAAGATGAATTGAACAATTTCATCTCCATCTGAATAGGTGGTCCCAGGTCTACAATTCACATTGACCGCATCTATGGAGGAGTTACAATTCCTAGATGTACGAATTTATATTGAAAGTGGTGAGATCAAGACTGATCTCTTTCAAAAAGTGACCAATAAAATCACTTTATTGATATACGACAGCAATTACACTTGACGCATGGTAGAGTCTCTACCATGGAACCAATTGTTGCGGGTACGAAGAATAGTATCTGATAATGACAAATTTCAGACTAGGGCTGATGAGATGTGTACAAAATTTTTAAAAAGGGGTTATCCACATACTCTATTATGGAAAACAAGGAGTAAGGTCTTATCAGTCAATCGTGACAAGGTTCTGGGTGGATCCACACGGATTGGGACAGAGAACAGAATTCCCTTTGTGTCCATCTTCGGGGGTGATAGTGGTGCGATATCTGACATTCTTAGGAATAATTGGCATATCCTCCATCGAGGAATGCCTAACCTAGATGAGTTTACATCACCCCAGATGATGGTGTACAGACGGAGTGTCTGTATACTTGATAGATTTGTCAAATCTGACGTGGGTGGAGCCAGAACAGATAAACAGATCTTATTGGCCCCGAGAAAAACAGGTAACTTTCCACGTCTAGCATGCTGCAATTGCAGTGGGATTATGAAGGGTGATTTTTTCACCCATCCATTAAGTGGAAAAACCTTTTCAAAATCAAGGAATACTATGCCTGTAGATCCAGGGATGTAATCTATATGATTCAGTGACCCTGTAGCAGACACTCCATTAATCAGCTCCATTTTCGTGCTATAGACTCTGTAGGGCCATTAAGAAGGGGTGGCAATAAAAATAAACAACTTAGGAGTAATGAATTAAAATGGATCCATACTTTGAGATCACTACAGCCTTATGGGCTAAATATAGAATTTAATGTAGCCAGTACAGATTAGGGTTGATGAATGTTCCACATCGGTGGTTTGCATAATATATGTTTTTAGGTATTTTAGGTTCTACCCACATTATAAGTTACCAGTTTTTGGATACGTCCCACGTCTTCAAGCGATATCTCCATGCATATTTATGCCATATCTATCTACATAATTGCATGATATATTATAATATGTCCTGCATTGTATGTAATTTTTGTAATGATAGAACTACTGCCTGAATCACACTGTACATTATATATGGATAATATTCGCCAAGTTTTGGTTTAGATATATATCACTTATGCAACTACAATGCATTTTTGTAGTGGCCTGGAATCATTTTGATCCATTCGCTGCCCCGATAAACTGGCGCTGTAGGATCTCCCAGGCAACGTGAATCTTAGCTCTGGGACTGCACAAACGGACGGGGCGTAATCTCCATGGCGCTGCGTTCAGCTGTTGCTGTTGTCGGCTATTGTGGGATCTCGCTCCTGGTGAACGTGCGAGACTTGGAGCATAGCTGTTGATGCAGGGACATGCGCAGTATGGAATAGAGGATGCAGACCACAATGAGAAACATGCTATTGACAAGGTTAAGGATATACACAGGTGATGGCTAAACAATGTGGAGATTGATTTAGGGATATGTAGTGAGAGATGTGGGCGTATTTAGGGTGAATCCTGATTGGCATTGACAATTGTGGGTGGACCGGGTTTTAGTATTTATATGCACAGGTGTTATACTGTTTTTTGCTTGACAAAGGCGGTTGCACAGCCGAAACGTTGCTAATTTTTGGTATGCTGTGAAGTCCTCAATAAAGATGAAGTTATGGGAGATGCTGCCACCGCTATTTGATTTCTATTTATTTTCTTGCTGATTGGATCCACGGCTGGTGCGGGGCTGTTGCATCTTTCCACTAGGACTACGGACCGGTGTGTGCTTTTCCTGTACTACTTGTTTTACCAGTTAAATGAATCATCCACCATGAAATTCTATTTTAAACCAGGCACATTGTTTTGTAGGGTTAGCTTAGCTGAATGTAATAACTTTCATTTGTCATTTGTTGCTTCATTCTGGAGAAAAAGTAATGTTTATCCAGAAGCGGGCCATGTAAGGTGAGCCACTATGTGCAGCCTTGCTCCTTCTGCCAGACCCTCCCTCCTCTTCTTCAGGCCAAATCAGTTAAGACAGAGATAGAGGCTCTGACAAAAGAAGCAGTGGGTGCAAGGGTACATAGAGTGGCATCAGCCCTTGCTCAGTGCACTTAGCTTCTCATTTGCATATGGATCAAAAGCACTTTTTCTCCAAAATAAAAGGGTTTGTCCACTTTCTGGATACTTGTGACCAATGTGTATGTTAGATGGCTTTAATGCTATTGCTTTTATAGCCTTTGTTGATGTTCTGTGCCATCTTCTATATTTCATAAGCTATGTCCCCTTGCTAGGCAACTCTTCTTTGATGTCCATACAGAAATCCTGTCCATAAGATGGCCGCTGATGGAGGGGTCATGTGACCAGGCAAATCACCTCCATGTGATGTCTCCTGTATTCAAACACATTGTACCTTTGCTAAACTTTCAACAGTACAAGTGCAGATGGTAGGTCCCATATATTTAAATTGAGGAGACATCACATGGAGGTAATTTGCCTGGTCATCAGCAGCCATTTTATGGACAAGATGTGTGGACAGCACAAAAATCTTGGCAAACAAGGGAATATATCTTATGAAATATAGCAAATGGTATAGAATGTCAACAAAGGCCATAGTAATAAGTGACATATAGTCATTCTACAAACAATGTTGTCAACAGTAGTAAAGAAAGTGGCCAACCCCTTTGAGCAACTATCATAACATTTAGCTGAGCTAGCCCCTACAAAGCATTGTGTATGGTTTAACAATGAATTTCCTAGTGACATACTCACAATAAAGAAATATGCATCCTAAATAAATAAGTACTAGTGCTGATCGAGCACCCAAATCCTCGGGTCGAACACCTCGGTTTGCTCGGGTGCTTTACAGAGCACCTGAGTATAATGGAAGTCAGTAGGAGAACCCGAGCATTAAAACAGGCACCCCTGCTCTGAAGAGGGAGGGTGCCTGGTTCATAGGAAAAGGTCAAAAATTGATGGAAACACCTACTAAATAGTTCGGAAACAGCAAGGGAGGATGTCTGGATGCATCTTGGACTCCCAGGTCGCTGCTGGGAACCATGTTGTCCAAGTAGTATACCACTTTTACAGACTGACAATAATACGTACAAAACCAAAGATAAAATAGATTTTCGAGGAAAAATTGTAAGGAAACATTTTTTCCTGTATATTTACTTGTATATAAAAAGCAAATGCTGCCAAAAATTCGAAGCAAGTGGCACTCCAATATAACCTGTATATCACATAAAGGAGGGCCTCATTCACATTGTGGTACAATTGTTCATGTAGTGGGACTCCTACACTCATAAAGCCTATGCACTAAGTGAAAGGGCTGCCAAAATTATAAGGAACCGGCACTCCAATCCACCCTTTGTTACACATAAAGGAAAGCATAATACAAACCCTTGAGAAATTATGATTGATGGCCTGCTGGTGACACTCAAAAACATTTGGAGCAAGGGCCTGCTGATCTGAACATCTAAAACATTAGGGGCAAGGGCCTGCTGCTGAGCTGACCCTCTAAAACATTAGTGGTGATAGTCTGCTAGTGAGCTGACCCTGTAGAAACTTGTAGGTGAGGGCTTCTGGTGAGTGGATCCTCTAAAAGGTTGTAGGTGAGGGCCTGTAGGTGAGCTGACCCTGTAAAAGATTGTAGGTTAGGGCCTGCTGGTGAGCTGACCCTCCAAAAGGTTGTAGGTGAGGGCCTGCTGGTGAGATAACCCTGTAAAAGATTGTAGGTGAGGGCCTGAAGGTGCACTGACCCTGTAAAACATTGTATGTGAGGGCCTGCAGATGAGCTGACCCTGTAAAATATTGTAGGTGAGGGCCTGCTGGTGAGCTAACCCTCTAAAATATTATATGCGAGGGATTGCAGGTGAGCTGACCCTGTAAATCATTATATGCGAGGGCCTGCAGGTGAGCTGACCCTGTAAAATATTGTAGGTGAGGGCCTGCTGGTGAGCTGACCCTCTAAAATATTATATGCGAGGGACTGCAGATGAGCTGACCCTGTAAAACATTATATGCGAGGGCCTGCAGGTGAGCTGACCCAGTAAAACAATGTAGGTGAGGGCCTGCTGGTGAGCTGAAACTCTAAAAAGTTATAGGCGAGGGACTGCAGGTGAGCTAACCCTATAAAACATTATATGTGAGGGCCTGCAGGTGAGCTGACCCTGTAAAATGGTGTAGATGAGGGCCTGCTGGTGAGCTGGCCCTCTAAAAAATTATATGTGAGGGCCTGTAGGTGAGTTGACCCTGTAAAATGTTGTAGATGAGGGCCTGCTGGTGAGTTGGCCCTCTAAAAAATTATATGTGAGGGCCTGTAGGTGAGTTGACCATGTAAAACATTATATTCGAGAGCCTGCAGGTGAGCTGACACTTTAAAACATTATGTGCGTGGGGCTGCAGGATAGCTGACCCTGTAAAAGATTGTAGGTGAGGGCTTGCTTTTGACCTGACACTCTAAACAATTATATGTGAGGGCCTGAAGGTGAGCTGACCCTGTAAAACATTATATTTGAGGGCTTGCAGGTGAGCTGACCCTTTAAAACATTGTAGGTGAGGGCCTGCTTGTGAACTGACGCTTTAAAAGGTTGTAGGTGGGGGCCTGCAGGTGAGCTGACCCTGGAAAAGATTGTAGGTGAGGGCCTGCTGGTGAGCTGAAACTCTAAAAAAGTTATATGCGAGGGACTGCAGGTGAGCTAACCCTATAAAACATTATATGAGAGGGCCTGCAGGTGAGCTGACCCTGTAAAAGATTGTAGGTGAGGGCCTGCTGGTGAGCTGACCCTCTAAAAAATTATATGTGAGGGCCTGCAAGTGAGCTGACCCTTTAAAACATTATATGCGAGGGCCTGGAGGTGAGCTGACCCTGTAAAACATTATGTGCTCTTGCAGCAGGAATAGTTTCAACGCGTCCAGGGCCAAGGTCTCTGCTTGCACCATCAGCATCACGGCCACTTCCCCGTCCCTTACTGCTTGCCTTCTTCATATTAAATGATATATATGCTTGAAAGTATGTCACACATACAGTAGCATAGAATTTGGAAGTGTATGCGCAATTTTTATTTAAAAGGTATTTGGGATGTGGAAATATCACACAAGAGATATCTTGCAGATAATGTCAATGCTGTCACTGGCGGCTAATAAAAAATTTACAGGGAATTACTCAGGTATTTGGGATGAGGAAACGTTGTACAGGAGAGGTACCACAAGTAATGTCACTGTCCACAGCGCCTACGGAAAAAGTGCGCTTTATGTCACAGATAAAAATTTTATGCTCACATTGCAGATGTTGCACCGGTAATATCACTTTCAGAAGTGGACTCCGTCTATTGACAAAGTACACCGTATGTCACAGATACATTTTTTAAACGCACATGTTACTCTTTAGATATGTCACTGGTAATGTCACTGTCAGAAGCGGACACTGTCTATTGAAAAAGTACACTGTATGTCACATATACATTTTCTAACCGCACACGGTACACTGGAGATGTTTCCCTTGTAATGTCACTATCAGAAGCGGACACTGTCTATTGAAAAAGTACACTATGTCACAGATTAATTTTTAAAGCGCACACGTTACACTTTAGATGTTGCAATTGTAATTTTACTGTCAAAAGCGGACGCCGTCTATTGAAAAAATACACTGTATGTCACAGATAAATTTTTTAACAGCACACGTTACACTGGAGATGTGGCACTGGTAATGTCACTGTCAGAAGTGGATATCGTCTATTGACATAGTACACTGTATGTCACGGATACATTTTTTAAGAGCACACGTTACACTTTAAATGTGGCACTGTTAATTTCACTGTCAGAAGCGGACACCGTCTATTGACAAAGTACCCTGTATGTCACAGATACATTTTTTCTGCGCACATGGTACACTGGAGATGGGGCACTGGTAATGTCACTGTCAGAAGTGGACACTGTGTTTTGAAAAAGTACACCGTATGTCACTGATAACTTTTTTCAGCGTACACGTTACACTGCAGATGTGCACAGCTAATGTCACTGTCCGCAGCAGACACTGTCTATGGAAAAAGTTCACTGGATGTCACAGATATTTTAAGTATGCGCACACTTTACACAGAAGATGTGGCACAGATAATTTAAATGTCTGTAGCAGCCTATTAGATGCTATTTTGTGCAGGATGCGCTATAAAAAATTTATATTGCTGCTGCCACACACAATAGTCCTTAAAACTAGAGATGAGCGTACTTTAAAAAAAAGTTCGGCGTTCGGGTTGTGGTAACTCGCGCATCCCGTTATGGATTCCACTATCGCGGCATATGGAATCCATAACGGGCGGCTTCCACCAACCCGAACTGTTGAACAGCCGAAGGACCTGGGGTGACATTACCATCATGTGATCAGGGGGCGTGGCTCAGCACTCCACTCAGCTCATCTCTACTTAAAACGACTTTTGGGTCTGTAAAGCTTTAGTAATTTAGCACAGGTTGCGCTACAAATATATATTGCTGCTGTCACACACAATAGTCCATAAATGACTTTTGGGTCTCTGAAAAGTTTTTCTAATAAAAATAGTCCAATATCACTCCCTACACTGTCTGTCCCTTCCTATGCACAGTTCTTGCTGACTTAGACTGAGCCGAACACTCGCCATCGGGTGCTATATAGCACCCGATGACGCGTTCTGGCAAGTTAATCACTCTAATGCCAGTAATCAACATGGCATACGTTTATTAGCTACCTAGCTGGCAAGAAACATTAATATGATACTCATCACTGATTGTCATCACAGACTGTAGGATATGCTCTTTCACAGCTAATCAAAACTCTATATTTCACTATTTTTATTTTTTTTTATATTTTTTTTGCAGTCTCTTTTAGTGCTGTAGCTAATCTGTGCTGGTAAAGGCAGATTCTGAACAAAATCAGTCATCTTCCCCCTCTAGCAGATAGCAATAAGGTGGATAAAATCAGTGTCCTGTCAGATTGCATGTAATATATTAAGTTAATGAATTCCATAGCTCACAATTACTGGTAGATTTTTAATCAAAATATGTGATGAGCTATTGGCAGGCAAGAAGCCCCATATTCTTCACTTTCTTAGATATTACGCTGTCTGTTTGAACCCCTTTATATTCCTGCTTTTTTATTTTTTTTTTATTTTACTTCTTAGGCACAAAAAATTTATGAAGATTTTTATCTTATAGTTTTGTTTCTTCACAGCTTTTATTTACCTATCACTCAGTGTGTACGATTTATGATGAAATTCACAAGAACACACCATTAAAATCATACCTGATTTTGGGAGAGTAAATTAAATTATGAACTGAAAATTTCTATAATACATGTACAGTGCTGCAGGCATACAAGACAGTATGTCTATTTAGGACATTTTTTTCTTTAAATAATTTATTAGCATGAGCTGAGGCTGAGATCTTAGGAACAATATAGATAGGAATGGATTCAGCAACTGTTTGAAATTCAATATATTTCTGGATAAAGCAAGTGTTGAAGAGTATAAGCATTTGACAGAATCTGCAATTGTATTGCTGCTTTTTCAATGTTTTATAAAATAAAAATAAGTCCAATGAAAATTTTCTAAAGTTAATTTTGAATTATTTGCAGTTATCACATATCTTAAATAGTGTTGAGCGCGAATATTCCAATAGCAATTTTTTAACGAATATTGACACTTCGCTAATTCACAAATATTTATAATATAGTGCTATATATCCGTAAAAACGAATATTCGTTTTTTGTTTTTCAATCAGAACCAAAGAATAAGATACCGTTAACTAACATAGAGAGTATAGCGCTATGTTCTCTATCTTCGTAATTCTAGCAAGCTAACCAATAGGAAAGTCATAGCCCGTGTATTCGTTATCTTTGTTAATCCTAGCAAGCCAAGTAAACTTCCCTATACACAGCTCTAAGTTGGATGCGCGATCCGAGAATGTTAAGTATTATTGCTCGCATTGCGCATCCAACTTAGAGCGGGGTATATGCAACTTACTTTACTATTGTTTGGGAGGGTAGAATTAACGAATAAGATGAATACAAATATAGCGCTATATTCTCTATATTCGTTATTTCTAGCAAGCGAATCCAGTAGGAAAGTTGACTGTACACAGCTCTAAGTTGGATGCGCAATGCAAAAATATTACTATCAATTTTTTTTTTTGCATTAAATAAAATACTGAGTCACTCATCATAAATTATTCGACTTACTGAAAAAATAGGCAAAATAATATTTTCGATTTATTGAAAAAATAGGCAAAGTAATATTTTTGCATAGCGCATCCAACTTAGAGCTGGCTACAGTCAAGTTTCCTATTGGTAACGTTATACTAATATAGGGTATATAGCGCTATATTCGTTCTATTCGTAAATTCAATATAGCTAAGAAATAGGAAAGTTGTCTTTATACCCCGTTCAAAGTTCTATTCGCAACACGCAAAAAAATTTAATCGCATATTATTCGCAAAAAATAGTACAATTATGAATATTCAATTTCGACGAATATATGACGAATATTCAATTGAATATTCACAAAATATCGCAAAATAGAATATGGCACCTCCCGCTCATCACTAATCTTAAATTAAGTATGTTTTTGGACAAATGTGTAGCAAAATTTTAGTGCACATTTCGGCAGGAAAAAAGCACTAGGGAGAAAGAAGAAAGGTTCTCACATGACCTGAGAGGAAGTGGGGGAAGGGCTTGACCTGATTGGCTCCCAGGCTGACAGACAGCCCGGATAAGACAATCAGTTCTGCAGCAGGTAGGGAGGTGCCCTAGCAGATTGTGCAGAACATCATTATGAGCTAGGCTATGAATGAGGGTGGTTCGACCTTACAATGTGCCAGAAAAACTATTTTAGGAGTCAATAACAGTGAAAAATCAATCAAGCTTATATTCTACTACCAGAGAGAATGAATGTAAAAGCTAGAATTACAAAAAGGAAGAGTTGTGTGTATAGAATAGGGAGGCAGGGAAGCTGTCAGTGAGGCAGAATAGGGGAGCTGATGCTGGCTGTGCTGCATAGCAGAACTGTCGTTGCTGCAAACCTCAAAACAGCTACCTGCAAGGAAATACTTTTATTTTTCCTCCCCATTTTTATAGAAACCCATTTTTTTTTAAGGGGGGGGGGTGATCGTGAGGGGGGGTGAGCGAAACCATGCAACATGTATTCTACCATCAATCTAGCATAGCATATAAAATACAAGTGAGAACTCTGTGTCAGGTCATCTCACATATTTTTTTTTTTTTTTGTTTGAAAAGAAAACTGTATGCATCACTGACTGAAAAAGAAATATAAGTTTATATCAGTTCATTATCTACACACACAGTTCTGTTTTTTTAGGGGGGATCATTAACCCATTCAGGACACATGACGTACAGATACGGCATGTTTCCCAAATCCTTAAGGACACATGACATACCGGTACATCATGAGCATTTCCGATCACTGCTGCTCAGCTGGCAGTGATCGGAACAAGGTACCTGCTGAAATCATTTAGCAGGTACCTTGTTACAATGCCCAGGGGTGTCCTGTGACCCCCCTGTATCGACGATCGCTGCAAACCGCAGGTCAATTCAGACCTGCAGTTTGCAGCGCTTTTCGCGATCTCTGATCGCGGGGATCAGAGTCTAAATGCCCCCAAAGTGGTAAATTTTAACCCCCCCTGCAGCCCCCAATCATATTGTGGCTGCGGAGGTGCAGGTGGGGTGGTTGCGGGCGGCGGGAGGCGGTGCGGGAGGAGGGTGGTGTGGCAGGCGGGATCGCAATAGCGATCCTACGCCCGCCTCCTCTTTAACATTGTTGGCAGTATAGTGGATCTATCAGAGTGTCAGCACATTGCTGACACTCTGATGATAGAAACGGCTGGCATCTGTGCTGCATATGCCAGCCGTTTAACCCCTTCCATATCGTGGCCCATATGGACCGCTGTATGGAAGGGGTTAACAGGGAGGGAGCTCCCTCTCCCTCCCTCTCCCATCGGAGGACTGCTGTGCCTTTGCAGCCCCCGTCAGGATGGGATCTGTTCTGGCAGTGGGTGATGGTTGCCATGGAAGCAGGAAGCTTTCAGAAGCGTCCTGTTCTCTCCATGGTGCTGAAAGTCTGAATAGACCTGCTAAAGTTCTATTCAGACTTTGTTAAAGTTAAAAATACAGCACAGAGCACTATACAGTGTACTGCTCTATATTATATAGACACCAGATCCACTGGATCTACAAGAACCAAGTGGGTCTGGGTAAAAAAAAATAAAAAAAACACATATCACTGAATAAAAATTTAAAAAATAAAATACACTGCACATATTAAGTATCGCCGCGTCCGTAAATACCTGCTCTATAAAAATATCACATGACCGAACCCCTCAGATGAACGCCATTAAAAAACAAAGCAAAAAAATGGTGTAAATTAGCCATTTTTTGGCACCTTACATCACTAAAAGTGTAATACAAAGCGATCAAAAAGGTGTATGCCTCCTAAAATAGTACCAATCAAACCGCCATCTCATCCCGCAAAAAACGAGCCCCTACCTAAAACAATTGCCCAAAAAATAAAAAAACTATGGCTCCCAGACTAAAACATGATTTTTTTGTTTCAAAAATGCTTTTTAGTGTTTGTGGCGAAACCAACCTGGACACTGGGTGCTGGAGAAGTCTTGTTGCCCACCTTCTGCCCCAGGATTATGGCCCCTCTCATCAGCCCATGCTAAGCTTAAACCCCATGGCGATGTGACTGTGTTTGTGGCATCTGAGCGCTGTTCGGATATATTGAGCGCTCGGATCCAAGCCATCTGGGGATAGGCTGAATGTGGGGGTCCTGTTCAGCATAATAGGAGTTATGTATATTTGTGTATTTTTGTGTCTTTTCACTAACATGCGCACAATGGAGTTTTGCCTCTGTCCTGGGAGATATTTCGATTACTACCAGTTGTCTCCAGGATAGAGAACTCTGTGACCTACTGCCAGCATGGCTTTCCAGCCCAAACCAGTTCCACAAAGACACTTTTTACTTATTTATGAACCCCTGGTCTAACTCGTACCATTTTTGGATATGTTGTTCCCCTGAATGGATTGATGATGAATATGTAATTTTTATTGAAATCCCCTGCATAGTTTTGAAGTTATGAACGTTGTATAAAACTGTATATTTCCTGCCAGTGATAATTAGTTCGTCCATTGTGTTTAGTAATTATATCACTGGCAGAGGGGAGGGAATGTGTACTCTGTGCGGGAGGGTCATTCCTTTGTTATTTTATGATTGGTTAATGTAGAAGTCCAGGGGCTGTTCCTCTGGACTGAACATGTGAATAAAAAGAGGCTGCATGGGCCAGTACATGTGGTCTGCTTAACCCTCAAGCGAAGTGTCGTCTCGTTCTTGGGGGGAATTGGAGTGTATGCGGTTACAGTGCGACTGCCAGGAGTGTAAACTGTTCCTAGGGTTTTTCCTGTTCGGCTGTATACTGTTTCCGGTTCGGGAGTCTGGAGCATTCATGTGCTTGCAGTTCGGGAATTGGTGCTTGCAGTAACTGCCGTGTGTCTGAAAGGGGAATATCGTCTAAACGGAGTTGTGTGCGTAACGGTCCGTTACAGTGTTAAATGTAAAAAAAAAAAAAAAAAAAAAAAGTAGACATATTATGTATCTCCACATCCGTAAGAATCTTCTGTATAAAAATATCACATGACCTAACCCCTCAAGTGAACACTGTAAAAAAAAAAAAAAAAAAACTTTGTCAAAAAGCCATTTTTTTGTCACTTTACATCACAAATAGTGCCAATCTAACCATCACCTCATCCCGCAAAAATAATACCCAACCTGAGGCTAAAAACTAAAAAAAATATGGCTCTCAGGCTATGGAGACACTAAAACATGTTTTTTTTTTTTTTTTTTTTTTTTTCAAAAAGGATATTATTGTGTAAAACCTAAATAAATAAAAAAAGGTATACATATTAGGTATCACCGCATCTGTAAGGACCTGCTCTATAAAAATATCACATGACCTAATCCCTTAGGTGAACGCCGTAAACATAAAAAATAATAACGTTGTCAAAAAAGCCATTTTGTCACAAAAAGTGTAATAGCAAGCAACCAAAATGTCTTATGCACCCCAAGATAGTGCCAATCAAACCGACATCTCATCCCGCAAAAAATAAGCCCCTATATAAGACTGTCCCCCAAAAAAAAAAAAACTATGGCTTTCACAATGTGGAGATACAAAAAAAATCATTTTTTTCTAAAATGCTTTATTATGTAAAACTGAAACAAATCCGCCCAAAAAGTAGTCATATTTTGTATTGTCACGTGCGTAACAACCTGCTCTATAGAAATAACACACAAGCTAACCTGTCAGTTCAACAATGTAAATAACAAAAAATAAAAATGGTCCCAAAACAGCTATTCTTTTTAAAATTTTCCATTTTAATAAATTTTTCCAGTAACAAAGCAAGGGTTAAAGGGGTATTCCCATCACAATGATCACTATTTAATCTGTTAATGATTTAACAGTGATCATTTTTGAAAATATAATGTATTAGCCAATTCCCACCCTTGTTGATAAAATTCTTCCCCTCCTACCTCATTGTTGTCATCCTGTCTCCCCTAGTTACGGCCACCTCTCCCTGCCGAATGCAGGGGGCACACATGCGCAGAGGAACCGGTCAATCTAGTGTCTGGCCTCTTATTTCTTTCATGAACGCGCACGGCCGTTCTGTATTCTCTTGTGCTGTCTCTGAAACAGAGCCGCGCATGCTCTGTGTGCAGGGAAGACTTGGGGGAGAGAAGTGAAGAGCCAGGACGTGCTGGAGCAGTGTCGGTTGACACTCTGCTCTACTGTATAGTGAAAGCATGTGCTCAGTGTGCCAGGTCCTCCCGCTCTCACACTGAGCAGACATCATGATTGTGCCGCAGGGGCGTAGCGTGGGGGGGGGGCCAGGGGGGCCGTTGCCCTGGGCGCCAGACTGCAGGGGGCGCTGGCAGCCGTTTGCACAAAAAAAATCTATGAAGTTGCTAACTGGGAGCAGCATCACAGAGTGAGGAGCAGTATCAACAGAACAAGCCTGCCCTGATCAATCACCACAGCAGTATGAAGCTCCGCCCACAGCAGTGCGAAGCTCCGCCCACAGCAGCACGAAGCTCCGCCCACCTTCCAGCCGGGAAAGACACAGTGGAGCTGTTGCAAGAAGAAGAAGAAGAAGGCTGCTGCAGTGTGTCGCTTCAGGACTCCACAGCAGGCAGCCTGAATGTGAGTCAGTCAGACAGTCAGTGTGACAGCTCCCAGAGGGTTAGGTGTGGGGTGGGCAGGCGGTCTATTAAGGGTAATACTGGTGGTAGGCCTGCTATATGGACACCGGAGGTGACATCCTTTGGGCAGTACTGTCTCTGGCCATCCTTCACCAGCAGATTCCTGACTGCCATCTGCTTGCCCTGGCTCTCAGTGTCACAGTGTGACTGAATCACTCCCTGAGTGTTAGGTGTGGGGTGACTTATTCACACTGTGAGAGCCAGGGCAAGCAGGTGGCAGTCAGGAATCTGCTGGTGAAGGATGGCCAGAGACAGTACTGGTGTCCATATACCAGGCCTACCAGTATTACCCCTTCATACACCACCTGCTCATCTGTTAAGGGTGACCAGGCGGTATATGAAGGGGTAATAGTGGTGGTAGGCCTGGTATAGTTGAGATGAGCAGAGATGGCATCCTCTGGGCAGTACTGTCTCTGGTCATCCTTCACCAGCACCCTGAATGCCACCTGCGTAGCCTGGCTCTCATGGCACTTCACTGCCTTCTGCTTAGGGTACTTTCACACTTGCGTTACTCTTTTCCTGCATAGAGTTTCGTCAAAAGGGCTCTATGCCGGAAAAGACCTGATCAGGCATATCCCAATGCAATCTGAATGGATAGAAATCCGTTTAGTTTGCATCAGTATGCCTTCCGCTCAGTCACTGTCAGGTGTTGGCGACATAATACCGCAGCATGCTGCGGTATTATGTCCGCCCAAAATGCCTGATCAGTCGCCTGAATGCCGGATCCGGCACTAATTCCCATTGACTTGCATTAGTGCCGGATCCGGCATTTTGAAACAACTGAAGGACGCATCCGTCCTTCCGGTCTGCGCATGCAAACTGTGAAAAAGACTGCAAGACGGATCCGTCCATCCGCATGACAAGCGGAGGGACGGATCCGTTCTTGCAATGCATTTGTAGACGGATCCGCACCCGGATCCGACTACAAATGCTGTCAGTTGTCACACTGAACAGTGGATCCGGCAGGCAGCTCCAATGACGGAACTGCCTGCCGGATAACACTAACGCTAGTGTGAAAGTACCCTTAGCGATCAGTGAGTGACAGTCAGTGTCAAAGGCTACACAGGTGGCAGTCAGGATACTGGTGAAGGATGACCAGAGACAGTACTGCTCAGAGGATGCCATCTCTGCTGTCCATATACCAGGCCTACCACCAGTATTACACCTTCATATACTGCCTAGTCACCCTGACCAGGCGGTATATGAAGGGGTAATACTGGTAGGCCTGGTATATGGACAGCAGAGATCTGTATTATTAGTATATAATACCCCACAGTATTATTAGTATATAATAGCCCCTCTGTATTAATATAATATATACTGGCCCCTCTGTATTATTAGGATATATAATTGCCCCTGTGTATTATTAGGATATGTAATGGCCCCTCTGTATTATTAGGATATATACTGGCCCCTTCTGTATTATTAGGATATATAATTGCCCCTGTGTATAATGATAGAAGAGGATGATAGTAAAGTGAGGAATTTAAACGAGACATGGCTGATAAAAGGTGTCATGACGTTCTAATTTCCGAATGAAAACGGTGGCCCACCATGCCATATCTAGTGTTGAGCGCGAATATTCGAAAAGCGAATTTTTTTAGCGAATATCGGCACTTCGCTAATTCGCGAATATTTCGAATATAGCGCTATAAATTCGCTATTTCGAATATTCATTTTTTTTTTTTTTTTTTTTTAGTTATATTTTTTTCTTTCCTACTTCCCAAAAGTAGTTCTTACCTGTCCTGAGGATTCCTGGCTTCCTGGCTGCTCTAGTCAGTGCCCGTTGCCGCTTCTGCCGACTTCCGTGCTCATGTGGAGCGTCCCCATCCATGGGAGAATCTCCATATACTAAAATGTACTGTCGGATTTGAGGAATTACGTTGAAATCGCAATGCGATTAATCTAAGTTATATTAATCGCATTGCGATTACAACTTAGCACTGCTATCTTACATAGGCTAGAATTAACGAATATGGAGTATAGCTAGCTATGCACTAGCAGTGCTAAGTTGAAATCGCAATGCTAATACTTTAAGTTAAATTAATCGCATTGCGATTTCAACTTAGCACTGCTGCTATATTCCATATTCGTTAACTTCGTTAATTCTAGCAAGCTGACCCATTATAAACCCAGCTCTAAGTTGAAATCGCAATGCGATTAATATAACTTGAATTAATCGCATTGCGATTTCAACGTAATTCCTCAAACCGACAGTACATTTTAGTATATGGAGACGTTCCCATGGTGATGGGGACGCTCCATGAGCACAGAAGTTATGGTTGGCTTGGTAGAATTAGCGAATAGCGTAATATGACGAATGTATTCGCTATATTCCTCAAAACGAAGATAACGAAGTATTCTACATCTTCGCTTTAGCTACCTATTCGCCTCGTCATCGCCAACTTCGCTATTCGCTAATTCTAGCAATCAAATAGGAAGGTTGACTTATTAGACAGTTGTAGTTAAATTGCTATGCGATTTATTTTTTTTTAATACAATAATTATATTACTTGATAAAATTATTATAAGTATTCTATTTATTAAAAAAAAAAAAATCGCATAGCTAATTTAACACAGCTGTCTCTATAGTCAACCTTCCTATTTGATTGCTAGAATTAGCGAAGTTGACGAATAGGTAGCTAAAACGAAGATGTAGAATACTTCGTTATCTTCGTTTTGAGGAATAGACGAATACATTCGTCATATTCGTCATCCTCGCTAATTCTAGATATGAAACCAATAGGAAAGTAGCCTTAAGTACAAATCGCAATATGCGATTATTTAAATCGCATGTTAATCGCGATAACTAGAAAAAATGACGAATATTCGATTTAGACGAATATGAAACGAATATTCATTCGAATATTCGCGAATTTCGTCGAAATCGAATATGGCACCTGCCGCTCATCACTAGCCATATCCTGGCCCCAGACTTCAGGTCACACTGTGTGTTCTGAATTTTGGGGGTTCACACCCATCTACTACATTATCTGTACTCAGAGAGAGCTATCACTGTATTATCTGTAGTGTTACATAGGACTGCAAGTGACATCCACTATGTTATCTGTAAAAAGGGGCGTGCCCACAGGTTGGGGGGGGGCGCAATACATGGCTTGCCCCGGGTGCTGGCAACCCACGCTACGCCACTGTTGTGCCGTGCTCCCTTGAACCTGAAGGTTAGATGACAGCTGATAAGGTGCCTCCTGCTTAGCTCTTGCCTAGAGGATTATTAGTCTGCTATCAGAGTATCAGCTGCTTCTACTTGATGCCTAGTACTGTCTGCCGTGACCTCGATCTGGAGTTCTCCAGGTAAAAGACTCCTTGACATCCTGAAGAAAGGGCTACTGCTCTAAACAATCTGCAAGTTGTATGAAAAAGTAATGTGGCCCCAAGAGATGTCAAATGGGCCACATTGCACCTCCACATGCCTCTGCTTTCACTGTGACATGTTCTAGGGAAGAATACTGCTTGTTAGAAGTGTCCTACATTTGCACTATATGGCGGCATTTAGAGTAGGCAACTGAAATATGACTTTCATAGAAGTTCTCTACCTATGCATGCCTCTAATTTTATGAGCCGTGCTCTGGGTGGGGGTGGGGGGGTGGGGGGGGTGTTCTGTATCATAGTGCCATATAATGGCACCATATGGCAGCGCAGAGAGTACAGACCTGTAATATGGCTCCATTAGAAGTCTAAGAAGCTATACACTACCTCTGCATGCCTCTGCATTGCATTATGGACTGTGACTAGGAGAGAATACTTCTGAATTAGGCCTGATGCACATGACCGTATGTGTTTTGCCTTCCGCAAACCACGGATCCGCAAAACATGGAAGCTGCTCTGCGTTCCGTTCCACAATTTGCGGAAAGGAACGCAGCCCATTGTAGAAATGCCTATTCTTGTCCGTAAAACGGGCCACAATTTGCTGTCCCCACTGCACGGGCAACATCTGAGGCTGCTGCAGACGGATCCAGGCCCATTCACTTGAAGGGGTCCATGATCCGTCTGTTCCACCAAAAAAGTAGTGCATGCACTACTTTTTTGCGGTGTGGCGGTATGGACAGAAACATCACGGAAGCACTCTGAGGAGCTTCTGTGGGGTTTCGCTCAGTGCTTCCGCACCGCATCTCCCGGATCGCGAACCCATTCAAGTAAATGGGTCCACCGATGTAGCAGAGCTGTATATAAAGTGATTCAGGGAAGACCAGTGTAGCAGAGCTGTATATGAGGTAGTTCTGCCAAAGTGCTGGGGGGAAGAGATAAATAGACAGATGTAGCAGAGCTGTATATGAAGTGATTCCAACACACTGCTGGTCGTGGAGAGCAAGACTCATGTAGCAGAGCTGTAAGAGAATAGATTCAGGAAAGACAGATGTAGCAGAGCTGTATATGCATCTATACAGATAAAAGGTCTAAGGTTTATGCACAACTGTAGTAGGGCTGTATTAGAAAAAATCTGTATCAGTGCTGGTCGGTGGGGGATGGTCATGTTTTATGGGAGTCAAAAGCACAGATCATATGGCTACTGGCTAACATGCTTGTGGGCTAATGTATAGTGATGAATTATTGTTTTGCTGCATAGAATGGGTTTATAAAAGATAAGGCGGGTTCTGTGTGTAAGACTGTATTAGAATGCAGGACAGCAATAAGTTACAGTCTTAGCTGACTTCCCATGGCTCTCTCAGTGATGATTTCCCAGCAGGGGGAGGGGCCTCACAGACTCTGCCGGAATGAACTGGTTTTTTGACACCATGTCCCATTTGAAGCCCCCGATGCACCCCTACAGAAAAACTCCAAAAAAGTGACCCCATTTTGGAAACTACAGGATAAGGTGGCAGTTTTGTTTGTACTATTTTAGGGCAAATATGATTAAGGTTGCTCTATATTACACTTTTTTTGAGGCAAGGTAACACAAAATAGAAATTCTGAAATTTCATCTCCATTTGCCAATAACTCGTGTGGAACACCTAAATGGTTAACAAAGTTTGTAAATTGTTTTGAATAACTTGAGGGGTGTAGTTTCTTAGATGGAGTCACTTTTATGGATTTTCTACTCTAGGGGTGCATCGGGAGGCTTCAAATGGGACATGGTGTCAAAAATCCACTTCAGCAAAATCCGCCTTCCAAAAACCATATGGCGTTACTTTCCTTCTGCGCCCTGCCGTTTGGCCATACAACAGTTTACAACCACATATGGTGTTTCTGCAAACTACTGAATCGGGGCAATAAATATTCAGTTTTGTTTGGCTGTTAACCCTTGCTTTGTTACTGGAAAAATGGATTAAAATGGAAAATTTTCCCAAAAATTGAAATTTTGAAATTTTATCTCCATTTGCCATTAACTCTTGTGGAAAACCTAAAGGGTTAATATTTGTAAAATCAGTTTTAAATACCTTGAGGGGTGTAGTTTCTAGAATGGGGTCATTTTGGGTGGTTTCTATTATGTAAGCCTCACAAAGTGACTTCAGACCTGAACTGGTCCCTAAAAAGTGGGTTTTTGAAAACTTCAGAAAAATTTCAAGATTTGCTTCTAAACTTCTAAGCCTTGTAACGTCCCCAAAAAATTAAATGGCATTCCCAAAATAATTGATACATGAAGTAGACATATTAGGAACGTAAGTCAATAACTTTTTTTGGCGGTATTACTATGTATTGTAGAAGTAGAGAAATTGAAACTTGGAAAATTGCAAATTTTTCCAAAGTTTTGGTATATTTGGTATTTTCTTATAAATAAAAATGAAATTTTTCGACTTCATTTTACCACTGTCATGAAGTACAAGATGTGACGAAAAAACAGTCTCAGAATGGCCTGGATAAGAAATAGCGTTTTAAATTTATCACCACATAAAGTGACACTGCTCAGATTTTGAAAAAATGGCCTGGTCCCTAAGGTTAAATAGGGCTGTGTCCTTAAAAGGTTAAATGTAAATAATCCAGAATAGAGGTGATTGGTACAACATTACACAAAGGCTAGGGCAACACGTTACCTGTGAGTGTTAAGATGAAATTTAGTGTCAGGCCTGTTTCTTATTAATTTATTTTCATTTATTTTATATCCACACCGTTGGAATTTTATTTTTTGGGGAGGATTATTTAATTTAAAGACACAACATATAGGTGATCAGTACAACAATAAACAGCCTAGGGTAGCAATTTACCTTTGAGTGTTAACGTGATATTAAGGGTCAGGCCTCAATTGTCTGTTTATTCTATTTCCACACAGTTAGAATTACATTTTTGGGGATTGTTCAATTTAAAGAAACCAGCATATAGGTGATTAGTCAGTACACCAATACACAGGCTAGGACAGCAATAACCCATGCATGAAATTGAGCATCAGGCCTGGCCATTAATCATCCATTTTCATTTATTTTATATCCACATGGTTGGAATGTTATTTGTTCTGGAATTGATCAATTTAATGACACCAGCATACATGCTTGAATACTATTACTGGGGGGGGGGGGGGGATGTTGTTAAAACCAGCATATATATGTGATTACTACACCAATACACAAGGGAGCGCACAAAATTATCTGTGAGTGATAAAGAATTTAAGCCATTTTTTTGGAGGGGTTGTTGTTGATTAAATTCAAACCAGCATATAAACGTGATTACTACACCAACACACTGGGTAGTGCACAACATTATCTGAGAGGCCCAAAAATGTCAGGGCTATGGATGGGTTCCAAACAAAAGACCCAGAGCCAGAATGTGTGTAATAGCAGCAGAAGATATCCATGCAGAAGTAGTAGTAGTAGTAGTAATAGTATTAGGACACAGTTGTCCCTTCTGGCTTCAGAAAGGTGCAACATTATTGTTGTGGAGAAAAAGAATGAGATTGTAGATTGGATGGCTCACTCCTCTTCTCAGAAGGCTCTGGGTGGAGCTCTCTCAGTCTTCACTGCCCATTCCTAAAGGGACACCTTCCTTTTTCCTAAGAAGTGGCAAGAAATCCCCACCATGCCCTACGGCATATATAGTTAAGGGAGTCTTTCTGTTGATGACTGGTGTGAGAACTGTCACTGTTTGAGATGCCCTGAGGAAGAGCTTGAGGAGAAGGCTGGGAACCCCATGCATACTGTACCTATGTTTATGGTGTTAGTAATAGTGGTACCTGTATCCACAGTATTGGCGGTTAGAACAGTAACAGTAGCAGTCGGGGAAAATGCAGAGCAGGGGAGGGGGGCCCAGAAGCCCACCATGATATCTCACAGTCAGATAAAAGCAGCAGGGAAGGTAAGGACTCTGAAGACGATTGTGTCCTGGACAGGACCTGGAAGCCAGATCAGGGTGCTGAGGAAGAGGCAATATTAGTGGAGGTGGGCGGTGGTGGCAGCAATAAAGAGCAGAGGCCACATACTTCACAAAAAAAAGCCAGGGCCACGTCTACTTCGAGATCTGGTGATGCTGGTGACACTGTGAGTGGCTTAGGCCCAAAATGTGCCAGAGCTAATTTAAACTTGACGGCCTGCAGCTCTGTGTGAGCAACTCCCGTATGGTACATTTTCCTCCTCAAAGCAGACACACAAAACCACAGTGGTGTGATATGCTGGATTAAAATAAGCCATGGCCGTTCAAACACAATTATAGGTACCAAACCTCTATTGCAGCACATAAGGTGGCATTACCAGATCCTTTGAGAAAATTCAACTGGCCATTGTGGTCCCCATTGGGGCAGCCAACCCACATCCCCAAGCAATAAGGAATCTTTGTCATCGTCATCACCTCCTTCTTCTTCTCCTGCTAATTCTACTCCTTGTCCTTGGCTCCATCATGAGACATTCATAACAGAATGTTTACCCATGAAAAAACGTTTCTCTACTAGCAATTAGCTTGTCTACAAACTGAACCCTCACCTGGCCACAATTGTCAGATCCCTGTCTGCACAGCTCTGCACCATGGATTCCAGGGATGGCTTACCTTATAAGAGACGCAGGCGTCCTCCAGCATATCGCCACATCCATCCTCACTACCAGGTGTCATCTGAGGCGCTATAGAGCACGCGCGTGCACCTCACCCTGTCTTATAGGGGATAAGCAGCTGGTCCTGATTATCCTCCCCACCCATAGGTGGGGCTTCGAGTATTTAGGGCAGCTTCACTCTGGAGGAGGTGCCCAAGCGTGGTTGTTGTACCTCTTGACTCCCGCTGAAGCGTCCATCTGTGTCTGTTGGATTTTCTGGATTCTGACCCCTGCTTTGCTGGACCCTGACTCTGCCTGCCATCTACTTGCTGGATTGCCTGGACTATGGACCCCTGCTCGGTTTGACTACGTATCTGCCTGCCATCTGTTTGTTGAATCACCTGGATTATTGAACACTGCATCTTCTGTCTACACTTCTGTCCATCGTCTTCTGTAAGTCTGCCTGGATTCCTGACCCTGCACTGCCTGACAACGAGACAGCTTTAATCTACACACTGCATTACTCTGAACTTTGTTTTGCCTTTATCTCAAGTGACTTTTGTATAACTGTCTGCCAGTAAAGACCTTCTGTTCCTTTATTCTGCATTTGTTGGACTCTGTTCACATTGCTGCAGTTAGCTGCATTCTGGGTGACTGGTGCAAACACCAGTGTCCTGACTCTGTGAGTCAGCAGTCAGCAATATTGGGCAAATTCCTAGTCCTCTATCAGCTGACACAGAGGATCCACTTCCTCTGGTCGTAACAGCTCCATCATGAGACATTCATAACAGAATGTTTACCCATGAAAAAAACGTTTCTCTACTAGCAATTAGCTTGTCTACAAACTGAACCCTCACCTGGCCACAATGATGGCAGTGCAGTCACTGTAGCACCATTATAGTAGTGCCTTGTACTCTCACATGGCAGAGAATTTGAGCCACTCCTTGTGATACACTATGTGACAATGTGACAAGCTGCACTCCTGGAGCAGCTGTTATGGGCAGGGACAGTACATGTCTTTCACAGTACACTGGGTCAATGTTATTTTTTTTTGCGTCAGTGTAGAGGCAGCACCTCAGCAATATGGCCAAGTCCTTTTGACCCCCTCCCATCATATCATGGGGCTGGCTCCCACAAAAGTCACTTATCTGCCTCCTCCACCTCTTCCTCCATGGACACGGTCCTGCTCTCAACATCAGCAGGTAACAGCGTCGCTTGCACTCTCCCTCCTTCCTATAGGATGTGTCAAGTCAAACATTGCCAAGCCATGTTGGAGCTGATCGGCCTGGGCAACAGTAGCCACACAGGCACACTGTTGCATCTAAAGTACATCAAGCGGCAAACATACCACTGGGTGTCACCCTGTAAACTCCAATTGGGCAACTTGGTCAGCGACAATGGGCATAACATCCTGGCCACCCTGAACCTTAGGGAAATAACACATGATTCCTGCATGCCTTTTTTTTAAATGCACTTGCTTGTGCAAAGTGCTGGCAATATCCAGAAGACTGTCCCTCTTTTTATCCATTTACATATGGCGAGGAACACTCTCCTGCACTTGCAGTGTCTGCTGTGCACTGCAGCTACACCGCTTAATCTGAAATGTTCCAACTTGCTGTAATTCAACATTGCAAATGTTCGAGTGTCTGTATGAGCAGCAGAAGTCTGTGAACGATTTGGTCATGCAACAAACCAACTCAGCAGGAACCATGTGTTGTTTCCAGGTTGGGCAGTGGCAGCTCATGCTACTCAAAGCGTGTCAAATCAGGTCTATCCCATACTGCAGTTAAACTTTAGGGAGAATGCATCTCGGTGTACATCATTATGCATTGCAACAACATGCATAGCTAGTTCTTTCTGGTAGCAAAACAGTTACTGCGTGTCAGAATGACAGGCAGGTCACATATATGGATATGTGCATCATCGTGCAGGCCACCAACAGTCCTAGCTAAACCCTAGCTAAACCAAAAGAAAAGCATACAGCATCCTTCTGTAAGGCCTCATGCACACGACCATATGTGTTTTGCGGCCTGCAAGCCGTGGATCCACAAAACATGGAAGCTGCTCCGCATTCTGTTTTGCAAATTGCGGAACGCGGCCCATTGTAGAAATGCCTATTCTTGTCCGCAAAATGGACAAGAATAGGACATTCTCTATTTTTTTTTGCTGGGCCACGGAACGGAGCAACGGATGCAGACAGCACACGAAGTGCTGTTCGCATCTTTTGCAGCCCCATTGAAGTGAATGGGTCCATGCCCAAGCTGCAAAATATGCGGCACGGACGCGGACCAAAACAACGGTCGCGTGCATGAGGCCTAAAGTATGAAAAAAAAACGCCTTCAGGAGTTGTGTCCCAATGACACTTTAGTGGAACAAAATAAAGACATGGAGGAAGCGGCGAAAAGTTAAAAAAAAAAAGATTATTTTGTTCCGGCAGTGCAAACACATGTATTTGAATCCCTTCTGTTAGCTATAGAATGGCCGTGCATGACTATTAGGCTTAGCTTACACTTTCACTTATTTGGTTAGTTATTCTTCCCAGTTATTGTCAGCCCAAAGCAGGTGCCGGTCAAACCCACAGAACAGGTGCAGATCTAGATCTTGATACCTAATCAGAGAGTAGGCTGGGGTCCTGGATTTGCCTCACAATAAGTGATGGTAATAACTGACCAAATAACAAAAGTGGGAACCTCGCCTTATAGGTCAATGTTAGCGTCAAGTTTAATTGATCGGTGTGGGCCCTGCAGTGGCCCAAAATTCTAGTTGTGGCCCAATGGCAGTGGGGAGGGTGTCAGTAGTAAGATTGTGAACATAACACTGTATATTTTTCCGTTCTTCTGATCCTTCAGAAGAACAGCCCAAAAAAAGCGAATCCTATAGTTTGAGCATCTGCCTTCACAATTTTCTGGCAGTATTTAGTCAGCATTTGATCAGTGTTGGTAAGGCAAAAACAAGAGTGGTTCCAAAACAGAGATAACATCAGTCTATATATCACAGATAAGATTAAGTAAAATGGCCTAGCCGATGAACTATATAACCGTGCCTATATCAGACTTCCTGCTGAGAATGAGTTTGGTGCGTCATATGTCTATGTATAACTTTACAGATTAATTATTAAAGGGGTATTCCCATCTCAGACAATGGGGGCATATCACTACAATGAGAACGCAGCAGGGAGAGCTGTGGCTGCTGGATCCCGGATTTCCCGGGGTCCGTCCACCACCAAACGCTGCTCCCCGCGGGTCCCATAGAAGTGAATGGGAGTGCTACGCACGGCCCCTGCTCCCATTAATTTCTATGGGGCAGATGGAAATAGCCGAACCAGCGCTCTGCTATTTTAGGCGGCCCCAAAGAAATGAATGGAGGGCGTCTGCGCATGCGCAGTGCGCCCTCTGTTTATTTTCCCACCCCAGAGGTGGGACTTGCACCTATCAGACAATGGGGGCATATCCTAGCGATATGCCCCCATTGTCTGAGATGGCAAAACCCCTTTAATGGCGCAGCAGATTAATTAGGTATATGTGCCCATATATTAGGCTGTTGACACCGCCTAAGTCTAATGCACTGTATGTACTTGTATAATTGAACAGATTACTCATTAATGGTGCAGCAGATTAACTAGGTACATGAGCCTATATATTAGACTGGCTGTTGAAACTAAGTCTGATGCACAATGTATGTATAGCAGAACAGATTAAGAATGAATGGCACAGCAGTGGATGGCCCTGCAGTCTCCCTATGCTCTCCCTACAGTGTCTAAAAACTCTCCCTATGATCTCCCTACACTGTCCTTGCAATGTCTCTCCCCGCAATGACCATATCTAAGATTGTACAATTAAGGCTTTGTTAAACTCTGTCCCTAGCACTTGGCACATCTGTCCCTATGCTCATTTCATTGTAAATGGCAAAGAGCAGATGTGATTATGCTTTTTATAGTGCTATGACATCAGTCATTCTGCTCCATATCCTGCTGCTGGGTGATTTCTTTAGTAGGCGGCTGAAGAAAACTGCTCATCATAGACTTCAGACTGAAGTTGCTGAATATGGAGCTGGTGCTGCTTCTGCCCCCCCTCCTCTACCAACAGTCAAGGCAGTGGAGTGTGAACTCAGTGGGTCCCCCCAGTAAGACCTTTGTGAGGATGGGTGATGGCACATGTAGGCAACAACTAAACGATTACAAAGGATGTTTTGATAGCAGTTGAGTTTTTTATTTCTCTCAGAAGGTGTACAAAAAAGTCCCCATTTTGGTAGCGAGGTAGTCATCCCTGTCATTATCCAAGGAACTCAGCATGCACCTGGCCATTTGTGCAAAGGACTTGTAGGGACTCCCTTCCTCTTTCTACACTGCATACTGCTATGGTCTGTCAGGGTCATCTGCATCATCTTCGTCGTCGCCCTCTAGGTGCTCCTGCTCCTTCTGCTTCTATCCTGTTGCTTTGACAGATAAACCACCTAGTTCTAGAATTTCTGGTAGTTTATGTCCTCCTCCTCGTCCTCCTCAATTGCTAATTCCGCCTCCACAGGGCTCAGGTGCCCATGAGATATAATCGCCACATCTTTGGGTGTGCACACAGCAGAGAGAGGAGGGTGCAGATACAGAGGATGAGCAGTATGCGGAAGCATAAGGCTGAGTGAGCCACTCAACCAACTTTGGTGCATCCATTGAAATAATTGCACGCACCTTCTCCAACTTCCCAATTAGGCTCTGCCCTGGTGCACCTGTCCGACCCTGTGGAATGGCCTGCCTCTTCCTCTGCCTGTCATTTTCAAAACAGCCTTCCTCCTCCTCTCTTGTAGGCACCCATGTGATGTCCATCGACACTTCATCATCGTCACCTTCACCACCACTGACATTTGAGATCTCGGAGTAGGCAGCAACAGCTGCCCCCCATTTAGCATAATGATCCCCAATGACCTCCATTCAGTAGGATGACCACCAGAGCCCCCATTCAATATAATGACCCCCAGTAACCACCATAGAGTATAACCCCCAGTGTGGGGGCCACTGGGGTCATTATTCTGAATGAGGGGCGACTGCAGGTTATTATTCTGAATGTAGGGCCACTGTGGGGTCATTATACTGTGTGGGGTCATTATACTGTGTTTGTGGGCATTGGGGGCTCATTATACTGCATGAAGGGCCACTAATGGTTATTACACTACATAGGGGCCACTGGTGGTTATTATACCGTGTGGGAGCCACAGAGGGATATGTAAATGTACAAAAATGCCTCAAGGGGACCCACTGGGATTTATCGCTCAAGGGCCCACAATAAACCTGGAGCCGGCCGTGCCTCCAGCCACATAATCACAAGTTATTTTCTGTCAAGTGAATTTTTGGGGCCTGTGGCCTAAAATAAAACTTTCCTAGGCTCCAGCAGGGCACATTTTTAAGAATTTCCCTTTAAGGCGCATGAAAATGGCCCCTGATTAAAATACATATTTTCTGTGGGAATTTTTGCCAATGATCCCCCTCTGGTATGTCCCTAACCCGAACTTTGACCAGAAGTTCGGTCGAACCCGAGGAACCCGAACTTCAACCGGTTCGCTCATCCCTAATTATAACATAAACTGTATGATCAATTTCAGCCTGACATTGGGAAAGGTGCCACAACTGTGGAAATAGTCTTGTGTGGTACCAGTTCCGAAGACACCACATCCGATGGACCTCAACAGCTAACATCTTACCTGATGAAGGTCTAGTAGAGGTTGTTTCTCACACATCTCTGCCCTCTAGTGAGCTTATCTATGGACCCCCTCCAGTTTTCTTATCGGCCTGGCATTGGGTGGATGATGCCATCATATACATTCTACACCGAGTTCGGTGGTAGCAGAATCCATAATTGAATTCTTAGATAACACGAACCTTGTACGCCAAACTTCAAAACACAAGTTCGCTCATCTATACTCCTCAATAGTAAGCTGGACTCAGTGTAAGTGGTAGGTGAGAGAAAGATACTATCCAACTTGATCTCCATGCTGGAGAATAATTCCCATCCCATGCATGAGACCATAATAACATTGGGCAGTACAATTAGTGACCGACCGTTTCACCCCAATTTTGAAATGGAGAGCTATCAGAAGTCACTCCTTCCTGCGCCTGTTAGGCTGTATAAACAACACCAACCCAAGTGAAGATAGACTGCACTCGACACCTACTGGTTTCCATTCCATCCAGAGACAGAATTTTTTTTAAACTGTGATATCTATATCATATCTTTTTTTTTTTTTTTTTACTTTTTACTTATACCCGAAGTACTTTATGTGCTGCTGTAACACTGTGAATTTACACACAGTGGGACTATTAAAGGATGAAAAGAAAGGATAAAATATATTGTACTGATCATGCAGATTCATGCAGACCTACATTAACAATTATGATGACTTCAGAACTAAAATCACCCACCACTATTCCGTGGCTAAATGTCTAAACAGAGCATGTTCTGTTGATTTCTATTCTGGACATCAGATAATATATATCAGTGTCTATGTGAAATGTGTATTCGGGAATGTTGTAACCTCTATTGCTATTGCCATTATGCACTTTTCCCTCTTTTTACTAGTTTATTTGTATGCAGTTTATATGTTTGTGCATTACACTATTTTTAATGGGGTTACAACTGGCATTTAATTTAAATGCACAGTACAGTATATTCTGCTGGCTGTATAGTGAATTTATTTAATAAGATAGCTTGAGTTCATTGTTGGGATGTGTGCCTGGTATGCTGTTGGCCATCTGATTCAAAAAATGTTGGTGGAGGAAGGAAACAATGGGCATAATGGCCCAGATTTATTAATCCTAAAGATAGCATAAGCTTTGATAGACTGTCTAGACTTGCAACTCATTTATCACAGGGGCTCAGTCTGGATGATAAATTTGGTGCAGGGATATACACTTTTCAATGACTCTATTGGTTGGCTTACTTTGAAAGAAATTTTTATCAGAATTTTAAAGCAATTGGCCCCACACTCTTTCCTGCAAAGATTTGTTCCCTTTTTGCTTAACTCGTACCTTTTTGTCGAGCATGTTGGAAAAAAGTGTAGAAAATCTAGAGGCATGAAATTGAGCCAATATCAGCCACTTTTTTTTTTTTTTTTTGCATTGACATATTAGTAAATTTGGGCTAATATCTTTTAAAGTTGAAGTAAGAAAGAAGCTTGCATGTTAGCAAACTACTATCTTTCTCACTGCCCTCACAACTGACAATGTCTGGTATGAAGAAGACTGCAGACTGTTATGCCTCATTCACACGTCAGTGTTTTGCTCAATGATTTCCATCAGTGATTTTGAGCCAAAACCAGGTGCAGCTCTAAACACAAAACAGGGGCAGATCCTTCCCTTATACCTTAAGGCTCCAAACCTGGTTTTGGCTCACAATCACTGATGGAAATCACTGACCAAAACACTGATGTGTGAATGAGGCTTCATGCTCTGAAACAGCAGGGAGGTGTCTTCAGCATAAAATCTGTATCCAGCATCTCAAAGCACTGGATACAGAAACTTTAAGATAATGTGCTGAACATGCTAATCTAATACACCTGTAGGACGGTAGAGAATAGCCAGTAGGATACTGGACAAAAACGATATAATAGATAAATCACATAATAGGCACATTTTCTGTTGGTAACCTTTGCTAATTATACTTGTGAAGTGTGTTATAATTGGAGTCAGAATTTGAAAGTGCCAATTTGAAGGAAATAAACTTACATACCGTAAGTAATTAATAGTCCAACTCTTCTTCATTAGATTGAGTAGATTTTTTGCAAGATCATAGATATTTGCATTTGACAATTCTCAATACACAGAGACACATCCTATTTGAAATTCCAATGCATATCATTTATATACTGACATATTTGTCAACATTCCAGTTCTTATATTGAAATAAAACTCAAGTAATATTGGATACGTAAGCATTTATGTAGGTGGATGCTTTCTTTCATCCTTTTTTGTGGATGTTAATATAATCTATTCAGTCATCTGCTAGAGGTATTTTAACTTTGAACATTCTACTTTCTAGATACTGTATAGTGAAGCTACAATATCTATTATTTTCAAACACATGATTCACATTATGCTGTCAATTAAACATTAGTGTGCCTTTAGTGTGTTGTCAGGCTACCAAGACTCCAGTTAACCTTTAGCATAATTGATAATTCCATAGCCGCTAAGTTTTTTTTAAATTATTTTTTATAGGAGTCAGTGGTAGACATATGTAACTGTTTAGGATTGCTTCAATGCAATTATTAAATGTGGTGTACACAAGCCTTAAATTGAATGTTTAGTTAAATGGTCTGTGAGCTACATCATAAATAAATGGTCGATTGAAGTCAGATCTTTGAGAATGCAGATATCAAGAACGAGCGTCCACAAGTCCTTCTGACTGAAGAGCTGGTGATATTTCCACATAAATTAATAGGGATATCAGAAACAGCCAAGAGCTCATACTGGGCTTTTTCATCATGCTGTAAATTATGACAATGGAAACAGCTGAATATGAACATCAAGCAGTTTAGTTATTGTAGTATGAAATGCTGAACTTTCATATTCATATTCAGAAGTTACTAATGTCCTCATTAGTGTCCACACAGGGATCTGCCACCATCACCACCATTCTTTGCTGCTGATAGCATGCTTTTGAACATTTTTGCTATGCTTCAACTATAGAATTTTTTAGATGTTCAGAAGTTTTGGCCTCATCAGACAATAAAACTTTCTTGGTTTCATGGGCTCCCATACCCATTGACCAGTAAGGTTCATGGTCCCAGCCAGTGGCATAACTAGAACTGTTTGGGCCCCACAGCAAATTTTTGAACGCCCTCTGCCTTGTTCCCCTTAATGTAGACCTCAGACAGACCATATAAAAAATAAAGCTAACCTGTCTACTCCTCCTACGAGCGCCTTTTCTCTTCGTACAGCACTTCATCTAGGCATGCATTACACTGTAACCTGACGTCGCATAGCACACTTAATTAAAAATGCTTTTTAGTAGTTTTTGTTGCTCAATTGAAAAAAAACAAATGCATTGTGATAAATATTTTGTTATATTGCAATAGTCTTAATTTCTCAGTAACCAGTCTAATTAGGGTTGAACGATAGTGTTGAGCGCAAATATTCGAATATTAAGAACGAAGATAGCTAAATATTCTCTATCTTCGCTATTTTCAAAGTAATATTTTCACATTGCGCCTCCAACTTATAGCTGGGTACCATAAAGTTTCCTATTGGTTGGCTTGCTAGAATCACCAAATATAGAGAATGTAGCGCTTTATTCATTATCTTTGTTAATTCTGCAAGCCAACCATTAGAAAAGTTATACCCCGTTCAAAGTATCATTCGTAGTACGTGAATACTACATAATGTAATATTCGCATACTCCGAATATAACTTTTAACGGGCTGTAACTTTCCTATTGGTTGGCTTGCTCGAATTAACAAAGATAGAGAATATAGAGCTATATTCGTATTCATTATCTTCATTATTCTAGCAAGCCAATAGGAAAGTTACCTATACACAGCTCTAAGTTGGATGGGCAATACTGAGTCATTATTCTATTTATTGCAAAAATCAGGAAAAATAATATTCTCACATTGCGCATCCCAACCTATTGGTTGGCTTGCTAAAATTAACGAATATAGTGATTATAGCGCTATATTTGTTATCTTCGTTAATTCTAGCTAGCCAACCAATAGGAAAGTTACTTTTATACCCCGTTCAATGTTGAATTCGCAATATGCGAATAATTAAATCGCATATTTTCGCGATAAATTAAAGAATGACGAATATTTGATTTCAACGAATATATGATGAATACTCAATCGAATATTGGCAAAATCGAATATGGCACCTCCCGCTCATTACTATTGAGCGAATCGCGCTTTGGATCATAAATCCGAAGTCGATTAGTTAAAAGACTTAATTTGTAATGTTGTTTCTGTAAAGCATTAAATGTATGTGATGCATGTAGGAAAACTTTGTCTCGGCCGAAGTTGAGTGAGACTTCGGTAAATGACTTCATTATTCCTATCTACCTATTTATAAACATTTTAAAATAGGAATCCAAAGTCGACTTTGGTGCCAAGGTACCCGCCAGTAAACATACCAACCTATTTTTAAATGTTTTTAAATACTCAACTAGGACTATCGAAGTCTGATGCAAAGACAACGTTTTCCGACACGCAGCACATACATTTTATTGCTATGCAGAAAAAGCATTACAAATGAAGTTTTTTATGGAATCAACCTCAGATCTATGATCCGAAGCTTGATTTGCTCAACCCTAATTCTAATACAAACAAAGATACAGCTCAGAATGTAGCTATACCTTGGCAAATGGAGAATGGGTCCTGATTAGAGATGACCGAAAAAATTTGGTTTGATCCAAATATATTTGTGGCGATTTTTGTTAAAAAACGGCTATTTCCTGGCTGCAGAGCCTTTATAGTGGTGTAGAACACTGTGCCTTGCAGTAATACGCATAGGAAGTCTGCTTTGTTAGTGAAATAATACTGTGAGTCCGTATGATATGCAGATGACAGGCGTCACTCTTAGAGTCACTGCACACTTCATTTATTTAGGCACTCACGGGTCCAAAACTGACCAAATAACTCAACTATGAACTCAGCCTTTCAGGTGGATGTTAGCGCCAAGAAGAAGCACACTTCTTTTACACCGTCATCAGCTGATTCCACATGAATGTCTACAGAACCTGTTCTATTAAACACTTATACAAGTAGATCCCCCAGACAGAGTGGAGAGGGTGTCAGCAGTAAGTTGATTATTTTGCCCTTCCTCTGATCAGTTACAACAATAACCCACAAAAAACGGATTCTGTTTGTTGAGCATCAGCCTTCACTCGGTCAGCATTTGGTCAGTAATCCATCAGTATTGCTAAGGCAAAAAAAAAAAAAAACTAGAGTTGATCCAAAACAGAGATGACACATGAATGGAATATTTACATGTCTTCTGTTTTTTGTACCCACTCCTGCTTTTGGCTACCAAATCATAAGCCAATTCTGATGGGACCATATAGGCCTTACAGCTGCTACACAGGCAGGATCCGTTGTGCATCTAATTTTTCCTTCCTTCTGACAGAGCAGAAGAAGGGTCAAATAAATGATGATGTTAGGCAGGCCGAAAGGCAAAATAGTGGCCCAGACATGAAGTGGGGAGGGTGGGAATAGCATGAGAAGTCCACAGAGTGGCCATTTGACATAGTGGTAAGCTGGAAGCAGCACGAGGAGGCCACAGAGTGGCACGCTTAAAGTGTAGAGATGGCAGCAGCAGCATCAGGAGGCCATAGAGTGGCACAATGACAGAGTGTGGAGGTGGCAGCAGCAGCATAAGGAGGAGACAACAGAGTGGCACAATGACAGTATGGAGGTGACAGCAGCATCAGGAGGCCACAGAGTGATAAGGTGACATAGTGTGAAGGAGGCAGCAGCATGAAGAGATCACAGAGTGGCACAGTGACATAGTGTGGAGGTGTTAGCAGCATCAGATGGCCACAGAGTGGCACAATGACAGTGTGGAGGTGGCAGCAGAAGCATCAGGAGGCCACAAAGTGGCACAACTACAGATTGTGGATGTGGTGGAAGCAGCAGCTTCAAAAGGAGACCACAGAGTAGCAAGGTGACATAGTGTGGAGGTGGCAGCAGCATAAGGAGACCACAGAGTAGCAAGGTGACATATTGTTGAGCCTGGAAGCAGCATCAGGAGGCCACAGAGGGGCAAGGTGACATAGTGTGGAGGTGGCAGCAGCATGAGGAGACCATAGAGTGGCAAGGTGACAGCCTGGAGGTGGCAGCACTATAAGGAGACCACAGAGTGGCAAGGTGACATAGTGTGGAGAAGTCAGCAGCATGAGGTGGCCAAAGACTGGTAAGGTGACATATTGTTGAGCTGGCAGCAGCATCAGGAGGACAAAGAGTAACACAATGAGTGTGGAGGTGGTGGCAGCAGCATCAGGAGGAGACCACAGAGTTGCACAATGACAGTGTGGAGGTGACAGCAGCATCAGGAGGCCACAAAGTGATAAGGTGACATAGTGTGGAGGAGGCAGCAGCATGAGGAGATCACAGAGTGGCAAGGTGACATAGTGTGCAGGTGGCAGCAGCATGAGGTGGCCACAGAGTGGCATAATGACAGTGTGGAGGTGGCAGCAGAAGCATCAGGAGGCCACAAAGTGGCAAAACGACAGATTGTGGATTGTGGTGGAAGCAGCAGCATCAAAAGGAGGCCACAAAGTGACATAGTCTGGAGGTGGCAGCAGCATAAGGAGACCACAGAGTGGCAAGGTGACATAGTGTGGAGGTGGCAGCAACATGAGGAGGTCACAGAGTGGTAAGGTGACATATTTTTGAGCTGGCAGCAGCAGCAGGAGGCAACAGAGGGGCAAGGTGACATAGTGTGGAGGTGGCAGCAGCTTGTGGAGACCATAGAGTGGCAAGGTGACAGTCTGGAGGTGGCAGCAGCATAAGGAGAAAAGACAAAAGGCATGCAGCATTACAAATCCTAATCCAGGTACATACCAAGGTTTGTATTTAAGTCACAGTGTTGGTGCACGCAGATTGGGAACTTGGCCATCGGTCCCATTGTAGACAAAATTTTCAAAAAGCCTGCAGCACTCGTCTATATGGTGAATCAATTCAATTTATTAAAGTTACAACAAGATAGCAGTGACGTTTAAACCCCATGGGTCTTTTTCAAGTAGTGTGAGTGGCAAGGTGACAGTCTGGAGGTGGCAGCAGCATATGGAGACCACAGAGTGGCAAGGTGCCATAGTGTCATAGTGTAGAGGTAGCAGCAGCATGAGGAGACCACAGAGTGGCAAGGTGACATAATGTGGAGGTGGCAGCAGCATGAGGAGACCATAGAGTGGCAAGGCGACAGTCTACAGGTGGCAGCAGCATAAGGAGGCCACAGAGTGGTAAGGTGACATATTGTTGAGCTGGCAGCATCAGGAGGACACAGAGTGGCACAATGACAGAGTGTGGAGGTGGTGGTGGCAGCAGCAGCATCAGGAGGAGGCCACAGAGTTGCACAATGACAGTCTGGAGGTGGCAGCAGCATGAGGAGACTACAGAGTGGCAAGCTAACATAGTGTAGAGGTGGCAACAGCATGAGGAGACTACAGAGTGGCAAGCTAACATAGTGTGGAGGTGGCAGCAGCATCAGGAGACCACAGAGTGGCAAGGTGCCATAGTGTGGAGGTGGCAGCAGCATGAGGAGACCACAGAGAGGCAAGGTGACATAGTGTGGAGGTGCCAGCAGCATGAAGAGACCAGACAGTGGCAAGGTGACAGTCTTGATGTGGCAGCAGAATAGCGAGACCACAGAGTGGCCAGGTGACATAGTGTGGAGGTGGCAACAGCATCAGAAGGCCACAGAGTGGAAAGGTGACATACTGTTGAGCTGGCAGCAGCATTAGGAGGCCACAGAGGGGCAAGGTGATATAGTGTGGAGGTGGCAGCAGCATAATGAGACCATAGAGTGGCAAGGTGACAGTGCTGAAGTGCAGAAGCATGAGGAGACCATAGAGTGGCAAGGTGACATAATGTGGAGGTGGCAGCAGCATTAGGAAACCACAGAGTGGCAAGGTGACATATTGTGGAGGTGGCAGCAGCATAATGAGACCATAGAGTGGCAAGGTGACAGTGCTGAAGTGGGAGCAGCATGAGGAGACCACAGATTGGCAAGGTGACATAGTTTGGAGGTGGCAGCAGCATTAGGAGGGCACAGAGTAGCACAATGAGAGAAGGTGGAGGTGGAACCAGCAGCATTTGGAGAAGTTGACAAAGTGGCACCTGAGGTGGGAATAGCATGAGACGTACACAGAGTGGCCCTTTGACATAGTGGTGAGCTGGAAGCAGCACGAGGAGGCCACAGAGTGGCACACTTACAGTGTAGAGATGGCAGCAGCAGCATCAGGAGACCATAGAGTGGCACAATGACAGTGTGGAGGCGACGGCAGCATCAGGAGGCCACAGAGTGATAAGGTGATATAGTGTGGAGGAGGCAGCATCATGAAGAGATCACATAGTGGCAAGGTGACATAGTGTGGAGGTGGCAGCAGCAGCATATGGAGGAGGCCACAGAGTGGCACAATGACAGTGTGGAGGAGGCAGTAGCATGAGGAGATCACAGAGTGGCAAGGTGACATAGTCTGGAGGTGGCAGCAGCATGAGCTGGCCACAGAGTGGCAAAATGACAGTGTGGAGGTGGCAGCAGAAGCATCAGGAGGCCACAAAGGGCACAACGACAGAGTGTGGATGTGGTGGAAGCAGCATCATCAAAAGGAGGCCACTGAGTGGCAAGGTGACATCGTGTGGAGGTGGCAGCAGCATGAGTATGCCATAGAGTGGCAAGGTGACATATTGTTAAGCTGGCAGCAGCATCAGGAGGACACAGAATGGCACAATGACAGAGTGTGGAGGTGGGGGCAGCAGCAGCATCAGAAGGAGGCCACAGAGTTGCACAATGAGAGTCTGGAGGTGGCAGCAGCATAAGGAGACCACAGAGTGGCAAGGTGACATAGTGTGGAGGTGGCAGCAGCATGAGGAGACTACAGAGTGGCAAGGTGACATAGTGTGGAGGTGGCAGCAGCATGAGGAGACCATAGAGTGGCAAGGTGACAGTCTGGAGGTGGCAGCAGCATAAAGAGACCACAGAGTGGCAAGGTGCCATAGTGTATAGGTGGCAGCAGCATGAAGAGACCAGAGAGTGGCAAGGTGACAGTGCTGAAGTGGCAGCAGCATGAGGAGACCACAGAGTGGCAAGGTGACAGTGCTGAAGTGGCAGCAGCATGAGGAGACCACAGAGTGGCAAGGTGACATAGTGTGGAAGTGGCAGCAGCATTAGGAGGCCACAGAGTAGCACAATGAGAGAGGGTGGAGGTGGAAGAAGCAGCATCCGGAGAAGGTGAGAAAGTGGCACAATGACAGTCTGGAGGTGGCGGCAGCATCAGGAGACCACGAAGTTGCAAGGTGAGAGAGTGTGGAGGTGGTAGCAGCATGAAGAGGTCACAGAGTGGCACGCTGACGAGAGATTGCGGATGTGGCAGCAGCATGAGGTTGTCACAGAGTGGCATGATGACCAGAGATTGCAGAGGTGGCAGCAGCATGAGGAGGACACAGAGTGGCACGACGATGAGAGATTGTGGAGGTGGTAGCGGCATGAGGAGGCCACAGAGTGGCACGAGAACGAGAGATTGCGGAGTTGGCAGCAGCATGAGGAGGCTACAGAGTGGCATGACGATGAGAGATTGTGGAGGTTTTAGCAGCCTGAGGAGGCCACAGAGTGACACGACGACCAGAGACTGTGGAGGTGGCAGCAGCATGAGGAGGCCAAAGAGAAGCCGCTTCGTCTATTCATTTATAGGGAATATGGGACAGAACAGATGGTTAAAATTTCTCAACTTTATAAAGTGTTCCTTAATGGGAACCTGTCATCGACTTTATGCTGCTCTCAATGAGGGCAGCATAAAATAGTGACAAAAATGCTTATTTCAGCGGTGTGTCACTCATGAGCTAAAAGTAAGTGGTTGCTGAGAACCAGTATCATAATCATTACAGCACAGGCCTTAAAAAGAGTCAAATATACCTGAGAAGAGTCATGGTTATTCATAATCTCCTGCTCTCCCCGCCCATCTGCTGATGATTGGCAGTTCTCTCCTAGAGAGAAAGGGAGAAAACTAGGTAGAAGACTGTCAATAATTAGCAGGGGGGCAGGGAGAGCAGCAATTCATGAATAACCATAACTCTTCTCACGTTCTCTTTTTACGTTCTTCCTGCGCCCGCTGATAGAGAGATCCCAGGTCCTGAGCAGTGCTCGGGGACTCACTGGGGGGGGGGGAAGGGGGTCCATAAGATCTATATTAGGCCATTCCTTCTCCCTGTGACTCCACACACAGCCACAAGGGCGACCAAAAGGACTATTTAGCCTACTAAAGAAAAAAAAGATACTGACAGGCAGGCAGGGCTGTGAACTAATTGTATAATAAAGCAGACAAGGGAGCATAATAGGAATCTGTGGAAGCAAACTCATACCCTTCATTAACCCCTCACTGTACGTCACTGTGCTGTAATTTGATTATCTGATTGTGCTCCTAGTTCTCTCTACATAACTTCTCCCCTTCTGGCCAATTTTAATAATGGTAACTACAAATAAGAAACGAAAAGTTGCCAGTGATGGACGCCGCTTCCAGAAAAAGTGGAAAGTGGAATATTTTTTCACTGAAATACAGAATCACTGTGTTTGTCTGATAGGCCAAGAGACTGTGGCTGCTTATAAGGAATTTAAAATCAAGAGACACTACCAGTCGAGACATAGCACATACGACAAGCTAACAGGGCGCAACTGCAGCGAAAAGTTGAAGCAACTTGAAGCTGTTTTAATGTCACAATAGCGATTTTTTTACAATTGCAAAATGGTCGGCCCTCGCACATGTTCACTTCATCAATTCTGGCCCTCCTCGAAAAAAGTTTGGCCCCCCCTGCCATAAGGTATTCAAAACTGATTTTACAAACGTCAATAACTCTTTAGGTTTTCCACAAGAGTAATTGGCAAATGGAGATGAATTTCAGAATTTCGATTGTTTGGAAAATTATCCATTTTAATCCAATTTTTCCAGTAACAAAGCAAGGGTTAACAGCCAAACAAAACTCAATATTTATTGCCCTGATTCTGTAGTTTGCAGAAACACCCCATATGTGGTCATAAACTGCTGAATGGCCAAACAGCAGGGCACAGAATGAAGGGAACGCAATATGGTTTTTGGAAGGTGGATTTTGCTGGACTGGTTTTTTGACACCATGTCCCATTTGAAGCCCCCCTGATGCACCCCTAGAGTAGAAACTCCAAAAAAGTGACTCCATCTAAGAAACTACACCCCTCAAGGTATTCAAAACCGGTTTTACAAACTTTGTTAACCCTTTAGGTGTTCCACAAGAGTTATTGGCAAATGGAGATGAAATTTCAGAATTTTGATTTTTTGTTACCTTGCCTCAAAAAGAGTGTAATATAGAGCAACCAAAATCATATTTGCCCTAAAATAGTACAAACAAAACTGCCACCTTATCCTGTAGTTTCCAAAATGGGGTCACTTTTTTGGAGTTTCTTCTGTAGGGCTGCATCAGGGAGGCTTCAAATGGGACATGGTGTCAAAAACCAGTCCATCAAAATCCGCCTTCCAAAAACCATATGGCATTCCTTTCCTTCTATGCCCTGCCGTTTTGCCAGACAGCAGTTTACGACCACATATGGGGTGTTTCTGCAAACTACAGAATCAGGGCAATAAATATTGAGTTTTGTTCGACTGTTAACCCTTGCTTTGTTACTGGAAAAGTGGATTAAAATTGAAAATTTGAAAAAGAATAGCTGTTTTGGGACCGTTTTTATTTTTTGTTATTTACATCATTGAACTGACAGGTTAGCTTGTGTGTTATTTCTATAGAGCAGGTTGTTACGCACGTGACAATACAAAATATGACTACTTTTTGGGCGGTTGTGTTTCAGTTTTACATAATAAGGCATTTTTGAAAAAAATATATTTTTGTGTCTCCACATTGTGAAAGCCATAGTTTAAAATGGTACCATTTTGGGATTCATATAACTTTTTGATCGTTTGCTATTCCACTTTTTGTGATGTAAGGTGACAAAAAAATGGCTTTTATGACAATGTTTTTATTTTTTATGTTTACGGCGTTCACTTGAGGGGTTAGTTCATGTTATATTTTTATAGAGAAGGTCCTTACGGACGTGTCGATACTTAATATGTGTACCTTTTTATTTATTTAGGTTTTACACAATAATATCCTTTTTGAAACAAAAAAAAAACATGTTTTAGTGTCTCCATAGTCTGAGAGCCATATTTTTTTTTGTTTTTAGGCGATTGTCTCATATTGGGTATAATTTTTGCGGGATGAAATGTCGGTTAGATTGGCACTATTTGGGGGGGTCATACGACTTTTTCATCGCTTGCTATTACATTTTTTGTGATGTAAGGTGACAAAAAAATGGCTTTTTGAAAAAGTTTTTATACATTTTTTTTTACAGTGTTCACTTGAGGGGTTAGGTCATGTGATATTTGAGAACAGATTCTTACGGACGTGGAGATACATTATATGTCTACTTTTTATTTATTTTTTTACATTTAACACTAAAAAGCATTTTTGAAACAAAAAAATCATGTTTTAGTATGAGAGCCATCGTTTTTTTATTTTTTGGGCAATTGTTTTAGATTGGGGTTAATTTTTTGCAGGATGAGATGGCGTTTGATTGATACTATTTTGGGAGGCATACACCTTTTTGATTACTTTTAGTGATGTAAGGTTCCAAAAAATGGCCTACTTTTATGGCGTTCACCTGATGAGTTAAGTCATGTGATATTTTTATAGAGCAGGTTTTTACGGACGCGGCGATACCTAATTTGTAAAGTGTATTTTATTTTTTTATTTTTTTATGTGTTTTTTTATTTTTACTTTTTTCACTTTTTTTCTTTTTTTTACCCAGACCCACTTGGTTCTTGAAGATCTAGTGGATCTGGTGTCTATATAATACAGTACAGTACACTATATAGTGTACTGTACTATATTTTGTACTTTACACTGTCTGGTCAGACTTTTGCCTTTACTAGAAGTCTGATCAGAGTTACTATTACCATGGAGAGCAGGACGCCTCTGAAGGCGTCCTGTTGCCATGGTAACTAGAGATGAGCGAACACCTGGAAGTTTGGGTTCGGGAAGTTCGGCCGAACTTCCCGAAATGTTCGAGTTCGGGATCCGTACTCGACCCGAACTTTATCCCGAACCCTATTGAAATCAATGGGGACCCGAACTTTTAGGCACTAAAAAGGATGTAAAATAGTCCAGGAACGGGCTAGAGGGCTGCCAAAGACAGCAAAATGTAGGTAAATCCCCTGCAAACAAATGTGGATAGGGAAATGAATTAAAATAAAATAAAATAAATAAAATGTAACCAATATCAATTGGAGCTGGAGAGAGGTCCCACTGCAAGGAATCATGTGTCATATCACCCAACACTGGAGAAGGCCACTTTCAGTTATTTTGGCCCCAGCACCCAGACAGAGGAGAGAGGTCCCACAGCAAGGAATCATGCGTCATATCACCCACCACTGGAGAAGGCCACTTTCAGTTATTTCGGACCCAGCATCCAGACAGAGGAGAAAGGTCCCACAGAAAGGAATCATGCGTCATATCACCCACCACTAGAGAAGGCCACTTTCAGTTATTTCGGCACAGCACCCAGACCGAGGATACAGGGCCCACAGCAAGGAATCATGCATCATATCACCGACCACTGGAGAAGGCCACTTTAAGTTATTACGGCCCAGCACCGAGATAGAGGAGAGAGGTCCCACAGCAAGGAATCATGCGTCATTTCACCCACCACTAAAGAAGGCCACTTTCAGTTATTTCGGCCCCGGCAACCAGACAGAGGAGAGAGGTCCCACAGCAAGGAATCATGCGTCATATCACCCACTACTGGAGAAGGCCACTTTCAGTTATTTTGGCCCCAGCACCCAGACAGAGAAGAGAGGTCCCACAGCAAGGAATCATGCGTCATTTCACCCACCACTAGAGAAGGCCACTTTCAGTTATTTCGGCCCCAGCACCCAGACACAGGAGAGAGGTCCCACAGCAAGGAATCATGCATCATATCAACCACCACCGGAGAAGGCCACTCTCAGTTATTTAGGCTAGGCACCCAGACTGAGGAGAGAGGTCCCACAGTAAGGAATCATGTGTCATTTCTCCCACCACTGGAGAAGGCCACTTTCAGTTATTTCGGCCCAGCACCCAGACAGAGGAGAGAGGTTCCACAGCAAGGAATCATGCGTCATATCGCCCAGCACCACCGGAGAAGGCCACTTTCAGTTATTTTGGCCCAAGCACCCAGACAGAGGAGAAAGGTCCCACAGCAAGGAATCATGCGTCATATCACCCACCACTGGAGAAGGTTACTTTCAGTTATTTAGGCCAGGCACCCAGACCGAGGAGAGAGGTCCCACAGCAAGGAATCATGTGTCATTTCACCCACCACTAGAGAAGGCCACTTTCAGTTATTTCGGATCCAGCACCCAGACAGAGGAGAGAGGTCCCACAGCAAGGAATCATGCGTCATATCACCCACCACCGGAGAAAGCCACTTTCAGTTATTTCGGCCCCAGCAACCAGACAGAAGAGAGAGGTCCCACAGCAAGGAATCATGCGTCATATCACCCACCACTGGAGAAGGCCACTTTCAGTTATTTCGGCCCAGCAACCAGATAGAGGAGAGAGGTCCCACAGCAAGGAATCATGCGTCATTTCACCCACCACTAGAGAAGGCCACTTTCAGTTATTTAAGCTAGGCACCCAGACCGAGGAGAGAGGTCCCACAGCAAGGAATCATGCATCATATCACACACCGGCGGAGAAGGCCACTTTCAGTTATTTCGGCCCCGCCACCCAGACAGAGGAGAGGTTCATTCAACTTTGGGTTGCACCGCAAGATCATGGTAAAGTTAAAAAAAATTTGGATTCAATAAAGAAGTGCCCCGGAGTACAAGAATACATGGTTGAGGGGGAGGCAGTTATAAATGTCTATTCTGCACAAGTGAGGGACAGGTCCTGTGGGATCCATGCCTGGTTCCTTTTTTATGAACGTCAGCTTGTCCACGTTGGCTGTGAACAGGCGGCTGTGTTTGTCAGTAATGACGCCCCCTGCCGTGCTGAATACACGTTCAGACAAAACGCTGGCCGCCGGGCAGACCAGCACCTCCAAGGCATAGAATGCTAACTCTGGCCACGTGGACAATTTGGAGACCCAGAAGTTGAATGGGGTCGAACCATCAGTCAGTACGTGGAGGGGTGTGCAGACGTACTGTTCAACCATGTTAGTGAAATGCTGCCTCCTGCTAACAAGTTCCGTATCAGGTGGTGGTGCAGTTAGCTGTGGCGTGGAGACAAAACTTTTCCACATTTCTGCCATGCTAACCCTGCCCTCAGAGGAGCTGGCCGTGACACAGCTGCGTTGGCGACCTCTTGCTCCTCCTCTGCCTTCGCCTTGGGCTTCCACCTGTTCCCCTGTAACATTTGGAATGCTCTCAGGAGCGCATCTACCAGCGCGCACTTGTGCTCGGGCATCTTCCAATCACGCTCCAGTGCAGGAAGTAAGGTGGGCACATTGTCTTTGTACCAGTGATCCAGCAGGGTGGCAACCCAGTAGTCCGCACACGTTAAAATGTGCGCAACTCTGCTGTCGTTGCGCAAGCACTGCAGCATGTAGTCGCTCATGTGTGCCAGGCTCCTCAGAGGAAAGGACAAGCTGTCCTCTGTGGGAGGAGTATCATCATCGTCCTCCGTATCCCCCCAGCCACGCACCAGTGATGGGCCTGAGCTGTGTCGGGTGCCACCCCGCTTTGAACCGGCTTCATCCTCCTCCACCTCCTCCTCATCCTCCTCGTCCTCCAGTAGTGGGCCCTGGCTGGCCACATTTGTACCTGGCCTCTGCTGTTGCAAAAAAACTCCCTCTGAGCCACTTCTAACAGACTGGCCTGAAAGTGCTAAAAATGACCCCTCATCCTCCTCCTCCTGGGCCACCTCCTCTTCCATCATCGCCCTAAGAGATTTCTCAAGGAGACATAGAAGTGGTAGTGTAACGCTGATAACGGTGTCATCGCCACTGGCCATGTTGGTGGAGTACTTGAAACAGCGCAACAGGGCACACAGGTCTCGCATGGAGGCCCAATCATTGGTGGTGAAGTGGTGCTGTTCCGCAGTGTGACTGACGCGTGCGTGCTGCAGCTGAAACTCCACTATGGCCGGCTGCTGCTCGCACTGTCTCTCCAACATGTACAAGGTGGAGTTCCACCTGGTGGGCACGTCGCATATGAGGCGGTGAGCGGGAAGGCCGAAGTTCCGCTGTAGCGCAGACAGGCGAGCAGCGGCAGGATGTGAACGCCGGAAGCGCGCACAGACGGCCCGCACTTTATGCAGCAGCTCTGACATGTCGGGGTAGTTGTGAATGAACTTCTGCATCACCAAATTCAGCACATGCGCCAGGCAAGGGATGTGTGTCAAACCGGCTAGTCCCAGAGCTGCGACGAGATTTCGCCCATTATAGCGCACCACCAGGCCAGGCTTGAGGCCCACCGTCAGAAACCACTTTTCGGTCTGTTGTTCAATACCCCGCCACAACTCCTGCGCGGTGTGGGGCCTGTCCCCCAAACATATGAGTTTCAGAATGGCCTGCTGACGTTTACCCCGGGCTGTGCTGAAAGTGTGTGGCTGACTGGATGAGCTGGTGGAAGCAGAGGAGGAGGAAGCCAAGTAGGAGGAGGAGGCTACAGGAGGCAAAGAATGATGCCCTGCGATCCTTGGTGGTGGAAGGACGTGCGCCAAGGAACTCTCCACCTGGGGCCCAGCCGCCACTACATTTACCCAGTGTGCAGTTAGGGAGATATAGCGTCCCTGGCCGTGCTTACTGGTCCATGTATCTGTGGTTACGTGGACCTTGCCACAGATGGCGTTGCGCAGTGCACACTTGATTTTATCGGATACTTGGTTGTGCAGGGAAGGCACGGCTGTCTTGGAGAAGTAGTGGCGGCTGGGAACAACATACTGTGCGACAGCCATGGACATCAGCTGTTTGAAGCTGTCTGTGTCCACCAGCCTGAATGATAGCATTTCAAAGGCCAGTAGTTTAGAAATGCTGGCATTCAGGCCCAGGGCTCGAGGGTGGCTAGGTGGGAATTTACGCTTTCTCTCCAAGGTTTGTGAGATGGAGAGCTGAACGCTGCCGTGTGACATGGTGGAGATGCTCTGTGACGCAGGTGGTGGTGTCAGTGGCACATCCTCTGTTTGGTGGGCGGCAGGTGCCAACATTCCTCTCGAGGCAGGTGGAAGAGGCCGAGGCAGCAGCAGAAGAGGGAGCAGGGGGAGCCAGAGTGAGTTCCTTGCTTTTAAGGTGTTTACTCCACTGCAGTTCATGCTTTGCATGTAGATGCCTGGTCATGCAGGTTGTGCTAAGGTTCAGAACGTTAATGCCTCGCTTCAGGCTCTGATGGCACAGCGTGCAAACCACTCTGGTCTTGTCGTCAGCACATTGTTTAAAGAAGTGCCATGCCAGGGAACTCCTTGAAGCTGCCTTTGGGGTGCTCGGTCCCTGGTGGCGGTGGCCAGTATCAGGTGAACTCTCTTGGAGGCGGCTGTTCTGCTTTTGCCCCCTGCTCTCTCTATTGCTACGCTGTTGGGTCGGTCTCACCACTGCCTCTTCCTCTGAACTATGAAAGTCAGTGGCATGACCTTCATTCCATGTGGGGTCTAGGACCTCATCGTCCCCTGCATCGTCTTTCACATAGTCTTCGTCTATGACCTCCTGTACGGTCTGCACACTGCAGAAAGACGCAGCAGTTGGCACCTTTGTTTCGTCATCATCAGAGACGTGCGGACTGCGATGAGATGGTATTCCCATGTCCTCATCATCAGGAAACATCAGTGGTTGTGCATCAGTGCATTCTATGTCTTCCACCACTGGGGAAGGGCTGGGTGGATTCCCTTGGGAAACCCTGCCAGCTGAGTCTTCAAACAGCATAAGAGACTGCTGTATAACTTGAGGCTCAGACAGTTTCCCTGATATGCATGTGGGTGATGTGACAGACTGATGGGCTTGGTTTTCAGTTGTCACCTGTGTGCTTTCTGCGGAACACTGGGTGGGAGATAATGTTGTGAACGTGCTGGATCTACTGTCGGCCACCCAATTGACTAGCGCCTGTACCTGCTCAGGCCTTACCATCCTTAGAACGCCATTGGGCCCCACCAAATATCGCTGTAAATTCTGGCGGGTACTGGAACCTGAGGTAGTTGGTTCACTAGGACGTGTGGCTGTGGCAGAATGGCCACGTCCTCTCCCAGCACCAGAGGGTACACTAACACCACCACGACCGCGTCCGCATCCCTTACTAGATGTTTTCCTCATTGTTACCATTCACCAAGCACCACAATATTTGGCCCAATGTATTGATTTCAAATTCAGGCCTTTTTTTACAGGCACCTAACACTATCTGCCTATTTATTTATGTAGCGTATTACACTAATCCAGGCATAGCAGTAACCACTGATTTAGGGGAATATCTCTTTTAGGGCTAGTATTTAGGCCCTGGATGAAAGGTATCCTTTTATGGACAGATTTACACTTGGCCTGCAACAGCACGAACACCAGATTCAGGGTATTGCTATTTTGGCAATTGAATTTCACCCCAGAAAAAAATATATGTTTTTACGAACACTATTATACTTTGCCAGCCAGTGCTGGGACACCAGATTCAGGGTATTGCTTTTTTGTCAATTGAATTTCACCCCAGAACAAAATATATGTTTTGGCGGACACTATTATACTTTGCCAGCCAGTGCTGGGACACCAGATTCAGGGTATTGCTATTTTGGCAATTGAATTTCACCCCAGAACAAAATATATGTTTTTGCGGACACTATAAAACTTGGCCAGACACAGCTCAAACCACTGATTTATGGTATTGCTATTTTGGCAATTGAATTTCACCACAGAAAATAATCTATCCTTTGCCAGACAGCAGACAGTATTATACTTGGCTAGCCAAAGCTGGAACACCAGATTTAGGGGATTGGTATTTGGGCAATTGTATTTAACCCCTTAATAAAATATAAAAATTGCTATCCTGAGTTTCTAAGGGTGTCAATTTCCACTGCCAAGCCCCTGATGTAGGATATAGCAAAAAAAAACTAGTATTGATGGATTGATGGACTTGGTGGCAGCTTGTTCTGGTGCACCACAAGTCACAAAATGTCCGCCGATCACCCCAGAAAATAAGTGACAGAAAAACGCTCTGTGCAGCCTAAAAACCAGTGAGCAAGTAACTAGCAGAAGTTCAATCATTCACAGCTGTAGATCGATCAGTTCATTAGGTGCTGTTGCTGACTTTTCCCTGCCTAATCTCGCCCTCACAGAAGCTGCGTCGTCTCCCTACACTAATCAGAGCAGTGTGACGTGCGGCGCTACGTGACTCCAGCTTAAATAGAGGCTGGGTCACATGCTGCACTTGGCCAATCACAGCCATGCCATTAGTAGGCATGGCTGTGATGGGCTCTTAGGGCAAGAAGTAAAACGCTAGCTGATTGGCTGCTGTGCAGCCCTTCAGAAAGCGGGAAGTAATCGCCGAACAATTAACCCGAACCCAAACTTTTTTAAAATGTTCGTTTTCGGGTCCATGTCCCGGACACCCCAAAATTCGGTACGAACCCGAACTATGCTCGAACTGTTCGCTCAACACTAATGGTAATCATCACCAGCTGCCAGAGCTGAGCGGAGGGTGATGGGGAGGGAAGGGAGCTGGCTCCATCTGTGATCCCATCCTGTCCGGGGGCTGCAACGGCACAGCAGCCCCCCGATGGGAGAGGGAGGGAGCTCTCTCCCCGTTAAACCCTTCCATGTCGCTGTTCATCCGGACCGGGGCATGGAAAGGGGTTAAACGGCAGGCATCTGTACAAGCACAGATGCCAGCCGTTTTTATCAGTGTCAGCAATGTGCTGACACTCTGCTAACCACTGGCCACCAATGAATACTGCACTACGCACCGCCCGCAAGCCGGGAGGGGGCACATTGAGGGCTCGGGGGGGGGGGGATATGGTTGGGAATATTTTTAATACACTTTATAAGGTCCACGGACTGCGGGAATCAGAACCTTTGACCCTGCATTAGAAGTCTCTGATTGGCTAGTCTTTACAGACTAGCCAATCAGAGCGATCCCTGTCCGGGGACCGCTCTGATTGGTACCCATGCCGATTAGCTGAGACACCTGGCTGTGTGTAACAGCCGTGGTCTCAGTGCTGTCACCATGTCTGCAGACATGGTGACAGTTTAACTGTAGGATGAGAATGCTTGTCCTAATGTGCTAAGTGTCGCTCAGTTAGGACGAGCATTCTAATCCAGAGTCCTGGAGGGGTTAAAACACAAGGCTTGGCAAATTGATTGTCTGGAAATTTCCCTCAAAGATTTGGATAATATATTGGCGAATTTAAGTTTACTTTCCTATAATTTTCATTAAATTTTCAAGCCTAAGACAGGAGAGAATCAATGAAAGTATTCAAAAAAACTATTTCTCTCCACCTGGAGATGAATTCTGTCAAGATTGATGCAAGTGCGGTATTGGCTGCTCATCGAGCCAGATACTTCTGGGGGAACCTGCCTGGCATGAACAGGCCTCTAGTAGCTACAGACAATAAGAAGACAAATCTTCAAGATTGCTTGGAGCCCAGAAGTGTTGCGAAGTTCATCAAGATTCAAACCATAACTACCAGCCCCTGGCCTCTATGTCAGGGAAAGCATCAGGAGTTCCCAGACATTATGGATGGGAAGGAGGACATTCTGTAGTGCACAGAGATGGAGAGGGTCTTCGGATTCCCCCCACACTATACGGACATCTCAGAAATGGACCTCTGCTCCCAACAGCAGCTCCTGGGAAGGTCTTGGAGCTTCCAGGTCATTTGGCATCTATTGGCCCAGTGAAAGTGTGTAGAAGCCACACGCTGCAGATTTATCACGGAGACACTGGATTTTATAATATTACATTAAGAAAATAAATAAATTTAAAATGAAGCCCCTTCGTTGCCCGGCTCCCAAGTGCAATCAGCTACATCATCTGAATCGAGTACTGTTTGCACTTTACTGATGTCCTCCTCAATGGTCTCTGGATCAGGATCCTCACTAGTGTTGATCAGGATCCTGACTAGTGTTGAGCGAACAATTCGAGCATAGTTCGGGTTCGTACCGAATTTTGGGGTGTTCGGGACCCGTACCCGGACCCGAACATTTTAAAAAAAGTTAGGCGATTTCTTCCTGCTTTCTGAAGGGCTGCACAGCAGCCAATCAGCTAGCGTTTTACTTCTTGCCCTAAGAGCCCATCACAGCCATGCCTACTAATGGCTTGGCTGTGATTGGCCAAGTGCAGCATGTGACCCACCCTCTATTTAAGCTGGAGTCACGTAGCGCCGCACGTCACACTGCTCTTACTAGTGTAGGGAGAGGACGCAGCTTCTGTCAGGGCGAGATTAGGCAGGTTAAAGTTAGCAACAGCACCTAATGAACGGATCGATCTACAGCTGAGAATCATTGAACTTCTGCTAGTTACTTGCTCACTGGTTTTTAGGCTGCACAGAGCGTTTTTCTGTAACTTATTTTCTGGGTTGATCGGCGACCATTTTGTGACTTGTGGTGCACCAGAAGAAGCTGCCACCAAGTCCATCAATCCATCAATACTAGTTTTTTTTTACTATATCCTACATCAGGGGCTTGGCTGTGCTAATTGTCACCCCTAGAAACTCAGTACAGCAATTTCTATATTTTATTAAGGGGTTAAATACAATTGCACAAATACCAATCCCCTAAATCTGGTGTTCCAGCTTTGGCTAGACAAGTATAATACTGTCTGCTGTCTGGCAAAGGATAGATTATTTTCTGGGGTGAAATTAACCTGCCAATATAGCAATACCCTAGATCTGGTGTCCCAGCAGTTGCAGGACCGATTTCATAGTGTCTGCTTACACATATATTTTGTTCTGGGGTTAAATTAACCTGCCAATATAGCAATACCCTGGAACTGGTGTCCAAACAGTTTCAGGCCAGATTTCATAGTGTCCGCTTACACATATATTTTTTTCTGGGGTTAAATTAACCTGCCAATATAGCAATACCCTGGATCTGGTGTCCAAACAGTTTCAGGCCAGATTTCATAGTGTCCAGTTACACATATATTTTGTTCTGGGGTTAAATTAACCTGCCAATATAGCAATACCCTGGATCTGGTGTCCAAACAGTTTCAGGCCAGATTTCATAGTGTCCGCTTACACATATATTTTGTTCTGGGGTGAAATTAACCTGCCAATATAGCAATACCCTGGATCTGGTGTCCAAACAGTTTCAGGCCAGATTTCATAGTGTCCGCTTACACATATATTTTGTTCTGGGGTGAAATTAACCTGCCAATATAGCAATACCCTGGATCTGGTGTCCAAACAGTTTCAGGCCAGATTTCATAGTGTCCGCTTACACATATATTTTGTTCTGGGGTGAAATTAACCTGCCAATATAGCAATACCCTGGATCTGGTGTCCAAACAGTTTCAGGCCAGATTTCATAGTGTCCACTTACACATATATTTTTTCCTGGGGTTAAATTAACCTGCCAATATAGAAATGCCCTGGATCTGGTGTCCCAGCAGTTGCAGGACCGATTTCATAGTGTCCGCTTACACATATATTTTGTTCTGGGGTTAAATTAACCTGCCAACATAGCAATACCCTGGATCTGGTGTCCAAACAGTTTCAGGCCAGATTTCATAGTGTCCGCTTACACATATATTTTGTTCTGGGGTTAAATTAACCTGCCAATATAGCAATACCCTGGATCTGGTGTCCAAACAGTTTCAGGCCAGATTTCATAGTGTCCAGTTACACATATATTTTTTTCTGGGGTGAAATTAACATGCCAATATAGCAATACCGTGGATCTGGTGTCCAAACAGTTTCAGGCCAGATTTCATAGTGTCCGCTTACACATATATTTTTTTCTGGGGTGAAATTAACCTGCCAATATAGCAATACCCTGGATCTGGTGTCCAAACAGTTTCAGGCCAGATTTCATAGTGTCCGCTTGCACATATATTTTGTTCTGGGGTTAAATTAACCTGCCAATATAGCAATACCCTGGATCTGGTGTCCAAACAGTTGCAGGACCGATTTCATAGTGTCCGCTTACACATATATTTTGTTCTGGGGTGAAATTAACCTGCCAATATAGCAATACCCTGAATCTGGTGTCCAAACAGTTGCAGGCCAGATTTCATAGTGTCCGCTTACAAATATATTTTTTTCTGGGGTGAAATTAATCTGCCAATATAGCAATACCCTGGATCTGGTGTCCAAACAGTTTCAGGCCAGATTTCATAGTGTCCGCTTACACATATATTTTTTTCTGGGGTGAAATTAACCTGCCAATATAGCAATACCCTGGATCTGGTGTCCAAACAGTTGCAGGACCGATTTCATAGTGTCCGCTTACACATATATTTTGTTCTGAGGTGAAATTAAATTGCCAATATAGCAATACCCTGAATCTGGTGTCCCAGCTGTTGCAGGCCAAGTGTAAATCTGTCCATAAAAGGATACCTTTCATCCAGGGCCTAAATACTAGCCCTAAAAGAGATATTCCCCAAAATCAGTGGTTACTGCTGTGCCTGGATTAGTGTAATACGCTACATAAACAAATAGGCAGATAGTGTTAGGTGCCTGTAAAAAATGGCCTAAATTTGAAATCAATACATTGGGCCAAATATTTTATTGCTTATTGTGGTGCTTGGTGAACGGTAACAATGAGGAAAACATCTAGTAAGGGACGCGGTCGTGGTGGTGTTAGTGTACCCTCTGGTGCTGGGAGAGGACGTGGCCATTCTGCCACAGCCACACGTCCTAGTGAACCAACTACCTCAGGTTCCAGTACCCGCCAGAATTTACAGCGATATTTGGTGGGGCCCAATGCCGTTCTAAGGATGGTAAGGCCTGAGCAGGTACAGGCGCTAGTCAATTGGGTGGCCGACAGTGGATCCAGCATGTTCACAACATTATCTCCCACCCAGTCTTCTGCAGAAAGCGCACAGGTGGCACCTGAAAACCAAGCCCATCAGTCTGTCACATCACCCCCATGCATATCAGGGAAACTGTCAGAGCCTCAAGTTATGCAGCAGTCTCTTATGCTGTTTGAAGACTCTGCTGGCATGGTTTCCCAAGGAAATCCACCTAGCCCTTCCCCAGTGGTGGAAGACATAGAATGCACTGATGCACAACCACTGATGTTTCCTGATGATGAGGACATGGGAATACCACCTCATCGGAGTCCGCACATCTCTGATGATGACGAAACACAGAAGCCAACTGCTGAGTCTTTCTGCAGTGTGCAGACCGAACAGGAGGTCAGGGAGGAAGACTGTGTGGAAGACGATGCAGGGGACGATGAGGTCCTAGACCCCACATGGATTGAAGGTCGTGCCACTGACTTTCATAGTTCAGAGGAAGAGGCAGTGGTAAGACCGACCCAACAGCGTAGCAAAAGAGGGAGCAGGGGGCAAAAGCAGAACAGCTGCCGCCAAGAGAGTTTGCCTGATACTGGCCATCGCCACCAGGGACCGAACACCCCAAGGCCAGCTTCAAGGAGTTCCCTGGCATGGCACTTCTTTAAACAATGTGCTGACGACAAGACCCGAGTGGTTTGCACGCTGTGCCATCAGATCCTGAAGCGAGGCATTAATGTTCTGAACCTTAGCACAACCTGCATGACCAGGCATCTACATGCAAAGCATGAACTGCAGTGGAGTAAACACCTTAAAAGCAAGGAACTCACTCAGGCTCCCCCTGCTCCCTCTTCTGCTGCTGCCTCGGCCTCTTCCTCCACCTCGGGAGGAATGTTGGCACCTGCCGCCCACCAAACAGAGGATGTGCCACCGACACCACCACCTGCGTCACCAAGAATCTCCACCATGTCACACGGCAGCGTTCAGCTCTCCATCTCACAAACCTTGGAGAGAAAGCGTAATTCCCACCTAGCCACCCTCGAGCCCTGGGCCTGAATGCCAGCATTTCTAAACTACTGGCCTTTGAAATGCTGTCATTCAGGCTGGTGGACACAGACAGCTTCAAACAGCTGATGTCCATGGCTGTCGCACAGTATGTTGTCCCCAGCCGCCTCTACTTCTCCAAGACAGCCGTGCCTTTCCTGCACAACCAAGTATCCGATAAAATCAAGTGTGCACTGCGCAACGCCATCTGTGGCAAGGTCCACCTAACCACAGATACATGGACCAGTAAGCACGGCCAGGGACGCTATATCTCCCAAACTGCACACTGGGTAAAAGTAGTGGCGGCTGGGCCCCAGGTGGAGAGTTCCTTGGCGCACGTCCTTCTGCCGCCAAGGATCACAGGGCATCATTCTTTTCCTCCTGTAGCCTCCTCCTCCTACTCGGCTTCCTCCTCCTCTGCTTCCACCAGCTCATCCAGTCAGCCACACACCTTCACCACCAACTTCAGCACAGCCCGGGGTAAACGTCAGCAGGCCATTCTGAAACTCATATGTTTGGAGGACAGACCCCACACTGCGCAGGAGTTGTGGCGGGGTATTGAACAACAGACCAACCAGTGGTTGCTGCCGGTGGGCCTCAAGCCCGGCCTGGTGGTGTGCTATAATGGGCGAAATCTCGTCGCAGCTCTGGGACTAGCCGGTTTGACGCACATCCCTTGCCTGGCGCATGTGCTGAATTTGGTGGTGCAGAAGTTTATTCACAACTACCCCAACATGTCAGAGCTGCTGCATAAAGTGAGGGGCGTCTGTGCGCGCTTCTGTCTGCGCTACAGCGTAACTTCGGCCTTCCCGCTCACCGCCTCATATGCGACGTGCCCATCAGGTGGAACTCCACCTTGCACATGCTGGAGAGTCTGTGCGAGCAGCAGCAGGCCATAGTGGAGTTTCAGCTGTTTCGAGTACTCCACCAACATGGCCAGTGGCGATGACACCGTTATCAGCGTTACAATACCACTTCTATGTCTCCTTGAGAAAACGCTTAGGGCGATGATGGAAGAGGAGGTGGCCCAGGAGGAGGAGGATGAGGGTTCATTTTTAGCACTTTCAGGCCAGTCTGTTAGAAGTGACTCAGAGGGAGGTTTTTTGCAACAGCAGAGGCCAGGTACAAATGTGGCCAGCCAGGGCCCACTACTGGAGGACGAGGAGGATGAGGAGGAGGTGGAGGAGGATGAGGATGAAGCAGGTTCACAGCGGGGTGGCACCCGATACAGCTCAGGCCCATCACTGGTGCATGGCTGGGGGGATACGGAGGACGATGACGATACGCCTCCCAGAGGACAGCTTGTCCTTACCTCTGGGGAGCCTGGCACACATGAGCGACTACATGCTGCAGTGCCTGCGCAAGGACAGCAGAGTTGCGCACATTTTAACGTGTGCGGACTACTGGGTTGCCACCCTGATGGATCCCCGGTACAAAGACAATGTGCCCACCTTACTTCCTGCACTGGAGCGTGATAGGAAGATGCGCGAGTTCAAGCGCACGCTGGTAGAGGCGCTCCTTAGAGCATTCCCAAATGTCACAGGGGAACAGGTGGAAGCTCAAGGCTAAGGCAGAGGAGGAGAAAGAGGTCACCAACGCAGCAGTGTCACAGCCAGCTCTTCTGAGGGCAGGGTTAGCATGGCAGAAATGTGGAAAAGTTTTGTCTCCACGCCACAGCTAACTGCACAACCACCTGATACGGAACGTTTTAGCAGGAGGCAGCATTTCACTAACATGGTTGAACAGTACGTCTGCACACCCCTCCACGTACTGACTGATGGTTCGGCCCCATTCAACTTTTGGGTCTCCAAATTGTCCACGTGGTTAGCATTTTATGCCTTGGAGGTGCTGGCCTGCCCGGCGGCCAGCGTTTTGTCTGAACGTGTATTCAGCACGGCAGGGGGCGTCATTACTGACAAACGCAGCCGCCTGTCCACAGCCAACGTGGACAAGCTGACGTTCATAAAAATGGACCAGAGAGGACCTGTGCCTCCCTTGTGCAGAATAAACATTTATAACTGCCTCCCCATCAACCATGTATTCTTGTACTCCGGGGCACTTCTTTATTGAATACTCATTTTTTTAACTTTACCATGATCTTGCGGTGCAACCCAAAGTTGAATGAACCTCTCCTTTGTCTGGGTGCTGGTCCGAAATAACTGAGAGTGGCCTTCTCCGTTGGTGGTTGATATGACGCATGATTCCTTGCTGTGGAACCTCTCTCCTCTGTCTGGGTGTAGGGCCGAAATAACTGAGAGTGGCCTTCTCCGGTGGTGGGTGATATGACGCATGATTCCTTGCTGTGGAACCTTTATCCTCGGTCTGGGTGCTGGGCCTAAATAACTGAAAGTGGCCTTCTCCAGTGGTGGGTGATATGACGCATGATTCCTTGCTGTGGGACCTCTGTCCTCTGTCTCGGTGCTGGTCCGAAATAAATTAGAGTGGCCTTCTCCGGTGGTGGTTGATATGACGCATGATTCCTTGATGTGGGACCTCTCCCCTCTGTCTGGGTCCTGGTCCGAAATAAATGAGAGTGGCCTTCTCCTGTGGTGGTTGATATGACGCATGATTCCTTGATGTGGAACCTCTCTCCTCTGTCTGGGTGCTGGTCCAAAATAAATGTGAGTGGCCTTCTCCGGTGGTGGGTGATATGACGCATGATTCCTTGCTGTGGAACCTGTATCCTCGGTCTGGGTGCTGGGCCTAAATAACTGAAAGTGGCCTTCTCCAGTGGTGGTTGATATGACGCATGATTCCTTGCTGTGGGACCTCTCTCCTCTGTCTGGGTGCTGGTCCGAAATAAATGAGAGTGGCCTTCTCCGGTGGTGGTTGATATGATGCATGATTCCTTGATGTGGGACCTCTCTCCTCTGTCTGGGTGCTGGTCCAAAATAAATGAGAGTGGCCTTCTCCGGTGGTGGTTGATATGACGCATGATTCCTTGATGTGGGACCTCTCTCCTCTGTCTGGGTGCTGGTCCGAACTAAATGAGAGTGGCCTTCTCCAGTGGTGGGTGATATGACGCATGATTCCTTGCTGTGGGACCTCTCTCCAATTGATATTGGTTAATTTTTATTTATTTTATTTTATTTTAATTCATTTCCCTATCCACATTTGTTTGCAGGGGATTTACCTACATTTTGCTGCCTTTGGCAGTACTCTAGCCCTTTCCTGGACTATTTTACAGCCTTTTTAGTGCCTAAAAGTTCGGGTCCCCATTAACTTCATTGGGGTTCGGGTTCGGGACAAAGTTCGGCTCGAGTTCGAATCCCGAACCTGGACATTTTCGGAAAGTTCAGCCGAACTTCTCGAACCCGAACATCCAGGTGTTCGCTCATCTCTAATCACTGTCCATAGCGCCTGCAGACATGTTTCTCCCTGCACTAAGTACACTGGTAAATGTCAGAATCTAAGATGGCTGACCCTATTTATAGGGCTGTGACATCACAGGGCTGGCTGACTGCTGATTGTCTGCATTCATGGCATTATGACCGATCCTGCCTTCCCAGAGTTCCTTTCTCCATGTCCTCACTCGTGCAGCAGCCATTTAAGGAAAAAATGAGATTCGTTAACACGAATCACGAGGAAATTCTGTTTCTGTGCAAATCAAATTTTTCCTGAAATTCGGATCGAATTCCACTTCATCTGCTTCGATTCGCTCATCTCTATTCCTGATGTTAAGGCATAGTAGGTGTCCTTGACACTGACACTGACACAGATGCAAAATAAAAAATAAGCAGTAAACAGAAAAAGTGAATTGATTCAAAGTGAATCATGAACGACTGAAGAAATTCAGAGAATGACAATAAGAATAATGACATTTATACAGTTCTGGAGATATGACAGAGTTAGAATGAGGTAAAAGTGGTTGTGACATTTTCTATTACTGACAGAAACATGAAAAGTTTAAAATAAGGCAAAGTAACACTGTACAGCAAAGAAATAAGTGTGAGTGCATAGCTTTTTAGAAAAGGCATGAAAAGTTTGCAGACCAGATACACAAATACCAATTATCCCACATAAATATCTCTATGTATATATAAGTATATGTTTTTAAAGTAAGACTGGCACTCGATCGTGTGTATATTACATATTAGATATAGAGTATAGTTCTTGTACATAAAATTTAATAGACAAAATACACAATAAAATTAAAAATGGTACCGTATCATAAATTCTAAGCAATACCTTATAATAGAGCAATCCCTCTTTTTAAAAATATACCTTATACCCTTGATATAACACCTGTTTGGAGCTAATGGACTACATGCAAGGGGTATAGGTATCTAAAAGCGTCTCATATAGTCCTATTTCTCTTTATGGGTACATCAAGGGTTAATAGACATAAATCCCAGCAAGGGTAAATATATATACAAGTCTACAAAAACACAGTTCTCGAACCAATATTGGATAATAAGGCAAAATCTCTTTGTGTCTGAATATATTAGATACTTTTGATATGCCAACGCACTGTTCGGGCTTATCAAGAGTATAAGGTATATTTTAATACAAAGAGTGATTGTTCTATTATAAGGTATTGACAAAAATTTATGATACGGTATAATTTTTAATTTTATTGTGTATTTTGGCTATTAACTTTTATATACAAGAACTATACTCTATATCTACTATGTAATATACACACGATCAAGTGCCAGTCTTACTTTAAAAACATATATTTGTCTGGTCTGAAAAGGGTGAATCAGCAAAGACTTGAGCACCAAAGCCGTGGTTGAGAGGAAGTGAGCTATTCTCACTTAGCTTTATATCTCTATATGAGTATAAATTATAATAAATAATAATATTAATTAAGGTTGAGCAAGGGTTCGGGTTTGGTGTTCGGGAGATTTTATTATTTTCCATTAAAACATGGTTATAATAAGTGTTGAACGAACCCGAACTGTAAAGTTCGGGTTCGTACCGGACTTTAGGGGTTTTTGTACCCGGAACCGAACCCAAACTTTTCCGTTAAAGTTCGGGTTCGAGTTCGATGTTCAGCCGTTTAATAAAGCTTGTTGAAAGGCTACAGGGCAGCCAATCAACAAGCATTTAAGATGTGTGCCCTTAGAAGCCCTCACAGCCATGCTTACTAATGGCATTGCTGTGATTGCCAGTGCAACATGAGACCAAGCTTTTATATAAGCTGGAGTCACGTAGTGCCGCATGTCACGTCAGTTCTTAGGATGGGATGCTGCTGCTGTGAGGGAGAGATTAGGAAAGAATCTGATATCAGAGGTTGGTGTTAAGTCTGCGATCTAAAGCAATTTTTTTTTGTGGGTGCAATGCAACATTTTAGTACCCTGCCATGAGCCCAGTGACAAAGAAAAAAAAGCTTTAATCTGTCTATTAGTTAGGTGGGTGTCGGCGGCCCGTTTGTGAAAGTGCAGTGCACTTGCATCTGCATATGTGCCAGGGACAATCATTTAAGCCTGTTCTTGTAGTTCAGTGGGCGACATATACCCATTTTTTAAGTGCACCTGCACTCCATGTGTGCCAGGGGAAGGGAAAATAATATATATAATCCGTCTGTGAGTTCAGGGACCCAGGGGGTGACATATTCACATTTTTTTCTGTAAATTACCCCTGTTCTGCATATTTGACAGTGTGATCAATTCATTAAATCTATCTGTTAGATTCTGGGGGGACAAATATTATTATTTTTTGCTAAAAAGTACGTTTGCGGCCTGAGAGTGAAATATAATTAGTAAATACAACTGTGACATTGTGGGTGAAAATAAATCAGTTTTTTTTTTTTGTTTTTTTTCCATAAAGTACCTTTGCGGCCTGCACTGCATTTTTGAGAGTGAAATATAATCAGTAAATACAACTGACATGGTCGGTGAAAAAAAATCCCTTTTTTTTGCCATAAAGTACATTTGTGGCCTGCACTGCATTTCTGAGAGTGAAATATAATCAGTAAATCCAGCTCTTTGATTGTGGGTGGACATTTCCACGGTTATCAGGCCAGCCATTCACAAGTGGCTTGGAGGGTGTGTTCCTGCTACACTACATACCTGGCAGGAAAATATGTAAATTCGGCGGAGTTTAGATTGTGGGGTGATCTGTACCCCTTTTTTCTTTTGCACTACCCCTGCACTGCATACCTGACTGGAAAATATATTCTCTAAATTCGGTGGTGTTTAGACTATTGGGTGATCTGTACCCCATTTTTCTTTCACACTACCCTTGCACTGCATACCTGACTGTAGTCGTCAGAGTTTAGATTGATCGTTGGGTGATCTGTACCCCTTTTTTCTTTCAAACTATCCCTGCTCTGCATACCTGACTGGGAAATATATTTTGTAAGTCTGTCTGTTTGGTGGGTGAATGCAAAGAATGAGGAGAGCTTCAAATAACAGACGTGGCCCTGGTCGTGGTGCTGCTGGAGGTGCTGGAGCTCCTGTTGCAGGAAGAGAACGTGGTCGATCTGTGTCAGCTGCAAGCCCAAATGAAACAACTTCCTCAGGTGCGTGTAGGAAACGAACGTTCAGCCTTATTTGGTAGGCCCAAATGCTGCTCTACGAATGGTGAGGCCAGAAAAAGTACAGGAGATAGTAGATTGGGTGGCAGACAGTGCCTCCAGTTCCTTCCCACCCGGTCCCCTGCTGAAAGCTCAGAGTTGGCACCTGCAGCCCATGGGCATCTCTCTTTCAACTCACCTCTTTGCAAATCAGCCAAGCAGTCTGAGCCCCAAGTCATTCAGCAGTCTCTTATGCTTTTTGATGACTCTTCTGGCAGGGTTTCCGTGGGCCATCCACATAGCCCTGCCCCCGAAGTGGAAGAGATTGAGTGCACCGATGCCCAACCACTTATGTTTCAGGACATGGACATGGGAGGACCACCACAGCATGTCTCTGATAATGACGAAACACAGGTGCTAACTTCTGCGCTTTTCTGCAGTGTGCAGACCAACAAGGAGGGCAGAGGTGAAGAGTGGGTGGAAGATGATGTGGAGGATGATAAGGTCCTAGATCCCGCATGGAATCAAAGTCATGAGAGTGACGTGTGCAGTTTGGAGGAAGAGGTGGTGGTCGCACAGAGCCAAAAGCACAGCAAAAGAGGGAGCAGGGTGAAAAAAAGCAGAGTGGCCATCTCCTAGTCAGTACACCTGCTACTGCCCACCGCACCCAGGGACCGAGCACAACAAAGCCAGCTCTAAGGAGTTCCCTGGCATGGCAGCTCTTTAGACAATGTGCTGATGACAAGACATGAGTGGTTTGCATGCTGTATAATCAGAGCCTGAAGCGAGGCATAAATGTTCTAAACCTGAGCACAACCTGCATGACCAGGCATCTAAATGCAAAGCACGAGCTGTAGTGGAGTAAACACCTCAAAAACCACAAAAGGTCTCAGGCTCCTCCTGCCTGCTCTTCTGCTGAAATCTCAGCCTCTTTCTCCTCCTCTGGAGTGACAGTGGCACTTGCCACCCAGCAAACAGAGTATGTGGCAGCAACGCCACCACGTCCGTCACCGTCACCAAGCATCTCCACAATGTCCCATGGAAGCGTTCAGCTGTCCATCTCCCAAACACTGGAGAGAAAAGGAAGTAACCCACTACCCACCCACGATCCCAGTCCCTGAATGCCAGCATTTCAAATATCCTGGCATTTGAAATGCTGTGATTCTGTCTGTTGGAGACGGACACTTTTAAAAACCTTATGGTGGTGGCTATGCACAGTACGTGGTTTCCCAGCCGCCCCTCCTTTTCCAGACGAGCCATCCCTTCCCTGCACAACCAAGTGGTGGACAAAATCAGGTGTGCACTGCGCAACACCATCTGTGGCAAGGTCCACATAACCACCGAAACGTGGACCAGTAAGCACGGGCATGGATGTTATTTCTCCCATACTGGGTAAATGCAATGGCGGCTGGGCCTGTGGTGGTTACCAGTTTGTCGAATGTTCTACCGCTTGTCGGAATATTTATACTGTTTCCGATTAACAGTTTATATGATTTATGAATAAATTAGAATATATGAAGAAGGATATATCTCTATATGATTAACCATATAAGGCTAGAACCAATTTTAGTTCCTAGGAGATGATATTATATTATTAATAATATCTCTGGATCTCCAGAATTTGGTATAAATTTTAAGAATGATGCTGCAGGTACCAAATAATCTACCATATATAAAATATGGTTAAATCTATATAGAGGTATAATAATTTAATTAGCCTATAAGTTATAGGAAAAATTATACTATACCAAATTTCGACTAGTAGAAATGAGTGCCCTTGGTTTCAAGATGGCCGTCTCCAATGCTGGGAAAATTGGCTAAAATGGTTGATCAAAGATGTCATGTAGGGTATTGGATCTCGTCTGGTCTCCTCTGTCCTCCTATGACCTCCTGTGACCTCCTGTGTTCCTTTTTCCTCTCTTGTTTTGTCTCTCTCTACACCTTTTTATCTATCTTTAAAAGGGGGTTGGTTTGGTCTGATCACTGATCATTGGAGTTTGTTTTCTATCCCCAGACCTCCCCCTCTGATTACGTAATCAAGATCTTAACCTTGTTTTTACATTAGGTGGCACTAATGCTCCATGTAAAAGTTTTGGCCCAAAACTGGTTCTTTCCCATGCATCCCTTTATTAATTAAATGGTGGTATTTTTTAACTCACCGTCCAGCCAAACAAACATTGAGAAATCTCCCAAACAATGGATCTATTATCTGGTCAAAAACTCTCTATTTTCTTAGTCTCATGACCAGACCTCAGTAATCCAGAATACACATTGTAACATTAAACAGAAATACTATTTCTACACATTCACTGAATTCCTTATCTGAGTAAATATATTGTATTGCATCTGTCTAAATCTTCTTCTTCCAAGACCAGACTGTGTAATTATTTTGCACAGACTGCTAACTTTTCAGTTACAGATTTTAAGTCCAAGGATACTGAACTCCCCTGCCCTTCTGAATAAGACAAGATCATACCAAAAATGACTTCTCTTAATGTTCCTGTTCATATACCTATAAAGGCCTTATATAATGGACTCTTTTTATCCGTAAAAGTTCTGACACGCTACCGAGGATTGCAGGGCAGGGTATGACCGAGCAATAAACCGAGCTCTATAAATAGTGTAGAGCAGAATTGTAAAAAGTGGTCTGGTCATTAAGGGGATTTAAGCTAGGGGGGCTGAAGTGGTTAATAGAGAATGCTAAATATACTGGCCATTGAGGGGTTAAAAATAACAAAAAAAACTCACCTCACCTGTTTGATCGCGCAGCCGGTATCCTCTTCTTTTTTCTTTCTGCAGGACCTGCAAAAGGACCAGCGATGACATCACCACACTCACCACGTGGTAAGCGCGGTGACTCACCGTAGGTGCTTCTATTTTCATTCTATGAATGAACATAAAAGGACCTGCGGTGACATCAACACCCTCATCAGTTGGTGAGTGCGGTGGCTTCATCACAGGTCCTTTTGCAGGCCCTGCAGCAAGAAGAAAGAAGAGGATACCGGCTGTGTGATCAAGTGGATGAAGTGAGTTTTTTTCATTATTTTTAACCCCTCAATGGCCATTTTATTTAGCATTCTATTTTAAGAATGCTATTATTTTCCATTATAACCATGTTATAACAGAAAATAATAAAGTAAAGTTCGGGTCCCCATTGACTTTAATGGGGTCCGGGTTCTGGGTCAAGTTCGGGTCCTGAACCTGAACCTTGACCTGAAGTTCGGTTGAACTTCCACAGGTTCGCTCATCCCTAATAATAATTATGACTATGAAGAGTGCCTCTTCATAACTTCAGCATATTCACCACCAGCGCACAGAGGTTATTTAGTGTCGGTCTTAATAAATGACCCCCGTTTTCCCTTGCATTTATCATAAAAGTTTTAAGGTATCATAAAATAGTAGGCAGAGTTATGAATGACTAAGTATAGGCAATTGAAAACATCAACATATAGTACACTGTTCTGTCCTCCTTCGTGTCAGGGTACATAGCTTGACAGACAGCTAAACCTTTCCTGGCAATGAATTGACAAAGGAGCAAGATTCAACTTTGACTTTATTGCAAGGATATATGTGGTTAAACTGAGGAACAGAAAAATAATGCACTTACTAATACAGTCTGACATATGCCAATGCATATAATACATTACTGTACAAGGCAATGCACATACAAACACGTGCAAGAGATGTAAGTTACATAAAACTTGGAAATATAAGATGTAGATAAACATCCATAAAGGTAAACAGATGCAAACCATATTGTTTTATAGCTGTGTGAACATACCAGCGATGCTATTGTAAGCTTGGATGAAAAGAATGGATCAAGATCCTACTATGCCAAGTGGTTACTTCTGGAACGACGGCTGTGATGAGCAAATGGCTGCTTTGGGCTGGGCTGATGATGTCATCAGAGTTCATGAGCTTCAAGTTATGGAAGCTGAAATGGCTTCAAATTTCTGATGTGAAGAGCTGCAGTGTATGAAAACGGCCACCAGTTACACCATGAACAGAGAATTATATATTATAAATATAAAACATACTAAACATGCATTAATTAACAAATAACAAACTACTGAAGGAATGACATACACATTATAGAAGTTATGCGTTAATTTATTATCTTCCGAATTTATCCATACATAATAACTTACCAAAAACACTGCTTTCTTTATTTTCTTCTTCCTTAGCATGAAATGCAAACAGTCCTGCACTTAGCAATCTCAACATTTTATGGAGTACATTTTATTTCCATTAAAAGCTAATAAGTGTTTCTAAATGTCACAACAAACCAGGTTGGGAGGTATAAAATTCTGAATAGGAAATATCAGAAGTGCAAATTGTCCTTTAATGATTTCTTAGGTTGGTCATAAGACTTCTAATCCTAAACTATTCAGAGGGAGTCCATTTAGACATATAGTAAGTATGTTGAACTGAGATATACAGCATTTAGTTTCTCAGTATGAAAAATCCTTTTATGTCTATTCTGGAAAAAAATATCAACAGGGTATCACAAGTACAAGATTCCAAACTATACATAAAAATAACCTTAGTATCATTGTAATTGAGAATGTATTTGAAATTGCCATTATGATTGCCATACATTAGTATTGTTATATCAATTGCTTATGACAGATTAGCCATAACTTTATTGTTAACCACCTCCCAACTACCCAATACCATTTACAATAAATCTTTTTTGCACATTTTCTTAAACAATAGGACATGCATAGATTTTCATTCAGCTGTATAGTACATCAGCATTGACATCTTAAAGGGTATCTGTCAGCAGATATCCATGTTCATATGTGCCCGCATTGCTGTAATAATTAGTGATGAGCGGCAGGGGCAATATTCAAATTTGCGATATTTAGCGAATATTTGGGTGAATATTCACCATATATTCGAAAATTCGCGAATTCGTAATCTCCAGTCATTATTTTCTTGATTGCGAAAATTTGCATATAAAAATTTGGATAAAATTAGCATAACAATTTGCATACATTTTTATGCAAATTTTATGCGAAATTTTTATAGGCAAAGTTTCGCAATCAAGAAAATGATGATGTTACTTTCTTGATTGCGAAAATTTGCATATAAAAAATTCACATAAAAATTCTCATAAACTGGTAATTAAAAAAACGAATATTTGCAATTGCGAATATATTTTGCGATATTCTAAATATTCGCGAATTCTCGAAGTGCCGATATTCGCGATTAAAATTCGCAATTCGAAAATTCGTTACCAACACTAGTAATAATTATGTATTAAAATGAGACATTAAAAGCAACGGGGCATTGTAGTTACATGAATAGGCTTCGCTCGGTGGTCGTTTCGCAGCAAACTTTGTGCGTTTGCAATTTGCCGAACACGAACATATGGCGATGTCCACCGGCGCCATATTCTTTTGCACTGCGCTGAACTTTGACCCATGACACACACATCAGGTGGGACAGGACAGCCAATTTCAGCACATGGACACAAAACCCACCCTATAACAGAACCCGATCTGGCATTTTACATTCTGTGTTTTGCCAGTGTAGGGAGAGGTTGCTTTGTGGAGCAGGGACAGACTGTTAGGGACACCAAACGCTAGCTAATAGGGCCACAAAAGTCCTTTTAAGGAATGGTATAGGTGTGCTATTGATAGGTGTGATATACTGAGGGGTGTGAAATACTTATATTATACTTTCTAACATAGAAAGTATATTATAGTGCATTTGTATTGTTCAGCAGCTGTGTGCGGTTCTGCTGCAATACCGCAGCTTAGAGAGACAAACGCTATTGGAATAACTAATTGCAACTGGTGTGATATACCTGTTGCCCCCAAAAAAACTGATTGAGGGGTGTGATATACCTATAATATGCTTTTTTAACATAGAAAATATATACGGTACTGCATTTGTATTGTGAAGCAGTTGTGTGCGGTTCTGCTGCGATAATGCAGGTATATAGAGGGACAAGTGCTATTGGAATAACTATTTGCAACGGGTGTGATATACATGTTGCCCCCCTAAAAACTGCTTGAGGGGTGCGATATATCTGCTTCCACCACATATTGATTCAAGGGTTCTATATACCTGTTTCCACAAAATACTGATTAAGGGGTGTGATATACCTGCTTCTACAAAATATTGATTAAGGGGTTTGATATACCTGCTTCTACAAAATACTGATTGAAGTGTGCGATATACCTGCTTCCACCAAATATTGATTCAGGGGTTCTATATACCTGTTTCCAGAAAATACTGATTGAGGGGTGCGATATACCTGCTTCTACAAAATACTTATTTAAGGGGTTCTATATACCTGCTTCCACAAAATACTGATTAAGGGGTTTGATATACCTGCTTCCACAAAATACTGATTAAGGGGTTCTATATACCTGCTTCCACAAAATACTGAGTGTGGGGTGCAATATACCTGCTTTCACCAAATATTGAGGCCTGCTATATACCTGCCTCCACAAAATACAGATTGAGGGGTTTTATATACCTGCTTCCACCAAATATTGATTAAGGGGTTCTATATACCTGCTTCCAGAAAATATTGATTAAGAGGTTTGATATACCTGCTTCCACAAAATATTGATTGAAGGGTGTGATATACCTGCTTCTACCAAATATTGACTCACGAGTTCTATGTACCTGTTTCCACAAAATACTGATTGAGGGGTGCAATATAACTGCTTCTACAAAATACTGATTAAGGGGTTTTATATACCTGCATCCACAAAATACTGATTGAGGGGCACGATATACCTGCTTCCACAAAATACTGATTAAGGGGTTTGAAATACCTGTTTCCACAAAATACTGATTGAAGGGTGCAATATACCTGCTTCCACAAAATACTGATCAAGGGGTTTGAAATACCTGTTTCCACAAAATACTGATTAAGGGGTTCTATATACCTGCTTCCACAAAATACTGATTAAGGGGTTTGATATTCCAGCTTCAACAAAATACTGATTAAGGGGTTCTATATACCTGATTTCTCAAAATATTGATTGAGGGTTTTGATATACCTGTTTCCACAAATTAAAGATTGAGGGGTGAGATATATCTGCTTCTACAAAATACTGATTAAGGGGTTCTATATACCTGCTTCCACAAAATACTGAGTGTGGGGTGCAATATACCTGCTTTCACCAAATATTGAGGCCTGCTATATACCTGCCTCCACAAAATACAGATTGAGGGGTTTAATATACCTGCTTCCACCAAATATTGATTAAGGGGTTCTATATACCTGCTTCTAGAAAATATGGATTAAGGGGTTTGATATACTTGCTTCCACAAAATAAAGATTGAAGGGTGCGATATACCTGCCTCCACAAAATACAGATTGAGTGGTTTTATATACCTGCTTCCACCAAATATTGATTAAGGGGTTCTATATACCTGCTTCTAGAAAATATTGATTAAGGGGTTTGATATACTTGCTTCCACAAAATAAAGATTGAAGGGTGCGATATACCTGCTTCCACCAAATATTGACTCACAAGTTCTATGTACCTGTTTCCACAAAATACTGATTGAGGGGTGCAATATACCTTCTTCTACAAAATACTGATTAAGGGGTTCTATATACCTGCTTCCACAAAATACTGATTGAGGGGCGCAATATACCTGCTTCCACAAAATACTGATTAAGGGGTTTGAAATACCTGTTTCTACAAAATACTGATTGAAGGGTGCAATATACCTGCTTCTACAAAATACTGATTAAGGGGTTCTATATACCTGCTTCCACAAAATACTGATTGAGGGGCGCAATATACCTGCTTCCACAAAATACTGATTAAGGGGTTTGAAAAACCTGTTTCCACAAAATACTGATTGAGGGGTGCAATATACCTGCTTCCACAAAATACTGATTAAGGGGTTTGAAATACCTGTTTCCACAAAATACTGATTGAGGGGTGCAATATACCTGCTTCCACAAAATACTGATTAAAGGGTTTGAAATACCTGTTTCCACAAAATACTGATTAAGGGGTTCTATATACCTGCCTCCCCAAAATACTGGTGTAGGATGAATAGGTGGTCTCTGCCCTGTCACCATCCTTCAGGGCAATACAGGGATACCAGGGCTCCAGGTTTGTGGGTATGGGCCTCCTTACCATAGAAGGCGGCTCATATAGTCAGGAGTCTAGGGGAAGCTATAGGGAGGTGAACAGCTCCCTGTTCCCTGCATCCTGGCCTAGTAGCCATGGACATTGCACAGTGGGGAGTTTCCCCCACTCTCCACCGTGACAAATATTCACGCTCAACACTACTGTGTGCCCACCCAAAGACAACACCTCCACAACCACCACCACCATAGCCCCTCCACTTGAGTCAGAGGGATTATTTTCTTATCCATTACCAGACCTTACCGATGCGCAGAGATTGTTGGCATCAGATGAGGAAGAGGAGGTAGCAACGACCGAAATGCCAGCGGTCTGACGACAGTACCCAGATCAGCCCAAGGAGGGAGGTCTCCTTTGTTGCTCCCTACTCCGAGATCTCAAATGTCAGTGGTGGTGAAGGTGACGATGATGACGTGTCGATGGACATCACGTGGGTGCCCACAAGAGATGAAGAAGAAGAAGAGGAAGAAGAAGGGAGTTCATAGGGAGAGATTGAGCAGCAGAGAGGGAGAGAGGAGGAGGAGAAGCAGGCAGAACTTGCAGTGCACAGGAGGGGAAAAGTAAACTGCAAATGTATCTGGAGTGAGCCATCCACCAAGCACGGTCTCATCTGGCGCTCCCAGGATATCGGCACATGGCTCCACAATGTGGGATTTTTTTAAATGTGTCAGCTGCTGACAATATCGTTGCCATCTGCAGCCTGTGCTGTCAATGCATAAGTCACGGTAAGCCCAACACTCACCTAGGGACGACCACCTTAAGAAGGCACCTGATTTGTGACAGCCCGATGCGCTGGAACTCCACCTTGTATATGCTTGATAGGCTGCTTCAGCAGCAACGTGCCGTTAACGACTAGTGATGAGCGGCAGGGGCAATATTCTAATTTGCAATATTTTGTGAATATTTGGTAGAATATTAGTCATATTCGAGAATTCAAGATGATTTTCTTGATTGCGAAAAACGGGAAAGTAATATGCGTGTATTTGCGTATACGCAATACTGGCTTGGCCTAGTTTTGCTACATTTTAAAAACTTCGGGAAGCTTGCAGAGACTGGAAAAGATGGTTGGCAGCAATATTCACGACGGTGAGGATGAACTCCTGATCACTGTAAGTAATGTTACATTACAGCACTGTATTTGATTATATTTCGGATGCATTGCAGAACAATGGCTTTATATGCAGATATAGTGTTTGTGTCCTGTTGGTCAGGTGACTGCTAGTATTTTCTGGTTCATTTAGCGTTACCCAGGGTGCACAACGGGAAGGCGATCCAGCTGTACACCCCATATCATACAGTCACTTCACTAGAGACGTACATCTCTGCTCAGCTGGCCAATATCCGATTGCTCAGACCCCACACACATACAATTGCAATACAATTCGATCTTATAACGGTAACATTAAATCTAATATTTCCCCTTCAAACACTTAAATTGTTTTGGCTGTGTTGTTGATGACATTATTTTCAATACTTGTATTTAAAAAATTTGGGATTATATGCCTGCATCTTTATCCTACAGAGCATGTTGGAGGGAGGGGTACGACAGGACCCGGGTCCAGGAGAAAAAACTGTGGATCGTGAGGGATCTAAGGAAAGAGATTAGAAGGGAGTATAAGGGAAAGCATAGTGTGATGCCATCATGAAACAGTGGTCAGATTTGAAGAGGAGGCACATTGGCTGGATCACAGAGATCTGTGACAGAAAACACCCAGGTTCAATGCCTACATTACTTTTGTATCTCTCGCTTACACTCTGTAATGTATATATACAGTTATGCAAATAAGTATTTCATCCCATTACAAAGTATCTGGTGGGACACGTAGCAAATCAGCCGTTTACATCAGACATCTCTACCTCGCTGTGAGTATGTATATATATATATATATATATATATATATATATATATACAACGAGGTAGAGATGTATGATGTAACCGTCTGATTTCGTACGTTGCACACACACATAAATATATATATACGTGTATGTGTGTATATATACATAAACTGCAATCATCATTCTGTATTCCAATAAAAGTCCCCGGCCATCATTACATTAGATACACCCCCCACTTTATTTGCATTTGTTATGAGCTTTGAGTTGTTTGTCAAAATTCTGAATATTGTGTGATTACAGGAGTTTCCGTTCCCTTAGCCCTTTCCCGTTCCATGGAGAATTTGGAGGTTGTGGAGGTCTCCGTAGAGTAGGAGGAGGAGAAGGGAGAGCAGGCAGGACTCTCCCAGAATGTAGTTGCCTCTCTCCCACCTCATGTTGGCGAATTGGAGGAGGTGGCGGCGTAAGAGGCAGGACCCTCCCATCAGCCGGATTCCCCCCCCCCCCAGCTCATTATGAGGAGGATGTCACCAGCCCCCGCCAGGAGGGTAAATATGTGCACACAGCAAAATAATTCTGTATACATAACATATTCAGAAACATTTACCCTTTCTACCCCAGGCCAGTTTTCACCTTCCTGCTCAGGCCATTTTTTGCAAATCTGACATGTGTCACTTTAAGTGGTATTAACTTTAAAACGCTTTTACTTATCCAGGCCATTGTGAGGATTTCTCTTCACATATTGCATTTCATGATAGTGGTAAAATTGAGTAAAAAAAAATTATTCATAAAAAAATACCCAATTTACCATAAATTGGGAAAAATTACCAAATTTCTATTTTTTTTTTATAATAGATAGTAATGCCTCCAAAAATAGTTATTACTTTACATTCCCCATATACCTACTTCATGTTTGTATCTTTTTAAGAATTACATTTTTTGGGGGGACTTTAGAAGGCTTAGAAGTTTAGAATCAAATCTTAAAATTTTTAAGAACTGTTTCAAACCCCAATTTTTTCAGGCCCAGTTCAGTTATTATGTGACTTTCTGGGGCTTACATTGTGGAAACCACCCATAAATCACCACATTTTAGAAACTACACCCCTCAAGCTAATCAAAACTGATTCTACATACTTTGTTAACACTTTAGGTGGCCCACGAGAATGAAATTAAAATGGGAATGAAATTTCAAAATTTTACTTATTTTAACAGATTTAAAATTTGAATCGATTTTTCTGAACCACATCAAGGGTTAACAGCCAAACAAAACTCAAAATCTATTAGCCTGAATCTGGAGTTTACAAAAATAATCCATGTGTGCTCAAAAACTGATGTATGGCCGCACAACAGACTTCAGAGTGAAAGGAGCACCATATGGCGTTAGGAGAGAGAACATAGTTTGAATGGTAATTTGGAGCTATGTCGTATGTGAAGACACCCTGAAGTGGCCCTACAATGGCAAACTCCAAAAAGTGACTCCATTCAGGAAACTACACCCTTCAAGGAATATACTGAGTACTTTGACCCATCAGGCATTTCACAGAATTCGGAAACGCTTGGCTGTGAAATATAAAAAACATTTTTCACTTTCACAAAAGGGTCCCGGACAAAATGCACCCCACATTTAGTTCCCCATTTTAGAGAAAAACTGCCATATATGAATTTTGATGACAGGCCTTAATTGGCAGACATGTATTTTAGGTGCCAGGTCGCATTAAATAAATTCCTGAGGTCCCCAGAAATAAAAAACTCCAACAAATGACTCCATTTCAGGAAGAAGAACACCCGTGTGATAAGGGGTGGAAGGGCACTTTTAACCTAACAGTTGCCTCACGTGAAAAATTATGTATTGGTTGTTGGAAAGTGGATATGCAATTGAGTTGGACTAAATCAGAGATATAAAGTGGAAATAATTACAGGGAGCATAAAGGATGAAATTAAGTTTATTCACCATGGATGAGTGGTAGATTTTAAAACACTACTTCATGCACAGGCCAGGTTTTTCAGGGCAGGTTTCGCAGTGGTAAATGGTGCCCTTCCTAATACCCCTTTTTGAACACACTCTGCATTTGGGTTCTTCCCTATCTTGCTGTCTGGGGACTTCAGCTGGGAATGATCTGGAACAGCTGCAAATAATTGAAAAAATATGTGCAGCAATTCTTCTTCTGTTCTTCTTTTTTATTTTCAGCATGAAGGGGGTTAAATCGCAGTGGTGTGCACTACAAGTCCCAGCAAGCCACAAGCAGCACAGAAAGGTAACATAACCTCTCTGCATGCAGTCACCAGCTAGAATAGTTGCATGCAGGGAAGTTCTGCCTCTTCCTGTGCAGCTACAGCCCTGCCATTGGCTGGAGCGTTGTTCCAGCCAATAGCAGCGCAGGCAGGGGACCCAAAACACTAATGTCCACTACCTCACCTCGGAGGAGACAGGTGCTGACTTTTTCATTGTTGGTCACTGAAACATCACACCCACCGCCTCCCAACCCCTGCAGCTCCGTTGCGCCGTAATAGTACGGCACTGGGTGTCAAATCATGTCCCACTGCACTGTACTATTATGGTGCTGGTCGGGAAGGGGTTAAAACAGCCAACAATGAGAGGAAAACACAAAGTACAATAAAAGAAAACAACAACACTGGACATTAACTCTGTAATCTACATAAAAACCAAATAAATACTAACCAAATAAATAACATTATACTCTACTTAACTATAACTAATTAAGCTACTATATTATTGGCATAATTAAATATCATTAACTAATGAATTGAGATGTAAATCGGCAGTGCTTAACCACTTCACATCCGGGCCATTTCTCCCTTACTGACAGAGCCATTTTTTGCAAATCTGACATGTGTCACTTTATGTGGTAAAAACTTTAAAACACTTTTACTTATCCAGTTTTCTTGACACACATTGTACTTCATGACAGTGGTAAATACCCAATTTACTAAAAATTGGAAAAAATTCTAAATTTCCAAATTTAAATTTCTCTACTTTTATAATAGATAGTAATACCTCCAAAATAGTTATTACTTTATATTGCCCATATGTCTACTTCATGTTTCGATCATTTTGTGAATGCCATTTTATTTTTTGGGGATGTTAGAAGGCTTAGAAGTTTAAACGCAAATCTTGAAAATTTTTCTGAAAATTTCCAAAACCCACTTTAAGCCCAAATCCAAAATTATTTTTTTAGTGTTCATGGTTCATTTTTTTTTTTTGTTCATGGCTTTTTGGGAAAAGAAATATATAGATCCTTTGATGCAGGAACCCAATAGTGGCCTAAAACTGTGGAAACGTTATATAGATGATTGTCTATTCATCTGGGAAGGCCAGGACACAAGCCTTAGAGAGTTCCTTACATACATTAATGATAATGAGTGGGATATTATTTTCACAGAAGTAGTGAGTAAACAAAGCATTAACTTCCTAGACTTAGAATTTTTGTGACCAACAATAGAATTAAAAATAAAACCTACAGTACTTCAAACCGACAGACCGGAACAGGTACATAGATATTCATAGCTGCCACTATGACCCTTGGATCAAAAAAATTCCGAAGAGCCAACTCCAAAGAATTAGTAGAAACTGCTCAAAAATCAGAGATTATGATACACAAAGCCAAATTATAATAGATAGATTCAAGAAAAAAGGCTATGGAGAGGGGTTCCTGAAAGAACGAAGGAGGGAAGTAAGAATGAAGAGAGTGGAAATGGTTGATAAAGAAAATAACAGTTTGCCTAAAGAGAAGGAACAGAAGGACTTTAAATGTGCATTTATTACCACTTTTTCTAAGTTATGCCCACAAATGAAAAGAGTAGTACAGAAAAATTGGGGAATTTTAAAGAACGATGAGGTGTTGGGCCCTTTAATCCCAAAACGTCCCCCATTCATTTTTAGGAGAGCTCCTACAATCAGAAATGGTATTGTAAAATAAAAAATTAAAAATGGTGCGCATTCTGCATAGGGTGTACGAATAAAAAAAAAGAAGATAAAAAAGTTAGCAAAGAAGAGGAGGTAGAAATAAAGTCTGGCAAGGGAAAGAAAAAAGTGAAAGGTGAGATTTCTTGCGAATCCGTGGGAGTAATCTACGTACTGGAGTGCACCTGTGGACTGCAGTACGTTGGACGCATACTATGCAAGCTGAAGACAAGAATCGCAGAGCATATAAGAAATATCAGAAAGGGTTTGGACACCCATAGTGTATCAGCACACTTCAAAAAACACCATTAAAAAAAATCCAGCGGGGTTGCGTTTTATGGCAGTAGAAAAAGTGGAGAATAACTGGAGAGGAGGTGATCTCGTAAATAACATCAATAAGAAGGAGGCCCAATGGATTTACGAATTGGGCACCCTGCAACCCCATGGGTTAAATATAGAATGGGATATGGTGGCAGTTAGTTTGACTTAAACTACTATGCCAGATACAGAATAGGGCATTGCAGGCCCCCAAATATGCAAAATTGTCAGAGTTGTTGCAGCATTGTGTGGCAGATAATATGATAAAAAAATGATGCATGATATTAGTTTATGGGGGTTTTGTGTTTTCGATGCAATAAGTGGAACAACACCTGATTATATGTATGACCTTAGCCTTTTTAATATGGAGACCGTTTTAGACAACTGTTTTAAGGTATATAAGTATAGAGAGGTACTGGAAGAGTTAAACAAGGAAGCTGAAGTGACGTCAGCACATTGTGCTGAATCTGCATGAAGGAAGTGACGCCACGTTATCTCCCCGTTTTAAATCACAGAGAGACACACAAACTAGATACCCCTGAAGAAGCTAAAAGCGAAACCTAGGTCGGGTGATATTGCGAATATTTCACACAAGATACATACGATTATTTTATGGACCTGATGCGTCTGTTTTAAAGTGGATGTCTTGTAAGTACAATAAAACAAACACTTGTAGGAACCACTGGCAGTATAACACTATGTTTCGGGCTTTTTTACTCCATTAAGGAATAGGACAGAGAGTGACCAAGACTACAACATGAGCATCTGAAAACACAGCGCAATCATTGGAGAAACTCAATGTGCCTGAACAAAGTTTACATCTTGTAAGTACAACAGAAACTTACCTTATATGCAATACAGGCGGTATTACACTATGTCCAGCGTTCTATTTTGTTAAGGAGGAGAGTGGAAAAACACCGCGGGTTCAGTGCCGGGAGAGCGGAAGCTTTGTACACAGAGCCAGCCGTGACCATACAGCGGCGTGGCTTCTTGAAGTTTCCTGATAAACGCTCACTGTGAAAGCGCATCCCTACAAAATATTTAGTGACTGTATTTACAAGGAGTACCAGGACCAACTCCATTTGTGGTAGGACTGCAGCTGTTACGTTCCTGTTTATTACTGAAGAGCCGCAGCTTTTTCGTTTACTTTATATTGCCCATATGTCTACTTCATGTTTCGATCATTTTGTGAATGTCATTTTACTTTTTGGGGATGTTAGAAGGCTTAGAAGTTTAGACGCAAATCTTGAAAATTTTTCTGAAAATTTCCAAAACCCACTTTATACAGCAGGTTCTTACGGACTATACCTTTTTTATTTACTTAAGTCTTACACAATGACAGGATTTGTTAAACCAAAAATATATATATTTTACTGTCTCCATATTCTGAGAGCCTTTTTTTTTTTTTTTGGAGATTGTCTTAGGTAGAGGATGATTTTTTGTGGGATGATGTGACTGTTAGATTGGTACTATTTTCGGGGGCATACGCCTTTTTGATCACTTGGTGTTGCACTTTTAGTGATGTAAGGTGACAAATAAAAGTGTTTTTTTAGCAGTTTTTATTTTATTTTTTTGATGGTGTTCATCTGAGGGGTTAGGTCATGTGATATTTTTATACAGTCGGTCGTTACGGACGTGGCAATACCTAATATATGCACTTTCTTTTATTTATTTAAGTTTTACATAATATCATAATTTTTGGAAAAAAAAAATCATGTTTTAGTGTCTCCATAGTCTGAGAGTCATAGTTTTTTAAATATTTTGGGCGATTGTCTTAGGTAGGGTTTCATTTTTTGCGGGATGAGATGACTGTTTGATTGGCACTATTTTGGGGTGCATATGACTTTTTGGTTAGAGTTGAGCGAACACCTGGATGTTCGGGTTCGAGAAGTTCGGCCGAACTTCACGAAAATGTTCGGGTTCGGGATCCGAACTCGACCCGAACTTCACCCCGAACCCGAACTCCATTGAAGGCAATGGGGACCCAAACTTTTGGGCACTTATATGGCTTTAAAATAGCCCTGGAAAGGGCTAGAGGGCTGCAAAAGGCAGAAAAATGTAAGTAAATGCCCTGCAAACATATGTGAATAGGGAAATGACTTAAAATAAAATACAGAAAAAATAATAAATATACATTCTAAACTTGAGCCCAAGTGAGTGACAGTGGCACCTGTCACCCAGCAAACAGAGGCTGTGGCAGCAACTCCACCACATCTGTCATTGTCACCAAGCATCTCCACCAAATCCCATGGAAGTGTTCAGCTATCAGCTGCCTATCTCCCAAACACTGGAGAGAAAAAGAAATAGAAGGAGGAATTACCCCTCTACCCATGTCTCTGAATGCCTTAATTCAAATTTCCTGGTCCTTTGAAATTATGTCATTCTGTCTGGTGGACAGTTTTAAAAACCTTATGGCGGTGGCTATCCCACAGTACGTGTATCCCAGCCGCCACTACTTTTGCAGGCGAGCCATCCCTTCCATACACAACCAAATGGCAGACAAAATCAAGTGTGCACTGCCCAACACTATCTGTGGCAAGGTCCACATAACCAACAACACAGTGGGTAAATGTAGCGGCTGGCCCAAAGGTGGATAGCATTTTTGCTAATGTCCTTCCGCCCCCGAGGATTGCTGGGCATTTCTCTTTGTATCCTGTTACCTCCTCCACCTCCTCCTACTCGGCTTCCTCCGCCTCTACCTCCTCCTCCTCCACTCAGCGTAACACCTTCACCACCCACAGCAGCACAGCCAGGGGGAAACGACAGCAGGTTGTTAAACGTAGGTGTTTGTGGGACAAAACCTGCACCGCGCAGGATCTGTGGACAGGGATGGAACAACAGACCGACCATTGGTTGGTGCCACTGAGCCTCCAGCCCTGCCTGGTGTTGTGCGCTAATGGGCAAAATATACTAGCAGGTCTGGGCCTAGCCGGTTTGACACACATCCCCTGCCTGCCACATGTGCTGAATTTGAGGTGCAGAAATTCCTAAACAGCAGACAGTGAAAATCAATTCAGTTAATCGAACACACCCAATCCCCCCACCCCCCCTTTCACTCAAACCATTAACAAACTATTTACAAATTTTCTTAAAAACATATTAAAATAACTATAATGCAGCTAAACTTACTATATAAACAAACAAAACGATATACACGCCTTATCCTTAACTTAAGGCCAGTAACATCCAAGAGGCTCGAAGGGTGGGTTCCTGCACCAACATGGTCCCTGGCCTGGAACAGAATTGTCCAGCCAGGGCACAGTTCTGGAGGATGAGGAGGATAAGTAGGATGAGGAGGAGTAGGCGGAACCGTGTTCTCAGCAGGGTGGCACCCAAGCCAGCTCACGGGCAGCTGGGTCACCATCAGCACCTCAGAAGGCTGGGTTACCATTGGCGAAATGTGGGAAAGCTTTGTCATAATGCCACAACAACCTGCACCACCACCAGATCTGGAACGTCTTAGCAGGAGGCAGCATTTCAGCAACATGGTGGAAGAGTACACGTACTGACTGATTGGTTTGCCCAGGGGCGTAGCTACAGGGAAGCGTGGGAAGCACATTGTTTTGGGTCCCTGACCTAGAAGGGGCCCACCCAGGAGGCAGAGGAGGAGGAGAACTAAAAGACTTTGTCAGGGCCCCCTTAACAGTATTATACAATGAAATTAGATACAGTGGCAGTATAGACATTGTAGAAAGCGGATGGAAAATAAACCCAAACAGCCTCACACCCTACACACTCAACACCCCCCTTTCACTCAAACCATTAACAAACTATTTACAAATTTACTTAAAAACATATTAAAATAACTATAAGGCAGCTAAACTAACCATATAAAGAAACAAAACTATATACACGCCTTATCCTTAACTTAAGGCCAACCAAATACAAGTGGCTCGGAGGGTGGGTATCTGCACCAACATATGCCCTGGCCTGGAAAACAATTGTCCAGCCAGGGCACAGTTCTGGAGGATGAGGAAGAGGAGTAGGAGGAAAGCTGGGGGATACAGAGGACACAGACGATTTACCCCCCCTCAAAGAGGATAACTTGTCCTTGCCTCTGGTCAGCCTGGCAGACATGAGCGACTACATGCTGCAGTGCCTGCGCAACGACCGCCCAGATACTGCCACATTCTAACTTTTGCTGATTACTAGGTCGCCACTCTGCTGCATCCCCGTTACAAGGACATCGTGCCGTCCTTAATTCCCTCACTGGAGTGTAAGAGGAAGATGAGCCCGCTAGTAGACACGCTGCTGATGGCATTCACACCTGACACCGGGGACTCAGTGGAAGCACAAGGTGAAGGCAGAGGAGGAGGAGGAAGAATTTGCCAATGCAGCTGGGTCAGCTCACCAGCAACACCTCAGAAGGCAGGGTTAGCATGGGCAAAATGTGGAAAAGCTTTGTCATCACGCCACAACAACCTGCACCACCAGCAGATCTGGAACATCTTAGCAGGAGGCAACATTTCAGCCACATGGTGGAAAAATACACGTACTGACTGATGGATCTGCCTAGGGGAATAACTACAGGGGAAGCAGGGGAAGCAACTGCTTTGGGGCCGTGACCTAGAAAGGGCCCATCCAGAAGGAGGAGGAGGACTGACAGTATTATACAATGAAATTATATACAGTGGCAGTATAGACAGTGTAGAAAGCGAATGGAACAGCTGCTGGCATGGTGGCATGAAAGGAAGGGGTTTGCGTAAAAATTACTGGGGGAGGGGGGCCCCATTCAAAAATTTGCTGTGGTGCCCAATCATTTCTAGCTACTCCACTGGGTCTGCCCCATTCAACTTCTGGGTCATCAAATTGGGCACATGTCCTGAGGTTGCCCTTTACGCCTTGGAGGTGCTGGCCTACCCTGCAGCCACTGTATTGCCTGAACGTGTGTTTAGCATGGCTGGTGGCATTATCACAGACCAGCGCAGCCGCCTGTCCACAGACAATGTGGGCAAGCTTTTGCTTATTAAAAAAAAAACAGGCATGGATCCCACAGTACTTGTTTGTACCTTATGCAGAATAGAAATGTATACTGGCCTCACCCAACCACTGTTATACTACCGTGGACTTACACTTTGTTTTATTTTTTATATTCTACCAATGTTTTGGAGTCTACACTAATTTATTAAAAAAATAAAAAAATAAAAAAATAAAAAAACTGTTATTAGCGACTACCTTTGGCTTCACAGGCCAAAAAGGCTTTATTCCATGCAAGAATTTAACCACCAATTGTAAGTTCCCTGTCAGTTATGCAGTACAGGGGTTTGTACCTGGTAAAAATGGTAATATCTCACCCAACAATTTAAAATCTATCCTTTGCTGTACACAATTAAACTTGGCCAGCCACTGCTGGGACACCAGATTTAGGGGATTGCTATTTTGGCAATATAATTTCACCCCAGAACAAAATCTACCCTTTGCCGGACACTATTAAACTTTGCCAGCCACAGCTGAAACCACTGATTTACGGTATTGCTATTTTGGCGATTGAATTTCACCCTGGAAAATAATATATCCTTTGACGGACACTATGAAACTTGTCCAGTCACAGCTGGAACACCAGATTTATGTTATTGCTATTTTGGTAATTGAATTTCACCCCATAACAAAAGTTATCCTTTGACGGACACTATAAAACTTGTCCTGCCACAGCAGAAACCACTGATTTAGGGTGTTGCTATTTTGGCAATTGAATTTCACCCCAGAAAATAATATATCCTTTGACGGACACTATGAAACTTGTCCAGTCACAGCTGGAACACCAGATTTACGGTATTTCTATTTTTGCAACTGAATTTCCCTCCAGAAAAAAATATATCCTTTGCCGGACACTATTAAACTTGGCCAGCCACTGCTGGAACACCAGATTTAGGGGATTGCTATTTTTGCAATTGAATTTCACCACAGAAAAAAATCTATCCTTTGCCAGACAGCAGACAGTATTACACTTGGCTAGCCACAGCTGCAACACCAGATTTAGGGGATTGCTATTTTGGCAATTGAATTTAACCCCTCAATAAAATATAGAAATTTCTATCCTGAGTTTCTAGGGGTGACAATAAGCACAGCCAAGCCCCTGATGTAGGATATAGCAAAAAAAAAAAAACTAGTATTGATGGATTGATGGACTTGGTGGAAGCTTGTGCTGGTGCACCACAAGGCACAAAATGGCCACCGATCACCCCAGAAAAAAGTGACTGAAAAGTTCTCTGTGCAGCCTAAAAACCAGTGAGCAATTAACTAGCAGAAGTTGAATGATTCACAGCTGTAGATCGATCACTTCATTAGGTGTTTTTGCTGAGTTTTCCCTGCCTAATCTCGCCCTCACAGCAGCTGCATCCTATCCCTACACTAATCAGAGCAGCATGACGTGCGGCGCTATGTGACTCTAGCTTAAATAGAGGCTGGGTCACATGCTTCACTTGGCCAATCACAGCCATGCCATTAGTAGGCATGGCTGTGATGGCTTCTTAGGGCAAGAAGTAAAACGCTAGCTGATTGTCTGCTGTGCAGCCCTTCAGAAAGTGGGAAGAAATCGCCGAACAATGGACCCAAACCCGTTCGCTCAACTCTATTTTTGATCGCTTGCTATTACTCTTTTTGTGAGCTAGGGTATATTTTTTTGTGGGATGAGATGACGGTTTGATTGGCAATATTTTGGGGTGTATCTTACTTTTTGTTCGCTTGCTATTACACTTTTTGAGATGTAATGTGACAGAAAATGGCATTTGACACAGTTTTTGTTTTATTTTTTTGCGGTGATCATCTGAGGGTTTAGGTCATGTGGTATTTTTATAGAGAAGGTTCTTACGGACACGTCGAAACCAAATATGTATACTTTTTTATTTTTTTTAAGTTTTACACAATAATATCATTTTTGAAGCAAAAAAAATCATGTTTTATTGTCTCCATAGTCTGAGAGTGATAGTTTTTTTTTAATCTTTTGGGCAATTGTCTTAGGTAGGGTTTCATTTTTTGTAGGATGAGATGACTGTTTGATTGGCACTATTTAGGGGTGCATATGACTTTTTGATAGCTTGCTATTACACTTTTTGTGATGTAAGGTGACAAAAAATGGCTTTTTGAGCAATGTTTCTATTTTTTATTTTACAGCGTTCACTTAAGGAGTTGGTTAACATGATATTTTTATATAGCTGGTTGTTACGGACTCGGCGATACCTAATATGTTAACTTTTTTTAATAATTTCACTTTAACACAATAATAGCATTTTTGAAACGAAAAACATGATAATGTCACCATGTTCTGAGAGCTATTTTCTTATGTAGGGGTTCATTTTTTGCGGAATCAGGTGACTGTTTTATTGGTTATTTTGTGGGACATATGCCTTTTTAATCACTTGGTGTTTCTCTTTTTGTGATGTCAGATGACAAAAATGGCTTTTTTTGACAGTTTTTATTTTTTATGGTGTTTATTAGACAGGGTGGATCATGTGATATATTTATAGAGCTGGCCGTCATGGACGTGGTAATATCAAATATGTCTATTTTATTTATTTTTTCTATTTTTAAATTTTCTTAAATTACTTAATTGGGGAATTTTTTTTACATGTGAAACCTTTTTTTATTTTATTTTTATAAAACACTTTATTTGTTATTTTTTTATCTTTTATTTTACACTTTTTGTCCTCCATAAGGTCGTGCAAGACCTCTGGGAGACATTTGACTTTGATTTTATATTTTTCACTATTGATTTCTCCTGTAACTGTGGCTGACATAGTAGCCCCAGTTACAGGGGAAATACACCCCCCCCAGATAGGCTGTACAGCATAATACTTCAGGGGTGTCGATGGGGGGCCAAGTTCTCTCCCTCCATAGCTAATATATTTATGGCATGGTGGGAGGGACACTTTCTCCTCATCGACACTGTGGGGGTTAGCTCTGGTCTCGAGGATCGTTCACATACAGATAGTCGTCCACCGCAGCTTTAGGGGCCAAAACATCGCTTTATTGTCCCAGCATCAACATAAATAAATGAAATTCAAAACAAACACCTGCCCGCTGTGTCCCCCAATTCCGGGCTATCGCTTAGCTCCGTGGCCCCTCAGCCAACTCAGCCGAGACCACTCACACAGAGCCTCTGTCTCCACAGCTCTCTCCAGAGTGGGGCCCCACCCATGTCCAACAAGAGGATTAAATATCCTCCCTGGACATGGGCATTGTCCAAAATCCTGGACTGGAGCATGGGGAACAGGCACCCACCCAGCACATTACCTGTTCCCAATAAAAGCCCGCCCTGGAACTGGCTGAGCCAGCTATACTAACACTAGTACTTGGGCTTTCACTCCCCCAAGGCCAGGCACCTTGGTGACACGCTCTCTCTGACGGCCTCCCTGGGGTTTCACTGCACACCCCAGTGTTCACATTGCCACATATCCCCCCTCTGTTCACACCTGTGAGGGGTGAACACATGTACCGCCTGGTCGCTCGTGATAGGGCACCCGCATTATCTTGCCATCTTTAAGCTCAAGGGTCCCCCTGGAAGATGTGGCCAGCACCACAGGCTTCCCCTTATTCTGCCACAACCACGCCAGCAGAACCCAGTTCGTCATAAACACGAAGCTTACTAACCTTCCAGTCATCTTGTCCCATATTAGAGACACCTGGTCGCTACTAGCAACTACCACAGTTTTAGCGGACCTTGACCTGTCAGCCTCTTTTTGTCTCTTTGTTTTATCAACAGATAGCATCTTTCTTTTCCTTTACTCCCCAGGGGTTATGTCAGGTTTGGCTTCAGTTTCAGAATCTTCTGCTTCTTCAGTGGTACTCCCCACTTAAGCAGACTCTTTTCCAGTCTTTTCTTTGGAGTCTCCATTCACTTTATTAGCCGTCTTATCCTTCACGGACATGGCATCATATCCTTTCCTTCTTAACTCCTCCTCCTCTTTCTCATCAAGGTTGGAGGCACCGGGATATCAGGACCTTCGCCAGACTCGTCGTCTTCTGGCAATCCCTGCAGAGGTTCACCCGGGACATGGTTCTCCTTTCGGGCAGGATTCAGGGAGCCAGCCCATCGGAGTAGACAGGACCCTCATACTGGTTGTCGGTCCCCTCGTATTTCTTCCCAGCAGACTGCTAGCTTTCTGGAAGGCATTGACAGCAGAGGGAATGTCTTTCATGACCAGGTCCTGGCCACACACTGTCACGAGTCTCTGGGTTTCTGCATCCACCTCAGCACCACCATCTGGTTCAGCAGATACATCTTCCATCTTCCTCTCTGCCTCGGCTGGCACCACAGCGCCACCACCTCCAGACCCATTCTTAACGGGTTCTGACTTCTTGGCATCTTTCAGAGGATCTTCCTCTTCAGGCATCTCATTGTCTTCCACCGGCTGCGCAGGAGCACGCTTAGGCTTCTCCAACTCATAGACTTCATCTTTTGAGCTCCTGAGACCTTCCATCTCTGCTCTGAGTTGCTTGTTCAGCCTCTCCAATTCATCTCGCTCCTTAAGCGCTTTTTCAAGGGCTCTAGCCAAGGAGAGGGCCATGGTCGTCTTCTTAGTTTTTCGGACCAGCTTGTTAGCAGCGCCCCGCTCTTGGGCCTTCTGGTCCAGCTGCTCTTCACTCCGTTTCGGTGTAACAGCAGTTGTAGGAGTCCCACCATTCTTTCTTAGACACTCTGTGGGATTTCCACCCAGGGACTCTTCAAGCCCACTGTTGAGGTCTACTATAGACTTTTGTGTCTTTCTGGAGTCTTTTCCCCTCCCCAGGACACCAGGAGGTAGACCCTTCAGTTCACTCATCTTTTCTGGGGTCTCCTCTTTTGACCCTTCTGCAGCCTTCTTCGGTGACCCTGTGACGACAGCTTGTCCCTTCTCTATCGTATCTAGGGACCGTGTGGCGAGAGTGAGATCAGCCTCCGGTTTGCAGCTGTACTGTTCTGTCAGGTCATCTAAGACTGTCTGGATATGAGCTTCAGACACTAGGCTTACGTCACCCGACTGAACTCTTGTCTCGTCAGATATAACTGTCGTCTGGTTGCTACCAGTAACCACGTCAGTTTGGCAAGACCTCAACATGGCAGCCTCTCTCTCAGAGTTGCTGTCGGTCATAGCACCTGCTTCATATATACTGCTCATGTCATTCTCATTTCCGTCCTCTAGGGGCACCGATGAGCTAATCCCCACCTGGGACATTTTATTAACCATAGAAACCTGTGGAGACTGCATATCCACTTCTAGTACGTGTGGTACACCCTCTAGGACTGCCCCATGTACTTGCACATTTTTCACAGTGGTTTCCCTCAGTTGTGAGCTCTCAACATCAATTAGCATTTTTATACCATCCACATTTTTACCAACAGGGAGCTTTTTCCCCAATCACAGCCTGCAAAGGAAAAGGACTGTCATCATCCTCATCCCTTCTTGCACATAGATCCACATTATCATTATACATTTCATCAAACTCTGCACCTTCACTTGGCACCGTGTCGGCACCATTGTTTCCAATGGTCATTTCACTTAAACCATTGCTTCCTATCTGCATTTCCCTTACACCTTCATTTAAAGGGACAGGTACAGGTTCTGTAGGAGCTTCATTACTTCCCACAGAAGTGTCTCCATTGCCCCACATTACATCACGCATGAGCCTATTTCCAACATCAAGTCCATCAGTCTCTGTTCCAACCATGGTCTCACCCTCCGTGAGGACCCCTGGATAGTCCACAGGATTCACATAATTGTCCCGGACAGACATCATTCTACCTCTTACCCAGGCTAGCATGGGATCTCTGATTTTCGCCATCCCAAATCTAGCCTTGGTCACGGGCACTTTAAACAACATCTTGAGCTTCTCCCCTGCAGATTCCTGCGAGAGAGCAACCGCAACAGGCTTACCAGCCTGTTCAGACACAGCATTTTTCCCATAGTCACTCATTTTTGAGACATCTTCACGCCGCAGCGCTTTATCACTCACCAGCCCGGCAGGTAGCAACTGCCGCCGGCTCATTGTCACAGGGTCTGCCACAAAATTATCAACAGGAACAGTCTTACCGATTGTCGTCACTGACTCGGCACTCCCGGAAGATAAGGGTAGTCCAGAAATATCTCCAGCACGGTCATCACCCTTCTCCTCAATGCAGTAGTTGCCACGGGAGACGCCTTGGACTTGTCTCCTGTCTTTTTCTGGACGGACAATCCAGCCGCACCCTTTAGGATTCTGTGCACAGTCGCAGGGAAAATAGGCACTCCTGAGAAACGCACTGCTCTCCACCTCTTTGTCTTCCCGACGGTTGCCCTTGGCAACGGCACATATTACCTCGAACAGTCCACTCAGAGCCGCCTCTCCAAGTGCCGCACTCGGCTTTCTCACCAACCGATCAGTCTCCAGCACCAGCTGCTCCATTACACCCTCAGTGGTCTTGGTTTTCCGCCAAACCGGGCCACTTCTCACATATGGCATCACCTTTGGCATAAGCAGCTTCCGCCACACCTGACTATCTTTCACCCAGGACGCCATTTTGAGCAAAAAATTTCCACAGGTCAGTTTTTTTCCTTTTTCCCTCTTTTGTGCTTCTGGCCCTTTAAACCTTCGCACTGCTTGCACCACAGGGAAAAAACAGTCCAGACAGCAGTTCTTTTGCAACCCAGCAAAGTGTCCAGGACCACACGAGCAGCACCTGCTCCACCGAACAAACAGGCTTCCGGCCCTAAGCTCCAATACAGCAATCGCACAGTTTTTTCCTCTGTCCTGTCGTTGCCCCCAGCAACACTTTACCTTTATCCAGCAGGGACGACTTGCCCGCATCCGACACCAAATGTGGGGGGTTAGCTCTGGTCTCGAGGATCGTTCACATACAGATAGTCGTCCACCGCAGCTTTAGGGGCCAAAACATCGCTTTATTGTCCCAGCATCAACATAAATAAATGAAATTCAAAACAAACACCTGCCCGCTGTGTCCCCCAATTCCAGGCTATCGCTTAGCCCTGTGGCCCCTCAGCCAACTCAGCCGAGACCACTCACACAGAGCCTCTGTCTCCACAGCTCTCTCCAGAGTGGGGCCCCACCCATGTCCAACAAGAGGATTAAATATCCTCCCTGGACATGGGCATTGTCCAAAATCCTGGACTGGAGCATGGGGAACAGGCACCCACCCAGCACATTACCTGTTCCCAGTAAAAGCCCGCCCTGGAACTGGCTGAGCCAGCTATACTAACACTAGTACTTGGGCTTTCACTCCCCCAAGGCCAGGCACCTTGGTGACACGCTCTCTCTGACGGCCTCCCTGGGGTTTCACTGCACACCCCAGTGTTCACATTGCCACAACACCCATCCTTTTTTGGTCAGATACAGTGGTATGGTCGCTATATCGATGACCTGCTCTTTGTGTGGTCTGGTGATGTGGCGACCATACCAATGTTTTCTGACTATCTAAATTTGTTTTTGGATTCTATTTCTTTTAGTCTGCATCACAATATTAGCATGGGCAATTTCCTGGATTTGTGCCTGAGGGGGGATGTAGCCACCTCCCTTGTCCTTACTGCGACTTATAGGAAAGAGTTAGCGGGCAATACCATTCTGCATGCTACCTCCTGTCACTCACCCCATACTATACGTAACATCCCATAGAAGTAACTAATTAGGGCTTGTCGTAACTGCTCTGACTTGTTTACATTCACACAAGAGGCTGCCAATATAACTAATAGATTGGTACAAAAGTAACAGAGATAAGAAGTGTGGCGGCACTACCAACTATTCCACTACTCACACCATTAACAGCCTTTGCGATCCTCCAGTCAAAGTGAACACGTTGGCGGTGCTTCGCTGGGTAAAGTAGAAGTCCTCGACAATAATGTTGAATAGAAGTGAAATCAGCGGCACTCACCCGTGTAGAAAAAAAGTTGAAGACTTTATTGAGATCCGTAGATACACAGAGGGTAAGTCAGTCGGGCTGGGGGGCGGACGACCTCTCCTCACAATGGATAAGCGACGGCCGTTTCGCGCAGCAACTGCACTTCGTCTGGCTCAAGCATGTCCATGCGTGCGTAGACGCCAATTAAATGCAACGCCGCCTCTCCCTCACTTGAGAGAGAGGGTCACGCCCCCTAAACCGGACACTATTTAAAATCAAAATACATACAAATGAGAGAGACAATGTAAACAGAGCTAATTGGTGACTGATAAAAATACCCAATAAATAAAGTGCACAGTGAGATATAGTAACATTCATTGGGGCTGCTTATGGACCTAATAGTCTAAGCGATACCTATACAGGAGAACAGGCTACAAGGACACATCTAATGATATACTGAATATGGGTGTATGTTAAAAATAAACACACCTATTTAAAACAGAGTGGGGTGAAGAAAAAGAGGCAACCATAGTATATATATCCTACAGATGTACGGACATGTCGTTTTTGTCATTTAAACCAAGGCTTCCCATCGCTTGGGTCCGAATGATCCATCTCGATTCTTTCTGTAGTAGTAGCTGGTGCCTGTCACCCCCTCTAAGTGGAGTGTTTACAACCTCGATGCCTGCAAATTTGAGACAGCGGGGATTGCTCCTATGTTGTTCACGGACATGAGTGATGAGGCGAGGATATCCTTTCCCCGTTCTCACAGAGTTAACATGTTCCCTGAAGCGTTCAAACAGTGGCTGAATTGTCTTGCCTATAAAAAATTGTGGCAGTCACAATATACCACATACACAACGAACGCTGTCCTACATGTGATGATGAACTGTCGGACCTTGTGTGTAACTCCACCCATACTCAAGATTTTGTTCTGCGGATTTTGGGGACAGAAGGAGCAGTGCCCACATTTGTAATTGCCTATTCTCGGACGGGTTGAGAGCCAAGAGGAGTTTGGTAAGGGACAGTAAACACTGTGTACTAAGCGGTCCTTTAACGTAGAACACCTTCTGAAAGCAATACGTGGTTTCTGTTCTGCTAATTTACCTAGCATAGAATCTCCTTTCAAGAGGTCCCAGTTGTTCCTTATAGCATTTATTATCACATCGGCTGCGGGGCTATAATGAAACACAAATGAGAAACTCTCTGAAATCGTGCCTTCCTTCCTACTTTCCATAAGGAGTTTGTGCCTCGGGCGGGCGGCAGCCCTAGACATGGCCCTATTAACATTGGTCCTTGAGTAACCCCTAGCAACCAGTCGATCAGCAAGTGCACAAGCTTGCTGCTGGAAATTCAAGTCAGTACTATTGATCCTCCGTAATCGGATAAATTGGCCGTATGGAACGGCCCTCATGACGGAATCGGGATGGAAACTGGTACGGTGCAATAATGAGTTAGTAGCCGTGGGTTTGCGGTATCCCATGGTGGTTAATTCTCCATTCACCACAGACACTTTCACGTCCAAAAAATCTAGACTTTGTGCTCCAAAGTTCATTGTGACTGTCATATTCATGTTATTAATAGTGTTAAAATACTCGACAAAGCCACGGCACTGCTCATCACTGCCCGACCATACCATAAAAACATCATCCACAAAACGGAGGAACAATTGAATGTACCGGAGGAAGGGGTTACTCACGGAGAAGACGTAATGGTCCTCAAATACCGCCAGGGAGGATGATTTTGAAGTGGACTTGTATAAAAATATCCGTAAGTTGTATTTGAAAAGAATGTATGTGGATGTACCCATAAAAGAGTGCCTGTTGATGCCAGGGGAAATACCCGCACAAATGACAATGCATGAGTTTCACATTGAGGGACGTTTTGATCAAGGGGAACAAATCGCCCTTGCTGCCCTAGTGGAGGATGTTAATGGTGTACAGGAACCCGAACAGGCAGAACTCTCTAGATTTACCGGGGGTATTGGATCCACGTTCCTCCCTCCCATGCCAGCTGGTTCAGCAGTAGACCTTTTTTACAAAAGAGTGCTTAGAGATGTCAGGGCGCTGGTATATCCAGCTATACCTGGTAACATCAGCACCGAGGAGCGCAACGCACTAAACTGGTTAACTGCCCAGGACAATATTGTGATAAAACCAGCCGACAAGGGTGGGAACGTGGTCCTAATGACCCGGGAATATTATGTTGAGGAGATCATGAGACAACTCCAGGACCAAAAAACATATCATAGGTTGTATAGTAATCCCACACCCCAGATATTGAACCAATTAGAGGGTTTGTTGACGAAATTCATCGAACTTGGTTTTTTACCACCTAAGATATTGGAGAGGTTACTTCCTCAACACCCCAGGTCCCCCGTCTGGTACTTAGTTCCCAAAATCCATAAATCGCTTACTCATCCCCCTGGCCGCCCTATTGTGGCGGGGGTTGGTTTAGTGACAGAGCAACTGTCTAAATATGTTGATTGGCTGTTGAGCCCACTGCTGTACGGTACTCCGACTTATCTGAAGGACACAGGTGACTTCCTTCGCGCTCTACAGTTCCTGGAGTGGCGTGAGGATTATCACTTAGTGTCCTTGGATGTCAAGTCCCTCTACACCAGGATTCCTCACCACTTAGGTGTTCAGGCAGCAAACAAAGTCCTCAATAGGACGGATAAAGGACCACTCTTCTGTAGGTTCATAGAGGAGTCTCTGGATTTCGTGCTTTCCAATAATGTCTTTTTATTTGGGCAGCAATGGAACCGCCAGGTACTAGGTACAGCAATGGGTACAACTGTCTCGTGCACCTTCGCTAACCTGTACCTGGCGGTATTTGAGGACCAATACGTCTTCTCCTTGAGTAACCCCTTACTCCGGTACATTCAATTGTTCCTCCGTTTTGTGGATGATGTTTTTATGGTATGGTCGGGCAGTGATGAGCAGTGCCGTGGCTTTGTCGAGTATTTTAACACTATTAATAACATGAATATGACAGTCACAATGAACTTTGGAGCACAAAGTCTAGATTTTTTGGACGTGAAAGTGTCTGTGGTGAATGGAGAATTAACCACCATGGGATACCGCAAACCCACGGCTACTAACTCATTATTGCACCGTACCAGTTTCCATCCCGATTCCGTCATGAGGGCCGTTCCATACGGCCAATTTATCCGATTACGGAGGATCAATAGTACTGACTTGAATTTCCAGCAGCAAGCTTGTGCACTTGCTGATCGACTGGTTGCTAGGGGTTACTCAAGGACCGATGTTAATAGGGCCATGTCTAGGGCTGCCGCCCGCCCGAGGCACAAACTCCTTATGGAAAGTAGGAAGAAAGGCACGACTCCAGAGAGTTTCTCATTTGTGTTTCATTATAGCCCCGCAGCCGATGTGAACCTCTTGGAAGGAGATTCTATGCTAGGTAAATTAGCAGAACAAAAACCACGTATTGCTTTCAGAAGGTGTTCTACGTTAAAGGACCGCTTAGTACACAATGTTTACCGTCCCTTACCAAACTCCTCTTGGCTCTCAACCCGTCCGAGAATAGGCAATTATAAATGTGGGCACTGCTCCTTTTGTCCCCAAAATCCGCAGAACAAATTCTTGAGTATGGGTGGAGTTACACATAAGGTACGACAGTTCATTACATGTAGGACAGCGTTCGTTGTGTATGTGGTATATTGTGACCGCCACAATTTTTATATAGGCAAGACAATTCGGCCACTGTTTGAACGGATTCAGGGAACATGTTAACTCTGTGAGAACGGGGAAAGGATGTCCTCGCCTCATCACTCATGTCCGTGAGCAACACAGGAGCAATCCCCGCTGTCTCAAATTTGCAGAAATCGAGGTTGTAAACACTCCACATAGAGGGGGTGACAGGCACCAGCTACTACTACAGAAAGAATCGAGATGGATCATTCGGACCCAAGCGATGGGAGGCCTTGGTTTAAATGACAAAAACGACATGTCCGTACATCTGTAGGATATATATACTATGGTTGCCCCTTTTTCTTCACCCCACTCTGTTTTAAATAGGTGTGTTTATTTTTAACATACACCCATATTCAGTATATCATTAGATGTGTCCTTGTAGCCTGTTCTCCTGTATAGGTATCGCTTAGACTATTAGGTCCATAAGCAGCCCCAATGAATGTTATATTACTATATCTCACTGTGCACTTTATTTATTGGGTACTCTTATCAGTTACCAATTAGCTCTGTTTACAATGTCTCTCTCATTTGTATGTATTTTGATTTTAAATAGTGTCCGGTTTAGGGGGCGTGACCCTCTCTCTCAAGTGAGGGAGAGGCGGCGTTGCATTTAATTGGTGTCTACGCACGCACTGACATGCTTGAGCCAGACGAAGCGCAGTTGCTGAAACGGCCGTCGCTTATCCATTGTGAGGAAAGGTTGTCCGCCCCCCAGCCCGACTGACTTACTTTCTGTGTATCTACGGATCTCAATAAAGTCTTCAACTTTTTTTCTACACGGGTGAGTGCCGCTGATTTCACTTCTATTCAACATTATAACTAATAGACTGGTTTGTAGGTCTTTTTCACACAAGCAAATCTCTGCCTCAAAAAATGCAGTATTAGCCCTGGATAGAAAATCCCTGGTGTTCTCTCCCGCGAAACTGTCAGAACAGCGTGCTTAATTATCTAAATCCAAACAAAGTATTCAATAAAAAATTGTACAGTTGGGCACTCTTCTTACATAGGAGATGCAGACCTTAAATTAATAAAATGTCTCTTTAATAAATTACTTTTACAAACAATAAACACTATCTGGCCAGATATAGTGAATAATTACAATCAAATAAAACCGCACACTTCGCATAAGAATAGCACCATAAGCCGGATTTCAGTTCATAAATTACAACAGTCTATACTTTAGGAAAGATAACCGTGCTGACAGTGTGGCAGTCGTCCGTGCTGTTAATTAGTACTATAAAGAGTACTGGGTACAGGTCACAGGTCGTCTCGGGTTACGGGTCACTTCGCGCTCTTTCTGATTTCTTAGGAAGTTATTCTTTCATTCTTGATGATGCTAATATAATGGAGGATTAACCAAACGCGTTTCGGGACATTGTATGGTCCCTTCCTATGGTCCCTGGAGGAAGGGACCATACAATGTCCCGAAACGCGTTTGGTTAATCCTCCATTATATTAGCATTACCAAGAATGAAAGAATAACTTCCTAAGAAATCAGAAAGAGCGCAAAGTGACCCACGACCCGAGGCGACCTGTGACCTGTACGTACGGCCGCAACTCTGACATTGAGGAGGAAGTACCACTCACAGAGGAAACGCCGAGACGGGGAAATTACGGGGCGCTGAGACAGCCGATCAGCATTTACCTAAGACCGCACGGATTATACAAAATCACACGTGAGTGACTTAAGCAGGCTTGCGGTGTAACTATCGCGTGGGACGCCGAGCTAACACTGTTCCTTGCCTGTGAAGACTACGGGACTCCGTGAGTATATACCAAACATTATTTATATGCGGTTGATATAGGTACATGCGGAGAAAAAAGTTATAACCCAGTTGGCGCAATTTGAGGGATAAAGTGTGCACACTATATGTGATTTTACAGACTTTGCCACCGTTTCACAGAACAGTTCACCGATTTATCTGCAGCATAATCTGCAGCCTTTTCACAGCACGGATTGCCGTTACAATTACAGTACCACCCAGTACTCTTTATAGTACTAATTAACAGCACGGACGACTGCCGCACTGTCAGCACGGTTATCCTTCCTAAAGTATAGACTGTTGTAATTTATGAACTGAAATCCGGCTTATGGTGCTATTCTTAAGCGAAGTGTGCGGTTTTATTTGATTGTTCTTATGTGAAGTGTGCGGTTTTATTTGATTGTAATTATTCACTATATCTGGCCAGATAGTGTTTATTGTTTGTAAAAGTAATTTATTAAAGGGACATTTTATTAATTTAAGGTCTGCATCTCCTATGTAAGAACAGTGCCCAACTTTACAATTTTTTATTGAATACTTTTAAGATTTGGGTGAATCTAAAGTTGAGAGCACCTCCTCCAGAAGTCTTACCACACTAGTGCAATCCCATCACTTTTCTTTTAAATCCAAACAAACTTTTACCCTCTTTGTCACACAAACAATACAGTGAGGAATTTGCAGAGATCTGCAGAATCATTAAAAAATATTTACCCTAATTGGCTTGTGATAAAGAATGGATGGATATTGTAACCAATGGGGTAAAATGCACGGAGAGCTCCCACGTTAGGTAACTTGATAAGCTCTACTCTGTATCAAGATAAAAACCTATTTGGCTTACGAGTAAAGGGAGTTATAAGTGTGGTCACAAAAAATGTATATGTTGCAACCACACTAAAGATGATAGAATTTTCAGATCCACTGTAAATAACAAAGAATATGTCATACAGTCTTATCTAAATTGTAATAACGAGTTTGTGGTGTATTTGATAACCTGTGTAATATGTAATCTACAGTATGTGTGATGTACCACCAATAAAATTAAGACCAAAATTCGTAAACATATATTCGATGTTCCACACTATCAAAGCGGCAAGTTCACATTTTTTAGTAATTCATGGGGGACATACATCGGGATTGGTGGTACAAGGGATTGAAATAGTTAGGTTTCCTACTAGAGGGGGAGACCACAGGAGGAAAATTTTAAACAGGGAAGTTTTTTGGATTTTCCAGTTCGACTCTCGCCAACCTAATGGTTTAAACAAAAGACATGATCTTATATTACAATACAAGGAGGTTTTGTTATTTGTCTCTTCAATATATTTTATAGGGGTTTTATTTATGTGCATATGCCTATTTTATATTCACAATCTCTGTTCTCATTGCAATTTTTTGATGATTTTTCGGGGCGTGTTAGTTGTACTGATTGGGCCTTGTGTGCTTCCCGGGGTCATGTGATCTTTGATTGCTTGGCCAGGTGTGTGATGAGCACATAAGCTGCAAACATTTGGGGGTTCTATATGTCATGAGGAAGGACAGATTTAGGGGATTGCTATTTTGGTCCTTTTTTCGTCGTATACAGTGGTATGGTCGCTATATCGATGACCTGCTCTTTGTGTGGTCTGGTGATGTGGCAGCCATACCAATGTTTTCTGACTATCTAAATTCATGTTTGGATTCTATTTCTTTTAGTCTGCATCACAATATTAGCATGGGCAATTTCCTGGATTTGTGCCTGAGGGGGGATGTAGCCACCTCCCGTGTCCCTACTGTGACTTATAGGAAAGCGTTAGCGGGCAATACCATTCTGCATGCTACCTCCTGTCACTCACCCCATACTATACGTAACATCCCATCACATAAGCTGCAAACATTTGGGGGTTCTATATGTCATGAGGAAGGACTGTAATTATCTAATGGTCTGAAATGCGTTGACATAACTGTCCTGTTTTTTGAAGATTTTAAAACTGCAAATAAAGAAATAGATTTCCTGCTATTATATGGAGCCGGGTTCTCCTTCTTCAAGCATAATACTGTGCTATACAGCCTCTATAGAAGACCCGAAAGCTCCTGCACTCTCCCGGCCCCAGCGGTCACATGACCACCGGGCCATGACAGGAAGCATATGGTGCTTCCTGCTCTGTATACACAGCGCTCGGTGAGCGCTGTGTATACAACGATCTAGAAGGCAGGGACACCTGGGAACTGTCCCTGCCTTCTCTCTCGGTTGCCCTGCTGTCGAGTGCAGCTGCGATCTCTGAATGGACGTTCCAGAACGTCCATTCAGAGTTAAACATCCACCCATAGGACGTTTATATCCCATGCAGATGTGAGGTGATTAAACAAATACTACACACAATGCACTAATTGCCTCTTAATCTGAATTGCAAGTAATTATCATATTTTTTTCCCTAACAAAACAGTATTTATTAAATTAAAAACACTCCAGAACAAGATGCAGCAGGAAAAGAAAGAAAAACATGCAGGAGATCCAAGAGCAGCAGTGACAGCTGGCAAAGAAGGTGAAGGAGATCCATGAGCAGCAGCGGAAGCTTGCACTGAAGGTGCAGCAGTTTGATGCGCTGCAACTAAATCAGATGAAGGAGTTATTTGACCTGCACAAGCTACTTAAAAAGTTGCCATAGAGCCATGTTTGGCTCCAACTTTTGAATAAATAGTTTTTGCAGTTAAAAACGTGTGCGTACTTTTTAAAATATTGCTATGTTTTCATTTAATTTTAAATGATAAGGTTGCAGTAAGGCCCCTTTAGTCCATGGCAAACTCACCAGGAGCAGGACAGACAGCAGCAGCAGCGGGTAATAGTAACCGTGTAGTATAAGACCTACACATAACTCAGCATGATCAGGACAGACAGCAGCAGGTTCTTTGCACAAGGAATGTGTTCCCAGGAATGGGCACCCACCAGACCGGGGCACCACCACAAATAAACTTAGACACCTCTGACAGCAGTAGGTTATTTGTTTGCAGCAGGAATGTGTTCCCAGGAATGGGTACCCACCAGAACGGGGCACCACCACAAATAGACTTAGAGACCTCAGACAACAGCAGGTTCCTTGTTTGCAGCAGGAATGTGTTCCCGTGCATACAAAATGCAATATTTTCAGTTGAAATAGTTATTTTTCAAGGATATTTTAACTTTGTAAAGGCCACAATAAATTAGTGCAAATTTAGCTCCACATGCCGCCTGCACCGGTCTGCTCTCAGTTTCCATATCGGGCACATCGAGTCTGGAGCTGAACACTGAGGTAATGCAGCCTGCTGCGCCGTGTGCAGATTCCTTTGAGCCAGAGGGCTGCAGTACTGGCGGGGTTTAGCAGCGGCTCTCTCATCCTCCTTTTGTCTATGGTTTTCGGGGATCCCTGGTGTTGTCTGCGGCTGGAGGGAGGAGACAGAGGTTGACATTCTCCTGGGCGATGAGCAGGAGCTAGCGCGCTCCACTGCTTCCAATTTAGTGCAAATGGGGGCCTTCAATTATCCAGTGTTTGAAGAGGGACCTCTGTATAAAAAGCATAAAGGGCGAGGACAAGTACTGGGTGGCAACGTACTTAGACCCCCGGTACAAACACAAAATGGCAGACATGTTAACAGCATCACAGAGGGTTGGCAGAATGCAGTATTTCCAGGCCTTGCTGCGAGAGATGCTGCCTTCTGCTTTTGCGGGCTCTGGCAGAGGAATTTCCACCCACAGCGAAACAGGTGCGGGTATCAATCCTACTGTGCCTGCAAGAAGAGGGCAGTTTGAAGATGTGTCGGTCACTTCGCATATGAGATTATTCTTGCAGCCAATCCATTGACAGCCGTCCTCTGGATCCAGCCTCAGGGAATGCCTAAACCGACAGGTATCTGACTATATCAGGTTAACGGCCGATGTGGACGCTCTGAGAAGCGAGGAACCCCTGGACTACTGGGTGTGCAGGCTTGACCTGGGGCCAGAGCTGGAGTGGAATTCTTGGCTTGCCTCTTGTTGAGTGTCCTGTCCGAAAGGACGTTCAGCGCAGCAGAGGGGATCGTGACCGATAAGTGCACTTGCCTAGCTCATGACAGTGTGAACTACCTCACATTCCTAAAAACAAATGAGGCATGGATCTCGGAGGAATTCAACACCTGTGACAACCATGTGAAATTGAATTTCCTCATGCCAGCCCACACATATCGGCCAACACCCAGAACAAAGAATGGTCCTTGTCTTATGTATATACAGCGGCATAAAAGGCCTTTTCTGTCAGGTAATTCCTAATTTTGGGGCCTGTTCTCCAGTGTCCTACTGTAAAATTTTTAGCCGGCACCGGCTTAATGTACCTCCAGCCACATAATCACTTGTTCTTTTCTGTCAGGTGAATGAACAATTTTTGGGGCCTGTACAGGCCTACAGTAGAATTTTTAGACAGTGACTGCCTAATGTACCTCCAGCCACATCATCACAAGTTCTTTTCTGTCAGGTAAATGCCTAATTTTTGGAGCCTGTACTCTAGTGGAAATGGGTGGGCGCCAATTATCTGTGGCTCCGACCTCCCCCCCCCCCTTACCCTGCTTCTTTTTATGTAAATCTCTAGGATAGGGACTCATACTAAGGAGCGCATCACTTTGTGCCACGTATATGTGTTCTCTGTATCATATCGCATATTGTTTCCTTTAACTCCTTCCTATTGGTTGGAATGTAGGGCTTGAATATCTTACGGAACTACAGCTTTAAAGACTCTCCGATATCCAGACCCACCCCAAAGAGTGTTCCCATAGAGACGCATGAAGTCTGCGAAGGGGCGGTCCCCTGATTCCGGGATACATAGCTAAGAATGATGCACATAGTGGACCGGAGGTGACGACACAGGCTGCGTCGCACCGACCGATCCAACTGCGCATGTCTGGAAATAATGTGCGTGCCAAGAGACCCGGAAGAAGCGTGGCGTGCGTTCCACCGATCAAGCCGAGAGGTGGAGATGGAGCCGCGTGGCACTTTAAATAAGTCCGACTCGCCTACTGCCTCACTGCCTCACTGCCATTTGCAGGATCGAGACAGGAGGCAGCGGGATGCGGACAGATCGAGGCCACAGTAAGTTTATCTCCCTTGATGAGAACTGCATACTGTAAGAACTTTTCAAACAATAAGAATATAATATCTGTTTGTTGCCTTACCTGCAGATATCTGTGGCCACGGCATCCGGAGGGGCAATCTATCTGTGACCCTTCAGGAGTTTGTGCCATTTCCCATTGGGGACCACCACAAAGTAGGTCTTCATTTACTTTTTGTATATGGCATCTATATACTTCAACTAATATCACCCCGCTGAAGAGCCTTATTTGGGCGAAACGCGTTGGGGTAAAAGCCATTTTTTGTACGTATTGGTCTGTCACAGGTTATAGGGCCAGTGAAGGGCATTTGAGGGGAGATTCGAGGACAGGGAGACCCCACCATTAGGAGTTGTCCCTGGGCTGAGGTAACATAGGGCCAGAAGTAGGGAGAGATACCCACCTGACCCTAGGACCCTCTTACTCTGTATTCCTTTAATCAGAAAAGGTTGACCTTCACTATCTAGACCCACTAGACCCTATATCCCAGACAGGGGACACTAACACTTTGTGTCTCTGATTCTAGAGTCATATTAAATGTGTCTGCAGTATTGGTGACTCTGTTTTTTAGAAGCACCCGTTATATTTGATTTATCCATTTGAATTATTAAAAGTTAAGTTTTAACACAAAGGATTTTCTCTGCTAAAAAAAGTTTTCTTTGTATATTAACATGAGATCCTAGATATCTTTAAGTATCATAACCGAGTAACTATTGTTTGATAACATATGGAATATGGCCAGCTTCATTAGTGGGAACGTTTTCACAGAGGCTTTATTCAAAGAGGCTCAGGAGATTTTTTTCAGAGAGGGAAATCCCTGGACTAACATCATCGGTCACATGTAGATTAGCCTTTAAAGAACTCTATAACGGGTACAAAGAAAATATCAAGTCCTGGTGAGAGATCAGATCCCTTGAGTACTATTTACAACAAAAAATTGTTCCAAGGGGCCTAAGGATAAATATAGTTCCCGCAGAACTAATTGCCATTTCCTCTCTACCATTAAACAACGGTGGGAAGAAGAATTGACTACCAGCTCTTTAAACTTAATGAAAATCTTGCTAGAAGAAGAAAAAATCCTCTTCGAAAAGACGACTCAAGGTCTGAGTGAACTGAAAAAGACGGCTTTAATATTTGAGGGTGATCCCGATTTCAAAAAACGGGAGGCATCAATGCAATCATCGGTTGAGAGATTTCAAGGCCAAATCAAAGAACGGAAACATAGACAGTTCACAAAGGACCTGAGAGAGTTCCGCGAGAACAGGGCATACTCGTTCGGTAAAAAAGGGACAACTGCGTCCGCCTCAGAGGTGTCATCCTCGGACTTCGAGTTTTCAGACTCCGAGCGTAGCGCCACTAGGGGGGGAAGAGACAGGAGAGGGATAGGGGCAAATCAACAAAGAAAACAGAGGGGGAGAGGAAGAAGATGGGACAGAAATGCACAGCATCGGTACAGAGGTGGTTTCTCTGGGAACTCATCCTCAGCTCCCTCCTTTACTCCCACCTATGCCCCCAATGTACCTACAAACACAATTACTGTAGGTCCACACGGTTTATCCCCTGCACTTTCCCCTAATTTTTTAGAACCAAACCAGGCCCCTTACCAGCTTTGAGGGAAAAAACAATAAATGGGGCAAACGAGGTTGATATGCAAATCATTAACCTTTCATCCCGCCTAATCAACCCATATGAGAACGAAGTTTTGAGAAGGGGTTTATCTTTTGTCCCTACAACAATTTATAAATCTTTCACCTGGGTCAAAGACCTCAATTTGTTTGGTAGAAAACTGAGGTGGAAAAAACACTTCGGCGTAACCGACAAGGAGTCTCTAGATAAATTGGGAATAAAGGAGAATGAGATTGGGGATTTAAAACTCCTCATGGACCTATGGGAGGAGGGGTCAAAAGAGCCAGGAGAAGGACCGTTCACGAAACTATGTCGAAAAAGCACTAGAACACCTCCAGTAGGTAACTATGACCATATTGACATATTCCAACAATTAGTGTCAAAGGAACTCGAGGCCCGCAGTTCAAGCCATTTGCAACAAAAAAGCAATCTATCTGGGCTTGAAATGGAGGCCATGAGATGTTTGGAGACGGACAAATCCATAGTCATCAAGCCGGCCGACAAAGGCGGTAATCTGGTAATTATGGACCAGGACAAGTACTGCAACATATGTCTAGTGCTCCTGAGAGATGAACAGAGTTATCAGGTACTAAGAGGGTATCCCTCGGATGCCTTCTCTATAAAACTAAGGGCAATCCTTGAGAGAGGACTTCAAAGGAGGGTAATTAGTGTATCGGAATTTGACTTCATGCTACTAACAAAACCACAGATTGCAACATTCTACGGATTGCCGAAAGTCCACAAGGGGGTACTTCCTCTGAGGTGTCGCCCAATTGTGTCGGGAATTGATTCCCTGACACAAAATAGTGGACTCTACCTGGATCAGATACTGAGGGGTTTTGTCGTGTCTCTGGCATCATATACCAGTGACACGATGGATTTCCTTAGGAAAATTGAGACACTAGTTATCACCCCCTCATCGTGTCTGGCAAGCATCGACGTAGAGGCACTCTACAGCATTATCCCACATGAAAAGGGACTTGAGGCAGTCTCTTCCTTTCTAGCGACCAGGGACACCTTCTACGCTCCACATAATACTTTTGTCATGGAGTTACTGGAATTCATTTTGACACACAACTTCTTACTATTCAAGGGGAGTTTCTTCCACTAGCTCAGGGGGACGGCGATGGGGTGCGCATGTGCCCCATCGTACGCCAATCTCTTCCTGGGCTGGTGGGAGGACAACTATGTCTTTCCAGGCCATGACACTTGGTGGAGTGAGAAGGTGACATTCTGGACCAGATATATCGATGATATGTTTATAATCTGGGACGGTACGCAGAAAGATTTTTGCCGCTTTGTGGATGATCTCAATGTGAATGAGCTAGGCCTTAAATTCACCTCTGAAATCCATACACGCGAAATCAACTTTCTTGATATTACAGTGCTAAAACAGGGTGACAAATTGTCTAGCACTATCTTTAGAAAACCGACCGCGACTAACTCTATCCTCCTTTGGGGGAGTCACCATCCTTTCCCCCAGAGGAAGAGCATCCCAAGAAGCCAATATCTCAGGATACGTAGAAACTGTTCATCTATGGATTATTTTCATTCAGAATCCAATAAATTATATAACCGTCTGACCAAGAGGGGCTACCCTAAAAAAATCCTGAAAGAAGCCTTTCAACAGTCCCGCAAGACGGGAAGAGAAGGGTTACTATCCCCAAAAAGCCCCAAGATGGAGAATGGTCAATGGATCAGACTAATATCCACTTTTGACAACGCTAATCATGAGGTAAAAGCAATTCTCCATAAGTTCTGGCCTATCCTCCTGATGGATCCATATGTTGCGACTAATATAACTGAATATCCGAGCGTAACATACCGGAAGGGCAGAAGCCTACAAGACAGACTCGTACACAGTCATTATACACCTAAGGCAACATCAGGATCTTGGCTTGAGCGACGCCCCTTGGGGGTTTTTAGGTGTGGAAAGTGCTCCATATGTCCCTTTATAAAAAACTCAAAGACCGTAACTTGCTCCGTCACGAACAAAGTATACACCATACGGGACTTTGTAAATTGTAAGAACAAGGGTGTGGTATATATATATGTCAATGTCCCTGCCCGAAAGATTACATAGGCAAAACCTTTAGGGAACTGCAGAAACGGATAGGGGAACACATCTATGATATTAGAAAGAAAAACACACCCCCGTTGCGGATTATATTAATGGAAAACATGGGGGTGACCCTCAGGTTCTCAAATTCTCAGTTTTGGAAATGATCCCTCCATCCCCCAGTGGAGGAAATTGGGACAAAAAAATATTACAAAAAGAGGCTCAGTGGATTTACAGATGTAAATCCCAGAAACCCCTCGGTCTAAATGAGAGACTAAATTTTACATGTTTTATTTAAATACTGATGAAGAGCTTTGTGAAATGGTGATTTGCCCTCTTTGTGACCCTCTACCTATGCCTACCTCAGTGTTCTATACATAGTATATTTATCCCCAGCTGGTCATGGACGCTAAAATGCATCTGCGATGATAAGAGTATCATAGGTATATAAATATGTGTATACCCCCCCCCATACTTGCCTTGGAAATGGGTGGGTGCCAAGTATCTGTGGCTCCACCCTCCCCCCTTTGCCCCCCCCTTACCCTGCTTCTTTTCAGGTGAATCTCTAGGATAGGGACTCATACTAAGGAGCGCATCACTTTGCGTCACGTATATGTGTTCTCTGTACCACATCGCATATTGTTTCCTTTAACTCCATCCTAATGGATGGAATGGAGGGTTTGAATATCTTACGGAACTCCAGCTTTAAAGACTGTCCGATATCCAGACCCACCCATAAGAATGTTCCCATAGAGACGCATCAAGTCCGCGAAGGGGCGGTCCCCTGATTCCGGGATACATAGCTAAGAATGATGCACATAGTGGACCGGAGGTAACGACACAGGCTGTGTCGCACCGACCGATACAACTGCGCATGTCCGGAAATAATGTGCGTTACAAGAGACCCAGAAGAAGCGTGGCGTGCGTTCCACCGATCAAGCCGAGAGATGGGGCTGGCGCCGCGCGGCACTTTAAATAAGTCCGACTCGCCTACTGCCTCAATGCCATTTGCAGGATCGAGACAGGAGGCAGCGGGATGCGGACAGATCGAGGCCACAGTAAGTTTCTCTCCCTTGATGGGAACTGCATGAGAACTTTTCAAACAATAAGAATATAATATCTGTTTGTTGCCTTACCTGCAGATATCCGTGGCCACGGCATCCGGAGGGGCAATCTATCTGTGACCCTTCAGGAGTTTGTGCCATTTCCCATTGAAGACCACCACAAAGTAGGTCTTCATTTACTTTTTGTATATGGCATCTAGATACTTCAACTAATATCACCCCCCTGAAGAGCCCTATTTGGGCGAAACGCGTTGGGGTAAAAGCCATTTTTTGTACGTATTGGTCTGTCACAGGTTATAGGGCCAGTGAAGGGCATTTGAGGGGAGGTTCGAGGACAGGGAGACGCCACTATTAGGAGTTGTCCCTGGGCTGAGGTAACATAGGGCCAGAAGTAGGGAGAGATACCCACCTGACCCTAGGACCCTCTTACTCCGTATTCCTTTCATCAGAAAAGGTTAACCTCCACCATCTAGACCCACTAGACCCTGAATCCCAGACAGGGGACACTAACACTTTGTGTCTCTGATTCTAGAGTCATATTAAATGTGTCTGCAGCATTGGTGACTCTGTTTTTAAGAAGAACCCGTTATATTTGATTTATCCATTCAAATTATTAAAAGTTAAGTTTTAACACAAAGGATTTTCTCTGCTACAAAAAGTTTTGCCTGTACTCTAGTGGCCTACAGTAAAATTTTTAGCCGGTAACTGCCTAATGTACCTCCAGCCACATCTTCACAAGTTATTTTCTGTCAGGTGAATGCATAATTTTTGGGCCTGTACTGGCCTACAGTAAGATTTTTAGCTGGCGACCGCCTAATGTACCTCCAGCCACATCATCAGAAGTTCTTTTCTGTCAGGTAAATGCCTAATTTTTGGGGCCTGTACTCCAGTGGCCTACAATAAAATTTTCAGCATGTGCCCACATAATGTACCTCCAGCCACATCATCACAAATTCTTCTCTGTCAGGTTAATGCCGCCTAATTTTTGGGGCCCTGTACTGACCTACAGTAAAATTTTTAGCCAGTGAATGCCTAATGTACCTACAACCACATAATCGCAAGTTCTTTTCTGTCAGTTGAACGCCTAATTTTTGGGGCCTGTACTCCAGTGGCCTAAGATACAATTTTTCTAGGATCTAGCAGGGCATATTTTTGAGAGTTTCCACATAATAATGGCCCCTGATTGAAATACATATTTTTTGTGGGATTTTCTGCCAATGATTCCTCTCTGGTATGCCACTGTCCATATTGTGGGGCTATTTGTGCACTTCTAGTAAGTATTTGGTGGATGCAAATATGACAGCACTCTGCAACCAGCACTCTGACCTGCCTCTATGCTAGAAGCTATAAGAGGTCATTAGTGTACGTTTTGATGAAAAGGTAATAAGCCACTCGCCACGCCAAGGCCCCCTCTATGAGTGGCCTTAACGCTAAATCCTACCTGTTATGGGCTATGACAGCCACATAAAATCCACGGAGTGCAGGCCCAGCATGCATGCTAGGATCCATCGTGCTTATTAACCCTTTCTGGTGCTATAACAGCCTCCATTAGATCCAGGGATGCAGGTACCAACATGCATGCTGAGCCCACTGTGTACTCTTCCTGGAGCCAGATGGCTACTAGAAGGCACCATGAATGCAAGTTCAGCCCTATACTCACTCTGATTTAAACCAGCCTCTAAGCAGTGGCGTACCGCCAATATAGGCAGGGAACGCCACTGCTATGGGGCCCGCGGCACAGGGGGGCCCGGAGCGCATGGTAGGCCCCGCCCCCTACTCTGCACAAACAGTTTAAATAGACGGGCCCTCCCCTGTTTATTTACTTGTGTCACAGTGTCAGGACTCGGGAATGCAGGCTCAGGAGGACCGCAGGGCAGCAGCATTATACGTCAGCAGGCATGCTGAGCCAATGAGGAGCCGGCTCTACACACGTGCCTGCTGACATTGATTGATGCTACCAGGTCTGCGCGCTCAGAAAGAAGCATGCAGAGGTCAGGGAGAAAAAACCTCTGCATGCCATCAGCGGTGCTCCCCCTCCTCCTACGTGCCTCCTGACTGCTCCTCTCCTGCAGCCTCCATGTAGAAAGGTAAGTGACCAATCAATGTTTGTTATGTGTGTGTATATATACAGTATAGCTATTAATGCATGTGTGTATGTATATATGTGTCTCTATATATATATATATATATATATATATATATTCATATATCTATGTATGCATGTGTGTATATGTGTCCATATTTATCTATGTATGTGTGTTTATATGTGTCTATTGTGACACATTGAGAGGTTTGGTGGTAAAAAGCAGGTATTTTCCTCTCAGCCTGTGCTGCTGGGTTGATTGCAGCCAGGTGAGGGCAAATACTGGACCGGATTTTAGGTGCCGGTCCGGGTTTTTTGGGTTAATACCTAGCTGCCTTTAAAAGACAGCTGGGTTTATGCAAACTCTCTCTCTGTGTTTGGGATCTGAGCCCTGTGCTGGGCTGAAAAGCTGAGACCTGTGTGTCAGGAGAACAGGCCATGTAAAGACGGTCAGTGGACTTTTTTTGTGTTGCTGAGCATTCAGCCAGGTGTGAACTGACACCTGGGACTTGAGGTGATTTAACCTGGAAACTGCTGGTGTTCCATGGAGCTCTCAGGGCTGGAAGCAAGAGCTTACAAAGAGGCGTGCAGTCTGCCTGGAAGCCTGAGGTTGGACTTTACTGTGGCTGGGCTGTCAGCCGGGTGTGAACACGCACCTAAACCACACAGGTGAATTTGATTCAGTCTTGGACTTTTGTTTTGCCTCAAGTTTTTGCTATGTGTGTGAAGTAACACTAAGTGACTGTTTTGAGTTTTGTTTGTGCAAGTGTGAAATAAAACACTGTTTGCTGCACTACCTGGACTCTCTTTGCCTCTATACTGCACCCGCACCACTGTCTACCAGAGCAACTCCCCACATTTGGTGTCGGATGCGGGCAATTGCAGTGAGGCTGGCGGGAAGCCAAAACTTTTCGTAGCATTTTTTTTTGAGCACTGTTGTATGTCCTGGATTAAGCCTGCCAAGCTGCAACCACCAACACAGGACAAGATGGAGGAGATGATAAAGCAGCTTGTCCAGGCCAACTTAAACCAACAGCAGGCCATCGCACAACAGCAAAAGAGACATGAAGAAGCCTTACTTGTCCAACAGCAGGCCATCGCACAACAGCAAAAAAGACATGATGAGGCCGTCGCACAGCTGCTAGAGGCTAATCAGCGACAGCAGGACACGAACCAGCGGCTGCTGCAACACGTAATGGTGCTAGAAAAGTCAGGGATGCCTCAGGGAGTGCACGATGCCCGGAAAGCAGTCCGCATGGCCGTACCCAAGATGACACCGACAGATGATGTTGAAACCTACTTGGCGATGTTCGAAAAGGTGGCCGTGAGAGAGAGACTACCCCGAGACCAGTGGGCAGAGGTCGTCGCTCCGTTTCTGGCATCAGGACCCCAACAGGTTTACTTTGATTTACCGGACGACCAAGCCGCAGACTACTCTGTGGTCAAGGGTGAGATCCTGGCGAGACTGGGGGTGAATGTGTTGGTCAGGGCCCAGCGGGTACATCAGTGGGAGTTTAACCCAGCTGAGCCAGCACGACCCCAGTATTACAATTTGCTAAAACTCTTACAAAAATGGCTACCGCCTGACTTACTTAGTCCCACTGCTATGCTGGACCGTATTGTAGCTGACAAATTCTGGAGGGCATTGCCACTACCCCTCCAGCGCTGGGTTGGTCAGACATCTCCTACTAGTGCCCTGGAGATGGTGGACCTGGTCGAACGTTATGGGGCTACTTAGGAACTTGAGGGGGGAACTCTGGGGAAGGAGTAATAAAACCCAGAAAATCCCCTCCCCAGACCCTGCGGCCTGAGCTGAGAAAGACCGCACGGGATGTGCCCTTTGGGGATCGGGACTCTATAATCTGCTGGCGGTGCCATGAGCCTGGCCATGTACGGGCCAACTGTCCCCTCCTGGGTGAGCCCATGAATGTGAACTTTGGGTATCGACAGTCATTGTATGCCAGAAGGGTCGATGTGTCAGAGGTTAACCATGATGAACATTTGTGTCGGGTGGAGGTGGGAGACACTCCAGTGGCAGCTCTGCTGGATTCGGGGAGTCAGGTGACCCTGGTGAGGGCTTCCCTGGTGCGACCCACAGAGTTTACAGGCCGGAGAGTCGGGGTTTTCAGCATTCATGGAGATTTAAAAGAATACCCCACTGCTCTGTTGTCTGTAAGCACGTGTGTCGGCAGGCAGGTCCATGAGGTGGCTGTAACCACAAGTATGCCCTATGATGTGATAATAGGAAGAGACTTTCCATTGTTCCCAGCCCTGTGGCCGGCCATTGCACATCCAGTTCCCAGACAGGTAGGAAAACTTCTAGTAGTGAGGCCTAGCCCAGGTGAGGAGTTAGAACCTCAGAAACCCAAGGCAGAGGGACCCACAGTAGGTCCGGTGGGTGAGGGGAAGACAGTCCCCCTAAATAGGATAGGTAGAAAACATAGGAAGGTGGCTCAGCCAGGCCAAAGCCGGACCTGCAGTCGAGTGTCTGGGGGCCGTAGCCAAAGGGACCCGGTTTTGGTTGTTGGGCCACCTGTGGACAGTAAGGACAGCGCTAGGGGGAAGGGGACCTATAAAATAGCACAGAAAGTTGGAGACCCAAATTACAAGGTACACCAGCCAGGACTGCAAAAGCCGGAGCCGGTCTACCATGTAAATTTACGGAAACCTTGGAAGGTTAGAGAGACTAGTATTGAGAACAACCCGCGGCCGGTTTATCTAGGGAAAGAGATTCCGGTCCCTCTGTCTGCTAACAGGGAAGCGGCTGCCACAGATAAAATTACTGGCAGCCTTTCCACTAAACAGACTCAGAGAGCCAAGGAGTTTGGTAGTCGGAACACAGAGGTGTTCTGTGATTTCCCTGAATGCCCTTCCATAACTCACCGTGATATTGTCACTGAGCCCCAGGCAAAAGTCTGGTTAAAGCCGTACCAGGTGCCCGTGGCTCGGCGACAAGCCATCTCTGAAGGAATGATATGGGGTTGGCCGCAGCCTGTCACCACCTGGACAAAGAAGGAAAGTCCTGGGTCACCAGAGGGTTCGGGTGACTTCAGAACTTTAGATTTTCAGTGGAACACAGAGCAGGGCAGTTACGGGGAAATGCGAGTGCCCGGTTCTGGGTATACTGTCTGGCGTGTGTTCACCCTCTCAGGGTTGAACAAAGGGGGGGGGGGTATGTGACACAGTGAGAGGTTTGGTGGTAAAAAGCAGGTATTTTCCTCTCAGCCTGTGCTGCTGGGTTGATTGCAGCCAGGTGAGGGCAAATACTGGACCGGATTTTAGGTGCCTGTCCGGGTTTTTTGGGTTAATACCTAGCTGCCTTTAAAAGACAGCTGGGTTTATGCAAACTCTCTCTCTGTGTTTGGGGGACTACTTAAAATTGGCACTACTGAAGGCAACAGAAAAGTGCATTAGGCTTGTCAGTAAAGGCAAAAAAAGGAAGAGACCGTTGTGGTACTCAGCAGAAGTGGCCAAAATCATTAAAAACAAAAAGATGGCATTTAGCAAGTATAAAAACACCCAAAACGAGGATGACCGGGAAATCTATAAGATGAGGCAGAGAGAGGCCAAGCAAGTTATAAGAGCTTCTAAAGCTCAGGCAGAAAAGAAATTAGCTCAGTCAGTGAAAAAAGGTGATAAGACATTCTTCAGATACATAAATGAAAAAAGGAAATTAAAAAAGAATTACCAAATTAAAAACAAAAGAAGGAAGGTATATGGAAGAGGATAAAGAACTAGCTGACTGCCTCAATGAATACTTCTGTTCAGTTTTACAAAGGAAAATGAAGGAGAAGGACCTCAGTTAGGGAGGAAGACTAATGAATCCTTTGATGCATGTGTCTTTACAGAGGAAGAGGTTCTAAGTCAGCTGTCCAAAATTAATACAAATAAATCACAGGGGCCTGATGGGATACACCCAAAGCTATTAAAAGAGCTTAGAGGTGTACTAGCAAATCCATTAACAGATTTATTTAGCCAATCACTGGTAACAGGTGTCGTCCCAGAAGATTGGAAATTAGCAAACGTTGTGCCAATTCACAAGAAAGGTAGTAGAGAGGAATAAGGCAACTATAGGCCAGTAAGCCTGACATCAATAGTGGGGAAATTAATGGAAACCATACTCAAGGAGAGGATTGAGGAACATCTAAAAAACCATGGGTTGATTGATAAAAAACAGCATGGGTTTACTTCAGGGAGATCATGTCAAACTAATCTTATTGACTTTTTTGATTGGGTGACTAAAATAATAGATGGCGGAGGTGCAGTAGACATCGTTTATCTGGACTTTAGTAAGACATTTGATACTGTCCCACATAGAAGGCTTATTAATAAACTGCAGTCTTTGAGCTTGAGCTCACATATTGTTGAATGGATTAGGCAGTGGCTGAAGGACAGAAAACAGAGGGTTGTAGTCAATGGAGTATATTCAGACCATGGTATTGTTACCAGTGGGGTACCTCAGGGATCTGTTCTGGGACCCATATTGTTTAATAGGTTATTGAGTGTGTAGATAGTCTACACCCCAGGATGGGTACCTCTTGGCGCACAAGGACGACCCTGAAGCAATTGTTTGCGATGGCGATTTTTATTGACTACGCGTTTCGGGGTGTAAGTCCCCCTTTTTCAAGTCTGGAATGCCGTGCTGTTAGGTATATCGTAGGCCTCAGGGATAACTGCTGGGGATGATGAATGTGTGCGCTCTCCTGGGACTGCAGAACGCTAACAGTGCGGCTCCGTTTATATTATTTAGATATTGTTTAATATCTTTATCAGCGAAATTGCAGAAGGCCTCAATGGTAAGGTGTGTCTTTTTGCTGATGACACAAAGATTTGTAACAGGGTTGATGTTCGTGGAGGGATACACCAAATGGAAAAGGATTTAGGAAAACTAGAGGAATGGTCAAAAATCTGGCAACTAAAATTTAATGTCGATAAGTGCAAGATAATGCACCTGGGGCGTAAAAACGCAAGAGCAGAATATAAAATCAGTGATACAGTACTAACCTCAGTATCTGAGGAAAGGGATTTAGGGGTCATTATATCAGACGACCTAAAGGTGGGCAGACAATGTCATAGAGCAGCAGGTAATGCCAGCAGAATGCTTGGGTGTATAGGGAGAGGCATTAACAGTAGAAAGAGGGAGGTGCTCGTGCCGCTCTACAGAGCACTAGTGAGACCTCATTTGGAGTATTGTGTGCAGTACTGGAGACCATATCTGCAGAAGGATATTGAAACTTTGGAGAGAGTTCAGAGAAGAGCTACTAAACTAGTACATGGATTGCAGGACAAAACTTACCAGGAAAGGTTAAAGGACCTTAACATGTATAGCTTGGAAGTAAGAAGAGACAGAGGGGATATGATAGAAACTTTTAAATACATAAAGGGAATCATCACGGTAAAAGAGGAGAGAATATTTAAAAGAAGAAAAACTGCTACAAGAGGACATAGTTTTAAATTAGAGGGGCAAAGGTTTAAAAGTAATATCAGGAAGAATTACTTTACTGAGAGAGTAGTGGACGCATGGAATAGCCTTCCTGCAGAAGTGGTAGCTGCAAATACAGTGAAGGAGTTTAAGCATACATGGGATAGGCATAAGGCCATCCTTCATATAAGATAGGGCCTGGGGCTATCCATAGTATTCAGCATATTGGGCAGACTAGATGGGCCAAATGGTTCTTATCTGCCGACACATTATATGTTTCTATGTTTCTATGTTTCTATGTTTAGGATCTGAGCCCTGTGCTGGGCTGAAAAGCTGAGACCTGTGTGTCAGGAGAACAGGCCATGTAAAGACGGTCAGTGGACTTTTTTTGTGTTGCTGAGCATTCAGCCAGGTGTGAACTGACACCTGGGACTTGAGGTGATTTAACCCCTTAAGGACCGGTCTCATTTTCACCTTAGGACCAGGCCATTTTTTCAAAATCTGACCACTGTCACTTTAAGTGTGAATAACTTTAAAACGCTTTTACTTACCTAGGCCGTTCTGAGATTGTTTTTTCGCCACATATTGTACTTCATGACACTACTAAAATTGGGTCAAAAAAGTTTATTTTTTTGCATAAAAAATACAAATTTTACCAAAAAATTTGCAAAATTTAGCAAATTTTAAAGTTTCAGTTTCTCCACTTCTATGATACATAGTAATACCCCCCAAAAAAGTGATGACTTTACATTCCCCATATGTCTACTTCAGGTTTGAAGTATTTTGCAAATGCTATTTTATTTTTTGGGGATGTTACATACCTTAGAAGTTTGGAAGCAAATTTTGAAATTTTTCAAATCCCACTTTTTATGGACCAGTCCAGGTTTGAGGTCACTTTGTGAGGCTTACATAATAGAAACCACCCAAAATGACGCCATTTTAGAAACTACACCCCTTAAGGTATTCAAAACTGATTGTACAAACTTTGTTAACCCTTCAGGTGTTTCACAACAGTTCATGGAAAATGGAGATAAAATTTCTGAATTTCGATTTTTTGGAAAATTTTCCATTATAATCCATTTTTTCCAGTAATAAAGTAAGGGTTACCTGCCAAACAAAACTCAATGTGGGTTGCCCTGTTTCTCTAGTTTGTAGAAACACCCCATATGTGGTCCTAAACTACTGTTTGGCCAAACGGGAGGACATTGAAGGAGGGAATGCCATATGGGTTTTGAATGGCAGATTTTGCGGGACTGGTTTTTTAACACCATGTCCTATTGCAAGCCCCCTGATGCACCCTAGCATAGAAATTCCAAAAAAGTGACTCCATCTAAGAAAGTACACCCCTCAAGGTATTCAAAGCTGGGTTTACAAACTCTGTTAACCCTTTAGGTGTTCCACAACAGTTCATGGAAGATGGAGAAACAATTTTGGAATTTCGATTTTTTGGAAAAATTTCCATTATAATCCATTTTTTCCAGTATTAAAGTAAGGGTTACCTGCCAAACAAAACTCAATGTGGGTTGCCCTGTTTCTCTAGTTTGTAGAAACACCCCATATGTGGTCCTAAACTACTGTTTGGCCAAACAGGAGGACATTGAAGGAGGGGAATGCCATATGGGTTTTGAATGGCAGATTTTGCGGGACTGGTTTTTTTAACACCATGTCCTATTGCAAGCCCCCTGATGCACCCTAGCATAGAAATTCCAAAAAAGTGACTCCATCTAAGAAAGTACACCCCTCAAGGTATTCAAAGCTGGGTTTACAAACTCTGTTAACCCTTTAGGTGTTCCACAACAGTTCATGGAAGATGGAGAAACAATTTTGGAATTTCGATTTTTTGGAAAATTTTCCATTATAATCCATTTTTTCCAGTAATAAAGTAAGGGTTACCTGCCAAACAAAACTCAATATGGGTTGCCCTGTTTCTCTAGTTTGTAGAAACACCCCATATGTGGTCCTAAACTACTGTTTGGCCAAACGGGAGGACATTGAAGGAGGGAACGCCATATGGGTTTTGAATGGCAGATTTTGCGGGACTGTTTTTTAACACCATGTCCTATTGCAAGCCCCCTGATGCACCCTAGCATATAAATTCCAAAAAGTGACTCCATCTAAGAAAGTACACCCCTCAAGGTATTCAAAGCTGGGTTTACAAACTCTGTTAACCCTTTAGGTGTTCCACAACAGTTCATGGAAGATGGAGAAACAATTTTGGAATTTCGATTTTTGGAAAATTTTCCATTATAATCCATTTTTCCAGTAATAAAGTAAGGGTTACCTGCCAAACAAAACTCAATGTGGGTTGCCCTGTTTCTCTAGTTTGCATAAACACCCCATATGTGGTCCTAAACTACTGTTTGGCCAAACAGGAGGACATTGAAGAATGGGAACGCCATATGGTTTTTGGAAGGCAGATTTTGCAGGACTGGTTTATTTACACCATGTACCCTTTCAAGCCCCCTGCTGCACCCCTTGAGTAGAAACTCCATAAAAGTGACCCATCTAGGAAACTACAGGATATGGTGGTTGTTGTTTTGGACTATTTTAGGGTAAATATGATTTTTGGTTGCTCTATATTACACTTTTTTGAGGCAAGATAACAAAAAATGGAAATTCTAAAATTCTTTCTAAATTCGCCATTAAGTTTTGTGGAACACCTAAAGGGTTAACAAAGTTGGTAAAGTAATTTTTGAATACCTTGAGGGGTGTAGTTTTTAGATGGGGTCACTTTTTGGAGTTTCTAGTCTAGGCTACATCAGGGGGCTTCTAATGGGACATGGTATAAAAATAAAAATCTGCCTTCCAGAAACCATGTGGCGTTCCCTTCGTTCTATGCCCTGCATTGTGGCTATACAGCAGTTTACGACCACATAAGGGATGTTTCTGAAAACTACAGAATCAGGGCAATAACTATTTAGTTTTGTTTGACTGTTAACCCTTGCTTTATTACCGGAAAATATGGATTAAAACGGAAATTTGCCAAAACATGGTTGTTTTGGCACCGTTTTATTTTATTTTTTAACGCCGTTCATCCGAGAGGCTGGGTCTAATGTTATTTTTGTAGGGCAGAGTATTACGGACGCGTAGATACCTAATATGTCTACTTTTTTGATGTATTTAGATTTTACACTATTTTATCATTTTAGGAAGAAAAATAAATAATTTTACTATCTCCATAGCCTGGGATCTATTTTTTTTTGTTGTTGTGGTAACTATCTAATGTAAGGGCTCATTTTTTGCGTGAGGAGATGGCGGTTTTATTGGCACTATTTTGGGGGCATATGACTTTTTGATCGCACACTATTACACTTTTTATGATGTAAGGTAACAAAAAAATGGCTTTTTTAACTTTTTTTTTTTTTTTGACAGCGTTTATTTGAGGGGTTAGGTCAAATGTTATTTTTATAGAGCACATTATTACGGACGTGGCAATACCTAATATGACTACTTTTATAAAAGTTGGCTTCAGCATGACATCATTAACCAACTTTGGAAAAAAATAAAAATTTGTACCTCCACATACTGGAAGCCATAATTTTTTTATTTTTTTGGGCGACTGTCTTATCTAGGGGCTCATTTTTTGCGGGATGAGATGGCAGTTTGATTGGCTCTATTTGGGGGCATTTGATTTTTTTATGACGTGCTATTATAATTTCTGGGATCTAAGGTGACAAATTTTTTTTTTAACATGGTTTTTATTTTTTTTAAAAGGGTGTTTATCTGAGGGGTTAGGTAATATTTTATTATTATACATAAGATTGTTACGGACGCGACGATGCCCAATATGTATGGCTCCCAGACTTTGGATACACTAAAACAACATTTAAAAAAACTTATATACAATAAAATAATTTATGGAAAAAAAAAGTTGTTTCCGTGTTTCCAAAGTCTGAGAGCCATAATGTTATGTTTTTCTAGGGGACTGTAGGGAATTATAATAATTTAGTACTCCATGGAAGTGTGATACTCCCTGAAGCAACCATCAATGCAGAGGCCCGGATGATCGGGGCACGTGTCACACTGAGTGGTGGTGTATTTCTGGATCCCCTCTTGCGACACACTCTGCACTTTTTTGGGATCGTCCCTTTTTTCCAGTATGGGGACCACACCTGGAAAATGTTGGCCAGGGACGACCCGGGCGCCTCAATTCCCGAGGTACTCCGACCTGCTCTTTCCCGGTCTGAAAAGATCAGGTCCTTGAGGACTGCCTCATAGAACTGGAGGAAAGTCTCTGTGCTGCCAGCGCATCGGGATAGTACAAAAGCGTTGTACATGGCAACCTGTACCAAGTAGACCGCAACTTTTTTGTACCATGCCCGGGTTTTGCGCATGGCATTATATGGTGTGAGGACTTGATCAGATAGATCAACTCCTCCCATATACCGATTGTAGTCGACGATACAATCGGGTTTGAGGACCGTTGCCGCGGTTCCTCGCACAGAGACTGGGGTGATGCCATTACCATGGATTGTGGTCAGCATAAGGACATCCCTCTTGTCCTTATATCTGACCAGCAACAGGTTGTCGCTGGTAAGGGCACGGGTCTCACCCTGGGGATAGGTACCTGGAGGGGTGGGTAGGGAGGCCGCGATGATTTTTCCGCACGGTCCCACAAGCGAACGTGGATCTGGCGGAGAGGGCCTGGAACAAGGGAATACTGGTATAAAAGTTATCCACGTACAGGTGGTAACCCTTATCCAGCAGTGGGTGCACAAGGTCCCACACAAGTTTCCCGCTAACACCCAGAGTGGGGGACATTCTGGGGGTTGAATACGGGAATCTCGTCCCTCGTAGAACACGAAATTTGTAAGTGTACCCTGAGGTACTCTCACAAATTTTGTATAGTTTCACGCCATACCTCGCTCGCTTGCTGGGAATGTATTGATGGAAAATGAGTCTCCCTTGAAAGCAACGAGAGACTCATCAACCGCGACCTCCCTTCCAGGTACGTAGGCCTGCGCAAATGCGGCCCCAAAGTGATCTATGATCGGCCGTATCTTGTACAGCCGGTCATAGGCAGGATCACCTCGGGGACATGCTGCATTATTTGCATAATGCAGACATTTCCGTATGGCTCAAACCGGGTACGTGCCATAGCCATACTGTACAGTGGGGTCTGATAGAGGACGCCCCCACTCCAGTAATGCCTGGCACTTGGTTTTTGACCAGGCCCATGTGCAGCACGAGGCCCCAAAACGTCCTCATTTCGGCTGCACTGACTGGCGCCCAGCCACCGGGCTTGGCCAAAAAGAGCCTAGGTGCTGAGCGACGAACTGTTGGGCGTACAGATTCGTCTGCTCCACCATCAGATTCACAAGTGGGTTACTGAAAAAAACTAAAATAGTCTATTTCAGTAAATCCCACTGTGGGAATCTGGATTCCTGGATTGCCAACAAATTCAGGAATCGCAGGCTGATAGTCCACTGGGATGCACCAGACTCGTTCACCTGAAGGGGGCTCAGGTGCACTTGGCTGGTGGGTCGGAAAACTAGTACGAGTCCCAGGGCTGCTCGTACTAGTGCTGGCCACGGGTCCCTAGCATGTAGGGACCCTGGCTCCGCCTGGCGGCGTCTCCGCCGCCTTGAGGGCTCATCATCATCAGATGATGATGAGGAGGATGCGGATGACAGGAGGAATGTGGGGTCATCCTCATCCTCACTGGCGCCTCGGTGTCGGAGAGCATCTGGGCGTATGCCTCCTCCACCGTGAACAGCCGGCGGTCCATGGGTGTGTGTGTTGTGCGTGTGTGTAAACAAAACTTTATTCAAGTGTGCGTGTGTGTGGGGCCAGGTGTTCGCGCACTAAACTAACTAAAAAAAGTGTAAAAAAAATAAAAACTGCCTGACTAGCTGATAGCGGTGATCAGCAGTGGGGTGAGCGATGCACTAACAGTGGCTGGTCGCTAAGAGCGCCGACCACAGTCAGCGCACGCAAAAAATGCCCCACAAAAAATGTGGTGGGGGAAGGGGGGTTTCACCCCTGGGGGGGGGTCTAGGGTCACACAACTAAGTGCTGTGGACCCCAGACACCCAGGTGCACTTACTTAGATGCTTCTGCTGCTGCTGGGGCTGGCTGGGGCTGGAACGCTGGATGTCTGGGGCTGTGGATGGCTGGGGCTGTCGGTGGCTGGGTGAGCTGCTGGGGCTGATCGGGGGTCTGCTGGGTGGGATGGGGTCCTTCTGGGGTCTTCCTGGGGTCCTCCTGGGGTCCTTCTGGGGTGCGATAGGTCCGGCTAGGGCGACGGGCGTCTGGATCCTACGGCGTCAGGACAGGCAGTGTGCAGGGGGGAGAAGCTCCGGCGGTTAGCGTCTGCCGCCGCCCCCCTGCACAGCCAATCAGGGCGATTTGTGGCCAACAGTAAGGATGGTGATTGGTGGTGCATTATAGCACCACTGATCACCATCCTGTTCCGGGTTATCGGGTCACCTGAGACCCGAATGACCCGGAACCGCAGAAAACCGCAGGTCTGAATTGACCTGCGGTTTTCTGCGATCGCCGACATGGGGGGGTCACAGGACCCCCTGGGCATTGTGCCAAGATGCCTGCTGATTGATTTCAGCAGGCATCTTGTTCCGATCACCGCCACGTGCGCAGCGGTGATCGGAAATTCACAGGGCGTACATGTACACCGTTGGTCCTTAAGTACCAGGACGCAAGGGCGTACATGTACGCCCTTCGTCCTTAAGGGGTTAACCTGGAAACTGCTGGTGTTCCGTGGAGCTCTCAGGGCTGGAAGCAAGAGCTTACAAAGAGGCGTGCAGTCTGCCTGGAAGCCTGAGGTTGGACTTTCCTGTGGCTGGGCTGTCAGCCGGGTGTGAACACGCACCTAAACCACACAGGTGAATTTGATTCAGTCTTGGACTTTTGTTTTGCCTCAAGTTTTTGCTATGTGTGTGAAGTAACACTAAGTTACTGTTTTGAGTTTTGTTTGTGCAAGTGTGAAATAAAACACTGTTTGCTGCACTACCTGGACTCTCTTTGCCTCGATACTGCACCCGCACCACTGTCTACCAGAGCAACTCCCCACACTATATATATCTATGTATGGGTGTTGTGTGTATGTATATATATATATATATATATATATATATATATATATATATATGATATATATATATATATATATATATATATATATATATATATCTATGTATCTGTATGAATGCATGTGTCTATATATATATATATATATATATATATATATTTATAATATGTGTATCTATTGTCTATGCCTATGCATGTATTTGTCTTTCTGTCTTTCTCTCTCTCTCTCTCCAAAAAAAAAAAAATATATATATATATATATATATATATATATATGAAATATGTTGGTGATCCTATTTATTATATGTGTGTGTGTCTGTGTTCCTGTGTGTGTGTGTGTGTCTGTGTCCCTGTCTGTGTGTCACTATCATCATGCCCAGAGTGTTCCTATGTCTTCACGCAGCTACATCAGGACATTCTGTGCAGGGCAAGAAGAAGAAGGAAGAGGAGGCAGCGCTGCCAGCATGGAGTCCGTGGGAGGCACACTAATGACGTAGGTAACACTACTACATGATCTACACTAGTGTTATCTGTGGTTTTACATAGGACTGCATATAACACTACCACATTATCAGCACTAGTGTTATCTGTGGTTTTACATAGGACTGCAGATAACACTACCACATGAGCTACACTAGTGTTATCTGTGGTTTTACATAAGACTGCAGATAACACTACCACATTATCAGCACTAGTGTTATCTGTGGTTTTACATAGGACTGCAGATAACACTACCACATGAGCTACACTAGTGTTATCTGGGGTTTTACATAGGATTGCAGATAACACTACCACATTATCAGCACTAGTGTTATCTGTGGTTTTACATAGGACTGCAGATAACACTACCACATGAGCTACACTAGTGTTATCTGTGGTTTTACATAGGACTGCAGGTAACACTACTACATTTTCGGCAATCAGAGTGCCATCACTGTGTTATGTGTAGGAACGTATGTATACATTTCCTTATTGAAAAATGGGAGTGTGGCAGGGGAGGAGCCAGGACAGGAGGTGAGATGGGCCAGGGGTGGGTAGTGGGCGGGGTTAGGGGGCCCAATCAGAATCTTGCTATGGGGCCCAGTGACTTCTATGTATGCCCCTGCCTCTAAGGCAGACAAACTAGTCAGGTGTGCACGACTGAAAAGGAGGCTGCCACACCTCCAACATATACTAAACGGAAACACAAGATGGGGTCAGTCAGCACGTCCCTGTATGCAAGTGCACGTAGCTATGGCAAAATACACAAACACAAAAATGCAACAGCACTCTGCAACCAGCACTCTGCCCTGTTTCTATGCTAGAAGCTATAAGAGGTCGTTAGTGTACGTTTTGATCAAAAGGCAATAAGCCACTCGCCACGCCAAGGCCCCATTTTTGTGTTTGTGTATTTTACCATAGCTACGTGCACCTGCATACAGGGGCGTGCTGACTGACCCCCCTTGTGTGGCTGCAAATATGACCTGAAGGTTTTTCAGGTCCACCTGACTTTAAAGTCAATGGGGCCTGCTGTGTACATGCGGTTTGCAAACATTTGATTGCAAATGCGCGTCCGCGAACCGTCCCGGCCGATGTTCGTCCATCACTAGTGATGACATTTATGCTGCCTGCACACCTACGTTGAACAGTAGGCAGGCCAGTCCTTGAGCCTCTCTGTATCTGGTAGAGTTCAAGCCAGCCCCCTGGGTAAATGTAGTTCCAGGCACCAGCAACTTGGCCAGGTTATGGCAATGCCGCCTCTGCTGGGATTTCTGCGCCAATGTCCTCCAGTGCCTCCTCATCCCCCACCTTGTCCTCACCCTCTTGTCTAGGCACAGTTCACAGTGGTCCTCCAGCATATCACCTATGATATTAACTTCCTGTTTGTGGCACATTAGTATATGTGAGGGGGGAAACTTTTCAAGATGGGTGGTGACCATGGCGGCGATTTTGAAGTCAGCCATTTTGAATCCAAGAGGGTCATGTGACACATGAAACTTATTGGGAATTTCACAAGAAAAACAATGGTGTGCTTGGTTTTAACGTAACTTTATTCTTTCATGAGTTATTTACAAGTTTCTCTTTGTTTACAGCCATTGACATGTCGCCGAGGTTAACATGTGAGGAGCGGATAGAAATTGTGTTGATGTCTGGTGAACGCAGTAACCGGGTCATTGCAGCAGATTTCAATGCAAGACACCCTACGAGACCACCCATCTCCCATGCTACAGTTAGCAAACTGCTTGCTAAGTTTCATGAAACTCGTTCAGTGTTGGATTTGCCAAAATGTGGACGCATGAAATCTGTCACGAATGAAGAAACATCAGTGGCTGTCCTAGCTTCATTCAGCAAGAGCCCACAGCGTAGCACTCGCCGCATGTCACTGGAGAGTGGCATTAGTCGAACATCCCTTTGGTGGATATTAGCTACTCACAAATGGCACCCTTACAAACTACAGCTACTGCAGCATATTAACGAGGATGACCCAAATCGGCGCACTGAATTTGCAGAATGGGCAAAACAAAAATTGGAACAGGACCCTCAGTTTACGCAGAAGATTTTGTTCAGTAATGAGGAAAACTTTTATGTGAATGGTGAAGTTAACAAACAAAACCACCGCTATTGGTCTGACACCAACCCACATTGGATAGATCCCTCCAAGACTGTTGGAACAAAAAAATTGATGGTATGGTGTAGTATAGGGGGTACAAAGATAGTGGGGCCATTTTTCATGAATGGAAACCTCAAGGCCACTGGATATGCGAAATTGCTACATGATGATGTGTTTCCCTCTTTATGCACTGAAGCTGGCACATTCCCTGAGTTTTTCCAGCAAGATGGTGCACCACCACATTATGGGTGTCAGGTCCGAGCATTCCTAGATGAACAGTTTCCTGGAAAGTGGATTGGTCGTCGTGGGCCATTTGAATGGCCCCCAAGGTCTCCCGATCTGACCCCCTTAGACTTTTATCTTTGGGGTCATCTGAAGGCAATTGTCTATGCTGTGAAGATACGAGATGTGCAGCACCTGAAACTACGGATACTGGAAGCCTGTGCTAGCATTTCTCCTGCGGTGTTGCTATCAGTGTGTGAAGAGTGGGAGAAGAGGGTTGCATTGACAATCCAACACAATGGGCAGCACATTGAACACATTTTATAAGTGGTCAGAAACTTGTAAATAACTCATGAAAGAATAAAGTTACGTTAAAACCAAGCACACCATTGTTTTTCTTGTGAAATTCCCAATAAGTTTGATGTGTCACATGACCCTCTTCCTATTGAAAAAACAAAAGTTGGATTCAAGATGGCGTACTTCAAAATGGCCGCCATGGTCACCACCCATCTTGAAAAGTTTCCCCCCTCACATATACTAATGTGCCAAAAACAGGAAGTTAATATCACCAAACATTCCCATTTTATTAAGGTGTATCCATATAAATGGCCCAACCTGTACTACGTTTTCTCCTGTTGGACCTTCACGCTCCATATGTTAGACCCTGTATGAGTAAAGGAAGGCAGTCAACGATTTCTTAAAGTGCAGACAAACAGGTCTACTGCCTTGTGTGACTTCCACTTTACCCAGGGCAGGTCATGCGTGACACATGCTAGTTGCTCAGGCCCTTTAAGGAGGCCACTTTATTTGTGGCAGAACTACAGGATGAATGATGTCATTCCACTCCTTCATGTCCTGGAGGAGATGCTGACAAATCTGATTGGTGAGGGGACAGAATACGTGGTACCTCCATTACTTGTCAATCTGAGGCCTGAGGAGGATAAACTGGCAGTGGAGATGGAGGAGGAGGACATAATCACGCAGAACTTGTATACACACCTGGCTGCTTCCTCTACTGCCGTTTCTACAATGGGACTTTTTGGTCTACTGATATGTACATGTTAAATTTTTTAAACGGTATGCATGCTATCACACTGCTGTTTTTGGGTTCTGCTACTACTGCGTTCTGCCACAATTTGTGCTTATGACACTGCTGCTGCTCCTCACTGTGTCAAGGGGCCACTATTGCCCCTGTTGCTTCCACTGTTGTTGGCCCCCATTTCCACTGTATTATGGGGCCACTATTGTCACTGTTACTGCCTCTGCTGCTGCTGCCACCATCCCCACTGTCATGGTGCCACTATTGTCACTGTTACTGCCACTGATGGTTCCACAGTCACAAGTCTGTCATGGGACCATTACTGTCACTGGTACTGCCACTGCTGCCACCCTCCCTACTCTGTTATTGGGACACTATTGTCACTGTTACTGCCACTGCTGCTGTCACCCTCCCCACTCTGTCATGGAGCAACTACTGTCACTGGTACTGCCACTGCTGCCACCATCCCCACTCTGTCATGGGGCCGCTACTTAAATCTTGGGGAACTGCATGGTTAAATACATGGCATTAAATTAGACCTGATGGTAACAAAGACCTGTAGTACTGATGCACAGTAAATTTACAGCTACCTAAAGGGATTAAAAAGCATGTGTTTGGACTGCCACAACATTCATTGAAATAACGTATTTTTTCGCCATTATCTTATTGGTGCTACAGTACCTCCATTTCTTTATTTTGTTCCACTAAGGAGCCATTTGGACACAGCTTCTGAAAGAGTGTGCACCATTTTTTTTTTTTTTGCTGTACTGAAGAGCGCTGTATGCTTTTCTTTTTGTTTACCAGAAGGGATTAGCTAGGAATTTTGGTGCACTGCTCATTGATGTAGATGGTAATAAATTACACCTGTAATATTGATGGCACAGCACTGTACCTACAGAACGGGTTAACTATGAATGTGGGTGCACTAGAACATAATGCACACAGCGATACACTCTCCCTGCAATCTCGCTGCTGTTTGTTTCAAGCCTTCACAGTAAAATTGGGCCTCCAAGTGGGATGAATATGATCAAGCAGAGGGCCTGGGTATACCTGATTTATTGCAATTCATGACAAATTAATTCGTAATGATTCAAATTTCTTGTTCAAGTTTGGTGAATCTGCAGAGTTTTTCAAAACTGCTCTCATATCTAACAATGACCTGACCAGAATCTAAGTTAGTTCATATCTTTATGCACAGCTCCTGGGCAGACACCCTAAAAGTGTGTCATGATAAGGGAACTACTTAATCCCGATGCTGTACTATTATTAATTAATTATCAAATTATTTAAATATTTACAAAGTATATGACATAAATATTACACTATTTGGCAGTATGTTTTAAGCATATACAAAGAAAATTGGTTATATATTGAAAAATTTAAACAGATAAGTAGGTGCTGTTTCTGAATTATTAATGATAAGTATCTTATTATGTATGGCTTGTTGCTTAAATTAGCATTTTTGCTGAAAGTAGTGGTATGTAGCGATTTTATGTTCCCAGAGGAGATTTTACACTTTGGAGAAACTGCCAACAATAAACCTGGCACAAATGACAAGAGATAAAAGAAATCAGGGCTTGTCATTCTGATTGCTGTCGTTTCACTTTCTTCATCACGATTTGGGCTTCCTCCAACTCACTGAAGCAGCAAAGTTAACCTCGTAGATCTGTCGTTCTAGAAACCATGATAGATCTCAATGGAAAATTAAATCTAATATGTCATAAAATAATCAAATTTAATAATAATAATCATGTTGCTCCAGAATTATGGTAAAAAATAATTGGGTTTTAATTTGAGTCAAATATATCAATTGTTTTCTCCTTATTTTTTCTCCAGAAAGAATGAAACATGTCAGAAAAGTGTTTTGAATGTTAAAGTGGGCTAGGCTACCAAATTGGCATATATTGTGACTTAAAAGGCGTAACATGTAACGGTAGATTAAGGTTGCATCTGTCATAGTGTAAATAGTTAAAAAGGTGCACAGCAGATCACAGAGATGCGATTTTTATTAAAAAGTCTGGAATTTTAGCAATTAAGCGGGTCACTTATTAAGACCGGCGTTTTAAATACTAGTCTTAATAAACCCCTATACCTGACAGTGGATCTGCCCGAGTTATGAAGTGGCGCCATACCTGAAGAGAGTAGGGAAAAGTCGCACTAACCGTTGCGCCTCAGTCTGCACCTGAAATATAGGTGTATTTCAGCTTCATAAATGACACCCTAAATATCTCACATTGGCCCTAAAGTATTTGCACATTCAAAATCAGTTGAACACATATGCATTGTTGCAAATACATGTCTCATTTTAACTCTTCCATGTAGAAAATGTTGCACTTGTTTCTAAAATTATGGTTTATTAGCCTACAATTACAAAAGACATTTTAAAAATAGCATGTACTTTTTCATAAATCAGGTGAAACAAATCAGCACTTTTGATTCATGATGTAAGGATTTTTCTGGTGCAAAATACTCCATTGTTGATAAATGTAGCAGCTACAGTAAGTAATAAATGTTGTGACTCTGTAATACTGGAAACGTTAACTGGGCATCATAGCGCCCTGCTGCTTAATATTGTTTTACAGCACTGCATTTCCTGGGGTGATTCCTACGAAGACCGGCATTTTCAGGGAGTTTGTATGTTTTTCACATGTTTGTGTGGGTTTTCTCCAGACTGTAAAAGGCATACTGACTTCTATGAAATTGACGCTAGTATGTATGTACAGTATATGACATACAGTAGGAGATTTAGATTGTGAACACTGTAAGGTACATCAACTGATACAGGCTTGGACTGACCCACAGGGGAACAGGGGAATTCTCTGGTCGGCCCCTGAGCAAGGTGGGCCCCTAGTTACCCACACCCTGCACAAGTGGCACATGGCACATTAGACTGCACTTCATATGAATGGGCTGTGTACAGCTCCTCAACCAGCCTAAATGTCCATATAAAAAACTGGGTAGAATATTTAAGAAACTATCCAGTTTATTATTATAGGTGGCTTATATGACTTATAGGTAGAGAGGAAGGCCAGCCAATATGTTCCTTTCCCAGGGACCCACTTTCTCAAAGTTTCTACAGGGACACCATTCCCTCTTTTTTCTGTGAACTACCTCTGTGCTAAATATCTGACAGGGAAAATCTATTCATTAAATCCATCTGTTAGATTCTAGGGGGACAAATACCCTTTTTTTGGCGGTCAAGTACTCCTGTGGCCTACAGTGCATACGTGTCAGTGAAAATAATTCGATTACGTTAGTCTGTCACATATTTGTGTGACCCAAAGCGAGTTTTACTCTTTCTGACAACGGCACTGCATATCTGACAGTCAAATGAAACCAGTAAATACTGCTGTTACATTGTAGTTTGAAAAAAAGCACACTTTTTGCGCAAGATAGTCAATTTTCGGCCTGCACTGCATTTCCAGGGGTGAAATTTAATCAATAAATCCAGCTCTTAGATTGTGGGTGGACATTTCCACTGATATCAGACCAGTCATTCACAAGTGGCTTGGAGGGTGTGTTCCTGCTGCACTGCATACCTGACTTGGAAATATATTCTGTAAATTTCGACGGCATTTAGATTGCTTGATGATCTATACCCCTTACAAGCGCACGCTGGTAGAGGCGCTGCTGATAGCATTCCCACCTGACACCAGGGCCTCAGTGGAAGCACAAGGCGAAGGCAGAGGAGGAGAAAGAAGTCACCAACGCAGCTGGGGCACCGCCAGCACCTCAGAAGGCAGGGTTAGCATGGGCGAAATGTGAAAAAGCTTTGTCAGCACGCCACAAGAACCAGCACCACCAGCTAATATGGAACGTCTTAGCAGGAGGCAGCATTTCAGCAACATGGTGGAACAGTATGTGTGGACACGCCTACATGTACTGGCTGATGGGTCTTCCCCATTCAACTTCTGGGTCTCCAAATTGGGCACATGGCCTGAGCTTGCCAATTACACCTTGGAGGTGCTGGCCTGCCCTGCAGCCAATGTATTATCTGAACGTGTGTTTAGCACAGCAGGGGGCATTATCACAGACAAGTGCAGCCGTCTGACCACAGGCAATGTGGACAAGCTCACACTCATTAAAATGAACCAGGCATAGATCCCACAGGACTTGTCTGTACCTTGTGCAGAATAGACATGTATACTGGCTCACCCAGCCTTTGTTATACTCCAGCGCACTTTCTCTTTGTTTTCTTTTCCATATTTCCCAATGTTTTGGGGTCTACCCAAATAAAAAAAGAGAAAAAGTTAAAAACAAAAAACAGTGTTGTTGGCGACTACCTCCTCCACCACGGCTTCCACCTACACCGCCATATCCACCACCTCCTCAACCTCCTCCTCCATATGGACCTCCTCCTCCTAGTTCAAGATTATTATTTTTAATTTTTATTTATTTTATTTTAAGTCATTTCACTATCCACATTTGTTTGCAGGGCACTTGTCATGCTCTTACCCACATTTTGATGCCTTTTGCAGCCCTCTAGCCCTGTTTTATTACTCTTTTAAAGCCATTTTAGTGCCCCAAAGTTCGGGTCCCCATTGACTTGAATGGGGTTCGGGGTCAAGTACGGGTCCCGAACTCAAACTTTGCTACAAAGTTCGGCCGAACCCGGCGAACCTGAACTTCCAGGTGTTCGCTCAACTCTAACCACTTGATGTTCGCCTCCAATTTTTTTTCAATGGGAGACAATGCTATAGATCATGTCGCAGTTTAAAGCCGTGACCGTGCCAAAAAGGGATATGTCCCTTTCTGGCACAGTGTCCATACAGATGATGCTTGAAGTGGGACTCCATTCAATGGGGCTAAACCACAAACAGATCAGTGGCATCTAATGTAAACAACTGTGTCAAAATCTGCAATGTGAGCACACCCTTACTTTTAGTAGATGTGAGCCAATGTGTTTTACATGTCGCGGTCGGCTAATTGAACATGCAGGAGCGAGGGAGCTTGGACTCAGGAGCTCCTCTTTTCTTTGAAGCCAGCCACTGCACTTCTATGCTGGGAGGTGGTACAGAACGCATTATACTTGCAAAGTGAAGGGGGCGCTGTTTACTTACTATCTTTCTTCAGCTTCATTTCTTCTTTACTGTTCTCTGTCACTGATGCTGCATTGCTAATGGTGTGCCTTAAGAGGCCTCCCATGGGCAATTCCAACATGGCACATGCCACAAACTCTCAGGGTTCATAGAACAGGGGACCCGCTGCCTTGTGCTGTAGAAAATAGAAGATTCCTGGCGCCCCTCCCCACACAGCACCACAGTCTGCTATATGCAGCACTTTTCTGAGTTCACGTAGACCTGGATGGATAACAGCAAAGTTATGTCCAAAGACTGACAGCCCCCAATAGGTACATATGTACTATGCTGACTGCTGTGTCCACTAAGCAAGTGTACAGTTAGTGTAACTGTATATATACTATGTGTAGGTGTGCCCATCTCATATCTATCTAATCTATCTACTGTATCTATCTACTGTATCTATCTATCTATCTATCTATCTATCTATCTATCTATCTATCTATCTCTTAATCTATCTATTGTATACTGTATATCTATATACTACATCTTTTGCTCCCCAGTAAGCAGTACTTTCAGACCCATTTAACTCATTACTGACCTCTATGCGACATGTGTGATGAAAGTTGGGTCTTCAAACATGGTGCTCGCTCAGAAGCTGAGCAGGCGCCATAGCTGCTGGGTTTATGGTTTTTCACACTGCAGACACCTGGACATTTAACCACGCTGATCCCATGCTTGCAGTTGACCACAGAATCTGAGGGGTTAACCATGGGAGCACTGCACCCCCAAGATCGAGGAAGCTGTTCGGTTGCTATGGCAGCCTTGGTAATTCATTGCAGTATAGGGGAGAAGCAAGCAAATGATCACATGTTCAAGCCCTCTAAGGAAACTTAATATGTGTGTAAAAGTTTAATAAAACATATAAAAATTCAAATCACTCTATATCTCCATATTAAAAACAAACAGAAAATAAACATCATAGGCATAATGTCCCAAAACACCCATCAGATCATGGGCGTAGCTATAGGGGGTGCAGAGGTAGCAGTCGCTACCGGGCCTAGGAGCCTGATGGGGCCCAAAGACCCTTGTGCTGCATTAGAAGACAAACAAAGCACCGAGGGAAGGGGGCCCTAACGAAAAAAAAATATCAAAATGGCCAATTCACCATTTTTTTGTTGCTTCACCTCCTCCAAAAATTTTATAAAAACAGATCAAAAGGTCATACACACTCCAAAATGGTATAAATAAAAACTACAGATCATCCCATAAATAATAAATCCTCTCACAGCTTTGGAGACATACATTTGGGGGTGAGAATATGGTGATGAAAAAAAATGTTTTCAAAAGTTTTTACAACACAAGAAAAAACGGTTTAAATGTGGTATCGCTGTAATCGTAATAACCCGGAGAATGAAGAGAACAGGTCAATTTTATTTAATAGGGAACGCCATAAAAATGAAACCCATATAATTGCAGTGGAATTGCATTTTTTCCAGCTCTCCACTACATTGTATGCAATATAAAGTTGTGCTTATTAGAAGGTACAACTTGTCCCATAAAAAATGTGAATGAAAAAAGAAAAAAAAAGAAAATCACAAGATCAGTAAAGGGTTAATGTCTGGTACTGTTCTCTAGATAATATATAAATTACTGTCATATATTTTTGACATAATCTACTACAATAACACTACTAGGAACATGTTAATTTCTGGCTTGAAGTCTGAGGCATACAGAGGTACAGTGAAGCCCCATAAACACTTAGGGTGCACGATGACAATTAGGCCTCATTCACATTTCCATTTTTCACTGCCGTGTGCTGTACACATTTTCTATGGACATCACACGCGCCCATTGATTTTAATATGTTTGTTCACACATCAGTATATTTTAACTGTTGGTCAGTGGAAAAATTACGGGGATTTGCACTACTTCTATTATGATGGAATGCAATATGAAATGCCTCTTTTTGGCTTCCGTGGTGCATGCCGTCATAGGATTTCATTATGGTCCGTGGTAGCAGAATCCATAACGGAATTGTTATAGAACCCGAACCCCGAACTCGAACTTGTAAAACACAAGTTCGCTCATCTCTATTTAGGATGCAAAATGAAATTCAATTTGGTGAGTTTTAATATACTCCTATTTAAATGTGCCTGTTTTTCATCTACAGGCTACATTCAGGTGCACCTGTTTAAGCCCTGGGCCATATCAGCCAGTCTCGGGTGGGGCTCACAGGCACTTCCCACCTCCCATTGCAGGCATGGCTACATGCTGGAGGTTACTGGTAAGCTGTCTGTGAGTCAGGCCTTATGCTCCCGTAATCCTCCCACTGGCCCCTGGTATTGCCCAAACGGCACAGGTAGGTGAGTGATAGGGCCTCCGGCTACTTTAAGAGACCTTGGCGTGGTGCCCGAGCTTAAGACATGTCCTCCTAGTAGGATATGTCGAACTAACCTCTCAATTTCACATCAGTGTGAGGATTTAGTATTACCGCAGAGTGCACCTGTCTTTGCTTTTGTTTAGTCTGAGTTTTAATATAGTTAAATAAACACACATATTCACATATTTGTTTTTATTCACGGAATCAATGGAATGTGTTGTTGGCCCTTATTACAAGATTTGGGGCCCCACTTTTGATTTTGCCCAGGGCGACATTTTGTCTAAAACCGGCCCTGTACAAGTGGTTAGAAAAAGAGACTCGGTTGTACATAAAAGCACTAAGTTTTTATCACACAATATTATCTATTTTGATAATATGTGCAATTGTGGTTTGTTTATTAATGCAAGCATATTACAATTCAATTCATAAATCTTCTCCAGATTGTTAGTATTTTCCTCTTAAATGTAATATTAATAATGATGCAAAGTGAGCTGAATGTAAACTCACATGAGAACAAGTCATCCTATATTTGATTTTGAAAGTAAACTAATTCAGTATAAATCAATTTGCAACATTGCAGAACTCTTCATGATCTGAAACATCACCCTTGTTGCATAAACCCTAATATACTGTATGCATTGTACACCAAAGAGGGCCCTTGGAAAGAGGGGAACAGCCCTGGCTGGACCCTTTCCATTTGCTGCTGAGTAGTCCAGAGCAGGACCCCCATCTCCAGGGCATAGAGGTGTCTCACAAATGCATTGCAATTTGCAATAACGGATCCATCTCTCCGATTGTCATCTGGAAAAACTGATCTGCTATTTATTTATTTTTTATATTTTTAAAGGTCTGCGCATGCACATGTATGTAACTTCCCAAGCCTATGACACATGATTTTTGTTGGAAGTTTTTGCTTCTTTTCAGCCTACACAGTAAAGTAACTTTTAATCCATTTAGCATAAAATTATTTTTTTATAAGATCTTTGTTTATCTTTGCACCTTATTTCTTGACTGATATGACAGACATAAATGTTATCATTGTTAGGCTACATGCACACGACCGTTGGTGTTTTGCGGTCCGCAAACTGCGGATCCGCAAAACATGCAAGCTGCTCTGCGTTCCGTTCCGCAATTTGGGTCTGTGCCCGAACCTCAAAATATGCGGCTCGGACGCGGACCACAACAACACCCGTGTCCGAGCCGCATATTTTGTGGCTCGGGAGCGGACCCATTCACTTCAATGGGGCCGCAAAAGATGCGGACAGCAGAATTGCAGAATTCAATGTTTTGCGGATCTGCGGTTTGCGGACCGCAAAACACCAACGGTCATGTGCATGTAGTCTAATTCTAAGACCCCTGATCAACACTTACACTGGGTTCAGACCTGAGCGTTTCTAAGACGCGCGTTTTAAGCGTGTTTTAGTCGCGCGTTTTTATGCGCGTTTTTGGCAATAGTAAACGCGCGTTGTACGCGCGTTCGTGACTCTGGAGACTTTTTTTAATTGGTCTGGAGACCAATTAAAAAAGGGCATCTCTACACTTAACGCGCGTTAAACGCGCGTTAAACGCGCGTTCCCATTGAAGTCTATGGGAGGAAAAGCGCGACAAACGCCCAAAAAAACGCTCCTGAACGAGCTTATGCATCGGGCGTTTTACAGCGCGTTTTTACGCGCTGTAAAACGCGCAAGTGTGAACCACTCCCATAGGGATGCATTGGTTTTCATGTCTTGAGCGTTTTACAGCGCGTTTGAACGCGCTGTAAAACGCTCAGGTGTGAACCTAGGGTAAGGGTCCATTCACACATCCGCATTCAGTGTCCGCACCCGTTCTGCAAATATGCAGGACGGGTGCGGACCATTCATTCTGAATGGGGACGGAATGGATGCGGAGAGCACACAGCGTGCTCTCCGCATCCGCATTTCCGGAGCATGCCGCCGAACTTCCGGTCCGCGGCTTCGGAAAAAATTATAACATGTTCTATTCTTGCCCGCAGATGCGGACAAGAATAGGCTGCTCTATGGGGGTGCCGGCTGGGGGTACACCACGGACATCTGAATCGACCCTAAGGCTGAATTTTTTGTATACTTTTTACGTTTACTTGTATTCTACAAAGTTTTAGTAAGCTGTAACTATACATATACATACCACAACTGAAAGGCAGAACCAATGTCCAGCAAAGATCATCTACACTTTCATTACACAAATTACAAATAGAGATGTTCCGAGCATAAAATTTTCCGTTCACGAACGGTGAAGGCGAACTTCCGCAAATTTTTGCGAACCGGCGAACCAGGCGAACCGCCATAGACTTCAATAGGCAGGCGAATTTTAAAACCCACAGGGACTCTTTCTGGCCACAATTGTGATGGAAAAGTTGTTTCAAGGGGACTAACACCTGGACTGTGGCATGCCGGTGGGGGATCCATGGCAAAACTCCCATGGAAAATTACGTAGTTGTCGCAGAGTCGGGTTTTAATCCATAAAGGGCATAAATCACCTAACATTCCTAAATTGTTTGGAATAACGTGCTTTAAAACATCCAGTGTGTGTATACGATCAGGTATGATGTTGTATCGATCAGGTAGTGTAAGGGTTACGCCCGCTTCACAGTGACAGACCAAACTCTGACAGACCAAACTCCCCGTTTAACGCGCCGCAAACAGTCCATTTGCACAACCGCAAACTCCCCATTTGCACAAGGTTGGATACCAAGCTAACCATGTCAATTTCCTTGTCCTCACTGACGTCATTGAAGGTCTCTTCCTCCACCCAGGCACGTACAACACCAAGGGTCCCCGAAAGGTGACAACAAGCCCCCTGGGATGCCTGCTGTGGTTAGTCTTCCACCTCCTCAAAGCCACCTTCCTCCTCTGACTCCTCTTCTTCCGACTCCTCTCTCTGCGTTGCCGCTGGTCCAACCATCGACGACGACAAGGCTGCTTCTGGTGGTGATGGTGACCACAACTCTTCCTCTTCATGATTATCTACGGCCTGATCCAGCACTCTTCGCAGGACACGCTCCAGAAAAAACGCATATGGTATGAGGTCGATGATGTTGCCTTGGGTTTGACTGACCAGATTTGTCACCTCTGCAAAAGGACGCATGAGCCTACAGTCATTGTGCATGAGCGTTCAGTAATGTGGCCAAAAAATACCCAGCTCCGCATAGGCTGTCCTCTTTTTTTCAAATTAAAAAAATCTGTTCTTACCAGTTTAATCTCTGTTTTGTCCACTATCAGGGGGGCCGGTGTATGGAATAGATTTTAGGAACCGGGAGATGGAAAAAGATGGTTGGTCGGTCCTCTTCCTTCCAATTTGGGGCACTGTGCATGCGCTTTGCAATGTACTGTGCCACCGTATATGAGTGGTGTGATAAGTAGTACTATTCCTATCAGTTTAATCCCTGTTACGTCCCATATCAGGGGACATGTATCAAATAGATTTTAGGAATCAGGAGATGGAAAAAGATGATTGGTCAGTTCTCTTACTTCTAAATTGGGGCACTGCGCATGCACCGCGCAATGTACTGTGCCACCAATACAAACAGTGTGAACTACTATTCTTACCATTTTAATCTTTGATAAGTCACCTATCAGGGGATGTGTATTGAATTGAATCCTTGCATGGGGAGATAGAGAAAAAAGCTTGCTCTGTCCACTTCCTTCTAATTTTTGGCACTTACAATGGAACTTGCCACCAATGGAACTAGTGTTAACCAAGTACTATTCCTATCAGTTTAATCTCTGTTTTGTCCCTTATCAGGGCCAGGGCCGGTGTAGTGAATAGATTTTTGGAACCGGGAGATGGAAAAAGACCTATGCTCGGTCCGCTTCGTTTGAATTTTAGGTCACTGTGTGTGCACCGTGCAATGTACTGTGCCACCCTATATAAGTGGTGGGCAGTGGGCACAGTACAGTCTGTGGGCCTGACACACACTGGCAGGCAACTGCAATTATATTAAAGGGTACAAATTAAATTATTATTTTTTATCTGCAAGGTACTGTGCCACCATATATGAGTGGTGGGCAGTGGGCACAGTACAGTCTGTGGGCCTGACACACACTGGCAGGCAACTGCAATTATATTTAAGGGTAAAAATGTAATGACTTTTTATCTGCAAGGTACTGTGCCACCCTATATGAGTGGTGTGCACACAGTACAGTCTGTGGGCCTGCAGCCTCTCACACACGGGCAGGCAACTGCAATATATATAGGAAAAAAAATAAAAGCGAACTGATGTACCAGCCCTAAAAAGGGCTTTTTGGGGTGCTGTCAGGACGCTGTCCTTAAAGCAGATGGCCCCTTTCACACGAGCGAGTTTTCCGCACGGGTTCAATGCGTGACGTGAATGCATAGCATCTGCACTGAATCCTGACCCATTCATTTCAATGGGTCTGTGTACATGAGCGTTTTTTTTTCACGTATCACTTGTGCGTTGCGTGAAAATCGCAGCACGTTCTATATTCTGCGTTTTTAACACATTGCATCCACAAGCAAGTGCGGGAGCGTTGCGTTTTTCACTGATGGCTGCGTGAAAAACGCATCAAAACGCATTGCACCTGCGCGCAAAAAACTGAACAACTGAATGCAATCGCAGGCAAAACTGAATGCATCTGCAACGCATCCAGACATAAGGTCCCATTCACACATCCACAATTTTTGTCCGCATCTCTTCCGCAATTCTGCGGAATGCATGCCGACCTATTCATTGTGAATGGGGCCGTACATGATGGGGAGAGCACACTATGTGCTCTCCGCTTCCTCATTTGCGGAGCCACGGCCCCGAACTTCCGGGTTTCGGCCCCAAAATATCCGGCCGTGGCTCCGAAAAAGATGGAGCATGTCCTATTCTTGTCCGCAGCCTGCGGACAAGAATAGGCATCTCTATGGGGAGTGCCGGCATAGAGTGTTGCATTTCCGCAATTTGCGGATCTGCAACACACTATGGACGTGTGAATGAGGCCTAATCCGGACACGCTCGTGTGAAAGAGGCCGATGAGTCTTTGATGACTGGAGTGGACACAGAACACTGGCCTACCTAACGCTTTCCCTATTAATTCAGCAGCAGCAGCAGCACTTTCCCTGCTCTAACTAACACTGCAGCTTCAGAATGAATCTAAGATGGATGCTGTCCTTGCTTTTTGATAGGTGGGAGGGTCTGGGAGGGAGGGTATGCTGATTGTTCGGTATACGATGTTCTCCGGGAACTGTTCGCCGGAGAATAGTTCGAGACATCTCTAATTACAAATAACATTTGACTTGCTTAAAATATCAACATGCCAAGAGTAGACTACATCTGTGGGTGTAATTCATATAAGCCAGTCTTTATTAGTACCAAGCTGCTTCTCTGTGTTTCAACACTATTTCTTCATCTGACCTTTGAAAACGTAATCCATAAACAATCTCGTATTAGCTGACATTACTTATAGGCATTAAATATTGCTGCATCACGGTTACCTAATTTGACCTTTTACATGAGCATAGACATCTTAACAACTTTTGCAAGTTTGCATCAAGAAGAGATGATCTTTGCCACTCTACATAATGAAATGTCAATACATGTAACAAAGTCACAGCCTCAGGATATTTTCCAGAAAGTCACAGATGATTCTTCAGTTTTAGGAAGGAGCCTTTGTCTGAATGTGCCACTCTAGAATACTGTGACATTGACATGCATGACATTTAAAAAAATTTTTTTTATTTTTTGCAGATCACAGAATCCGTTGTCTGCTTAAAACACATGAAGCATAATAAAAATCTGATTTACCAGGATTTTGCACAAAAAAAACTAAAAATGTAATGTATCATGTATTTTATTTTACTTCTCACATCTCAATCATATTTAAGTGGAAATCATATAGGCACACAATTCTTCCTGTTGGATGTCTTTGCTTCAATGTATATAGTATAATGTTCAGAAAATGTTTACAGACTATGACAGAGAGTAAACCCTACTTTCCCTTAGACCAACTAGACCAAGTAGTGGTAGGAAGCATTATACAGTGTGTTATACAGTGTGTTATTTGTATGCAATGGGGCTGAGCTGCACCTCGGCCATGTGACAGATGAATATGACATCACATGCCTAAGAAAGCTGCAAAGAGGCAGTGGAACTACTGCGAGTGCTGCTGCCTTCTAAAACAGCTGATGGGTGGGGGTAGCGGATGTCAGACCCCCACCTATCAAATACTGAATACCTGTCAAGAGTATAGGTCATCAGTAGGGTTGAGAAAACCCGAACTGCAAAGTTCGGGTTCGCACCGAACTTTGCAAGTTCAGGTACCCGGACCTGAACACAGACTTTTTCACTGAGGTTCGGGTTCGGTGTTCAGGTGATTTATTATTTTCCGTTATAACATGGTTATAACGGAAAATAATAGCATTCTTAAGATAGAATGATAAATAAAATGGTCATTGAGGGGTTCAAAATAATAAAAAAAACTCACATCACACTTGATCGCGCAGCCGGTATCCTCTTCTTTCTTTAGGACCTGCAAAAGGACGTATCATGACATCACCACGCTCACCAAGTGGGAGTGTGGTGAAGTCATCGTAGGTCCTTTTGCAGGTCCTTAAAAAGAAGAGGATACTGGCTGCGCAATCAAGTGGATGAGGTGAGTTTTTTTTTATTATTTTTAACCCCTCAATGGCCATTTTATTTAGCATTCTATCTTAAGAATGCTATTATTTTTCGTTATAACCATGTTATAACGGAAAATAATAAAGTAAAGTTTGGGTGCCCATTGACTTTAATGGGGTCCGGGTTCGGTGTTCAGGTCAAGTTCAGGTCCCGAACCTGAACTTTGAAATCACTTAGAAAACTGCTTTAATGCAGTAAATACACAATTGCAGTACATTTTTTATTGGTCTTTAACCAATGCCTTACCAAGGGGCGCACTGCACATGTGCGAGACTTGCAGGCTGTCAATCTAACAAAAGAGAGGACGGTTAGGGGGCGTGCTTACCTTGACTCAAAGCAAGGAAGCTCACCCAAGATTTTATCTATATGGGCATTTCTTAGGCAGAGCTGAGGAGCTTGACTCTGAGAAAATATGACTCTCCTCTGGTCACACAAGTAAGATATGACTCTTTTATGTTAATTTGCATAAAAGGCGGGAAGTAGAAAAATGCTAAATACTTATTTATTCGACTACAAATTAAATTAAAAGTGTAATTTATATGTTTAGGGCAACACAATGAACATTTAGAAATGCTCAGTGAGGATAGCATAGTAGAGGTGACAGGTTCCCTTTAATAGCTAAACGGATATGTTTTCCATGCTGTGACTGGTTTCTAAGTCAGATTTCCTGTAGCAAAGATTTCTAAACATTCAAATTATGACTTTGGTGGTCCAGTTAACTTGTGAATTTAAAGGAATTACTTGACAGTATTGTCTTAGAAATACTGTACAAACCAGACAATTCCAAGAATCCATTATAAAGTACTGGAGAACAAAGCGGGTAATTTATTATACTAAAATATTCCTAAATTAGTCGTACTTCAGGCACAGATGGCGGTGCAATGGTTAGTTGTGCCGCTATCTGTGACTTTGCTGCGCTCACGCCAGGTCAAAAATTGTGGATGTGGTGTGGGTGGAGAAGGGTCATCTCATCTGTTTTAGGCATAGAAAATGGTCCACATTTAAGACAGCAAGGAAGCTGCCTTACATTAAAAACTGGTGCTGGATGCGTAGAAGTTATGGAGGGGCCTGTCTCCTCTTTATAATGTCAGCAGATCCTCCACCAGCACAGAGCCTTTATTAGGACCGCCTGGAGTGCCAGCTTTTAAATAAGACCAGTTACAGGCTTCTAGCTGCCTGGGAAGATCAGTTAAAGGGTTTGTCCCAGTTTGTAAAATAAATAAATACATCTGATGGTCAGCAATATATACATAAGCTAAGCCAGTTTTTGGCAAAAAACATATATATTTTCTCATTTCCCTAGTTCTCTTCTGGACCTTTGTTTACCCATAACTCACAGAAAAAAGATGCACCACATGGATAAGCAACTGACAACACTGGCTAATCCCTCACTCTGGTGTTAAAAGCTGAGAGATTCGCCAATATTTCCAATCAGGAACATATCGGAGCCCCTTTAAGCACCACTTCACGGTATCTCAGCATGACATGGGGTCCTACCACTAGACTACCTATGGTGTGTGAACAAGGTCTGAACAGGTATTAAGCAGCCTACAGCCCCCTCCCACTCACCTGCATTGCAGGACCAACAATGCAATGGGGAGCAAATGAGGCCGCAAGCTACACCTACAACAGACCATGTGACACCGGCTTCCAGGTGCAACAGAATGTTTACCAGCCATATGCAATGGCACATTCAATACATATAAAACAAGAACACAGAAATAAACGTGGCCTAAATGGGTGGGACTGCTCCAAACCCCAAACACTGTGGCGTGTTTCTAACTGGGGGGGCAGTTCCTCCGCATGTGGTTCGCAGCGAACGGCTATCCCCAGCAAAAATTGCATACAATGGAGGATACCGGCGCGAACCACAAGCACCACACAAACATCCTACACAAAATAAAACATGTGCGGATGAAAATATATAAACACATAACTCACAGAAAAAAGATGCACCACATGGATAAGCAACTGACAACACTGGCTAATCCCTCACTCTGGTGTTAAAAGCTGAGAGATTCGCCAATATTTCCAATCAGGAACATATCGGATTTTTCTGTGAGTTATGTGTTTATATATTTTCATCCGTACATGTTTTATTTTGTGTAGGATGTTTGTGTGGTGCTTGTGGTTCGCGCCGGTATCCTCCATTGTATGCAATTCTTGCTGGGGATAGCCGTCGCTGCGAACCACATGCGGAGGAACTGCCCCCAGTTAGAAACACGCCACAGTGTTTGGGGTTTGGAGCAGTCCCACCCATTTAGGCCACGCTTATTTCTGTGATTCTTGTTTTATATGTATTGAATGTGCCATTGCATATGGCTGGTAAACATTCTGTTGCACCTGGAAGCCGGTGTCACATGGTCTGTTGTAGGTGTAGCTTGCGGCCTCATTTGCTCCCCATTGCATTGTTGGTCCTGCAATGCAGGTGAGTGGGAGGGGCTGTAGGCTGCTTAATACCTGTTCAGACCTTGTTCACACACCATAGGTAGTCTAGTGGTAGGACCCCATGTCATGCTGAGATACCGTGAAGTGGTGCTTAAAGGGGCTCCGATATGTTCCTGATTGGAAATATTGGCAATCTCTCAGCTTTTAACACCAGAGTGAGGGATTAGCCAGTGTTGTCAGGTGCTTATCCATGTGGTGCATCTTTTTCTGTGAGTTATGTGTTTATATATTTTCATCCGCACATGTTTTATTTTGTGTAGGATGTTTGTGTGGTGCTTGTGGTTCGCGCCGGTATCCTCCATTGTATGCAATTTTTGCTGGGGATAGCCGTTCGCTGCGAACCACATGCGGAGGAACTGCCCCCCCAGTTAGAAACACGCCACAGTGTTTGGGGTTTGGAGCAGTCCCACCCATTTAGGCCACGTTTATTTCTGTGATTCTTGTTTTATATGTATTGAATGTGCCATTGCATATGGCTGGTAAACATTCTGTTGCACCTGGAAGCCGGTGTCACATGGTCTATTGTAGGTGTAGCTTGCGGCCTCATTTGTTCCCCATTGCATTGTTGGTCCTGCAATGCAGGTGAGTGGGAGGGGGCTGTAGGCTGCTTAATACCTGTTCAGACCTTGTTCACACACCATAGGTAGTCTAGTGGTAGGACCCCATGTCATGCTGAGATACCGTGAAGTGGTGCTTAAAGGGGCTCCGATATGTTCCTGATTGGAAATATTGGCGAATCTCTCAGCTTTTAACACGAGAGTGAGGGATTAGCCAGTGTTGTCAGTTGCTTATCCATGTGGTGCATCTTTTTTCTGTGAGTTATGTGTTTATATATTTTCATCCGCAAATGTTTTATTTTGTGTAGAATGTTTGTGTGGTGCTTGTGGTTCGCGCCGGTATCCTCCATTGTATGCAATTTTTGCTGGGGATAGCCGTTCGCTGCGAACCACATGCGGAGGAACTGCCCCCCCAGTTAGAAACACGCCACAGTGTTTGGGGTTTGGAGCAGTCCCACCCATTTAGGCCACGTTTATTTCTGTGACCTTTGTTTACCCACAATAACAAAATTCTCTGAGGTTTTCCTCATGAATATTTGTGGGCATTAAAAAAAGACTGCCCCTCCCCTTGATCTGCAAAGGGAGTGAATAAAAGTGCTTCCCTGAGTGCAATGTCTGCTGGGATTTTCAGCTGCATGTTGTATGTTTAGGACTACAAGTCCCAGCTCTACAATGACACTGCTGATGCTCACAGGATCTTCCTCCTACATGTTCTTGTGCAATGCTCTGCAGAACTCCTCCATTCTGTCAGCTCTGTGTTTGTAGGAGGGAAGATCCTGTGCTCAGCATTTGTCTCTTCACTGCCTTTAGCTGCCCAGCAAAGCCTCCAGCCATGAGTCTGTGCTGCAAAAGCGGTTCATCTTTCCTGAAGAATCCAGGAGGAGGGCAGATGTGTGGCCAGCACAGCGATGTCTTGTGCACAGACACAGACATGCTCCCAAGGTTTGTGCACAAAACATCATCAGAGCAGTGAGAAAAGCTGACATCACAGGTCATGTGACCCTCAGTGAAATCCGAGAAAGGAGCCACTGCAGATGAAGTAAGTGAATTGTAAATCCCTTACATTTGATTAGAAACATACAAAGAAACATACAAAGAAAAAAAAAAAAAACTCAGACAACCACTTTAAGTACTTTTCCCAAAGCCATGCTGAGCTCCGGCAAAACAGTTAGGCCCCTTTCACACGGGCGAGTTTTCTGTGCAGGTTCAATGCGTGAGGTGAACGCATTGCACCCGCACTGAATCCGGACCCATTCATTTCTATGGGGCTATGCACATGAGCGGTGATTTTCACCATTCACTTCTGCGGTGCATGAAAATCGCAACATGCTCTAGTTTCTGCATTTTTCACGCAACGCAGGCCTCATAGAAGTGAATGGGGCTGCGGGAAAATCGCAAGCATCCGCAAACAAGTGCGGATGCGGTGCGATTTTCCCGCATGGTTGCTAGGAGATGGGGACCCAATCTTTATTATTGTCCCTTATAACATGGTTATAAGGGAAAATAATTGCATTCTTTAATACAGAATGCTTAGTAAAAGGTTGTTAGTAAAAAACAATTGAGGGTTAAAAATAAAATAAAAAATTAATTGAACTCCTTCAATTGATTGCGTAGGTGCCGGTCTACTGTTCTCTCTTCAGCTGTGGGTAAAGGACCTGTGGGCATGTCAGTGAGCTCATCACATGGTCTATCACATGATCCATCACCATGGTGATGGATCATGTGATGAGCTCAGTGACATCACCAAAGGTCCTTTACCCACAGCTGAAGAGAGAACAGGAGACCGCCACCTAAGCGATCAATTGGAGGAGGATAGTTAATTATTTTTTATTTTTAACCCTCAATGGTCCTTTAACTGAGCATCCTGTATTAAAGAATGCTATTGTTTTCCCTTATAACCATGTTATAAGGGAAAATAATAAGATCGACATAACACCTAATCCAAACCCGAACTTCACTGATGAAGTCCTGGTTCGGGTCTGAGTACCAAACATGCCGATTTTTCTCACGCACGTGCAAAACGCATTAGAACAGTTTACACTCACGCGGAAAAAATTGCGCATTTTCCTACAACGCACCCACATCTTATCCGGGTGTCAAACTTGACGCCCATGTGAAAGAGGCCTTACAGTAGGTGGTTAAAAAAGTAATTTCTTAATCTTAGAACATGAATAAATATTATATATTGAATAAAAAAAGACCTTTACCTAAAAACATTACAGGAAGAAACAAAAAGGATGGTGCTAAATTAAAGGCCTAAAGTTAAAGTAAACAAATTCTGCTCTTGAAAAATGAAAGTTGTGCTGTGATTGCTATGGGCAACAAAGTCAGTTTTCTTTTAGACAATTTTCATGAACCTGCCCATTTGTTCACAGGTTAGTTTCTGTCACTAAAGGGTTTCTGTCACTAGATGTAACCCTATTAAACTGGCTGACATTAGCGATGTGCTAATTTCAGCAGACCCTAACTTTCCTAATTTTATGCTTCTGGATGCCCTCGATATTGCACAATTTTAACTTTTATAATATGCTAATTAGCCTCTAGGAGCAGGGGATGGGGTGTTACTTCTGCTCCTAGAAGCTCCGTTCGCCCACCTCAAGTCACGACCTGCCGTCCTTGATTGACAGAGCCAGTGTTCGACTTCTCTGACTGACCCTGTATGCTGGATAAATCTCGCGCATGCGCAGTCCCAGCATACAGGGCCGGCAGGAGGAGACAAGGCTGCCTGGCCCTGACAGGAAGCCTTCTCATTGTCCCACAAGCAAGAAGCAGTAGTACTGATGAAAAAAAAATGGGAATATTTGCGATTACGAAAATATAGCACTATATTCTAGATTTTCGCGAATTCTCCAAGTGCCGATATTCACAATAAAATTCACGATTAGAATATCTCATTGGATGTTATCTGAATGACGCTCTTCAAGGACGTTGGATCTGCCATGCCGTAATAAACAATTTACCAATGGGGTGACTAGCCTCCACGATCACCAGATCTAATACCCTGTGACTTATTTCTATGGGGCTATATCAAGAACTCAGTGTATCTGTCCTCCAGCCACAAGATATGACCTGAGATGACATGTTACTGAAAAAGTGGAATCCCTATATAGATAAAGAGTCATATAAATGATAATTTGGGTTTTACCTGTCTAAAGGCGCATATACACATGCCAACTGAACAGACAATAATCAGGAAGATACCTTACCTTACTGATAACTGTATGCTCATCAGTGGAGGTAAAGAGCTGCATTTACATGCAACAATTACCTCCTCTGCATGTGGATGAGCGATGTCTACTGACATCGCTCATCCTCATTCAGATTCATTGTTTATGGGCAGCAGATCCCTGTATATATATATTTTTGTTTATTTAGTTTATCTGACTTATAGTTAATTAAATATTTTTATAAGTAAATTTATAAGTAGTTTGTGAATGAGCATTAATGAGTGGTTTGAGTGAAAGGGGGGGAGGGTTGTAAGGTGGGAGTCTGGTCAGGTTAAATTTTTCTCTTTGAAATGTTCCTTGTAAAAAATTTTTACGATTTATAATAAAAAGTCCTGATAACCGTGGAAATTTAATAAAATTATTTGCCTGTCACATCTGCGGCTCAGGACGCAGGGGTCTTTGAGCACCAATAACAGTGAATTTGTCCCACCAGAATCTAAGAGCTGGATTAACTGAATTGATTTTCACTGTCAGGTGTTCAGGAATTTCTGCACCACCAAATTCAGCACATGCGCCAGGCAAGGGATGTGTGTCAAACCGGCCAGACCCAAAGCTGCTACGAGATTTCGCCCATTATCGCACACCACCAGGCCGGGCTTGAGGCTTAGTGACACCAACCACTCATTGGTCTGTTGTTCCATGCCCGTCCACAGCTACTGCGCGGTGTGGGGTTTGTCACCCAAACAGATGAGTTTCAGAACAGCCTGCTGTCGTTTCCCCCTGGCTGTGCTGATGTTGGTGGTGAAGGTGTTACGCTGAAAGGATGAGGAGGTGGTAGAGGAGGTGGAATCGCAGTAAGAGGAGGAGGCAACAGGAGGCAATCCTCGGGTGGCGGAAGGACATCCGTCAAACTTCTATCCGCCTCTGACCCAAGTAATATTTATGTATTTTCATTCTCTTAATTCCTGGAGAATCCCTTTAATTAGGGAAAACAATGCCATAGGATTCTACAACAAGTTTTATTTGTTTGGCAAGTTTTTCTCAACACTAGTGTTGGGCGCAAATTTTCAAATCGCTAATTTTAATAGCGATTATCGCAACTTTGAGAATTCGCAAACAATTAGAATATAGTTATATACACTCACCTAAAGAATTATTAGGAACACCTGTTCTATTTCTCATTAATGCAATTATCTAGTCAACCAATCACATGGCAGTTGCTTCAATGCATTTAGGGGTGTGGTCCTGGTCAAGACAATCTCCTGAACTCCAAACTGAATGTCAGAATGGGAAAGAAAGGTGATTTAAGCAATTTTGAGCGTGGCATGTTTGTTGGTGCCAGACCGGCCGGTCTGAGTATTTCACAATCTGCTCAGTTACTGGGATTTTCACGCACAACCATTTCTAGGGTTTACAAAGAATGGTGTGAAAAGGGAAAAACATCCAGTATGCGGCAGTCCTGTGGGCGAAAAACATGTATGTATGTATACTACATACATACATACACAGTGGTGTGATGTCACATGTTCACAACAATACTTAGTGCATCAATCACTAAAATGTAGTCAGACCTGCTGAAATGTTAAGTTGCACGTATTGCGCCAAAATAATTTCTTATTATTAGTGCGATTTCGTAATGGCAAACATATTGGAGCACTCTGTCTGCATATAAAGCTATTGTAATGTTCTGCCGTGCAAACCAGGTATAGTGTAGTATAGTATAGTATAGTATATATAGTATAGTATATATATAGTATAGTATAGTATAGTGTAGGTATAGTGACCGACGCCTGTATTTCACACGCATTACTCAAATATTATATTGCCGAATCAAGAAAATAATAGCGAATTTGCGAATATATGATGAATATTCTACCAAATATTCGCGAAATAGAGCAAATTCAAATATTGCCCCTACCACTCATCACTACTCAACACTAAACACTTCCATTTCTAAATTATTCAGATTATTGTTTGCAAAGCAATCTATTCCGCTCTCTCTAATACATTTTCTTTTACATACAAGGTCATTTTGTAAGAAAATACTAATGTGATATCATTTTAGTCAGCGATCCAGTATTTTTTAATGTTTGTTTTTATCACAACCTAATACACTGATGAATACGTTTAATTTTCTATTTCCATTTACAACTATGAAACTATGAAACAATGTTATTCCGTCAAGCCTATAAAGGCAAACAAACATCTCATCCACAAGGAGAACATTTTAATTTCATCCAGCTAACATCGCCTGGCTGTACCATTTTAATGTAGCCTTCTAAAAGGTTACAATAATGCAACAACAAAACAAAATAGTCATTTAAAGAAGAAATCGCTACAATTTATAAGACAAATTGCTATAATAAAGACCATGACGACCAACTTAAGGAAAGAAATGTGTTAACAGCTTTATTTAAACATGTAGTGCTACAGTGCTGACAACATGTCTCAGCAAAAGGGAGGCCCAAACAAATCTCTTTAATTATTTTCTAATATTGCTCAACCACTGCTATCTGTACTTGCAATTAACAGGACATCTGGCAAAGTAAAGGGTCTCAGCATTGATTATTCTATTGCCGTTCATTAGTAATCATTAATAAGACATGAACCATCCAACCAATCATCGGTTAGATTCTGGCACAAACATTTGCCTTTTTATTTTGCACTAGGCCATTCAATAAAATGTTTTTAATAGAATTTTAATATAGCAGGCTCAGATACACAATGCATATTGTTTCTATTACATTCAAATGTATGACATAACTATTTCCTATATGCTTTTTAGTCCACAAGAGTGTACATACTTGAAATTACATAATTGTAAGTGATATAATTGACACTTTAGTAAAATAACAACATTAAAGAAAATTCACTACAGTGTGCCATCTGTGGGCAACATTAAATAGAGAGGGAGATACTGAACTCAGGATTAATAGATTTATTTTATTTAATTCACTAAACGGAAGAAGCTATGGAAACATAAACTTGTGAGTCATAATGAGTGTGCATATATGAAGAGTTGTCAATTAGGTGTTTATAGGCTCAGTATCTCTCTCTGGATGCCGATCTGCCTTTATATAGTGCAGATTAAGTGGCCAGAAAATCCAAAGTTTGACAGAAGCCTACATTTTAATGAAGTTACAGCAGGTTTTATCCAGTACACAATAGTTAAATCCATAGCTATACATTTCTATTTCTGCCACAAAGTCTGTTACTTGCATGTCTTTGTACCACTTGCCTAAACATTTGTAGGTATCCCTCCCTCCAGCTGTCAAAGCAGCTTTGATTCATTGAGGCATGGACATTAAAAGACCTTTGAAGATGTTTATAGTATCTGGGGCCTCCATAGATAAGACATGTTTTTCCAGCATATACTACAGATGATCAATCAAATTGAGATATGGGGAATTTGAATTCAACAACTTAAAATCTCTCTGTTATGTTTTTCAAACAATTCCTGCACACATTTTATTATCCTGCTGCAAGACTCCAATGCCATTAGACAATAACGTTAACATTAGGATGTAAAGTATGTCAGCAACAATGTTTATGTAGTTGTATCACGTCTGAGATGGCAGGTAACAGATGTGTGGTGCAGCGGGGAGGGAAGAGGAGTACCCTTCCACTAGGGAGAGGGAGGAGTGGTGATCCCTAGCTCCCCTGGCACTGGCACCTGGGTGCCCTGATGTCCCTAGACTGGCTGCTAACCCGTACGTCAATCACATGCCTTGTCCCTGGCTTACCCTTAAAAAAGCATTAGGTAGTGAATAGGGCAGTGGGAGCACTAGTCCTCACAACTGACACCTAGGGTAACAACAGGGAAAAGACAAACAACACAAACACAATCAACAATCCCTAAGGGATGCCAAGCAACTCAATCACAGTACAATGCGTGACTATAGAATACATCACCAAATAACCATACAGGGACACGCAATAAAAATATTCAAAGCTTTATTAGTTAATTAAAAGACCAACAACAGATATATATATATATATATATAATGTCAATATCAAAAAATATATTGCGGCAGTACAAATGGTAGTCAAAATATGTGGCTCCCCTCCCATGCACAGAAGAACCAAATTATATCTCCCATATAGAGTAAAAATACCCCTATCACAATGCTGATTAAAATAACGCCCTCTACATAAAATGTAAAAGCAAAACAGTGCCTAACTATACTAGCCAGATGGGCAATTATGCACATACAATACAGCTACAAGGCACATTATTTCACAATTAGTATACCTGAGGGACACTTGAAAAGGAAGACACAGGCTTCTGGCTGAGAGGAGAGCCCTTCCCAACGTACATTTCGCTCCGCTTTCTCAAGGGGCGTATCTAAATCACTCCCTCTAACCCCTTAATATATCCATATTACTCGAGTGAAATGTAACACACATGTGTGTAATTGGACTAACCTCACTAACAGACGTGTATTGGGGGCTTGCCATACTAGCGCGCCATCCCGCTGCCGCCGGTGACGTCATGTTAACACGAGATGACGACCGCCAGATAGCTAATCGGCTGCATAGTCTCGCGAAGTCACGCTATCATCGCGGAGTACGCACATAATGAAAGGCATATACGGCAACTCGCCGCATCGGTGACACTACAAGGCTAGCCCCACAAATACCCACGAGATTTCACCCGCACCTATATGAGGTCACATGAGGTAAACCCCGCAAATGCTCGCGAGATTACACCCGTACCTGTATGGGGTCACATAACATCAACCCACCGGAGGCCTAAAGCCATAATAAATAGGGGGCCAAAATAGTCAGCCCATCATAGGTAATACAATCAAACAAAGTGCATATTATTATAAAAGTATATCACCTTATACTTAAAATATCATATGTCATCACATGATCACATTCTACTTCTACACACCCAATATATCAAACAATAAAAACAAACATCTACTCCTTATGCAAAGTTTTAATCAAAGTGTAAGACAATAAATATAATTATCATGAAAATATTATTAATTCATACAAAAAAATAATAATATATATATATATATATATATATATATATATATATATATATATATTGTGAAATATACAAAAAGTGCTAGTGCATATGTGGTCGATGAAGCTGCCAGTGCTTAAAGTGCTCAGTGCATTGTGAACATCCTAACACCCTGTGTAGGAGTAATGGTTAATGAATCCAGGAGGTTGAACTGGACTTGTACCATAAGGTAAAATTGGACAAAAACTTGCCCTAAAAAGCCCTACATGTTGGGAAAGGGACCCGGTATCTTACTACCTATCTATACGAGGTTCAGACCTCACAAGGGGCGACCTCGTCCGGATACCTGTCCCTGATCCCGGGCGTAGTCCCTCGCAATCCCTATCTTGTAGTTCCTGACTTGGCCCATTTCATTCAATGAATCATCAGGAGAGATATACAGGAAAGGGTAACCTGAAATTGAGAAATAAACATAATGGGCACTCTAAGACAAAACTAGAAGTAACAAGAAGACATGAAATACAATCATGTACATGGGACATACCTAAGGTCAGTGGAGTACTCAGGATACATGGAAACAGGGGGTACCTCTCAGTGGAGGGAGCGCACCACCTAATACAGTGCCGGCTAGTGAGCCCAGCCTGTACATGGAATGTCCGCTTTAGAGTGGTGTATAGGGCCGCGATTTAAAGGCTGCCGCGAAATCCATCCCAGGTGCTATATTTCCAGTCATGTGACCGAAACATGCGTGTCTGCGTAATCAGTCGTGCGCCACAGAAACGTCATGTGGGTGGAACCCATACTCTCAGGGGGGCGTGCTGGTAGCCTAGCAACAGAAGATACAAAGAGCAGTATATCCGTGCGCACTGTTGAGCCGCAGTATGCGGTTCCTGGTAGCGAGTGCACCCTTTTTTAAATGGCGGTGCACACTTTTTTGAGAAGGCTTACTGGCTGGATTATAATCAAGGTGGAATATTGGAGACCAATTTAAGAAAATGATGCAACAGTGTAGAAATATGTCAAATAATTATAATAAATAATAATAAAAGACCTTCTACAATTAAAAGGGATCCACACTAAAGCCAATGCAGGTATCCTCCAGTCATTAGTAGACAAAATGAGGTAGTGAAATCCTTCAACAGGTAAATAGGAAACACAGGGAAAGGAGTAACCCCCCCCCCCCCCCCAAAAAAAAAAAAAAAAAAAAAAAAAGAAGGGGGGAGGAGGAAGGTACTGGAGTTCTTAGATGAAACAGTTAAAGCTTATTTGCTCATTTAGCCCTCTTGGTGTTAGAGTTTTAAGATGGTAAGTCCAGCGGCCTCCCTCTGCAGGATGGCTCTGTCCCAATTACCTCGCCTACAAAACTGAACCCTTACTTCATCTGTACTAAGGGGTCTAGAAGAGAGATTAACAGCCTGTGGCCCAGAGATTTTTGTGGTCCCTAAAGCAGAGGGGGAGGTTGAGTACGACTGTGTAAGGGGTAGACTGGTGCTTGATTTGGGTATCCCTGAGGGGGGTATCCCTGAGGGGCTTGTCCTAAAAAACGTGGGTTACGTCCCCGATAACCTCCTCGCTGTCGACCCTGAGTAGAACCTCCGCGTGCAGGGGCTAATTTGGTCTTGGGCCAACTATCCTTATCAGTGTCTGAATGCTCAGTTTCAGTCGAATTGTAATCTGTCTGACCACCCGGGGTGTCCTTTCTATTGGAAATGGAGGAATAAATCCGATTTTCTTTAAAATCAGTGTGGCAGATGGGTGGCCTGTAGATATATACATTCTGGGAACTCCTTTAGAAGCAGTGTTACTGGCAAAATCTACAATATTCATGATTATATTAATTGTAAAACTAAAAGGTGTCATTTACCTCCTGGCCTGCGCATGTGGCAAACAATACGTTGGTAAAACCATACGTGAACTGCGCTGGAGAGTAGGTGAACACATTAATGATATCACTAACATGAGGGACATGCCGGTCGCAAAACATGTGAATGAGGTACATGACGGCAGGATCTGCGTGTCCTTTATGGGCATTGACAAGGTTCACCCCCCACGTAGGGGAGGTAATTGAGACAGGGCCATCCTACAGAGGGAGGCCCGCTGGACTTACCATCTTAAAACTCTAACAGCAAGAGGGCTAAATGAGCAAATTAGCTTTAACTGTTTCATTTAGAAACTCCAATACCTTCCTCCTTCCCCCTTCTTTTTTTTTTTTTTTTTTGGGGGGGGGGGGGTTACTCCTTTTCCTGTGTTTCCTATTTTCCTGTTGAAGGATTTCACTACCTAATTTTGCAGGTCATGTTCTCATCCAGTCCCTATGTCTACTAATGACTGGAGGATACCTGAATTGGCTTTGGTGTGGATCCCTTTTAATTGTAGTAGGTCTTTTGCAACTTTGTAATTATTTGACATATTTCTACACTGTTGCATCATTTTCTTAATTTTGTCTCTAATATTCCACCTTGATTGTAATCCAGCCAGTAAGCCTTTTCAAAAAATTGTGCACCGCCTTTTAAAAAAGGGTGCTCTCGCTACCAGGGACCGCATACTGCGGCTCAACAGTTCGCACGGATATACTGCTCTTTGTATCTTCCATTGCTAGGCCCCTGTGAGTATGGGTTTCACCCACATGTGGCTTCCTTGTGTTCCAGGCGCGCGCCACATGACATTTCTGTGGCGCACGCCTGATGGCGCGGACGCGCATGTTCCGGTCACATGACCGGAAATATTGCACCCGGGGTGGATTTTGCACGCCGGCCGCAGCCTTTAAATCGCGGCACCAAACACCACTCTAAAGCGGACATTCAGTGTACAGGCTGGGCTCACTAGCCAGCACTGTATTAGGTGGTGCACTCCCTCCACTTAGAGGCACCCCCTGTTTCCATGTATCCTGAGTACTCCACTGACCTTAGGTATGTCCCATGTACATGATTGTATTTCATGTCTTCTTGTTACTTCTAGTTTTGTCTTAGAGTGCCCATTATGTTTATTTCTCAATTTCAGGTTACCCTTTACGGGACATCTCCCCTGATGATTCATTGAATGAAACGGGCCACGTCGGGAACTACAAGATAGGGATCGCGAGGGACTACACCCGGGATCAGGGACAGGTATCCGGACGAGGTCGCCCCTTGCGACGTCTGAACCTCGTTTAGATAGGTAGTAAGATACCAAGTCCCTTTCCCCAAATGTAGGGCTTTTTAGGGCAAGTTTTTGTCCATTTTTACCTTATGGTACAAGTCCAGTTCAACCCCCTGGATTCATTAACCATTACTCCTACACAGGGTGTTAGAATGTTCACAATGCACTGGAGCACTTTAAGCACTGGCACCTTCATCTGACTCACATATGCACTAGCACTTTGTGTATATTTCACTTATATATATATATATATATATATATATATATATATATATTATTATTAGTTTTTTTGTATGAATTAATAATATTTTCATGATAATTATATTTATTGTCTTACACTTTGATTAAAACTTTGCATAAGGAGTAGATGTTTGTTTTTATTGTTTGATATATTGGGTGTGTAGAAGTAGAATGTGATCATGTGATGACATATGATATTTTAAGTATAAGGTGACCATGAGCTGATATTGTATTGAGGAGAAAAATCCACTTTATTTCTCGCTGAGTGAGAATCTTCTTTAAATTACCTCCTCTTGGTGACATGATGATCCTATCAATTCCTCTGACTCGCAACAGAGATCCATCTGATTCGGGTCTTTCCTTAAAATGGCGAGGAAGGGTTTTCAATGATGTTAGATCTTCTTCGTCTTTGGCTGCATAGATAGATAAAACATGCTCGCTCACCCTTCTTCTCAACTGCCGTGACGTCATCCTCACATATATGAGGACACATGGGCAGATAGCCCAATATATGACACCTACCGTGGCACAGTTGATGGTATGTGCAATTTTAAATGTTTTTTCATGAAGGGAGACAACAACAACAGGAGTGAACCGGAGATCCAACAGCTTTACTTCCAACGGCTCCACAGCAACAGTTGTCAACATAAGGTCAGAATTGCTCAACAGAACAGACTTTTGAACAAGAGAGCAAACTCCTATATATATAAGAGATTTATAGAAAGGGGTTATCCCCCCAAAGTCCTGCACAGAGCCTATAATAGAGCTAAAAGAACAGATAGGAAAGATCTATTAAGCAGCAAGCGAAAAGAAGAGAATAGGAAAACAATAAGATGTATAGGGACATATGATGCACAAAATTGGAGAGTTAGAAAAATAATGCAAAAATATTGGAATATACTTCTAGCCGATGAGGATCTGAAAAATGTGATACCACCTTATCCAGCAATCACCTACAGAAGGGAGAAGAACCTAAAACAACTCCTAGTACATAGCTACTATAAGAAAGAAAAGGAAAAGCTACCAACACCTACTTGGTTGCCCCTGAAGGGAACATATCTGTGTGGAAGCTGTACCTTCTGTGACAAAATTGATGCCAAACAGAACTTCCGAAACCCTGTTGATAATAGACAATATATAATTGAGGATTACATAAATTGCAGAACCATGGGAATAGTCTACATTGCCAGCTGTACCTGCCCAAAAATATATGTAGGCAAGACAATACAAGAATTCCGTAGAAGGATCTCAAAACATCTTAGTGATATACATAAAAAAAGTGATACAACATTATCTAGACACATCCATGAGATCCACAGAGGAGACACTTCCAGATTAAAATTCTGGGGGATTCAACAAATAAAAGAAGGCCCAAGAAAAGGCAATATAGATGGAAAATTAATGCAATGCGAGTCCAAATAGATCTATAGGTTGAAAAGCCTGACACAAAATAGCCTAAAGGAAGGCTTCACTTTTGCACTGTTTATAAAGGTATAAATAAATGATAACACAACAAATAAAATAAAAGCATTACCCTGAATTTATTTCAATAGCTCGGCAAAAGAAGGACAGATAACATAACATATATATGGCTGACAGTAAAAATAATTAAAAAAAAGTCTTCCAAAAATTGTGAAGAAAAATAAATGACGGGGGGCAGTCTGAGATTGCAAGTATGCGCAAGCAATACAATGGATAAAATAACCTAAGTCCCAATTCATGCACAGTAGAGAATCCATAGAATTGAGAAAGATATCTCTTAAGACATGTGCAATATATGAGAATATCGCAATCTAATTTTTAAAGTTCTTGCGCAGAAGCAGACAGAAAAACTATATGCATGGAAGCAGTCCCAGAACCTATGTCCGCAAACATGCGCAATGGGAAAAGGAAAAGGGAGAACAGTCTAAGATCGCAGACATGCGCAATAAATAAAATGAGCAGGATATGTTCTAAGTCCACATACATGCGCAGTAGCAAATCTATGACACTGCTAAGGATATCTCTAAAGACATGCGCAGAGAGCAACAATATGGGCAGATTATTTCTAAGTCCACGCGCAGATGCAGAAATATACGTCATATTGACGAAAATAGGCGGTCCCAGCATAGATCCAATGGCTGAAGCTGTCAGTGAAAAACCATACAGAGAAATAAGTCTCGCCCCCAGTAATAGGCTATACAAAGGATGACGATATAAGAGGCGGAACCAGAGGCTTTAAAAGGTCACGCCGAGCGGCGATTCAGCATTCACTGCCCGAACCCCTGATGACGCTAGGTTGAACCTAGCGAAACATGTCAGGGGGCAGTGCTGGGAAATACTTTTAAACAGCGCTAACACCTTAGCTTGTGCATACAACCGGACCACGAAGGCAGAAGTGCGCTACTGCTAGTGGTGAAAAGACAGTCTGATACATACACTACAAGGTCCTACCAGTCCACGGGGGGCAGGGGGTTAACCCAATCTGTGCTGCTGGTAGGACGTAAAGGAACAAAAGATTATGAGGGCCTCACACACGGACCATTATTGTAAGTAGCCACGCATGCCAAACTGTATTAGCCCCTTCCACCCCTGGTAATTTCTCATTTTTGCATTTTCGTTTTTACTCCCTACCCTCCCAAAACCATAACTTCTTTATTTTCATTCACATAGCTATATGAGGGCTTGTTTCTTGCATGACAAGTTGTTATTTCTAATGGCATTATTTAATATTGTATATAATGCAGTGAAATGCCGGAAAAGCATTCCAAATGGGTTGAAATTGGAAAAAAAACACAATTCTGCCACAATTTTATGGATTTTGTTTCTACAGCGTTCCATATGTAGTAAAACTGACTCATGAACTTTATTCTCCAGGTCAGAAAAATACCAGATTTATATAGTTTTTCTTGTGTTTTAATACTTAAATATTTTTTTTTTCATGGTCATATTTTATTTCTTTATTTAATTATTTAGTCTTTAGTTATTTCTATGGGGCAAATTTTTTGTGCCATGATCTGACGTTTTTATCAATTCCATTTTGGAGTGTATGAGATCTTTTGGTCACTTGTTAGTCATTTTTTGGGGGAGGAAAATGATGAAAAAATGGTGAATCAGCCATTTTGTTTTTTCCCAATATGCTACCTATGAAAGCTTCAAAGTCTCTTGTAACTAGCGACCTTGTCCATTAGGCTGCAGTGAGGCACATAAGTTAACTCTTACATACAGCGATCAGAAACTCATTATATTTACTGTAAACTAAAAAAAGATTTGGCTTCATCCAAATCAGAAAAAATTCAAATCTACCATCACTACTAGCACACTCTAATTCAACATAATTTATACCAGGAATGAGAAATACAGAAGTGATGGAATCTTAAGCTTGTGCCAATTACAATGTAAATGTGCCAGCACAAGCACCTGGGCAGGTCTACAGCTTCACAGCCTCATAAGCAGCAAGCTGCAATGCATTGTGTGTTCTTGGTCTCTTTCAATTACATGCAGCATTAACTTCTCAGGAATTTGTGATACAGCTGCTCTTCTGTGGCATCGGCATAGGCGTGCGCAGCCTATTGCATTAGGGTGTGCACCCTAAAGCACAAACACACGCGAGCCAGCGCGCACGTGTGTAAGTATGTGTATGTATGTAATATATATATATATATATATATATATATATATATTAATACACATACACACACACATATATATATATATACACTCTGCATGCATACAGACCCGCACTCGTATAATTATCAATATAAACAAAAATAAGTTAAATAACCCCTGTATAATAATGTACCCTGATACCCCTAGTTATATTACCCCCTGCATTGTACCCCTCCCTCCCCCTTTTCCAACCACCCAGCACCCTTACTCACATAAAACAAGAAATATATATATTATAGCTTACAGTGAATGACTGTAAATACTTCCAGTTCTGAAGACTCCAGCAGGCTTGGGATCAGGGCTCTGGGCAGCTGGGCTCAGGGATGGAAGTGGGCAGGAAGAAGACCTATAAGACGCACCTAGGTTTTAGAGGGGTACAATAAGAAAAAAAAATTTTTTCATTACACCTCAGGTCAGACCACCAGACGCCCAATGTTAATAAGACCCCAATAAGACCTCAAATCAGACTCCTAATCAGACCTCAGCTCAGACCCCAATGTAAATGACCCCCAATCAGACCTCAGATAGGAGCCCCATGCCTCTCATCACCCCCATATCAGCCCTTATACCTCATTAGCCCCCATATTAGCCCTTATGCCTCATTAGCCCCATTATGCCTTATTAGCCCCATTTTGCCTTATTAGCCCCCATTATGCCTCATTAGCCCCCCATTATGCCTCATTAGCCCCCATATGCCTCATTAGCCGTCATTATGCCTCTCATTAGCCCCCATTATGTCTCTCATTAGCCTCATTAGCCCCCATGTGCCTTATTATGCCCAGATGTGCCTCATTATGCCCCATTGTGCCTCATTAGCCCCCCATTATGCCTCTCATTAGCCCCTCATTATGCCTCTCATTAGCCCCCATGTGCCTCATTATGCCCCCATGTGCCTCTCATTAGGCCTCTCATTAGCCCCCCATTATGCCTCTCATTAGCCCCCATGTGCCTCATTATGCCTCCATGTGCCTCATTATGCCCCCATGTGCCTCATTATGCCCCCATATGCCTCTCATTAGTCCCCCATTATGCCTATCATTAGCCCCCATGTGCCTCATTATGCCCCCATATGCCTCTTATTAGTCCCCCATTATGCCTCTCATTAGCCCCCATGTGCCTCATTATGCCCCCAGCAGCCTCATTTTTTATAAAATAAAAAAACACTTACCTCTCCTGCTCCTGGACGCCGCCGCTCTTTGCAGCCCGTTCTTCCTCCTGATGTCAGCTCACGGCTGTGCGCTCTGAACTGGCGCGCACAGTTTGACGTCACGCTTGGCGCAGTAAAGCATAGCCAACAGCCGAGGACCAGGAAGCGGTAAGTTCACCGCTTCCTGGTCCCCTGGTACTAATAAGCGCTTCCAAAATGGAAGCGCTTTATTAGTATTCGCCGGCCAGCACCCTGATTAGGGTGTGCCCAGGCACACCCGGCACACCCTGTGCGCACGCCTATGGGCATCGGACAGGTATGCTAGCCTTTGCTCACCATGTTCATTTAGAAGCTTTGGGTGTTGATAACTCTGTTGCTGGTTCAGCATCATTGCCGTTTATTGGACCAGTTTTGGTAGATACTAACCTCTATATTCTGAGAACACCCCACAAGCCATGCTTTTTTAGACATTCTCTGACCCTGTGTTCTTACCATCATAATTTGACCTTTGTCAAAGTTAGAGATAATCGAAGTTTAGAAAACTTTGATTCGGTGGCTTCGCCAAATTCCACAAAGAAATTTGCTTTGTGACGAATAATGGATGACGTGTGTATGATTTATTTTTTTTTTACCGCCATTTCAGGGAATTAATTCATTACCACGAAGCTCGAGGAAATTCAGCTTTGCAGCAAATTAAATTTTCCATGAAATTCTGATTGAAGTCCACTTCAGATACTTTGATTCTCTCAGCTCTAGTCAAAGTCATTGAGATCCTTATACTTGCCCATTTTCTCTTGAAAATATATATTCCACCCCCTGTAATGAAATAATTAAGGTTATTCCCTATATTCCTTCAAACCCTCCATAATGTCATACAGTAAACATCATTGTGCCTTCAAAGGGGCATTCAAAGCTACATTTATAAACTTGTTTGGTCAAAAATAATATGTCAAGTTTTGAAAAATTCTGATATAAATATTAAATTCTGAGCTCGTTATGAGGTTAAACTAAAACTAGTGTGCAGCAAAATCGAGGGAACAGAGAAAAAAAAAATACAATATAACAGGCATGAATTGTGGATGCTTTGCAACATCAATGTTTAACCAAACCAATACAGAAATAATTCAAAGTGATATTATGTAAGCAGTTCCCCTATGATAGTTTGCTTTTGATGAATAATGCATAGCTTACTGAATGCCAAAAAGCACTAGGGACTTCTATAATCAAGGACATTTGATTTATCTTTTTTTTTGTTTATAATTATTTTATTTTCAAATATTCCTACATGAAAATGAAAAATGATAGTTGTAATTTTAAGAATGTCAGAAGGATCTCATACAATGCATCATTTGGTTTAATTAGCTTCTGTACAAAATAATTCAAAGAAAGGACTGAAGCATAGTTGTTATTTGTGATGTTAAAAGGATTAGAACATTGTGAGGGGAATAAGTTCCTTAACTCCACCTATAGTGGAGAAGAGAAAGTCAGGATGTTGAATTACGTATCTAAGGCCGAGTTCATGGATAACAGAATTTTTTTTTTTAAATGGATCCGTTATTCTGAGCATTACTTATGCTGTATTTGCAATCAGTTTGCACTAAAAATGACTGATCCCTCTTTTATAAACATCAGTTATGATCAGTTTGCATCAGTTTGTGTCACTTTCGTTTTACAGTTCATCTATTTTTGACAGGAGAAAAAGTATTGGATGCAGGACTTTTTTCCTGTCAAAAGGAACTAACCTCTGATCACTGATGTTCAAAATAACTCACCTGTTTTCTCTTTATTTTTCTGTTCTTCTGACAGATCAGAAAAGCAGTAAGCTAAATGATGATGGGAACTTAGCCTAAGGGCTCATGCACACGACCATCGTTGTTTTGCAGTCCGTTTTTCATAGATCCGTTGTTCCGCATCAGTTTTTTTTTTCTCTGATTACAGTCCTCTTCCGTTCCGTTATTCCACAAAACATATCCGTATGGTTTCCGTGTGCAATTCGTTTTTTGTGGATTGGAAACGGAAACAGTAACTTATTAATCACCAAACACATGAGCAATATAGGCTGGGCATAGGATTTCTACAGTATAAATCCCCAAAATACGGATGAAATACCGATGACATACGGATGTGTTCTGTGTGCGTTCCGTATTTTTTGCGGACCCGTTGACTTGAATGGGGCCTCGGACCAGGATTTGCGAACAATAATAGGACATGCACTACTTTTTTGCGGAACGGCCATGCGGACAAACAGAAATGGAATGCAAACGGAGTAACTTCCGTATTTTCTAACAGCCCCATTGAAGTGAATGGTTCCGCATATGGGCCGCACAAAAAACAGAACGGAAACGTAAAGAAAATACGGTCATGTGCATGAGCCCTTAGGGCTCATGCTGCAATTAGGGGTCTGCAATGCATCGGCATCGGCCATGTGAACTCCGTGCCGTGGATGCAGACCAATTGACTTGAATGGGTCAGCAATCCACAAGTTAAGGCAAAAGATAGTACGTATCTTATCTTTTGCGGTGCGGAGACAGGGACCCGAAAGCCCATGGAAGCCCTTCGTAGTGTTTCTATTGGCTTCCGATATGTTCCTCCGCACCACAAAAGATAGGACAGGTCCTATATTCGGCTGTATCTTGTGGATTGCGGACCCATTCAAGTCAATGGTTCTACATCCACAGCACTGAGTTCACATGGCCGATTCCCATATATTAATAGTAGACACAGAGACCTTATGTTGGTGGGCATGAGATCTTAAGGTGGAATTACACCTGGATGTGCAATAATAGGGCAGGTTATTGGGTAAAAACATTCCTTTCAATGCTAGTTCTCAAGAATCAGCCCATGTAAAGGTGCAGCCAATCACTCGAGGAATGAGTGAAACACTGTCGTTCGCACAAGCACCTAAATGATCATTTATGGACAGCAGACCGTGCTGTCTAAACAGTGATCTGCTGCCCAGAAACAATGTAGCTGTATGAGGACAAGCGATTGTAATAACGACTGCTCATTTTTATACTGTGGAGGTGATCATTGGATTTAAATACAGCTCTTCACCTCCACTTAATGAGCGGCTAACTGTCAGGAAGGAACGCTTCCTTCTCGACAATCTGCTGCTCCTCGGTAGTTGTTAATCTAACTATAGTCACATTTGCTCTACTCCATTACCTTCTTTCCTTTTTCAGTGCTAAATTAAAAATCAAGAGGAGAGACATTTATCCTTTCAGATTGTGTTGTATGACAGTCTTAAAAATTACAGCAGGGAGATGCCTGGCATAGGTTGCAACTTTTTTGCTACATTTCAAGGTCTTAACTCACTTTCAGCTTTAAAGGAGTTATGTCACTTCAGCAAATAAATAGCATTTATGTAGAGCAGGGGTGCACAACGTTTCGTAGTTGGGGGCCACATTGCCAGACTGAACCAATGACGAGGGCTAAAATAAAAATTTAAAGGGGTATTAACAACTAAAATATTGTACTTATGGCATATTGAACACAAATTATACACCATTAATGTCTAGTTACACTTCCAGGATTCCCATCTAATGGGAGAAATACATGAAAAATACATATGAGCAGCCACAGGACATAGACATACATGTCTGTTACCAGATGGTTGGGAGCCGCACAGAATGGTATCAAGGGCCGCATGTGGCCCCCGGGCCACAAGTTGTGCACCCCTGATGTAGAGAGAGTTAATACAATTCACTTAATAATGTATTGCTATTATCCATATTGCCTCCTTTGCTGGCTGAATTCATTTTTCTATCGTCGTATTATACACTGCTCATTTTCATGGATACGACCACCCTGCAATCCATTAGCGATGGTCGTGCTTGCACACTATAGGAAAAAAGAAGAAGCCTACGTGAGCTCCCAGGGTCCTGGCCCCCAGAGAAGCTGACATGTTTTGGCCGTAACCATGGAAATCAGCAGTGTATAATGTGATGGAAACATGAATCAAGCCAGCAAAGCGAGCAGTATGGATAATAGCAATACAATATTATGGACCTTGTATTAACCCCTTTACAAATAGACCACTTTGAAAAGTGGCGTTGCTCCTAAATGTAACAGAAAATGTGCCAATCAGCATGTGTGACATTTTGAGTGCGAAAACGCTCATTCTGCTAAAATATAAGAATATTAATCCCTTAGGGATAATGGAGTAACGGAAAAAAATATAAAAAGGGCCAATTCTCATTTTTTTTTCATTTCAACTCCCTAACAAATGTTTATAAAAAGTGATCAAAAAGTCACACACTTCTAAATGGAATCACTGAAAATTACAAATTTCCCTAAAAAATAAGCCCTCACATAGCTCTGTAAACATACCGTAACTACAAAAAAATTATAGGGGTGAGAATATGGTGATGAAAAAATATATCTTTTCAAGGCTTTTAATCTTATTTTCAGTATTAAAACGCAAGAAAAACTATGCAAGTGTGGTATTGTTGTTATTATACTGACCTGGAGAATGAAGGTAACAGGTCTATGTAACCACATAATGAACACTGTAAAAAAAAAAAAAAAACTGTGGCAGAATTGTGGTTTGCCCTAATTCCACCCCATTTGGAATTTTTTCCCCGATTCCCAATACAATATATGCATCCGTAAATAGTGCCATTAAAAAGTACAACTTGTCCCACAAAAAATAAGCCTTTATAAGGCTATGTAAATAGAAACATTTAAAAAAGTTATGACTCTGGGAAGGCAGGGAGTGGAAAAAAAGAAAATAAAATGGTCCTAAAATTGTCCTCTAAGGGTTAAATAACCCAGACAACAAGATTGGTAAAATAACAAATTAAGTAATGCATACCACTTTTCTCCTCTGCTTCTTCCATTGCCACTCTCCTGGCCAGCAGCACCAATGTCATATTCCTGGCTAAAATTATGACATCCCATTGACACCAGGTCACTTTATAGGTAAATCCTTGGCCCTAGCAGTATATGGCATGTGACTGCTGAGGCCAGTAATTGGCTGCAGCGGCAACATGGTGTGTACAGGATGTCACTGATGCATCCAGGAATCTACCGAGCACCCGAGCCCTATAGAAGTCAATGGGAGAACACGAGCATTAAACCAGGCACCCCCTGCTCTGAAGAGGGGAGGGTGCCTGGTTCATAGAAAAGGTCAGAATTTGATGGAAACACCACCGAAATGGGTCGGGGACAGCATGGGGAGGATGTCTGGATACATCTTGGACTACAATGTCGCTGCTGGGAACGATGTTGCCCGAGTTGTACGTCACTTTTACAGACTGACCATAAAACTCACAAAACCGAAGATAAAAGCAATTTTAGATGAAAAATTGTTAGGAAACATTCTTTCCTGTATATTTACTTTCATCTAAATAGCAAGTTCAGACAAAAATGTTAATGATTTTCGGAACTGGGGCCATGACTAGGAGGGACGACCGGAGGCTTCGATTGTGTTGACCGGACTATCATCTGATGATAATGAACTTGTAAGAGGAACGGAGTGGACGTTGAGCTGACCAGTGACCATGTATATAAAATTGTAGGTGAGGGTCTGCTGCCGCTTTGTTAACTCTAGATAATTTCTAAGCTGATCGCACGTCCCGTGATGTTGACGATCTATCGATGTCTGCTCTTTCAACTTTCAATGTTATTTTATGCGCCTACCATGGTGACCACGAGTAATGGGGAATCAGGGTTCGCTTCCGGAGAGGGAGCCTGAGGGATGGCCACGGCTACCCCTTCCAAGAAAGGCAGGCGGGGGCGCTCCAATTTCCCAATACCACCTCAGTGAGGTAGTGACGATAAATAACAATACAGGACTCTTAAGAGAGCCTGTCATTGGAACGAGTACAAAAAAATTACAGGGAATGTCATGGGTATTTAGGATGAGGAAACGTTATACAGGAGGAGAGGTAAAGTATGATTGATGGCCTGCTGGTGACCCACTAAAACACTAGGGGTGAAGGTCTTCAGCTGAGCTGACCATCTAAAACATTATGGGTGAGGGTCTGTGGATGAGCTGGCAATCAAAAACATTATTTATGCGAGGGCCTGCGGGTGAGCTGACCATCTAAAAACTTATATCAGAAGGCATATAAGCGATGGTATTATATGCGACAATTAAGCATGTAGATATGATGGACGAGGAGGAGGAGGATGAGAAAAGGAAGATTCAACCATATACCCTTTTTTGTGGCTGAAGGGGTGCATGGGAATACAGAGTATTCAGTACATTCTAAACAACACATTTAAAGGGCCTTGATGTTCAGTTGTGGCTTTCCTCTGTTGGAGTGGAGAAGTCAGGGGAAATCCAGGCCCTGTTCATTTTTATCTGAGTCAACCTGTCAGCATTTTCAGTTGACAGCCAGATACGCTTATCTGTTATAATGCCACCAGCAACACTAAATACCCGCTCAGACAAAATGCTGGCGGCAGGGCAGGCCAGGACCTCCAAGGCGTAGAGCGCCAGTTCGTGCCACCCAGTAGTTGTAAGGCACTGAGGGATCACTCAGAACGCTGACGCGGTCTAGAAATAAGTGTAGATTTGCGTCTCACTGCTCACAGCAAGCAGAGTTTGTAGAATACAGAAAATAACTGTCTGTCACTGGTATTTTTGAATTAAATATAGGCTGCACACAGTCTAGATATAAGTGTAGATTTGCGTCTCACTGCTCACAGCAAGCAGAGTTTGTGGAATACAGAAAATGTCACAAATGGTCGCCCTGAAAAAAAAAATAAAAATTCCCCAAAACAATTTTGGCTGCCTGCCACCTCTAACAATAGTCCTTAAAAGGACTGTTAGTTCTTTGAAACGTCTTCTCAATGATAATTTTTAGATGAAATTCGCCCTACACTGACTGTCCCTTCCTAACAGCAGCTCTCCCTGACTCGCAATGAGCCGAACCCATGTGACCGGGTGCTATATAGCACCCGATGACGCGTTCCGGCCAGCCACTCACTGTAATGCCAGTAGAAAACAGGTCTAATGGCATTACAGTGATGGCAATACTTACCTGCATGTTTATTAGCTGCTTAGCAAGCGCCAAACGTGCAGGGAGGAGACTCAAGCATGGCGCTCCAGCACATGTGGTATTCGACCGAGTGCTCAGATCTGCCGAGCATAGCAATGCTCAAGCCGAACCGGTACTCGGCCGAGCATGCTCGCTCAACACTAGTCGACACATGTCCCAGAAGTTATAGCCCCAACAATTATAAAGTGATGGCATATCCTAGTAATATATCATTGATTAAAAATCTACTTTGGTAAAATAGTTTTATGAACAGTTTGATTTGGCTTGCATAGAATGGATTTGCTTGACTTTTAGTTTTATGCAGTTTTTTAGACCTGGAAGGTGTTTGTTTTTGCCATTCCGGGGCCATAACTTTTTTTTCATTTTCCATTCATATAGTTGTATGGGGGCTTGTATTTTGCCAGAAAAGTTGCCCTTTCTAATTCCACCATTTAACCTTGAATACAATGTAGTGGGGAGCTGAAAAAAAAATTCTAAATCGAAAACGCAATTCTACATGTTATGGGTTTTGTTTTACAGTATTCCCTTTGTGGTTAAACTGACCTGTAACCATATTTTTCGCTTATAAGAAGCACCTGTTGATAAGACGAACCCAAAGTTTTAAAGGAGGAAAATAAGAAAAAATTATTTTTTCATCATACCTCATATCAGATCCTCAGATCAGATCCCCATATCAAAGCCTCAGATCTGACCCCCAAGACATTACATCACACCCCCATAACAGGATTTCACATCAGACCCCCATATCAGGACATTACATTAGACCCGCATATCAGGACATTACATCAGACCCCCATATCAGGACATTACATCAGACCCCATATCAGGACATTACATCAAACCTAAACACAATTTGTCAGGTGCTAGGGTATGCGTTCTTAACGAAACAATCAAATATCAAAAGGAAGAACTCTAAAATAAAATAATAAACTTTATTGGTTTGTCGATTTAAAATATAATGGGGAATTACCCTATATACCACTGAAACATATATCCTCGTTATCTAGTCCTGGGTGTAGACAATACGATCACTCACAGGACTATTGTAATGGATATTAGATAACAGAGTAATACAAAAATAGGCAGGATACAGACAATATAATATCGTCTAATTCAATCCTGAAAGCATGACTAAGGCGCGCTTTGTTAGTCATGCCAATAGAATGGTGCCTAGTGGGAACTGAGGAAGGTGTGCTGATTTATTGTAGACACTATTGTGTTCATATGCCTCAGCCCACCAAACATAAGATAGCTAGGCTCAGCTATCTTATGTTTGGCCTAGCTATCTTATGTTTGGTGGGCTGAGGCATATGAACACAATAGTGTCTACAATAAATCAGCACACCTTCCTCAGTTCCCACTAGGCACCATTCTATTGGCATGACTAACAAAGCGCGCCTTAGTCATGCTTTCAGGATTGAATTAGACGATATTATATCGTCTGTATCCTGCCAATTTTTGTATTACTCTGTTATCTAATATCCATTACAATAGTCCTGTGGGTAATCGTATTGTCTACACCCAGGATTAGATAACGAGGATATATGTTCAGTGGTATATAGGGTAATTCCCCATTATATTTTAAATCGACAAACCAATAAAGTTTATTATTTTATTTTAGCGTTCTTCCTTTTGACATTACATCAAACCCCCATATCAGGAAACTATATCAGACCCCCATATCAGGACATCACATGAGACCCCAATATCAGGACATTACATGAGACCTTCATATCAGACCTTTATCAGAACCCCATCAGATCTTCTTCAAACCTCATATCAGCCCTCTATTTCAGACACCCATACTAGACCCCCATCAGACCTCAGATCAGACCTTAAAATAAAAAATACTTCTCTTACCTCTCCTGCGCTATGGCCCGCTCCAGGTCCAGTGGTCTCTTCAGAAGTTTCGCTCCCCTGTCTAATCTGGCAGGTGATGCACAGTCAAATTACTACGTGCAGTATCAGGTCATAGTGTGCGCACTCCATCCTGATGCTATATGTGGTCAGGACAGTGCACCCGTGGCCACAGGAAAGAAGACCAGGGATGGTGAGCACAGGAAGTGCTCTCAGCACTTCACTCCCTTTTCGTGACACCTAATGCATACCAGTGAGTGCTTCCATAATTGAAGCGCTCACTAGTATTGGCTTATTAAGACGCATGGCCATTTCCAACCCACTTTTCCCCCACAGGGGAAAAGGTGCATCTTATAAATGAAAAATACAGTACTTTCATAATGAAGGTCAGTATGATTATGGTAAAACCACATATGTTTTTATTGCATTTTAATACTGAAAATAAAAACTTGAAAAATCTATTTTTTTTATTTTTGTTGCCATATTCTGACCCCTATAACTTTTTTTTGTAGTTACTGTATGTGTATGGAGTTGTGCAGGGGCTCATTTTGTGCGGGGCAATCTGTACTTTTCATCTATACCATTTGGAGGGTGTATGTTTTTTTGAACAGTTTTTACAGGTAATTTTTTTTGTGGGAGGGAAGCGACCAAAAAATAATGAATCAGCCATTCTGGATTTTTTTCTGCTTCAGCCTTTACCATTTACATCTTAATTGTAAGGGCATTTTTTTTTTTTTTTTACATTTTGGGAAAAAGAGGATGATTTGAATGTTTATCTTTTTCATTTTCTATATTTCTTAACATTTTATTATAGCTACCATAGGGAACTAGAACAAGCAAGCATTAGATTGCTATTCTCATAGACTCCTATGCCTTAGCATTGGAGTCTGGGAGGATTTTACTATGTTCCTATGGAGCCCTACCACAGACAGAGTCTCCAAAGGAACTAATGTGCGGCAGCCTCATATAACTCAGGAATACAGAGGCTACCACACACATACTCCAGCTCACCGATCCTCACCAGGGTGGGCCATAACGCACTCGGGAGCGCTGCCTTCCCAATTTTTGTTCTCGCAAAATGCCATGGTCACGTTTGACACTGGCATCTGAAGGGTTAAAAGTATTCAATCGACATTACCGTCAATCGCATATATTAATCCCAGGTGCCTTCTGTTTAAAACAGCAAGCACCCAGCTGCAATGATAACAGGCTTAAAGAGGTTAGCCCAAGATTGAAACTTATCACCCACCCACCGAATAGATGCTAACCTGATCATTCGTAGGGTTCCAACTGCTTTACACAGACTAGAATAGGAATTCCTCTCTGTGTACAATGATATTATGTAAGAATTTTACAACGTTTCGGGCATAATGAGTGCCCTTCATCGGGTATGAGCACGCTTGTGGAAGCAGGCCCGCCCGTCGCAAGCAAATGGAGGAGGTAAGTTTGATTTCATTTTTTTTTATGGTTAATTTTACACTTAGATGCCGCGATCATGTATGAACGCGGCATCTAAGGGGTACAATGACGGGGGCGGCGCTATCGCAGCTCCCTGTCATTGCACCAGCTACTTACAAAAAAATTGTAATTCATCACGAAGCAAATTTTTTTGTGAAATTTGGCGAATCAGCCGAATCGAACTTTTAAGAAATTCGCTCATCTCTAGTAATAACTTTGGAATGCTTTTTTTTATCCAAGCCATTTTGAGATTTTTTTCTCGTAACACATTGTATTTTATGACAGTCATAAATTTGAGTCAATATTTTTAACCTTTATTTATGAAAAAATCACAAATTTACAAAAAAAAATTTGCAATGTACTAAATTTCGAATTCTCTGCTTTTAAAACAGAAAGTGAAACCTTATAAAATATTTATTACTTAACATTCGCCAATTGTCTACTTTATGTTGGAATCATTTTGTAAATGTCATTTTATTTTTTTAGGTCGTCAGAAGGCTTTGAAGTTTGGGAGCAATTTTTTACATTTTCAGCAAGATTTCCAAAACCATTTTTTTAAGCACCAATTCAGTTATAAAGTGATTTAAAGGGATTACATGATAGAAACCACCCATAAATGACCACATTTTAGAAACTACACCCCTCAAATTATTTAAAACTGATGTTACAAACTTTGTTGACCCTTGAGGTGTTCCACAAGAATTAAAGGAAAATGGAGGTGAAATTTCTAAATTTCACTTTTTTGGAAGATTTTTTATGTTAATCTTTTTTATTGCAACACAGCAAGGGTTAACAGCAAAATAAACCTCAATATATATTACTTTGATTCTGCAGTTTACAGAAATACCCCATATTTGGCGGTAAACTGCTCTATTGGCATGTGGCAGTGATCAGAAGGAAAGGAGCGCCATATGGATTTTGGAGGCAGATTTTGCTAGAATATTTTTTTAGGCACCATTTTGTATTTGAAGAGACCCTGACTTACCCCTACAGTGGAAACCTCAAAAAGTTACCCCATTTTGGAAACTACACCCATAAGGAATATAGTAACAGGGTACTGAACCTTTGACCCCCTAAGCATTTACAGAATTTGGAAACACTTGGCTGTGAAAATGAAGTTTCATTTCTTCCAATAAAATGTTGCTTTAGCCCGAAAAATTTTCATTTTTACAAGGGGTAACAGGAGAAAAAGCACCAGATTATTTGTTCTGCACTTTTTCCTGAATATGGCAATGCCCCATATGTGGTGGTAAACTGCTGTGGGGGGTACATGACATGATTCAGAACGGAAGGAGCGCTATATGGCTTTTCCCGCACAGATGTTAATGAATTGGTTTATGGATGCCATTGGCTTTTATTTTTTAAGTAATTGTCTTATGTGGGGACTCATTTTTTGAGGGATGAGGTGATGTTTTCATTGGTACTATTTTGTGGTACATAAGACTTTTTGTGAGGCAAGGTGAAAAATGGCTGTTTTGGCATTTTTTTTTTACAGCATTCACCTGAGGGGGCATATCATGTGATATTTTTTATATAGCAGGTTGTTACGGATGCAGAGATAAATAATATGTCGATCATTTTTGTTAAAGGGGTTGTCTCATCATAGACAATGGGGGCATATCACTAGTAGCTGCCCTCATTGTCTTATAGGTGCGAGTCCCAACGCTGGGACCCGCACCTATATAGAGAACGGAGCCCCACCAAGCTGGCTTCCCATAGAAGTAAATGGGAGCATACCGCGCATGTGTGGCCCCCACTCCCATAGCCAGCTTGGCTATGCTTGCTGGCCCCACAGAAAATTAACGGAGGGCGGCTGCGAATGCGCAGTGCGCCCTCCTTCACTTGCAGGGCTTCGTTCTCGATATAGTTGCGGGTCCAAGTTTTACACAGTGAACGCCTTTTTGAACAGAATCTGGAGCAGTCACCATGGTGAAGATCGGGGGACCTAAGCCGGAGAAGGACCAGACCAACAAAAGTACTTGGTGAGCAAAGGGGAAATGGATAAATTTATTAAGAAGGCTGACTCAGTCTATGTGGCACGTCTAAGAAAGATGGCGCTCTGCCAGCCGCACACAGAACAGCCCGACACTGTGCCAGAAGGGGATGAAGAGGTAAGCGCTCTCTCGCTTTCCAGGGCATACTTTAAAGATACCTTGGCGTCCGCTTTAGGAGCAGCCCTAGAACCCTAAAACTCTGACCTGTCGTCCATTAAACAGGACATTAAACATATAGGCTGGAGAGTGGAGTCTCTTAAGGACTCTCAGTCAGCCATCTTAAAGCACCAGCAAATGGTCTCTCAGCATATTGGGCCTATTCAGTCCAATTTGAATTCACTATACTGTGCAATGGAACATCAGGAAAACCGTGGAAGACGCAATAACTTGCGCTTCCGTGGCATACCGGAGTCAGTTGCTACAGGTGATATCCCTCATACAGTAACTCAGATTTGCCTAACCCTTCTTGGCCCTGATTCTGCTCATGAAGTGATCCTGGAAAGAGCCCATAGGGCACTGAGACCTAAGCCTGCTACTAATGCCCCCCCCCCCCCATGGATATTATTAGCAAATTCCTCAACTTCCCAGTGAAAGAGGCCATTCTTACCAAAGCCCGCCAAACAGGTGAAGTGACATGGGATGGCGACAAAGTTTCCAACTTCCTGGCTCAGATTACTCTACAGAAGAGAAGAGCCCTGGAGCCCCTAATGGACTAGCTCCGTTCGCGCGCAATTCCTTACAGATGGACTTTTCCACTTGAAATCACTTTCTTCCACAACGGTTGCAGAATGGCTAGTTTCCTCTTTATTGGATCTGGACCAAATATATGATCACCTGAACATTGGCCCGCTGGATATCGAAAATTGGGATAAAGTCCAGGATCTATCCTACCTTCCGGACCTGCCCACAACCGACCACTGGGACAAGCAACGCACCCCAAAATCCAGCAGACACAGGAAAGAAGTATCTCTTTCCACTCCACGACGTTTACCAATGGGAGACTAAGAGGTTTCGGACATTGAATCTGTCCACCATCTCTCATTTGCCTCTCCTTCATACTTACTTGCTTCACTAACTCTCTCTACTTTTCAACCTATGCTATTTACTGTATTCCTCTGCTCTTTCTTCACCCCATCTACCCCCCCTTCCCCCCCCCTCCTTTAATGCCTCATCTGCTTTACATTTGACTTTTGCTATATACTTGGGTGATAACTCATTTGGTAAACATATCCCCCTTGGATACTACCTTATATTCAGGTGCTATTGCGCCTTTGTTATTGTTCTTATTGTTTTCAAGGTTCTCACGTTTTTATGTTTTTCAAACTATACCAATTTCCATTTTTATGTGGTGGGTCTGCACCTTCGTCTTCTGCCTAACTAAGTTATATTTGAGACTCTCTAGATGTCATTTTTGTCCCAAGGTGGTCCCAGTAAGGGCGATTCAGCTAAATCTCGATGTCTATGGTCTGATATGATGACAAGCCGAAGATTGCTTCATTCAATGTCAAAGGCTTTAACTCGCCCTCTAAGCGCTGCAAAAGTTTGTCTTTTATGAAGAAGAAACAAACTTCAGTCCTGCTCCTACAGGAATCCCATTTCAAATTCAATAGGTATCCAGATTAGTGATGTCGCGAACATAAAATTTTCAGTTCGTGACCGGCGAACGCGAACTTCTGCAAATGTTCGCGAACGGGTGAACCGGGCAAACCGCCATAGAAACTTAATAGGCAGGCGGATTTTAAAACCCACAGGGACTCTTTCTGGCCACAATAGTGATTGAAAAGTTGTTTCAAGGGGACTAACACCAGAACTGTGGCATGCCGGATGGGGATCCATGGCAAAACTCCCATGGAAAATTACATAGTTGACGCAGAGTCCCCGTTTGCACAAGGTTGGATACCAAGCTAGCCATGTCCCGGTGATGTCATTGAAGGTTTCTTCCTCCACCCAGCCACGTACAACACCAAGGGTCCCCGAAAGGTGAATTGAATTGATTTTTCAAACGGGGAGATGGTTAAAAAAATGCTGGCTCCCTCCCCTTTGTTTTAATCGACGGTCACTGCGTCTGCGCCGTGCAATTTACTCTCACACCCGATATGAGTGTTATTTTCTGTAGTTCTCTTCTCATCAGTTTAATCCCTGTTACGTCCCCAATCTGGGGTCCATTTATTGAATTGATTTTTCGAACGGGGAGATGGTTAAAAAAATGATGGCTCCCTCCCCTTTGTTTTAATCCACGGTCACTGCTTCTGCGCTGTAAAATTTACTGTCACACCCGATATGAGTGGTATTTTCTGTAGTACTATTCTTATCAGTTTAATCCCTGTTACGTCTTCTAGCAGGACGTGTATTGAATGGATTTTAGATAAGTGGTACTACGCGTGCTAGGTACTGTGCCACCCGGTATGAGTGTTGGGCACTAGCAGAGTGCACACTACAGTCTGTGGGCCTGACACACACACACACTGGCAGGCAGGCAACTGAAATTAGATTAAAGTGTACAGATAAAGTGCCATATTTTAGGCAACGTCCAGTGCCACACGGTATGATTGATGGGCAGCACTGGCAGAGGGCACACTACAGTCTGTGGGCCTGACACACATACACTGGCCGGCAGGCAACTGAAATTAGATTAAAGTGTACAGATAAAGTGCCTTATTTTAGGCAACGTCCAGTGATGCACGGTATGATTGATGGCAGCTCTGGCAGAGGGCACACTACAGTCTGTGGGCCTGACCCACACACACTGGCCGGCAGGCAACTGAAATTAGATTAAAGTGTACAGATAAAGTGCCTTATGTTAGGCAACGTTCAGTGCCGCATGGTATGATTGATGGGCAGCACTGGCAGAGGGCACACTACAGTCTGTGGGCCTGACACACACTGCCAAGCAACTAACCTTAGATTAAAGGGTACAAATTAAATGCCTTATTTTATGCAAAGTCCTGTGCCACCCGCTATGAGTGGTGGGCACTGGCAGTAGGCACACTACAGTCAGCGGAGTGGGCCTGACACACACTGGCAGCAGGCAGGCAACTGAAATTAGATTAAAGTGTAAAAATTAAATTCCTTATTTATCGGCAAGCTACTGTGCCACACAGTATGAGTGGTGGGCACTAGCAGTGGGCACACTACAGCCAGTGGAAGTGGGCCTCACACACACTGGCAGGCAACTAACCTTAGATTAAAGGGTAAAAATTAAATGCCTTTTTTTGATGCAAAGTCCTGTGCCACACGGTATGAGTAGTGGGCACTGTCAGTGGACACACTACAGTCTGTGGGCCTGCTGCTCCTTACACACGGGCAGGCCAGGCAACTGCAATATATATATGGAGGAAAAAAAATAAAAGCAGACTAATGTAGCAGCCCTAAAAAGTGCTTTTTGGGGTGCTATCAGGATGCTGTTCTTACAGCAGAGATCAGATGAGTCTTTCAGGACTGGAGTGGACACTGAATACACTAGCCTAGCTATTGATTTCCCTATTAAATCAGCAGCAGCTACACTGTCCCTCCTCTCACTAAGACTGCAGCTTCCGAATGAATCTAAAATGGATGCTGTCTAGGAGATGGGAGGGTCTGGGAGGGAGCGTATGCTGCTGATTGGCTGGAATGTGTCTGCTGACTGTGAGGTACAGGGTCAAAGTTTGCTCAATGATGATGCATAGGGGGCGGACCGAACATCGCATATGTTCTCCCGCGGCGGCGAACGCAAACAAGCTGTGTTCGCCAGGAACTGTTCGCCGGCGAATAGTTCGGGACATCTCTAATCCAGATCTTTCTCGCTCTAGTTTCCCAGTGTGGTTCCACTGCGGGTAAAATTAATCTGCCTCCAGAGGGATCAGCATTGGATTTGGCAGAAATATGCCTTTCCAATACTGTTCTCACCTTCAGGATACTGAAGGCAGATATCTACTTCTAAAGGGAACTATTGGTAATTGTATGTTCACTTTTATTAATATATATGCACCAAACTTCGACCAGGCAGCTTGGTTTAAGAACCTTATTCCCATTATAATCCCTTTCCAAGAAGGCACCGTGATTTTGGGAGGTGACCTAAATATCACTTTGAATCCGGTACTGGATTCATCCACTGGTAAATCTGTGCTGTCAAGCAATCAAACAATCATTAGATGATGTGCACCTGGTTGATGTTTGGAGACTGCTTAATCCTTCTGAAAACGATTATACCTTCTACTCCAATGTACATGGTACATAACAAAGACTTGACTATTTGTTGATCTCCAAGGAACATATCCAATCCTGTCTTGACCCTTGTATTGACTCCATCCACCTATCTGACCATGCCTCCATATTCCTCTCTATTTTCCTTCCTCAAGCCCCTCCTAGGGCTTTTAGATGGAAATTAAATGAGCAGCTCCTTTCCAGCCCAGACCATATTTCCAAATTAAAAAGGCCATGGACGACTTTTTTTATTTTAAATGCCCTCCCAGATACTTCCCCTCACATTCTATGGGACACCCATAAAGCTTATATGCGGGGTCAACTCATTAGCTTAGGCTCCCATATTAAAAAGATAAGACTGGCCAGAATTGATAGTCTTCTTCGGAATATCAAAAACTGGAGTCCCACAGAAACAATCCTTTTCTGACCCACATCCTACCGAGGTCTCCCGACTCCGGACCGAGCTAAAAAATATTTTAAACACTTCCTCAACCAAGTATTTCCTTAATTCCCAATTTAAATATTTCGCTCACGGCGATAAAGCCTCCAGATTTATGATAAACAGGATAAATCAACGACGATCCCAAAACCATATTTGCAGACTATTCAAAAAAATGGGGGGATTGACACTAAAACAAAAGATATAGCCTCTCAGTTCCGCAACTTTTATCATACTTTATATAATATTTCGAAAAACTGCCCCTCCAACTGAAGCTCCCTCTCACGCGGAAGCTATTCATTTATTTCTTCAATCTCTATCCCTCCCTAATTTGAATCAATACCAAAAAACTACTTTGGGAGCCCCCATCACGACCAAAGAGTTGATTAAAGCAATAAAACAACTCCCAAAAAACAAAGCCCTCGGACCAGATGGTCTTTCTGCTATATATTATCGAACCTTTAGAGATTCCCTCGTCCCTAATTTACTCTCACTTTTCAATAAGTCCCTTAAAGGTGCACCTTTAACCCCAGATATGACTCCAGCCTACTGTGAAAATTATCGCCCCATATCGTTGCTAAATCTGGACCTAAAACTCCTGTCTAAAATACTTACTAATCGCTTGACCCCGCTCCGGCCCTCCCTAATGCACAGATACCAGTTTCAAAAATAGAAATACCGTAAATCTGGTGTTCCAGCTGTGACTGGACAAGTTTAATAGTGTCCGGCAAAGGATTTATTATTTTCTGGGGTGAAATTCAGTTGCCAAAAAAGCAATACCATAAATCAGTGGTTTTAGCTGTGGCTGGCCAAGTTTAATAGTGTCCGGCAAAGGATATATTTTGTTCTAGGGTGAAATTCAATTGCCAAAATAGCAATACCATAAATCAGTGGTTTCAGCTGTGGCTGGCCAAGTTTAATAGTGTACTTTAAAAGATATATTTTTTTCTGGGGTGAAATTCAATTGTCAAAATAGCAATACCCTGAATCTGGTGTTCCAGCTGTGACTGGACAAGTTTAATAGTGTCAGGCAAAGGATAGATTTTGTTATGGGGTGAAATTTAATTGCCAAAATAGCAATACCCTGAATCTGGTGTTCCAGCTGTGACTGGACAAGTTTAATAGTATCCGTCAAAGGATAGATTTTGTTCTGGGGGGAAAATCACTTGCCAACATAGCAATACCCTGAATCTGGTGTTCCAGCTGTTGCAGGCCAAGTGTTAATCTGTCCGTAAAAGGGTATATTACACTCAAGGTGTATATACAAGTGCATCCTCAATAACTCCACACGCTACCGTCCATCTCCCATTGTATTTCTGTCCGTTAAAGGGTATATTACACAAAGTGTTAAAATACAATTGCTGAAGGCATAATCCTACATATTTTTTCACACGCTACTGTGCATCTCCAAGTGTAAATCTGTCCATAAAGAAGGATACCTTTCATCCAGGGCCTACATACTAGGCCTACAATTGATATTCCCCTAAATCAGTGGTTACTGCTGTGCCTGGATTAGTGTAATACGGTACATAAATATATAGGCAGATAGTGTTAGGTGCCTGTAAAAAAAGGCCTGAATTTGAAATCAATACATTGGGCCAAATATTTTTTTTCTTATTGTGGTGCTTGGTGAACGGTAACAATGAGGAAAACATCTAGTAAGGGACGCGGTCGTGGTGGTGTTAGTGGACCCTCTGGTGCTGGGAGAGGACATGGCCATTCTGCAACAGCCACACGTCCTATTGAACCAACTACCACAGGTTCCAGTACCCACCAGAATTTACAGCGATATTTGGTGGGCCCAATGCCGTTCTAAGGATGGTAAGGCCTGAGCAGGTACAGGCGCTAGTCAATTGGGTGGCCGACAGTGGATCCAGCACGTTCACAACATTATCTCCCACCCAGTCTTCTGCAGAAAGTGCACAGGTGGCGCCTGAAAACCAAGCCCATCAGTCTGTCACATCACCCCCATGCATATCAGGGAAACTGTCTGAGCCTCAAGTTATATGCAGGCGTCCTATATGCAGGCGTCCTATGTATATATGTTTATATGCACCTAAGATATATCTAACTTACTGTTTCACATAGGCCCCCTGGACTGGGGTAGTCTGTGTGTTTTTCTAGATCACTATACGTAGTGTGTGACACAGATCCCTTAGGTTTTGCTACCTCTCTGAACCCCCTAAGTAACTTTTTTAACTAGGGCAAGGTTGTGCAGGGAGAGGTTCCGGCATTGGGCCACCCCTTGCCGGGTTTTTGGACCCAGTGGTAGCAATACTAGGGTATATTAGGCCAAGTGGGGCAACACTAGGAGTTACTTTGGCCTGATACTATAGGACCGGTGTCTCACGCATTAGGTGTGTCCAGGTTGGTTTGTAGTTGGGGGCTTGATGCATGTTTTTTAGCTGGACTCAATAAAAGTGAAGTTTTATTCTATCTCATTGCTCCAATTTTTAGGAATCCTCAAGTTATGCAGACTCTGCTGGCAGGGTTTCCCAAGGGAATCCACCTGGCCCTTCTCCAGTAGTGGGTGATATGACGCATGATTCTCTGCTGTGGGACCTCTCTCCTCTGTCTGGATGCTGGGACCTAAATAACTGAAAGTGGCCTTCTCCAGTGGTGGGTGATATGACGCCTTATTCCTTGCTGTGGAACCTTTCTCCTCTGTCTGGGTGCTGGGGCCTAAATAACTGAAAGTGGTCTTCTCCAGTGGTGGGTGATATGACGCCTTATTCCTTGCTGTGGGACCTCTCTCCTCTGTCTGGGTGCTGGGGCCCAAATAACTGAAAGTGGCTTTCTCCAGTGGTGGGTGATATGACGCCTGATTCTCTGCTGTGGGACCTCTCTCCTCTGTCTGGGTGCTGGGGCCTAAATTACTGAAAGTGTCATTCTCCAGTGGTGGGTGATATGACGCCTGATTCTCTGCTGTGGGACCTCTCTCCTCTGTCTGGGTGCTGGGGCCTAAATAACTGAAAGTGGCCTTCTCCAGTGGTGGGTGATATGATGCCTGATTCTCTGCTGTGGGACCTCTTTCCTGGACTATTTTACAGCCTTTTTAGTGCCCAAAAGTTTGGGTCCCCATTGACTTCAATGGGGTTCGGGATGAAGTTCGGGTCGAGTTCGGATCCCGAACCCGAACATTTTCGGGAAGTTCGGCCGAACTTCTCGAATCCGAACATCCAGGTGTTCGCTCAACTCTACTTACCACCCAAATGAATTTTACCTCCTTTTCTTCTCACTAATAGAGCTTTCATTTGGTGGTATTTCATTGTTGCTGACATTTTAACTTTTTTTGATATTAATAAAAAATTACCTAAATTTTTGCAAAAAAATGACATTTTTCGCTTTCTCTTGTAAAATTTTTCAAAAAAAAAAACTACATTTATATATAAATTTTTCTCTAAATTTATTTTTCTACATGTCTTTGATAAGAAAAAATGCAATAAGTGTATATTTATTGGTTTGGGTAAAAGTTATAGCGTTTACAAACTATGGTGCAAAAAAGTGAATTTCTGCATTTTGAAGCAGCTCTGACTTTCTGAGCACCTACCATGTTTCTTCAGGTGCTAGAATGCGAGGATAGTATAAATACCCCCCAAATGACACAATTTTAGAAAGAAGACACCCCAAAGTATTCACAGAGGTGCATGGTGAGTTCATGTATGATTTCATTTTTTTTTCACAAGTTAGCAGAAAATGACACTTTCTGAGGAAACAAAATAATAAAGTTTCCATTTCTGCTAACTTCTGGCAAAAAAATAAAAATAAAATCTTCCACGGACTCACTATGCCCCTCAGTGAATACCATGGGGTGTCTACTTTCCAAAATGGGGCCATTTGTGGAGTGTGTTTACTGTTCTGGCATTTTGTGCGGGGCTAAATTGTGAGCAACCTTGTAAAGCCTAAAGGTACTCTTCGACTATACGCCCCTTTACGCACCTAGGCTGCAAAAAAATGGCACACATGTGGTATCGCCGTACTCAGAAGAAGTAGGGCAATGTGTTTTGGGGTGTATTTTTACATATACCCATGGTGGGTGAGAGGAATATCTCTTTAAATTGTCAACTTTGTATAAAAAATATTGAAAAAGTTGTCATTTACAGAGATATTTCTCACACCCAGCATGGGTATATGTAAAAATACACCCCAAAACACATTGCCCTACTGAAGAAGTCTGGAATCTAAATGCATAAAAATGCCCTTCTAAAAGGTACTCAATGGAATTTGGGCCCCTTTGGGCATCTTGGCTACAAAAAAGTGTCACCCATGTGGTATCGCCGTACTCAGGAGAAGTAGGGCAATGTGTTTTGGGGTGTATTTTTACATATACCCATACTGTGTGTGAGAAATATCTCAATAAATGACAACTTTTAATACATTTTTATACAAAGTTGTCAATTTACAGAGATATTTCTCTCATCCAGCATGGGTTTATGTAAAAATACACCCCAAAACACATTGCCCTACTTCTCCTGATGCATTTTTACGCATTTGGATTCCAGACTTCTTCTCACGCTTTAGGGCCCCTAAAATGCCAGGGCAGTATAAAGTACCCCACATGTGACCCCATTTTGAAAAGAAGTCACCCCAAGGAATTCCATGAAGGGCATGGCAAGTTCATAGAAGATTTTTTTTTTTTGCACAAGTTAGCGGAAATTGACTTTTTTTTTTTCTTACAAAGTCTCATATTCCACCAACTTGTTACAAAAAATAAAATTTTACATGAACTCACCATATCCCTCACAGAAAGCCTTGGGGAGTTTTTTTTTCTAAAATGGGGTCAGATGTGTGGTATTTATACTGCCCTGGCAGTTTGGGGGTCCTAAAGCATGAGAAGTAGTTTGGAATCCAAATGTGTAAAAATGCCCTTCTTCTCACGCTTTAGGGTCCCTAAAATGCCAGGGCAGTATAAATACACCACATGTGACCCCATTTTGGAAAGAAGACACCCCAAGGTATTTCATTAGGGGCATGGCGAGTTCATAGAAGATTTTTTTTTGATACAAGTTAGCAGGGCTGGCGCGTCCTATAAGCGGACTAGGCCGCCGCGTAGAGCGCCCCTTGGGAAGGGGCGCTGCTAGGAGCGCCGGCCCTGCCTCATGCTGCAGCCGCCCGAGCGCTCTGAATTGAGCCTCAGGCGGCTGCAGCACTGCCCGGGCTGAGTGCGTCCATGAGGGCGCACCGCCCGGGCGCAGCATGAAGAGAGGAGCTGACAGGAGGGAAGCACTCAGCGCTCCCTCCTGTCAGTTCCTGATTGTAGCGTGGCCGAGCTGTCTAAGGTCCGCGGGTACAGGAGCATCTGTCTCCTGTACCCGGCCGGACTGACATGAAGTGCGCACAGAGTGTGCACTTCATGTCAGTCCCTCGGGTACAGGAAACTAAAGCTCCTGTACCCGTGGAGCATAAAGAGCTCGGCCACGGTACACTAGGAGGTAAGGGGGGAGAATGCCAAGGGTAGAGGGGGAGAATGACAAGGTTGAGGGGAGAAATGACAAGGAGAGGGGGGAGAATGACAAGGAGAGGGGGGAGAGAGAATGACAAGGGGAGAAAGGGAATGACAAGAGGGAGAAAGGGAATGACAAGAGGGAGAAAGGGAATGACAAGAGGGAGAAAGGGAATGACAAGGGGGGGGGAGTGTGAAGAATGGCAAGAGGGGGGAGAGAATGACAAGAGGGGGAGAGAATGACAAGTGGTGGGGGGGAATGACAAGGGGGGGGGAGAGAACTGGCGTTAGTTAAAGGGGTTCTGCAGTTTATTTAAACTGAAGATCTATCCTCTGGATAGATCATCAGCATCTGATCTGCAGGGGTCCGACACCCGGGACCCCCGCCGATCAGCTGTTTGAGAAGGCAGCGGCACTGGCAGTAGCGCCTCGGCCTTCTCGCTGTTTACCGCAGGAGCAGTGACGTCACTGCGAGAAGGCTGAGGCACTACTGAGGCGCTACTGCAGAACCCCTTTAATATGGCAGGTCATGTGGATGGGGCATTGTGATGTCACATGGGGGGGGGGGGCGGCAAACTTTTCTTTTGCCTAGGGCGGCAAAAATCCTTGCACCGGCCCTGCAAGTTAGAGGAAATTGACTTTTTTTTTTCTTACAAAGTCTCATATTCCACTAACTTGTGACAAAAAATAAAATTTTACATGAACTCACCATACCCTTCACGGAATACCTTGGAGTGTCTACTTTCCAAAATGGGGTCACATGTGGGGTACTTATACTGCCCTGACATTTGAGGGTCTCTGCAATCATTATATGTATGGCCAGCATGAGGAGATTCTGCTATTCTCCTTATATTGAGCATATGGGTAATGAGATTTTTTTTTCTGGTTCAACCTCTGGCTGAAAAAAAAAAATGAACGGCACAGATTTCTTCATTCACATCAATCAATGTGGATGAAAAAATCTCTGCCAAAAAAAAAAAAAAAAAAGAGGGGAAAGGACATAGGAGTGCTTGCGAAGTAAGGCCCCATTCACACGTCCGCAAAAATGTCCGCATCTATTCCGCAATTCTGCGGAATAGATGCGGACCCATTCAGTGTAAATGGGGCTGGCGGTGATGCGGAGAGCACACTATGTGCTCTCCGCATCAGCATTTGCGGAGCTGCGGCCGCAAACTTCCGGGTTTCGACCCTGAAACATCCGGCCGCAGCTCCACAAAAGATAGAGAATGTCCTATTCTTGTCCGCAATTGCGGACAAGAAAAGGCATTTTCTATATAGTTCTGGCAATGTGCGGATCCGCAAAATGCGGAAAGCACATTGCCGGTGTACGTGTTGTCCGTAAATGGCGTTTTTTTAACATCTACAGCCTGCCAGCGCATGATCAGCGCTGGCAGGCTGTAGTTAAACTTCCTGCCATCGCGATCCTGTGAACGCGCGCGATCCTGTGAACGCGCTGCCCTGACATTTGAGGGTCTCTGCAATCATTATATGTATGGCCAGCATGAGGAGATTCTGCTATTCTCCTTATATTGAGCATACGGGTAATGAGATTTTTTTTTCTGGTTCAACCTCTTGTCATTCCCTTTCTCCCTCTTGTCATTCCCTTTCTCCCTCTTGTCATTCCCTTTCTCCCTCTTGTCATTCCCTTTCTCCCCTTGTCATTCTCTCTCCCCCCTCTCCTTGTCATTCTCCCCCCTCTCCTTGTCATTCTCCCTGTAGAGGGGGGAGGACACATCCCTGCGTTAGGCAGTCGGGAGGTGGTTAAAAAGCCTTCCTCTTTCAATCAGACACTCTACAATGCCAGTGATCTCCTTATTTGGAGATGATGGCAAACTTGCTGATAGAACTACTTTGGCAGATCTATTCCCCAGGACCACACCTTCCATGTCCTTCATCTCTTTTCTCTATTGCATTTTTTTCCAGACATATCCAATATCAGGATCGGCTTCGTCCCCTGACATGGTTTGAAGGTCTGATATGTCCTACCCCTCCCCCTAAGAAACTTATTTCCCATATATATAGGAGACTTACCTCCCCTGTCTCCATGCCCAAACCATCTTTCATTGGATCCTGGGAGAAGGATCTTGGTACATCTATAACTGTAGAAGAACAACAACTTCTCTTTGTGGAGCCACACTTTTCCTCCAGATGCGTCAGGATCCAGGAGAAAAAATACAAACTCCTTACTAGATGGTACAAAACTCCAGATGTCACCTGCTGTTTTTCCTCCTCGGGTTCTGATGCATGCTGGAGATGTGGGTCGGGAAGAGGGACATTTTTCCACATCTGGTGGTCGTGTCCGCCAATCTCATCATGATGGTCTAAAATTTTTAAGCAATGGAATCTAATTTGTTATTCTCAAATATCTCCCTCTCCCTAACTATCACTTACGGGTTCCTTCGCTCGCCTGCTGATACCTCGACACTGGACTTTAGGAATTACTCATAATGATTTCTCTCCTCCTCTCTCAAATTATGATGATATTTGTCTCTCTGATGCAGAATTAGACTCTGGTTAATATGCAGAATCCCACCTGTTCTTTAATTATCATTTTAATGTCTGTTGATGATGTATGACACAGACTTGTGTCCATCACTATTTGCCTGTATCTTGCTTATACGGTTAAAATAAAAATAAATAAATAATAATTTAAAAAATCTAGTTTTTGTGTTGCCATATTCTGAGAGCCATAGTTTTTATATTTTTGTGTGATTGTCTTAGATAAGGTCTCATTTTTTGCGGGATGAGATGATAGTTTGATTGATACTATTTTGGTACTAAATACCCTTTTTAGATAGCTTGGAATTACACTTTTAGTGAGGCAAGTTGCCAAAAAATGGCTGCTTTGGCACAGTTTTTATTTTTTATAGCGTTCACCTGACGGGGTGGATCATTTGGTATTTTTATAGAGCCAGTGTATCGGACATGGTTATACCTAATATGCTTACTTTTCCATTTTTCCCTATTTTTGCAAATTTTTTTAACTTTATTTTGGGAAAAGGAAGCTTTTTTTTACTTGAAACGTTACATTTTTTATATTTGTAAAACTTTTTTACTTTTTTTTTACTTTATTTTTTATCCCACTCTGGGACTTCAACTCTTGGGGGTCTGATCCCCTGTACAATGCATAACAATATATTCATATTGTAATGCATTGGCTGTCAGTGTATTACTCAGTGTTATACATTTACAACCTGCTTCCTGTGAGATCCAGGGGGCTGTATCCCACAGGCTCACAGGGAAGGCAGCACGATGCCTAAGGAAGGCGTTGGGCTGCCGTCCAAGCCATCGGATCCCCGTCACAGCAGCGTGGGGACCCCATGGACACCCGGGTCCCATCAGGATACCACACATATGTGAGAGTTAATGCGCCGGCATCAGTGTTTTCCCCTATGCTGGTGCATACAGTACGGTTCCTGCTATCAGTGACTGCCATTCCTCTGCATATGATTGGGCGGGTGCAGCTCCTGTGCCCGCCCGTTTAGCGCGCCATGCGTTCGGCGCTAGGATTTCAGACCCAGTATCCTACAGGTTAAACAAACAGATAAAATTTGGGTCAGAACAGATTACAAATTATGCATGTTTCCCAGCCATAAAAAAATATCACAGGCTAGACTATTACCTAATTTGTTTGTCTTAAACTGTTAAGACAACTTATACTTCACTGATATTTGCAAGAAACATGATGTATATTAAGCTTCCTTTATTGCTTGGCATAAATTTATACATACAGTTGCATAAGATTGTAAAGGTTGGGATCCATAAATAATACTAGCAAGCATATCATCATCGAGAAACATAGTTGGATTTATGGCCCTCGTTCAATTTTGAATTTTTTGTGGGAGAGACATTAGCATTGGCACCGATAAGTATATGCAGTAAATATGCTAAATTACTGTAGCCAAGTTTGATTCTCAGCAAGCATTCATTTTAATGCCTATTCACCCTAATTGGTATAGTTCTTACAAATTTTAATTTCAGGCTAGATTACATTCAACAAATTCTTCCCAAAGGCTTCATTTATACCACATCCTATTTTCAGTAATTTTCTATATTATTGAGTAGGTGTGGAAAAGATTGATAGAAAGAGAAATAGTGGCATATACATTATTCATTATTTGGCTGAATATTTTTTGTTGTGTTTCCAAAAGGTCTAGGGCTATTTGGTGGTATTCATTATGCTGTGGAGCTCAGGAACTTGCTGGCATTACATTCAGTAATTCTTCAGTCAAAAAATAAAGAGATACATTTGTGGTAAGGAAATGTTTGTAAATGTAATGTTTGTAAATAATCATGATAAAAGAGAGAAATTTCAAGTTATGCATATGATTACTGGGTATTTCTCATTTTGTTTAAAAGGTAAGCAGATCTTTGAATATCTGTAGCCACAAAAAGTTGAGTAATTGCTTTACTTATATTATATTTGTAGTGAGTTTGTTTTATCTATAAATTAACTAACATACAATAATCTGAAGGAGGCTAACGAGGATAAGAAAACAGAATTTTTTTCTTAAAAAATATATATGCTGTATAGTGACATACCCATGAATTTTATCTGGTATTGCAGCTCAACCATATTAACTTGACTATGAAGCACAACCTACAAACAAAAATAGTGATGCATCTGGAAGAAAAACTATTAAAAGTGCTTGTAGAAATGCTATTTTCCGATAAATGGTCCATGTAAGGGCCTGGCAATCATTCAGTCAATAAGCAAATATTTGTTCATCAGGTGATTTGCAACCGGCACCACAAATACTTTTTTTCTGGGCAGCAGATCATTCTGTAGAAATTAGGATCTATTATCCAGAAACAAATATTCTCTAAAAGGACAAGTGATCCCTGTAGCAATTGCTCATCCCAATATGGAGGAGATGATTGTTGCATGTAAATTCACCTTCATCTTCACTAATGATCAAGCAATTATCAGGGATGTTTGGTTCGTTCCTGATAATCGCCTGAAGCATCACTCAATGTAAAACAGCCATTATGAAAACAAACAGGAGAAGAAAGCGCTGCCAGCACTACTACACCTGACCAATTATGTGGAGTTTAGATGAAGACACAAATGGTGCGGTTTAGTAAATGGATGTGGTGGTGCTCTGCTGAGACAGACACAGTTGCAGTCTTGTTAGAGAGATAAATAAAGACAGCGGCACTCACCAATTCCAAAGTAAAACGTCCAATTTATTATACTTCTTAAAATAGGGTACAGGCCGGTCTGTGCACATAAATCACTGAAGGGACAGCCGTTTCGCGCTAGAACGCGCTTCATCATGCCTTTCATTCTGTGGAAGTGGGTGGCCGCCCTAAAAAGGTCAGGTCAAGCCACCCCTTTACCACGTCACATAGAGGAACAAGGTATTAACTCATTCCATACTCCATAAAGACAAAGATTACAATGCATCAAACAAAAACAGATAGATCATTCTTATCATTAAAACCTAATAGTCCCATCGCTTCTGTATTGATAATCCATAATGCTTCTCTCTGTAAAAGAAGCTTTTTTCTATCTCCACCACGTGGTGGTAATTTCACTATTTCTAGACCCGCAAACTGTAGAAGGTCCTTGCGGTTCTGATGCGTTCCTTTCATGTGCTGTATTAATCTGGTAGCTCCAACCCCTGTCTTCAGGCTATGTTTGTGCTCTCTGAAGTGTACAAAGAGGGGTCTGAAGGTTTGCCGATATAATATTGGCCGCAAGGGCAGAAAAGAGCATAGACTACAAAGGTGGACCTACAATTCCCTCACTCTGTGTTTTACCATTCCAATTTTTAAATGTGCCCCTCTCTGCATCTGTTTTGCTAGTAAACAGTAAACAGCATATTCATGTCGTTTTCATGATTTAGGTAGTCCACAAAGGCCACAAAGCTTTCTTCATTTCCTGCCCAGACAATGAAGACATGATCCATGTATCTGAAGAATGCTTTGATGTATCTAATAAAAGGGTCCTGATCGAAAACAGTTGAATGAACATCTGTTCTTAACAGTGATAGTCTTTAAGGGGTTGAATAATTGTGTCAATGAAGAAATCACAAAACAAACATTTATTACTGTATTACAAAAACAATTGATGTTATTTTAGTTGCATTTGGTTCTTTAAAAAGTCCTTGTAAAATTTCATTCTGAACACAATTACAAATGTACACTAAATTCCCTAAAACCCTTTACAGCATTGGGGGTTGAATAATTTTGAACACAACTGTAAGTGCTTCAGAGGATCTAGCCACTAAAACATCTCAGATAAATGTAAATCATGAGTCCCCAAACAGACAATCGTGACCGCTAACCGCTGCAGAAAACACAAGAAGAGGAAGACCACAGAAAAAGAGGAGGCCCATATAGAGTGGGCTTCAAGAGGAAGCAAGTGGGGTGGAGAAATTAACATTGGATGTGGGTCCGATACAGGATTTACCGACTGGTTACAATGTTGTTAATTTGACCAATAAAACTCTTGATGCAGATTGCTTGTTGTTTCTGTCAAAAGGTTTGAATTACAGTCTGGTAAATGATTTTGACCTAGCTAATTTTGATGTTGATTTATTTAGATCTATTATAAAATTGAATCTATTCAAATGGTTTAGTGATAAAAATGTATCCACACAACAGGCAAAAGAGCTAGAATCTCCTATTATTGTCCCCTTAGGTTTTCAGGCAGGGCAGCAATTAGACCATACAGATAAACAGGTGGTTGATACACTTTTGGAATTGCAAGGTTGCAGTCTAGATTATGCTCCTGAAGGAAAACCTTACTCTGAAACTTTTAGGGGAGGTAAAGGCTTGACGTTCTCTCCACCCTTGCCGGCTGGCAGTACCCTGGACGTGTTCCAGAGACAGGTTATTCAAGATATTAAAGCATTATACTATCCTAAAAGGAAAAGCAATTTAAATAGCGGTGAAAACCGAGCGATGAATTGGCTTGCTAGTAATAAAGAATTAATAACCAAACCGGCCGACAAGGGTGGAAAGATTGTCATAATGTATAAATCGCAATATGTAGAAGAAGCTCACAGGCAACTTAGTGATCATAACACCTATGTACGACTTAAAGTTAACCCTACTTTTAAATATCAACAACAATTAAGATCATTGTTGTGGAAGTATGTGGAGCAGGGAGCCCTCACCAATAAAATTGCTGAAAAACTATACCCTCAATTTCCAATCAAACCTGTCTATATCATCTACCCAAATTCATAAGTCGCTGGCAAAACCCCCCAGGCGCCCAATCGTGGCAGGGATTGGCTCAGTTACTGAGCCATTATCTCAATATCTTGATTGGCTATTGCGTCCCTTGTTGGAAGGGATACCCTCTTATTTGAGGGATACCAGCGACTTTTTAACAGCAATAAAAGAGATCGATTGGCACGAAGATTTTTCTTTAGCATCCATCGATGTTGAAAGCCTCTACACCAGAATTCCCCAGAAACTATCGGCAAACCTTCAGACCCCTCTTTGTACGCTTCAGAGAGCACAAACATAGCCTGAAGACAGGGGTTGGAGCTACCAGATTAATACAGCACATGAAAGAAATGCATCAGAACTGCGAGGACCTTCTACAGTTTGCGGGTCTAGAAATAGTGAAATTACCACCATGTGGTGGAGATAGAAAAAAGCTTCTTTTACAGAGAGAAGCATTATGGATTATCAAGACAGAAGTGATGGGACCATTGGGTTTTAATGATAGGAATGATCTATCTGTTTTTGTTTGATGCATTGTAATCTTTGTCTTTATGGAGTATGGAATGAGTTAATACCTTGTTCCTCTATGTGACGTGGTAAGGGGGGTGGCTTGACCTGACCTTTTTAGGGCGGCCACCCACTTCCACAGAATGAAAGGCATGATGAAGCGCGTCTAGCGCGAAACGGCTGTCCCTTCAGTGATTTATATGCACAGACCTGCCTGTACTCTATTTTAAGAAGTATAATAAATTGGACGTTTTATTTTTGAACTGGTGAGTGCCGCTGTCTCTATTTAACTCTCTATCAAGACTAAAACAGCCATTAGTCTACCTTAATCAGCTACCTTCATTTGACATACATGTATATTATGAGTGGAAGAAAGTTCTCACAAAATATGTAAATCAAGATGATCACAGTGGCACAGGAGCTCTGTTCTCACAATCATAACTGAAGCCTGGCAGTCACTGAGAGCCAGGCTTCTGCTGGAATGGCTGGTATTGGAGATTACTCAGATCTGGGATAGTTAACCTCATATGTCGACAGAAAAGATAAAAAAATGTTGTGGCTCCCAAATATAGTGACACAAAAATACATACACATTTATTTTGCAAAAACAGGAAAATTTTTTTCATTTTCTCCAAGGAAAAGCTAAAAAAAATAGTTTGAAGTCCTCATTTGGCTATATTGGATTAAATAAATACTTGTCATTTGCATGATATCATTGCAGGTCCTGCCACCTTCTTTTCCTAAACTACATTTTACCTGATACCTACATTTGTTTGGGTAATGTGCCTCTCAGTCTACTATTCCAGTTGAGCCAACTTCCAATATTATACCTCATCACAGTGGCACAGGAGCTCTGTTCTCACAATCATAACTGAAACCTGGCTGTCACTGAGAGCCCGGCTTCTGCTGGAATGGCTGGGATTGGAGATTACTCAGATCCGGGATAGTTAACCTCATATGTCGACAGAAAAGATAAAAAAATGTTGTGGCTCCCAAATATAGTGACACAAAAATACATACACATTTATTTTGCAAAAACAGGAAAAAATTTTTTCATTTTCTCCAAGGAAAAGCTAAAAAAAATAGTTTGAAGTCCTCATATGGCTATATTGGATTAAATAAATACTTGTCATTTGCATGATATCATTACAGGTCCTGCCACCTTCCTTTCCTAAACTACATTTTACCTGATACCTACATTTGTTTGGGTAATGTGCCTCTCAGTCTACTATTCCAGTTGAGCCAACTTCCAATGTTATACCTCATGCCACCGGTGGCTTGGCTCCTGCTTCAAGGGTTCTCGATAGTTCCCGCTGCACCAACCAGAATCTTTCATTTTTTCACTCTTACTGGTGTTGTACCCAGGACAGCACAACGCAAATAGGTGAGCAGACTACATTCTCCTTTGTGGAAAATATCCTGACTTCTTACCCTATGAGCACCTTTCTCTCTTTAGCCACACATTGCAACTACATAGGAGAAAGTTCTATGGCAATCATTCCATTCAAGTACCTTGCTACAACATTTCCATGTATTTGTCAGATTGATAGATTACTATGAACTATGAGACTATAAATAGTAAGTTTCTTCAATGGTGTTTCATGTACCCAGGCTCATTTTTTTTAGGTCTATAATGTAAAGGTAATTTTCATGGCTTTAGTAATGAACATGAATTCCACAAACAATCTGTCATGTGCAACAACAGTCACAACATGTTTTCTCTTTGTACCACTGCTATATTAATAAGAGCATGATATGGTCCATGTGATACTAGTCCTGCTTTCTAGTGGAGCTTTTCTCTAGTTCAACGTCTCCCTAGACTTCTGATTTTTTCCAAGCTTTCTCTTTCCTTCTCAACATTACTTTGCTATGGTAAAATACTAAACAACTGACTGAATTCTGCATCAAATAATTTGCTTTGCTTAACACTAGTTGGCAAATTCCAAGACCCACAACCCTAAATTGTTCTTCTTTCCATTGAAGTTTATTTGTTTTCTTTTGTTATTTCCTTATGGTTTCCACCACTGCTTTTTTTTGCACAGTGGATTTAAAAAACATATTATTTCTTTTTGCTATGATTCATCATAAATTTTGGCTGTACTATTTATCTTTTTTACTATTTTAAAAAATACTATATTTTAATGAAAAAAGGATTGTATTTTATTTAACATTACACTTGAATTCACTTTTTATCCCCCTAAGGGATAAAAAGTAGTGATCATCTAACTGCTTACATAGTGATATGGAATACTAAGTACTCTGTGTAACAATCACAGGAAAACTGTGAATGACTTCACCAAGAAGCGCATTTTTGTAAGTAGTGGGTGCAATGACACGGAACTGCGATAGGGCCGCCCTTGTCATTGTACCCCTCAGATGCCGCGTTCATACATTATCACGGCATCTGAGTGTAAAATTAACTATAAAAATAAATTAAATCAAACTTACCTCCTCCATTTGCTCGCGACCGGTCAGCCGCCATCTTGCTTGAAGATCTAGGCCGAAATCCTGTGCGGCACGAGAATACGTCATCACGCCATCCGGCGTGATGACGTAATCTCATGCCGCAAGGGATTTCGCCCGAGATCTTCAAGCAAGATGGAGGCTGGCGGTCCGTCGCGAGCAAATGGAGGAAGTAAGTTTAAATTTTTTTGTTTATATACTATTTCAGGTTAAATCAATTAGCTGACACAAAAACCCAAAACACCCAAACCAGCACTTTGTGTGATTCACTCATCTGTAGTCATGACTAGAGTTGAGCGAATTTTTCAAAAATTAGATTTGCTTGTTTGTGTCGAATTACGTTAAAAAATTGCTATTTCCTGGCTGCTGAGAGCCTTTATAGTGGTGTAGAACATTGTGCCTTGCAGTAACACGCATAAGGAGTCTGCTTTGAAAGTGAAATATTACTGTTGTCTGTATGAGTCTGTATGACATGCAGATGGCATGCAACGCTCTTAGAATCACTTCATACTTCAATTTGGGCAGTCACGGCGCCATCACTGACCAAATAACTCAAGTATGAACTCAGCCTCACAGGTCAATCTTAGTGTCAAGAAGAAGCACACTCCTTTTACACCATGGTCTGCTGATTCCACATAGATGTAAACAGAACCTGTTCTATTAAATGCTAATAAAAGTAGAGCCCCCCTCCCCCCCCCCTGACAGAGTGGAGAGGGTTTAATCAGTAAGTTTGTGTTGCCGTCACTGATTATTTTGCACTTCCTATGATACGCCAGAACAATAACCCCCCAAAAAACGCATCCTGTCTGTTGAGCATTTGCCTTCACTCGGTCAGCTTTTGGTCAGTAATCCATCAGTATTGCTAATGTAAAAAAAACAGGAGTAAATCCAAATCAGAAATGAAACGTGAAAGGAATATTTGCATGTCTTCTGTGTTTTTTGCCCACTCCTGCTTTTGGCTACCAAATCACAAGCCAATTCTGATGGAACCATGCAGGCCTTACAGCTGCTACACAGTGAGGATCCATTGTGCATCTAATTTTTCCTTCCTTCTGACAGATCAGAAAAAGGATCAAATAAAAGATGATGTCAGCCAAGCCAAAATGGAAAAATAGTGGCCCAGTCATAAAGTGGGGAGGCTGGGAACAGCATGACAAGTCAGCAGAGTGGCCCAATGACAGAGTGTGGAGGTGGCGACAGTATCAGGAGGTCACAGAGTGGTACAGAGTCTGGAGGTGGCAGCAGCATGAAGAGGCTACAGAGTGGCACGACAATGAGAGATTGCAAAGGTGGCAGCAGCATTAGGAGGCCACAGAGTGGCACGACAACAGAATGTGATGATGGGTGCCAATAACAGTACCAGCTGACTATGGTGGGTGTAAGAAGAAGCACTTTGCATCAGATGTGTGGCATCGAGCGGATGGCAGCATCAGAATAGTAGCTGAAGCAGTTAGCCAGAAGAAACCGGTCCCTTTTGTCAAGGTTTGGGTGAGGCGGCATGGATGATCTAATCTAATACATCAGGCATTGGTGGGTGGAAATCCTGGCTGATCCACGCCTGATTTATCTTGACAAAGGTCAGTATCTCCACATTTTGGGTGGACACTGGACAGGCGAGTTCTTCTTGGGGTAACTATGTCCCCCACCGCACTAAACACACACAGGCGGGTAAAGAAAGCTGCTCATCAGCGACTTTAGACTCATGCTGCTGCTTATAGAGCTAGTACTGCTCCTGCCACCCCACCCCTCCCCAGCAGCCATGGCAGTGGAACATGATTGCAGAGGGCCCCTGAGACCTGCGAGAGGATGGACGATGGCGCAGATAGGCAGCAGCCCACTGACTACATAGGATGTCTCCATAGTAGTTCAGTTTTTCCTCCCTCTCAGCGGGTGATAATAAGGCCCGCATCTTGGACTGGTAGCGAGGGTCCAACAAGGTGGAGAGCCAAGTCATCCCTCTGCTGAATGGTGACAATTCGTCTGTCACTAGGTAAGCAAGTGAGCATTCATCGGGCCATTTGTGCAAGTGACTCGGAGAGACTCCCCGCCTCCATCTCCACTGCATACTGCCACGGTGTGTCTGGGTCCTTTGCCTCATCTTCCTCATCACCCTGTAGCTCCTCCGGCTCCTCCTGCTCCTCCTCTCCGGTCACTTGTGAAAAAAATCATTTGTTTTGCTTCACATTGCTTGGGCTCCAATGTCCTCCTCCTCCTCCAGTTCAGCCCCCACAAGGCTCATCTGGCCATGACATCTAAGCGCCACGTCTCCAGTCCCCGGACCATCCAGATCTACCAGCATCTATTCCAGGACATGAAGCAGTGGAATAATGATAAATAACGTGGCATCCTCAAAGGGCCTAAGCAAATGGCAGGTGTCACGCATGAGCTGCCACTGGCTGACATCGAAGTTACACAGGGGAGTACTCCTGCCCGCTTGGATCATTAAAAAATCATTTATGGCCTTTCTCTGTTCGTATAGTCAGTCTAACATATGGAGGGTGGGATTCCAACGTGTAGAAATGTAGCATATCAGCCTATGTTGGGGGATACAGTTCTGCCGCTGCAGCTCAAGGAGGGTATGCTTTGCGGTGTATGAGTGGTTGAAGTGCATGCAAAGTTTCCAGGCCATTTTTAGGATGTTTTCCAGATGGGTGGAAGACTTCAGGAACCCGCTTGACAACCAGATTGAACATGTGTTCCATGCAGGGAACATGGCTCAGCTCTCCTTGACGCAATGCCGACACAAGGTTCTTCCTGTTGTCGGTCACCATGGTTTCGATTTTGAGTTATCGCAGAGAAAGCCAGGATTTGATTTCTTGACAAAGGACACGGAGCAGTTCCTCCCCTGTGTGACTCCATTTGCCAAGGCAAACCAGGTGCAGAGGAGCATGACACTGCCGTGCTTTGCACATGTGGTATGCTGGAGGGCCCCTGTGAATTGTCCCTGCAGTGGAGGCAGAGGACATGTGGAGGATGAGGAGGCAGGGGTGGACATTGTCGCAGGACCAACGGCGTGGCAACGTGGAGGAGGAAGCGCCGTGACCCGTCCAAGTTGCTGGTGTGGCTGTGCAGGAACTACTATCACCCAGTGGGCCACAAAGGACATGTATTGGTCTGCCTATAGTTACAGCTCCACATGGACTGGCTCAAGGACTGGCCCAGTTTCTGTTCTACATGTGTGCGCAGGGCTGGTACTGCCTTTTTAGCAAAGAAATTACGGCTTGGGACTCTCCACCTTGGCTCGGCACAAGCCATCAAATTGGACAGGAGCACATGTAGCTTTTGCGCCCTTGGATGTGTGCACGCATACTGTTGTCTCTTGGCAATTGTTTCGGTGATCTATTGCTGACGGAATGACTGACGAGGAGTAGGAGGAGGAGCAGGAGCATTAGGACCAGCAGATAATGGTAGGGACAGACAGCTCTCTTCGCCTTCGGTGGCGGGGCCTTGACTTCCTGAAACCGGGTGCATGCCACTGCTTAATGCAGTGGTTCCTGCGGCAGGCTGGACCACCACATCGGAGCCACAGTTTTCCCAGGCCACTTTATGGTGACACTGCATATGTTTGGCACCCTGGCCACGCTTCACCTTCTGCCCAATATTCTTCATATGGCCATGTTCACTTCCTCCAGCGGCTTAACAAAAAACTGCCACACCACCAAGTAAGTGATTTTACCCCCAACACTCCTCACTGACTGACTGCTACCGCCGCTGCCTCCATAAACCCTTGCATTGCTATTTCCCGGGCAGGAAGGGTGCTGAGAAGCGGATGGTCTTCCTGGAGAACGTTTCACTTCCGACCTCCCACTGCTGCCACCCTGCTGACTCCCAGCAATGCTAGAGACTTGCTGGCTCCGCGGCTGGCTCACAGGCAAGCTGCCACCCTCTTCTCCCGATGATGATGAAGCCTCTTCGTCACCTGGCTCTCAAGTGCGATCAGCTACATCATCATCGTACTGTCTGCACGTCAATGATGTTCTCCTCCACCCGTCTCTGGGTCAGCAGCCTGACCGCTCGCCAAACCAGCTCCCATGCCACTCTTCTCATCAGTACTTGCCCGCCTAGTGGCCGAAGCGGCGGATTTCTCCTCCAGATCTTGGCTGGACATTAGCTGCTGACTGTCCTCTAGTAGCTCGTCCTTGCTGGAAAGTGGAGCCGAACCCATAGCATATAAAACTTCTCTGGCTGAGGAAACAGAAAAGGACAGAGGCAGGTTGAGGATAGGTGAAGGCACAGGGCCTGCTCCCGGGCCATGCCAACTAAGCATCGTGTCAGAGGAACACATCGACTCTTGGCTGGGGGTGTCTGATTTCTCTTGGGACGAAGTGGATGACCGAGTCAACCATTCAAGAACCGCTGGTCAAGACACTAGATGACACCGGGAGCCTAGGCCACTTGCTGTGCCCCCTGTTTCCACATCCCATTACTCTGCTGTGACCGCTGCCTGTGCCACAATCATTTACGCCTCTGCCAGTCCCCTGTGCAGGGTCTGGCACTTCTCTGTATGACATACTGTCAGATTAAATAATCCAATGTTAGATTAAAAATTTTTATTTAGCTACTAATACGTGTCAAACAGGGCTTCAGAATATATCACTGCACCGCAGAACATCAATTAGGCCCAATTTTTTTTCTACTTTTACACAAAAGTCTTTTTAACAGATATATGCAACGCTGGACGGCGATTATATTTTTATTTTGCCACTAATACATGGCAACCAGGGCTTCAAAATATATCACTGCTATGCAGAACATCAATTAGGCCCCAATTTTGCTCTACTTTTACACAACAGGCTTTTCTACAGAGAAGTACAATGCTGGACGGCGAATATATTTTTATTTCGCTACTAATACACTGCAAACAGGGCTGCAGAATATATCACTGCACCGCAGAACGGCAATTAGGCCCAATTTTTTTCTACATTTACACAGCAGGCTTTTCAACAGATATATTTTTATTTAGAGACTAATACTTCTGAATATATCACTGCACTGCTGAGCGTCAAAAATATTTTTTGGTCACTAATACATGGAAAAAAAGGGCTTTAAAACAGATAACTGGGACAACTAGATTTTACTTTTGCCACTAATACATGACAAAAAGGGCTGCAATTTTCGCCCTTTACCACACAACGGCTAATAAGCCCTTTTTTTCCCACTAATACAAGCCAAAAAATGCTTTAGAACATATAACTGTACCGCATAAGGGCAAATAAAATTTTAAATATTTCCTTGTAATAAACCCTGTTAATGCCTGTATTAATCAGCACTTGCACCCTAATAAGACAGGTTTGCCGGAATTACAGAGCTGTATAATGGCAATTTGGATCCCCAGTCAGTGCAGCAAGGTGTAATCGGATTGTTCCTTTTACCCAGGCTGTCACCTTCCCCACTGAACCCTGTTCAACACAATTGCTGGTGGAATTATTTCATTATTTCATCTTTTCCCTACACCTTGAGGAATCTTTCCCTGCACTTGTAAATTTTTTTTTTTTCACCGCAATCAACTCTTTCCTATCACTGTCCCTTGCGCCTGCAGACACGTCTCTCCCTGCACTAAGCACGCTGGTGAATGGCAGAATCTAAGATGGCTGCCATATTTATAGGGCTGTGACATCACAGGGTTGGCTGGCTGCTGATTGGCTGCATGCATTGCTTTATGGGTGATCCTGCCTTCCCTGAGTTCCTTGCCCCATGTCCTCACACCTGTAGCAGCCATTTTAGGAAAAAATGTGATTCTGTTCCACGAATCGCGAGGAAATTCGGCTTCGGTGTGAATCAAATTTTCCCTGAAATTCGGATCGAATTCCACTTCGTCAGCTTCGATTTGTTTATCTCTAGTCATGATAAACTTGAGAAAGGGGAGTGGCCAACATCTGAGACAAATAAGTATTAATTTACACCAGTTTTTGGTGCAAATGAAGCCAAAATTCTACAGAAGCTCTGAGTTGTTGTACATTTCTGTTTAGAGGCACGGACTGCCAGAGGATGTAACTAATTTATAACTAGGTGTGTGCCTCATCATAAATTAGGCATATTCTCCAGCAGCATGGGAGATATCAAGACCAGATCAGGAAGCATTGGTTTCCCTAAAGCCCCCTATTTGTGATCATGGTGTAGGCAGGGCTATGTGTGACAGAGGGACCTTTTTCTTCTGTAAAAATTATTAGATTCCATGGTCATTTTTGACCATGGCATCTAAAAGGTTAAATAGCAGGTATGGAAATCTATTGTAGTGGTATATCATTGTAGTGGTATATCATTTTTATATTAGAGTTAAGCTTTATACTGCCTACTGTTAACGGAACAGACACAGCTCTTGTGCCTGTGTCATCCACTGGATATTCCACTATGTTCTAATTACCATAGGTAAGAGTACCACAATTTGGATTAAAATGTTATTTCCATTTGTGGGAAAGGGCCAAACATGTCTATTGTTATGCGAATCAAATCAAAGTGGACATCATTCCGAATTTCAGGAAAAATTTGATTCATTGTGAAGCCGATTTTCCTTGTGCTTTGTGGTAACCAATCAACGGTCTGATATGGGTGTGGCTTGCAGTCTTGCTTTATTAACATTGCATTAGTTGTCCTGCTATGCAGTTGTGTGGAAGCTTGGCTGTGAGCAGTATTCCATCACCTTCAGACCGTGTTCACACCATAGTTAGCGTAGTGGTAGGACCCCATGCCATGCTGAGTGACCGTGACGTGGTGCATGAGGGGCTCCGATGTGTTCCTGACAGGAATATATTGGCAAACAGTCTCAGCTTTTAATATCTGCTTGTTTGACTAGCTAGTATAGTCAGTGGCATATCCGTTTGGTGCATTTTTTTCTGTGATTTTTATATTTATATATTTCATCCGCACAATGCTCCGTTTTGTGTAGGATGCCTTTGTGGTGCATGTGGTCCGCGCCGGCATCCTCCATTGTACGCAATTTTTGCTGGGGATGGCCGTTTGCTGCGGTCCACATGCGGTGAGACTGCTCCCTTAATGAGAAACACGCTACAGTGTTTGGGGTCTGAGCAGTTCCCCCATATTGGCCACTATATTTCTGTGATCTTGTTCCATATGTATTGAATGTGCCTTCATCTGGCAATTAACATTCTTTTGCACCTGGTAGCCTCCATCACACGGTCTGATATGGGTGAGGCTTGCAGTCTTGCTTTATTCACATTGCATTAGTTGTCCTGCTATGCGGTTGTGTGGAAGCTTGGCTGTGAGCAGTATTCCATCACCTGCAGACCGTGTTCACACCATAGTTAGTGTAGTGGTAGGACCCAATGCCATGCTGAGCGACCGTGACGTGGTGCATGAGGGGCTCCGATGTGTTCCTGACAGGAATATATTGGCAAACAGTCTCAGCTTTTAATATCTGCTTGTTTGACTAGCTAGTATAGTCAGAGGCATATCCATTTGGTGCATTTTTTTCTGTGATTTTTATATTTATATATTTCATCCGTTTTGTGTAGGATGCCTTTGTGGTGCATGTGGTCCGCGCCGGCATCCTCCATTGTACGCAATTTTTGCTGGGGATGGCCGTTTGCTGCGGTCCACATGCGGTGGGACTGCTCCCCCAATGAGAAACACGCTACAGTGTTTGGGGTCTGAGCAGTTCCCCATATTGGCCACTATATTTCTGTGATTTTTGTAACCAATCAACTTTCCCTAAAATGATGGTAAAAAAATGCCATACTTACCTCATTCATTTGCTTGCAAAGAGTCCAGCGCAAAATATCATGCGTGGTGACTTATGACATCACCATGTTTCCCAGAGCTGATGATGTCATCACATACCACAAGAGAGATCAAATTCATAAGGTGAGTCATTTATTTTTTTTCCAACAGATTAACCCCTGACGTCTCTCAATTTTCATCTCAGATGCAGTGATCAGCGATGAACGTTGCATCTGAGGGGTTTAATGATGCTACTCACAAAGAAATGCAAAAGAAATGTGAAATTTAGTTAAAGCAGACAAATCGAATTTTTGAGAACTTTGTTATCTCTAATAAAGTTACATATACAGTAATTGAATGTATGCAGAAATATAATATGAAATTGTTCTTTATTCATATTGATCAAATTTTAAATGTAAATATATGGTATCAAATAGGTAGAACCACAATATCACTGATGCTATATACACCCTCTAACTTATCTATAATTAAAGAGGTTGGCCACTTTTGATTTGTGACCAATGTCTATGTAAGATGACTACATTATACTCAGTAATATGGTCTTTGTTGAAATTCTGCACCATTTTCTATATTTTATAAGGTATGCCTCCCTGTTTACAAAGCCTATTGTGCTGTCCACCCAGAGATTCTGTCCATAACCCCTTAAGGACACAGGGTTTTTACATTTTTGCGTTTTCGTTTTGCGCTCTATGCCTTCCAAGAGCCATAACTTTTTTATTTTTCCGTTCACATGGCCATATGAGGGCTTATTTTTTGCGGGACAAGTTGTACTTTCCAACGCCATCATTTAATAATGCATACGTGTAGTGGGAAGCGGGAAAAAATTCCAAATGGGGTGAAATTGCAAAAAAAGCAATTTCACCACAGTTTTACTGGGTTTCTAAATTACGACGTTTGATTTGCGATAAAACTGACTATTTAGTTTTATTCTACAGGTCAGTACGAATTTTTTTTTTTTTTTTGTCGCCATGTTTTGACCGCTATAACATATTTGTATATAAGTGTATGGCGTTGTATGGGGGCTTATTTTTTGCGGGCGATCTTAACTTTTAGTTGATACCATTATGGGGTGTGTAGGACTTTTTGATCGCTTTTTATTTAATTTTTTGAGGAAATGAAGCGTCCAAAAACGGCAAATCGGCCATTTGGGCGCTTTTTCCGCTTTTCTGTTTACACGTATGGGAAATATATTTTTATATTTTTATACTATGGGCGTTTCACACATTGCGACACCCATGATGTGTATTTTTTTATTTTTTTATTATTTTATTTTAATTTTGGGGAAAGGGGGTGATTTAAATTTTTAGGTTTTTTTATTTTTTATTTTTTATTTTTTTATTTCACTTTTATATAGATCCCATAGGGACCTATATAAATCAGTTACCTGATTGCTTCTATCATAAACTCCAATACACTTGTATTGGAGTTTATGAGCATTTTACTACTTTCCTATGAAGCCCTATTGCTAGCAAGGGCTCCATAGGAAATAGTAAGTGATAGCCTCAAGCTGAATGAAAGGCTTGAGGCTATCCCTTACAGCACTCCGATTCTCCCGATCACCACTAGGGGGAACCGGAGCGCTGCCGAAAGTTTTACTTTCGGTTTTAGCGCGTGCAGATGCCGTGATCAAGATTGATCACGGCATCTGCGGGGTTAAATGATCGCGGTCGGCAGCGCTGCCGACCGCGATCATCAGCTGCGGGGGTCAGCTACAGGAATCAGCCGGACCCCCGCAGCGATGGTGCCCACAGCGGCCAGGAGCGGGCGCCATCTTTAGGGACTGGACACATGACGTACCCATACGTCATGTGTCCTTAAGGAGATAAGATAATGGAGGGTCATGTGACCGGGCAAATCACCTGCATGTGGTGTCTCCTCCATTCAAACACACTGCACCTACACTAAACTCCCAACAGAACAAGTACAGGTGACAGATGCATTGTATTTGAGTGGATGTGAATTGCCTGGTCACATGACTTTCCATCTGCGGCATCATATTGACAGGATTAGAGATTAGCAAAGTTTTACAAAAAACTAGATTCGGCAGCATTGCCAAATTTTGACAAGAAATTTGATTTGTCATGAATTGCTTTCTATTGTATGTAGCGGGCACAATGATGAGGAACAGGGATCACAATACAGCAATGTTCAGCACTGATTGTGGCATCTGGGACTCACATTCAGCTGCTCAGGGATTAATTAGGGGTCTAAAAATAAATATATACTCAGCTGATCCACTTGATCGTGGAGAGGCCGTCCACTCTCGTCTTGATTGAAAAACAGAAACTGCGTTGACCGTGATGACGTCACCACGTACGCCCAGCATCAAACTCCCCGCAGGTCCTTTGGTGTGTTTCCTTTAATCAAGATGGAAATGGATGGCCTCTCTGCAAGCCAGTGGATGAGGTATGAGGTAAGAATAATTATTTTCACTTTCAGCCACCATTTGAGGAAAAATTGATTTGTTACTGCAAAACATAATGAAATTCGACTTTGTGGCTAATCAAATTTTTCCTGAAATTCGGATCTAAGTCTACTTTGGGTACTTTGATTCACTCAACACTAGACAGGACCTCTGTCTGGACAGCACGGAAGAATGTAAACAAAGGGCATACCTTAGAAAATATGTAAAATAGTGCAGTTTCAACAAAGGCTATATTAGTAAGTGCCATATAATCATATCACAAACATATTGGTCGACATTAGCCATAAAGTAGCCAACCCCTTTAACCAATGTATGGTAGAGATAGTTATTTTTTAATTAAAATGTACCATGAGTGATTTTGTCCCACAATTTAATCAGGGCATTATGAGTATGTCCTAGTGCATTATACAAATCTTTTATCTTGACTATTTAATTTTAGTGGTTATGACATGGTTTTAATTTAGGAATTTAGTTTAGGAGTGTTATTACCATCTGGATTTAAATTATGCTAATATGGTTCTAGATGTGTGAATGTTTAGCATCTGTTGCAAACATATCAAGTGACTCTTTTAGACAGTTAATTAAGTTTATAACTTTTGTGCACATTAATACTGTCATGTTCCTTTTTAGCATAACATATTTTATATGACCACTGTGTGTAACAAATCTGCTTTTGTTGAGCATAAACTATTCAGAATGACAAAACAGTAACAGTAAGAAACGGGAAACTTGCAAAATGGCAGAATTTTTTTATTATGCTCAATACTTAGACATTACCAGGCTGAAATGGAACAAATGTGCAAAGTCTGATATTAGCATGTAAATCCATCAAGTCTCAATATGGATGGCCACTGGCTAAATCAAAGGATGTAGATAAGGCTCCGCTCTTCAACTATAATTGATTATTTAGTATTTGAAAAAGAGATTTCCCTATATGAATAACAGTGCTGCATCTGTTCACGGGTTGTCTTCCTGTATTGCAGCTCAGCCTCATGTGCTTCAATAGAGCTGAGCTGCAATGCTAGATACAACCCATAGACACTAGCGGCACTGGTTCTGGAAGTAAACAGCTATGCTAATCTAATCTTATATAAGTACTTAAATATTATAATCATGTCATTGAGCCAAGTTATATTGCTCAGGCACTCAGCAGTGTTAAAGAGGTTATCCCATAAAAAAAAGTATTACTATCGATAGGGTGTTTAAAATTAAGTATTATTGCAATATACATGCAATAAAAATATTCTTGTTATGGACAATGGTTGTGGAACCATTATGCTAACTAGTCCTGAGGGAATTACCATGGGGGCCCTATGGTTTTCATCATTTAATTCGTATATGATGGCCACATCTCTATCACAGGGATCTTTGCATGGGAGCTACCAGGACATAACCTCTGTGAATAGTCCCAATGTAGATGGCAGCCAGGGCCGGGCCGACACAGAGGCTGGGGAGGCTCCAGCCTCAGGGTGCAGGCCAGCTCCCCAGCCTCTGGGCGGCAGCCGGCAGGCAGTCCACTGACCACATCCATGGGCGTAGGAGGGGGGGCCCCAGACTGCGGTCTGCGGCGGAATATGGAGCAGCCGGCGGCGGCGATACAGGATCCGAGGAGCAGGGGAGAGGAGGTGTGTCACTTTCCTGATAGGCCGGCGTAGGCGGCTCGATGATGTCATCGCGCTGCCTGTGCTGGAGGCTGCCGGCCTATCAGGAAAGGGACACACCTCTCCCCTGCTCCAGCCCGGGACACAGCCAGCAAAGTGTCTGGATGCAGGACTGAGAACTGTACTGTGTCAGAGGGTAAATGAAGCAGAAAGACTCATGGACATTTTACAATAGGTGCAGGGTGAGGCAAGGATGTCGGTCGGAGCTGTGATGGCCCTGGAGCACTTAGAACATGCGACCAGCCATGTGGAGTGCAAGCCACACCCCAAGTTGGAATTTTTACTGCACAAAATGCACCAAAAATGCTGGTGCAAAAACTGTTTCTAAAAACGCAGTACTTCAGAATAAGCCAGCCAGAAGCTATATGCAAAAGCAGCTTTAGGATCTCAACACACATGAATTCAGCTCTGGCATTTTTTACCTGTTTTCTTCATGCTTTTCCCCTATAGAAAAGGTGTTGTAATACACCTGAAAAAATGCCAAAAGTTCCAGCATGCTTTGTTTAAAAAAAAAAAAAAAGAAGCAGGAAAGACAAAAAAAAAATGCTACCTAATGAACAAAAATGCCAGGAGTAAGAAACCACTTGTGTGTCCTGCGTTTCAACTTTCGGCTAAGATTTAGAGACAGCGTTTTACTGCAAAAAAAGCTGCAAAAAAACGTTAAAGTGCAGAAAAGTCACTAAGGCTACTTTCCCATTAGCGTTTTAGTTTTCCGGTATTGATATCCGTCATAGGGGCTCAATACCGGAAAAACACTTCAGTTTTGTCCCCATGCATTGTCAATGGGGACAAAACTCAACTGAACAGAACGAAATGCACCAAAATGCATTTCGTTCCGTTTAGTTGCATTCCCATACCGGAGAGCAAACCGCAACATGTTATGGCGGATCTTCCCTCGACATTATCTCTTGGCTATAATAGCCACCTGTGCATATACTACACTCTGCAGCACATACATCTCACATCTCACACTGATGTATGTAGTACACTATGTGTGATATGGTGCAGTGTGTAGAAAATGCACAGGTGGTTATTATAGCCATATTGACTGGACTTTATCTCTTGGCTATAATAGCCTGCTGTGCATTTACTACACTCTGCACCATATACATCACACACATCTCACACTGATGTATGTAATACAGTGATGTATATGTGCAGTGATGCAAATGCGTATGATGGTGGTGAAAATTATTAGTGCATTAAAGGCATCCCTTCTTCTGAAACATCTGTCTCACTCAGTAGCTCTATAACTAAGGCTGGATTCACACGTCTGTGGAACACAGTCTACGTGATACCGGCCTGGATTTCTTCTGCGTGCAGGAGCACACTGCGTAAGTGGTTGCTATGATGCTGTGTGCTTCCTGCTGCCGCCGCAGTACAGTGATACACTCGTATAGATCAAACCAGTGTAATACTGTAACGCTGCGGCAGCAGGAAACGCACGGCGTTATAGCAACCACCTGTGCAGTGCGCTCCTGCACTCAGAAGAAATCCAGGCCGGTATCACACAGACCGTGTTCCATGGATGGTTGAATCCAGCCTAAGGTTGGGCTCACACTAGCGCTATGGATTTCGTTACGGCTTTCCATTATAACATGGTTATAACAAAAAATAACGGAATCTATAAGATAGAGGTCAAAACGGAAGCCTTTAAGAGGCATTCCGTTTTGCTTACATCATAGTAGAAGTCTATAGGAATCATAACAGATCCATCTGGTTTCCTGTTGACAGGATTAATAACAAACATACATATCTAAACGGCGGCGGGGGGGGGGGCACACTTGGGCAGCTCAGCCTCTGTTGGTGGTGGACCTTGTCCCAGCCCTGATGGCAGCTGACACAAAGAGGTCAGAGACTCCAGTGCAACCCACCACAGGCAAAACACACAAACAGAATCAGGCAGAGAATGGTCTGGCAGAGTACATGTGAGACCAAAGCAACCACAGTCTGAACAAGAGAAAGCTGGGCACATAGAATGCATACAAATCCATGGAACAGACACTGGGGAATGAGAAACAGAACTTAGTTCAGAATTCAGACACAGAAAAAGCAGGCAAAATCTAAACAGATACAAACAGAACTTGTTTCACAACCAGGGTCAGAGCACCAAATGCAGAATATATAGCAGAGCAAATGAACAAATAAGACAAACAGGTGCACACACAAAGCAAAGGAAAGTTAACAGAGGCAGTGCTGAACTAAGGTGAGATACAAAGCACAATGGCTCCAATTCACGCCCACAAGAAACCAATGCCAGGGTTCACAGAACAGTGGCAAACATGAACTGCCATTAAACACAATGGCCCATATTCAAACCAAAAATAAGCTGGCTCCCCTGCACATCAAACAATGGCAACAAGTGAAACACCATTGTAACAATTGTTCATTTTTTTTTGTACAGTACATTTTCCGCTCTGGTAGCATATCATTCTGTTCCACTATATACTGGAGAGTGAATCTGGATCGCACATCCTCAACAAAATGCTTTTGATAATACGACTATCTAAGCATAATTACGTGGCGTATCCGCCAAATTTGTAATACATTGTATGCTATGCATAGGAGGCATTAGTTAACAGTTTGATCAAAAAGCATAAGCCCACTTTCCACGACAAGGATGCCTCTGCAAGTGGAAACTACTCTAACCTATAAATGGCGCAGCCGTGCTGCGACCACCGGCGCCTCAGCACGCACCAACAGCAGACAGCGGGACCCAGGAGCCACGCAACCCCACTGTGCAGCAAAGCCTCCCTGGCTCTGGGGCCCACCGCCTCGCCAGCACAGCACTGAGGCAGCAATGGCAGACACGCAGTACTGCACCATGTGAGCGAGTGCAAAGAGCTCACCCAGTCACGACCCTCAGGAATGCATCTGAGAGATAGGAGGTTTATAAACCACTTGCACTAAGGCTAATTAAAAACACCTAGTCCAAATGGGAGTGCTTTGACCCCAGAGGGAGCTTGGCTCAAGAAAATAGACAGATAACAATATATACTGGAGAGTGAATCTGGATCGCACATCCTCAACAATATGCTTTTGATATAACGTGTTGAGGATGTGAGATCCAGATTCACTCTCCAGTATATATTGTTATTTGTCTATTTTCTTTGAGCCAAGCTCCCCCCCTCTGGGGTCAGCACTCCTCCCCATTTGGACTAGGTGTTTTTAATTAGCCTTAGTGGCAAGGGGTTTATAAACTCCTCCTATCTCTCAGATGCATTCCCTGAGGGTCGTGACTGGGTGAGCTCTTTGCACTCGTTCACATGGTGCAGTACTGCGTGTCTGCCATTGCTGCCTCAGTGCTGTGCTGGCGGGGCGGTGGGCCCCAGAGCCAAGGAGGCTTTGCTGCACAGTGGGGTTGCTGTGTGGCTCCTGGGTCCCGCTGTCTGCTGCTGGTGCGGTGCTGGGGCGCCGGTGGTCGCCGCGCACGGCTGCGCCATTTATAGGTTAGAGTAGTTTCCCACTTGCAGAGGCATCCTTGTCGTGGAAAGTGGGCTTATGCTTTTTGATCAAACTGTTAACTAATGCCTCTTATGCACAGCATACAATGTATTACAAATTTGGCGTATACGCCACGTATTTATGCTGAGACAGTCGTAATATCAAAAGCATATTGTTGAGGATGTGCGATCCAGATTCACTCTCCAGTATATATTGTCATTCTGTTCCACTTCCTCCAGCATTCACTGGGGGACTTACCTGCAGTAGTTTTTCTGCTCCCCTCTTCTTCTCATTGCTGCTGTAGTGATCTCATACTTAAATAGGTGAAACAGTCACTTTTCATTCATTCATCCCTACTTCGAAAGTGATAGAAGTACTGTATATAGCTATATCTCTGTCTCTAGAATGTAAAGAAGGAAATTGTGTGGGCATTCCATGGCATATGTATCTCTGGGGCTATAAGTGAGGGGCCAATTTCTATGCAGAGAACGAAGGTGTAATCAAAGATAACTGCAATGTGTCATAGATGTTGCCCCCCCCCCCCCAAAAAAAAAAAGGTAATATCAAGATGAATGCGATGGAGAAATTCATTTTAAATGTCTAATAGGAATAATAGATAAATAGCATAACATAGAATTAGGTGTATATGAAAAGCTGCTGCAGAATGGTCATTACATTGCAGGTAATTACATACAAAGGGCACATGCACACGACCATAAGTATTTTGAGGTCCGCAAAATATAAGGATGATGTCCGTGTGCAACAGCTGGCCCCTAATAGAACAGTCCAAACTCTGTCCGTAATGGGACAATAATAGGACATGTTCTATTTTTTGCGGATTGGACATACGGAAATGGAATGCACAAGAAGTAACTTCATTTTTTTGCGGACCCATTGAAATAAATAGTTCAGCATATGGTCTTTAAAAAAAATGGAACGGACACGGAAAGAAACAATATTCGTGTACATGAGCCCTAAAGCAAACATGACAGAAGAGGGAACAGGTTTCTAGGAATTCTCATTGATAGCTTGCAAATGTGCGATTGATGGTTGCCAAAATCCCACTACAGTCCTTTACAATGTTCTGGTAAGCACATACTGTACATAGCACACACATAGCTAGTATTGCAGCATCAGAGTGTTCAAAAATCGTATTATTATCATTGTAAATGGCCAATAGCAGTGTGCAGTGTCTTTACAGTACAGAAAAAATACAGCAGTTTTGCTAGTTCAATTTATTTCATCTGTATGTAAAAAAGCATGTGACTTTTAATTTATAGACCTCATAGTGAAATGGCTGGAAAATGGAAGAGTACAAAATCAAAGTCCCATGCCTTAGCCTCCAAGAGTCAGAATTTGGTTAGTACTAGCACCAGCCATTCAGCCAGTAGTAGTAGCAGTAGGTCATAGATCATCCTTGTTTCCAAAAGGTGCAACATTATTATTAAGGACTAGTGAACCCAGACTGCCACGTTCGGAACCGTGCCGGACCTTATGGTGTCCGGATACCAAACCCAAACACGGACTTTGGCACCAAAGTCTGTGTCCTTGTTCGTTATTTGTAGTTTGGTGGGTTTTGAACTAATGGTGGTCTGTGGAAGACACTGTTATGGGGGAATCTGTGGATAACGCACTGTTAAAGGGGGATCTGTGGATGACACTGTTATGGGGGCATCTGTGGATGACACAGTATATTCTCCCATTGTAAATAGTGACCCACATTACGACACCGGGCACCTGCACACAGCAGTCTTTATATCTAAAATATTTTTATGTAATGCTCCAGCAATGGCTTTGCTTTCTTCTGTAACAGTACTCACTATCAAAGCATTGGTCCAGCTGGCAACATAACATAACTCACTCAGTCAGTCACGCTCCTGCCAGCTTCATTAATGAAGTGGGAGGAGCATGAGCAAATGAGTGACGTCACACGCCGGCCGGACCACTGCTTTGATAGTGAGTACTGTTACAGAAGAAAGCAGAGCCATTGCTGGAGCATTACATAAAAATATTTTACATATAAAGACTGCTGTGAGCGGGGCGCGGTGTAATGGAGTACAGTGACTGCAACGGGCCCCGGTCACAGCAGTTTTTATATGTAAAGTCCATTCAAGTAATCTTCAAGAAATGGTCTTGCTTCAAAGTAGCGCAATCCTCTGTAGTAGTACTCACTATCAAAGCATCAGACAGGCCGGCAGTGTAACATCACTCACTCATTCAAGCTCCTTCCACTTCATTAATGAAGCAAGAGCGTGAATGAGTGAGGTTACACTGCCGGCCTGCCTGACACTTTGATAGTGAGTACTGCTACAGAGGATTGCGCTAGTGTAAAGCAGAGCCACTGCTTGAAGATTACATGAATGGACTTTAAATATGAAAACTGCTGCGAGTGGAGCCTGTTACAGCCACTGTATTCCATTACATCGGGCCCCGCTTACAGAAGTCTTTATATGTAAAATCTTTTTATGTAATGCTCCAGCAATGGCTCTTCTTTTTTCTGTCACAGTACATGCTAGAGAGACTGTGCAAGTAGCAGCAGGCGATAGTGGAGATTCAGTCAGCTGCAGCATGTACAGGTGAATCGCTCTGCAGAACAGCACCACTTCACCACCAAAGAGTGGGCCTCCATGCAGGACTTGTGTGCCGCATTGCACTGTTTCGAGTATTGGGGGAAAATGGTGTTAACAAACACAGTGGTATTGGAAAAGAATGGAGCCTTAAAAGTGGCAGACCCTTGTCTCTGTTTATACACATATTTACATCATAAGAAACAGTGGCTTGTTCTGCACAAGCATCCAAAAATTATGCCTTAACAGGGTGCAGAATGCCTGTCTGTATTTTTATATACACAAGTATTTATTGTAAAAAAAGAAAGATTGGATTGCTCTGAAGTTCAGAACATGCCACTCTTTCTTCTGACAATTAATATTTGTGTGTGCATAAATATGGACAGGCATCCTACCACTTTAAGGCTTCATTTTTGGATGCTTGTGCAGAACAAGCCACTTTCTTCTAACAATTAACATGTGTGTGTATAAATAAGGGCAGGGGTCCACCCCCGTTGAGGCATAATTTTTGAATGCTTGGTTCTAACAAGCCACTGTTTTTCCCATAACTTAGTGTGCATTTAAACACCATCTGCCACTGATAAGGGACATTTTTGGAAGCTTTCTAATATAAAACGGATACCACATTTGAAGATGGATTGTATTTAAATAGGCTGTTTGTTAACACCATCAACCATATGTTTAACCTTAGCTATATATGTCAGTGCCAAGAGCTGAGGGAGAGGGTGGAGAAAGAGCAAACATTTGAAAAAAAAATAATTAATGAAAAGAGATTACATATTTTAATAATAAAATATGAGTCCTAGTAAAGACTAGAGGGTGTGATATACCAATATTCAGGGCAATTGTAGTAACTTCAATGCATGTAGAATAAAAAAAAAAGAAACTTGACTAATCGGACACAAAACACATTTTAAAGACATTCGCTGAACTCTAGTCAGAACTCTTTATAATTGTTTTGATTTTTTTCTTAATAACTGAAAATGTTCTTTATTCAGTTAGTTTATTATTATTATTATTATTATTATTATTATTATTATTATTGTTATTATTATTATTATTATTATTATTATTAATATTATTTGCAGTAATTTTTATTGCATAGACATATGGTAGCAGTATAAATCATGAAGACCTTTTGAATTGAAAATAATTACATAATGAAATACTATATTTGCTTATAATGCTTGTATTTTTCTTTTATAATAAAGAACCTGTAGAAAAGGGCAGCATACATAATTTTTCTTTTAATAGTTTTAGATCATTGAACACTTAATCAGGGGTTCTTACTGCTCATATAAATAAAATAAAATAATAATTCAAATAAAAAATGATTAGTAATTGTTGAAGTTAAACTAATATATATATATATATATATATATATATATATATATATATTTATTAACAAACATTCATTTTTATGATATTCATATATATGATATAATATTTTATGATATACAGTGGAGGAAATAATTATTTGACCCCTCACTGATTTTGTAAGTTTGTCCAATGACAAAGAAATGAAAAGTCTCAGAACAGTATCATTTCAATGGTAGGTTTATTGTAACAGTGGCAGATAGCACATCAAAAGGAAAATCGAAAAAATAACTTTAACCTCTTAAGGACGAAGGGCGTACATATGCGCCCTTCGTCCGACTACTAAAGATGGCGCCCGCTCCAGCACGGAGCGGGCGCTCGAGCTGCGGTAAAGCTTGATTCATCAAGCTGACACCCGCAGCTCATGTCCGCGACCGGCAGCGATGCCGATCGCGGACATTTAACCCCTCAGATGCCGTGGTCAATCCTGACCACGGCATCTGATCATGCAAAACCGAAAGTTTCACTTTCGGTTTTGCTCCGGCTCCCTGATGGCCACAAGGGGAGCCGGGCATGCATGTAGTACCCTAGGTTTCTGTGAATGAAACCTAGGGTACTACACAGTATTCCTATGGAGCCTATGACTGTAATAGGCTCCATAGGAAATATGCGATTTTCTCATATATTCCAATGCTATTGCATTGGAATATATGAGAATAACAATCTGATGATTGCATCTTATAGTTCCCTATGGGAACTATAAGAAAGTGGTAAAAAAAAAAAAAAAGTTTAAAAAATAAAAATTAAATAAAAAAATATAAAAATTCAAATCACCCCCTTTCCCCAAAATGAAAATAAAATAAATAAAAAAATAAATAAAAAAAACACATAATGGGTGTCGCAATGTGCGAAAACGCCCATACTATAATAATATTAAAAAATATTCACCATACGGTAAACATAAAAACGGAAAGAAAGCGTCCAAATGGCTAATTCGCCATTTTTGGGCGCTTCATTTCTAAAAAAATGAATAAAAAGTGATCAAAACATCATACGCACCCCATAATGGTATCAATTAAAAGTTCAGATTGCCCCGCAAAAAATGAGCCCCTACACTGCTCCATATGCATAATTACAAAAAAGTTATAGGGGTCAAAACATGGCGACAAAAAAATAAAATAAAAAAATTCCCACTTTTAATTTTTTTTCACTATCAAAAGCATAAGAAAAACTATACATATTAGGTATTGCCGGATTCGTACTGACCTGAAGAATAAAATTAACCAGTCAGTTTTATCGCAAATCGAACGTTGTAATTTAAAAACCCGTAAAACTGTGGTGAAATTGCTTTTTTTGCAATTTCACCCCATTTGGAATTTTCTTCCCGTTTCCCACTACATCACATGCAAAAATAAATGGTAGCGTTAAAAAGTACAACTTGTCCCGCAAAAAATAAGCCATCATATGGCTATGTGAGCGGAAATATAAAAATGTTATGGCTTTTGGAAGGCAGGGAGCGCAAAACAAAAACGCAAAAATCCCAAAACCCCCGGTCCTTAAGGGGTTAAATAAAAGATAGCAACTGATTTGCATTTCATTGAGTGAAATAAGTATTTGAACCCCTACCAACCATTAAGGGTACGTTCACACGACGACAATTGTCGCGCGACAAAAAGTCGCGCGACAAATAGGGCACAACTTCACTGCAACATTTGTCGCGCGACATTTTGTCGCACTATTGTCGCGCGACAATTTTTATAATGGGAGTCTATGGTGTCGCATTGCGACATGCGACATGCTGCGACTGCGACGCGACAGTTGCAGAAAAACCCATCTTGAATGGATTTTCTCCGACTTTCGTGTCGCAGTCGCAGCATGTCGCATGTCGCACTGCGACACCATAGACTCCCATTATAAAAATTGTCGCGCGACAATAGTGCGACTTTTTGTCGCGCGACAATTGTCGTCGTGTGAACGTACCCTAAGAGTTCTGGCTCCCACAGAGTGGTTAGACACTTCTACTCAATTAGTCACCCTCATTAAGGACACCTGTCTTAACTAGTCACCTGTATAAAAGACACCTGTCCACAGAATCAATCAATCAAGCAGACTCCAAACTCTCCAACATGGGAAAGACCAAAGAGCTGTCCAAGGATGTCAGAGACAAAATTGTAGACCTGCACAAGGCTGGAATGGGCTACAAAACCATTAGCAAGAAGCTGGGAGAGAAGGTGACAACTGTTGGTGCGATTGTTCGAAAATGGAAGGAGCACAAAATGACCATCAATCGACCTCGCTCTGGGGCTCCACGCAAGATCTCACCTCGTGGGGTGTCAATGGTTCTGAGAAAGGTGAAAAAGCATCCTAGAACTACACGGGAGGAGTTAGTTAATGACCTCAAATTAGCAGGGACCACAGTCACCAAGAAAACCATTGGAAACACATTACACCGCAATGGATTAAAATCCTGTAGAGCTCGCAAGGTCCCCCTGCTCAGGAAGGCACATGTGCAGGCCCGTCTGAAGTTTGCCAATGAACACCTGAATGATTCAGAGAGTGACTGGGAGAAGGTGCTGTGGTCTGATGAGACCAAAATAGAGCTCTTTGGCATTAACTCAACTCGCTGTGTTTGGAGGAAGAAAAATGCTGCCTATGACCCCCAAAACACCGTCCCCACCGTCAAGCATGGGGGTGGAAACATTTTGCTTTGGGGGTGTTTTTCTGCTAAGGACAGCCATGTATCGTGAAATCCTGAGCGACAACCTACTTCCCTCTGCCAGGAAACTGAAAATGGGTCGTGGATGGGTGTTCCAGCACGACAATGACCCAAAACATACAGCAAAGGCAACAAAGGAGTGGCTCAAGAAGAAGCACATTAAGGTCATGGAGTGGCCTAGTCAGTCTCCGGACCTTAATCCAATCGAAAACCTATGGAGGGAGCTCAAGCTCAGAGTTGCACAGAGACAGCCTCGAAACCTTAGGGATTTAGAGATGATCTGCAAAGAGGAGTGGACCAACATTCCTCCTAAAATGTGCGCAAACTTGGTCATCAATTACAAGAAACGTTTGACCTCTGTGCTTGCAAACAAGGGTTTTTCCACCAAGTATTAAGTCTTTTTTGTTAGAGGGTTCAAATACTTATTTCACTCAATGAAATGCAAATCAGTTGCTATCTTTTATTTAAAGTTATTTTTTCGATTTTCCTTTTGATGTGCTATCTGCCACTGTTACAATAAACCTACCATTGAAATGATACTGTTCTGAGACTTTTTCATTTCTTTGTCATTGGACAAACTTACAAAATCAGTGAGGGGTCAAATAATTATTTCCTCCACTGTATATATATATATATATATATATATATATATATATAATATATATATATATATATATATATATATATATATATATATATATATACATGAAAATCAATGCAGCACTCTTCTTGTGAAAAAAACGCAGTGTCTTTATTCACACATGTGACACAAAATAAGCAACATTTCAATCCCCTTCCGGGATCCTTCTCAAGCCAAGTGCACAGACCAAAATCATTCTGGTGTTGCTTATTTTGTGTCACATGTGTGAATAAAGACACTGCGTTTTTTTTCACAGGAAGAGAGCTGCGTTAATTTTTCATGGATATACATGCCTGATGTCAAGGGTGAGACACGTGCACCTGATAAACCATAAAAGCGAGTGCTGCCGGAACTATTATATTATATATATATATATATATACTGTGGTAAGGTGCAAGGTACTGTGGTCGACGGGAGGTACGTGTCACCGAGGTTCCTGGCCTCGGTAAGGTAAGAGCCGGATTTTTTGTGTGTCAGCAGCAGCTAGTGCTGCTTGACACCTTGCTATTTAGTTTGGCTGCAAAGCCAATCCGGGCCGGCTCTTACTGGGAGTAGGCAAAGAGTTGGGTGGGTGCCTACTCCCCACGGTCCAGGCCGGGTTTTCCCGGGCCTTTATAACACAGCCAGCAGCTGGGTGTGGAGGTGGTGATTATCCTGGTGCTGCTGTTAGGCTGGGGATTCATTTCAGTTTGGAAGTTCTCTGGGCAGGAAGCAAGAGCCCAGCAAGGAGGAGTGCAGACGGCCTGGAAGCCTGACGTCGCTTGTCTTACGGCAGGACTGACAGCCAGAGGTGAACCTGCATCTAAAAACCTCCCAGGTGACTGGAGCCTGTTTTGGACTGTCTTGTTTTTCCGCTTGATTTCTTATGTGTGTGAATTAACACCAAGAGACTGTTTTATTTTGTGCAAGTGTGAATAAAACACTGTTTATTGCACTACCTGGACTCCCTGTTTTGCCTCTATACTGCACCCGCACCGCTGTCTACCAGAGCGACTCCCCACATTTGGTGGAGAATGCGGGCACCGATCCCGCTACCTCTCGCAGTGAGGCTGGCGTGAACGCCGAAGTTTGTTTTTGCTGGGCACGACTGGATGTCCTATATTCGGCCGGCAAAGTTGCAGCCTGTGTTCCCTGACAAAATGGAGGCGGCTGTGAAAGCTCTCATAGAGGCTAACGTGCAGCAGTGGGAGACCAACCAGCTACTGCTACAGCACGTGATGGCGTTACAAGCTGCAGGAGCGTCCCACCACGTCCACGATGCCCGGAAAGCTGTCCGTGCAGCGATCCCTAAGATGACCCCCTCGGATGATGTGGAGACCTATCTGTGTGTTCGAAGTGTTCGAGAAGGTGGCCATGAGGGAGAAATTACCCCGAGAACAGTGGGCGGAGGTCGTCGCTCCGTTCCTGGCGTCTGGACCCCAGCAAGTATTTTTTGACTTAGCAAATGACCAGGCTGCTGATTTTCCCACGGTGAAGGGGTAGATCCTGGCCAGACTGGGGGTAAACGTGTTGGTCCGGGCTCAGCGGGTCCACCAGTGGGACTTTAAAACGGCTGAACCCGCCAGGCCGCAGTACTATGAGTTGCTGCACAGGTTGCAAAAGTGGCTGCAGCCTGATGTTCTAAGTCCGACTGCTATGATGGACTGTCTGCTGTCCGACATGTTCTGGAGGGCCCTGCCTTACCCCCTTCAGCACTGGATTGGCCAGGTATCCCCACTAATGCCCTGGAGATGGTCGACCTGGTGGAGCGCTACGAGGCCACCAGAAACCTGCAGGGGAGTCTTGCTGGGAAGGGGTCAGTCAAACCCCGGAGGCCTCCGCCCCAGTTCCGACGTCCGGCGACAGAGAGGCCTGCACGGAATGTACCCCCTGCGGATCCGCCTCCCGTGGTATGCTGGAGGTGTCAGGAGCCAGGCCACATCAGGGCCGACTGTCCGCATCGGGATGAGCCGATGGATGTGAACTACGGGGGCGCCACTCCCTGTATGCACGGAAGCTGTGCGCAACTGGCACCCGTGAGGTGCAGGACAATAACCACCTGTGTCAGGTAGAGGTGGGAGATTCTCTGGCGGTGGCCCTGCTGGACTCCGGGAGTCTAGTCTCCCTGGTAAGGGCTGCCCTGGTACGGCCGGCGGAGTATACCGGCCGTAAAATCGGGGTCCTGTGCATCCACGGAGACCTAAAAGACTACCCCACTGCACTAGTGACTTTGTCCACAGCGGCTGGTAAGTGGACCCACGAGGTGGCTGTCGCTGCTAAACTCCCACATGAACTGATACTTGGGAGGGACTTCCCAGGTTTCCCGGCACTGTGGCCGGCGATAAAACTGTCTGATGGACCCGAGACAGGGGTAACCCTAGGAGAGTGGCCTGATACCACTGGAAGGCCAGAACCCTGGGAGCCCGAGTCTGAAGGGCCAGCGGTAGGGGTGACCACTGCTCCAGCGGTAGAGGGGGAGACAACCCCACTGAGTGTAATGGTGGGAGACACGGAGGACTTGCCACCGGGACCTGAGTTGGCAGACCTCAATGTCTCCGGGAAAATTTTGGGACCGCACAACACCGGGACCAAACCCTAACCAGGGCCTGGGAAAGTGTCGTAATAATTGATGGTAAACCCCAGAAACCTGGGGCTGAATTAATGTTTCCGCGATTCATTGTTCTTCAGGATATGTTGTATCGGGTGAACCAAATCCGAGGTGAGCCTGTTGAACAGTTGGTGGTGCCCACAGCGTATCGCAAGCTGGTCATGGAGCTTGCCCACCAACATGTTCTTGGGGGACACCTGGGGTGGCAGAAAACGCAGGACCGCATACTGCAGCGGTTTTATTGGCCCAGTGTGTTCAAGGAGGTAGAAAATTATTGTAAGTCCTGTCCCACCTGTCAGATAAATAGCCCCCAGCCACATTTCCGTAGTCCTCTGGTACCTCTTCCAATTATTGAGGTCCCGTTTGAGCGAATCGCTATGGATCTAATTGGGCCTGTACCAAAGTCTGCCAGGGGCCACCAACACATTCTGGTAGTTCTCGACTATGCCACTCGGTATCCGGAGGCGGTGCCTCTGCGACATACCTCAGCTAAGCTCATTGCCAAAGAGTTAATGGAAATGTTTTCCCGTGTGGGCCTGCCAAAAGAGGTTCTGACAGACCAAGGGACCCCTTTTATGTCCAAAGTTATGAGGGAACTGTGTAAATTATTGCGTATAAAGCAATTATGGACGTCCGTTTACCATCCGCAAACGGACGGTCTTGTCGAAAGGTTTAACCAAACTCTCAAAAATATGTTAAAAAGGGTGGTGTCTAGAGATGGGAAGGACTGGGACCTGCTTCTGCCCTATCTCATGTTCGCAGTGCGAGAGGTGCCCCAGGCCTCTACTGGGTTCTCGCCCTTCGAACTGCTTTATGGCAGACACCCTCGGGGCCTGTTGGATATCGCCAAGGAAGCGTGGGAACAACAGCCTGTCCCCCACAAAAGTGTCATTGAGTATGTCACCCAGATGCAGGAACGGATGGAAAGGGTGTTGCCGCTGGTCCGGGAGCATATGGAGGCAGCGCAACAAGCCCAGAGTAGGGTGTATAATCGTCAGGCTCGGGTACGGGACTTCAATCCAGGAGATCGGGTTTTGGTTCTGGTACCCACCCTTGACAGCAAGTTCCTAGCTAGGTGGCAGGGCCCCTATGAGGTGATCGAGAAGGTAGGGGAAGTAAATTACAAGGTACACCAGCCAGGCGGCGCAAGCCGGAGCAGGTGTACCACGTGAATTTACTAAAGCCGTGGAAGGATAGGAACATGACCGACGACAACAGCCCCCGGCCAGGGCTTCTGGGTGAGAAGGGTCCAGCCCCACAGTTCGAGGCCTGCGAAGCGGTAGCCACGGTAAAATTGCAGACAGCCTGTCTTCCAAACAAGTTCAGGAAGTCAGGGAGTTCATCAGTCGGAACACGGATGTGTTCTCGGACCTCCCTGGCCGCACGTCTCTCATCCAACATGACATCGTCACTGAGCCTCAGGCCAAGATCCGGTTAAAACCATACCGGGTACCTGAGGCTCGGCGACGGGCCATCGCGGAGGAAGTGCAATTAATGTTGAAGCTCGATGTCATTGAGGAGTCGAAAAGTGAGTGGGCAAGTCCCATAGTTCTAATACCCAAGCCGGATGGGACGCTACGGTTCTGCAACGATTTTCGCAAGTTAAATGAAGTGTCCAAGTTTGATGCGTATCCCATGCCCCGGGTAGACGAGCTTGTTGAAAATTTAGGGCAAGCCCGTTATTTTTCTGTGCTAGACCTCACTAAAGGATACTGGCAAGTACCCTTAACGGAGGCGGCCAAGGAAAAACGCTTTGTTACCTCGCAGGGCCTGTATCATTACAAGGTGTTACCCTTTGGCCTGCATGGCGCCCCCGCCACCTTCCAAAGGTTAATGGACGTTGTGCTGCGACCGCACCGTCGGTACGCTCGGCCTACTTAGATGATGTAATCATCCACAGCACCGACTGGGAAAGCCATTTGCCCAAAGTGCAGGCGGTAGTGGATGCCCTGAGGAAAGCTGGACTAACCGCCAATCCAAAGAAGTGTGCGATTGGGTTGGAAGAGACCAAATATCTGGGATATGTTATTGGGCGGGAGTCATCAAGCCGCAGGTAACTAAGGTAGAGGCCATACGTAACTGGCCCCGACCGGTCACTACCAGGCAGGTAAAGTCCTTCCTGGGAATTGTAGGGTACTACATGCGGTTTGTGCCCCACTTTGCCACAATAGCAGCGCCGTTGACAGACCTGTTGAAGGGGCGAAAGTCTGGGAAGGTTAGCTGGAGTGAGAAGGCGGAGGAGGCTTTCTCCGCGTTGAAGTCGGCCCTGTGTGGGTCCCCGGTTTTGGTGACACCCGACTTCAACAGGGAGTTCGTCGTACAGACCGACGCCTCGGAGGTAGGCCTCGGTGCTGTACTGTCTCAGGAGGTCAACGGGAAGAACATCCCGTTGTCTTCCTGAGCCGTAAGCTCAGTCCCGCCGAGACCAGGTATAGCATAGTGGAGAGGGAGTGCCTGGCTATCAAGTGGGCACTCGAATCTCTCCGCTACTACCTGTTAGGGAGGAGGTTCCGTCTGGTGACCGACCATTCCCTCTCAAGTGGATGAGCCAGGCCAAGGAGAGGAATGCTCGGGTCACCAGGTGGTTCCTATCCCTGCAGAACTTCAAGTTCTCCGTGGAACACAGGGCAGGCCGCTTGCAGGGTAACGCAGATGCCCTGTCCCGCGTCCACTGCTCTCACATGTGTTCACCCCTCAGGGTTGAACAAAGGGGGGTATGTGGTAAGGTGCAAGGTACTGTGGTCGACGGGAGGTACGTGTCACCGAGGTTCCTGGCCTCGGTGAGGTAAGAGCCGGATTTTTGGTGTGTCAGCAGCAGCTAGTGCTGCTTGACACCTTGCTATTTAGTTTGGCTGCAAAGCCAATCCGGGCCGGCTCTTACTGGGAGTAGGCAAAGAGTTGGGTGGGTGCCTACTCCCCACGGTCCAGGCCGGGTTTTCCCGGCCTTTATAACACAGCCAGCAGCTGGGTGTGGAGGAGGTGATTATCCTGGTGCTGCTGTTAGGCTGGGGATTCATTTCAGTTTGGAAGTTCTCTGGGCAGGAAGCAAGAGCCCAGCAAGGAGGAGTGCAGACGGCCTGGAAGCCTGACGTCGCTTGTCTTACGGCAGGACTGACAGCCAGAGGTGAACCTGCATCTAAAAACCTCCCAGGTGACTGGAGCCTGTTTTGGACTGTCTTGTTTTTCCGCTTGATTTCTTATGTGTGTGAATTAACACCAAGAGACTGTTTTATTTTGTGCAAGTGTGAATAAAACACTGTTTATTGCACCCTGGACACCCTGTTTTGCCTCTATACTGCACCCGCACTGCTATCTACCAGAGCGACTCCCCACAATACACATATATACAGTTTGCTGTACATTTTTACAAATAAAATAATTACAATAGATATACAATAGGTTAGAGATCAGCACATTTCTTGGCACTTTTTCCTGTCCCATTCTTCTTCTTTTTCAAAAAATGTTATTAATGGCCGAACTGATTCTTCATGAAATCAATTTGACCTAAAAATTGTTGTTCTTCACTTTGAGGTCTCCTGGGACTCAGATTTTTTATATATTGTGGTTTTCTCTTTTTTCAGGTCTTGCTCCCCTCTCCCACCTACCCCATTTAAGCTATTGAACACAATAACAGCATTAACAAATAATGAGTGACACTGATGTATATAGCTATGGATAAATGTATTGTTCACAGTGTTAAACAGCAGATTTGTTATGCTTTTTCATACATATTTTTAAACATAGTGTTATTGGGAAAAAAAACTGTTGCTTGTTCAGCAAGCATCCAAAAATTATGCCTTAAAAGTGGCAGATCCCTGCCTCTGTTTGTACATACACATTGACGTCATAAGAAACAATGGTCTGTTCTGCAAAAGCATCCACAATTTATTTATACATGCTCAAGTGTTAATTGTAAAAAGAAAGAGTAGCTTTTTCTGAAGATGAACAAGCCTGGAAAAATTATCACTTTTATTTGGGAAATAAAAATGGACAGCTGGGCAGTAGTATGACTATTATATATCAGAAAATGTGTTGAAGGCACAAAATTGTACCACATTTCCATAATGATGAGACAATGCTTGGCAAAGTCCAACTAATGGCATATATTAGAATTCAATTTTGTTGATGACAAGACAATTTTTATGGACACATGCATGGCAAAAAGTCCAACTTATTGCATGCAAAATAATTAAGTTTAAAAAAAAAATGAAATCTAGTTGAAGGCATGGAACTGCGCCAACTATTTGACAGTAGACTAAAAGTCAAACAGAGGGGATATGGCAAAAAGTGCAACCCAGAGGGTATATGGCAAATACTGTGACTTCTGGCATAGAAAATATTTATATTTTTGAGAAGAAATTATATTTTGGGCAAGGCGCAGGACTGTGCCATTTCAGACAACTGTCCAAAAGTCCAACGGATGTGATATGGCAAAACTGTGGTTAATAGTCTAGAGAAGAATTACATTTTAGAGAAGAATTCAGTTTTGGGGAAGGAATGGAACTGCACCACATTTACAACTAAGTGGTACAGCAGCAACTGCATCACCAGCAATTTGGCCAGATGAGGGCTCAGAGTGCTCACAAACTGATTGTTGAGCATGTACGGTCATGGCCAAAAGTTTTGAGAATTACTGTACATAAATATTGGAATTTGGAAAAGTTGCTGCTTAAGTTTTTATAATAGCAATTTGCATATACTCCAGAATGTTATGCAAAGTGATCAGATTAATTGCATAGTCCTTCTTCCCCATGAAAATTAACTTAATCCCAAAAAAAAACTTTCCACTGCATTTCATTGCTGTCATTAAAGGACCTGCTGAGATCATTTCAGTAATCGTCTAGTTAACTCAGGTGAGAATGTTGACGAACACAAGGCTGGAGATCATTATGTCAGGCTGGTTGGGTTAAAATGACAAACTTAACATGTTAAAAGGAGGGTGATGCTTGAAATCATTGTTTTTCCATTGTTAACCATGGTGACCTGCAAAGCCATCATTGTGTTGTATAAGAATGGCTTCACAGGCAAGGATATTGTGGCTACTAAGATTGCACCTCAATCAACAATGTAATGGATCATCAAGAACTTCAAGGAAAGAGGTTCAATTCTTGTTAAGAAGGCTTCAGGGTATCCAAGAAAGTCCAGCAAGCGCCAGGATCGTTTCCTAAAGAGGATTCAGCCGCAGGATCAGAGTGCCACCAGTGCAGAGCTTGCTCAGGAATGGCAGCAGGCAGGTGTGAGCGCATCTGCATGCACAGTGAGGCGAAGATTTTTGGAAGATGGCCTGGTGTCAAGAAGGGCAGCATAGAAGCCACTTCTCTCCAAAAAAAACCCATCAGGGATAGATTGATCTTCTGCAGAAAGTATGGGGAATAGACTGCTGAGGACTTGGGCAAAGTCATATTCTCCGATGAAGCCTCTTTCCGATTGTTTGGGGCATCTGGAAAAAGGCTTGTCCGGAGAAGAAAAGGTGAGCGCTACCATCAGTCCTGTGTCATGCCAACAGTAAAGCATCCTGAGACCATTCATGTGTGGAGTTGCTTCTCATCCAAGGGAGTGGGCTCACTTACAATTTTGCCCAAAAACACAGCCATGAATAAAGAATGGTACTAACAATCCAACAACAGTTTGGTGAAGAACAATGCATTTTCCAGCACAATGGAGAACCGTGCCATAAGGCAAAAGTGATAACTAAGTGGCTCGGGGACCAAAACGTTGACATTTTGGGTCTATGGCCTGGAAACTCCCCAGATCTTAATCCCATTGAGAACTTGGTCAATCCTCAAGAAGCGGGTGGACAAACAAAAACCCACTAATTCTGACAAACTCCAAGAAGTGATTATGAAAGAATGGGTTGCTATCAGTCAGGAATTGGCCCAGAAGTTGGCCCAGAAGTTGAAAAGAAGGGCCAACACTGCAAATACTGACTCTTTGCATAAATGTCATGTAATTGTCGATAAAAACCTTTGAAACGTATGAAGTGCATGTAATTATATTTCAGTACATCACAGAAACAACTGAAACAAAGATCTAAAGCAGTTTTGCAGCAAACTTTGTGAAAACTAATATTCGTGTCATTCTCAAAACTTTTGGCCACGACTGTAGAATTGTTTTCTGGCCACACATTCCATTATCGATGACTAAAAAAAGAGCAGAAGAAGAGTAAGAGGAGATTGAGCAGGAGAACAAGTAACTGATAATGACAACGACACTGTGGCCTGAGGATGTGGCCTGGCTGCAACAAAGGAGACCAAGAGGAGGAAAAACTTGTTATGATTGCTGGCAAGTTCTATTTTCCCAAAGGATCTGGTGATGCCGCCTCATGCTGCAACAGAGCCCTGGTACCTATGTTTGTGTTTGAAAACCCATGACTTATTTTAATCTTGCAGAGTTTGCATATGGCAATGCTTTTATCTGCCAACACTGTGGAGAAAAAGTGCCATATGTGAGATAATCATACAGAGCTAGTGGGAGCCAAGCTTGAGATAGGTCTAGCAGGTTTTGAGCCTGCTTCAATAGTATCAGCATCATCACCAGTTCTGAGCTGACCACAACAGAAGCAGTTCTGGCCCTGGCAGCTTTTCTAGAAATTTTCACCATATGGTGCCTCTTTATTGCCTCTGTGTCCACCACCCTCCTTCTCTGATATCACCTTATGCTCAGCACCCCAATCCTAGATTGTCCAACAAACAATCATCATCATAGTCCTCACTCTCCCTGCCACCTTTATCAGACTATCATATGTCATCATGGAGTCCTTGGGTCCCTCCTGATTCTCTGCTGAGTTTTCCCAGAGTGTGACTGTTGCTACAACTGTCCCTACCGCCATTACCATGTCTACAAGTGCCACTATTACACTACTACTTACACCACTAACACAGCTATGCATGGGGTCCCCTGCCTCCTCCTGAACCTCCTCCTCATGGAAGACCAAATTCTGATGCTTTTCGCACAACTCATCAACAGGAAGACTCTCTTGGATATCTTTCATAGTAAATGGAGTTTTGTTGTCTCTTCTTAGGGGCAGTGAAGTCAGAGATGATGCAAGTGAAAAGCTTTTCTGGGGACAAAATGAGGAGGAGCAGGAAAATGCTGTGACCCCTGGCTCATAGTTATATAGTTACATAGTTAATACGGTTGAAAAAAGACATAAGTCCATCAAGTTCAACCAAGGGCTAGGTGGGGACGCAAATCCTATAAGGAAGTGAGACTCAGATTTCTACATGTTTTCATAATCATTAATGTCATTTACTTTCAAGAATTCATCTAAGCCCTTTTTAAAACTGTCCACTGTTACTGCTGTGACCACGTCCTGAGGAAGACTATTCCACAGATTCACAGTTCTTACAGTAAAGAAGCTTTCACGCTTCTGAAGACTAAACTTTTTCTTCTCCAGTAGGAGGCAGTGCCCCCTTGTCTTTTAAGGGCATTTTACATGGAACAATTTTTCACCATATTTTTTGTATGGCCCATTTATATATTTGTATAGGTTAATCATGCTCCCCCCCCCCTTAGACGTCTCTTCTCAACACTAGATAGATTTTATTATTTTAATCTTTCTTCATAACTAAGACCCTCCATGCCCCTTATCAGTTTAGTTGCTTTCCTCTGTAGTCAGCTTGTATTTTATGGACATCTTCCATGGCTTGCACAGTACTACAGAGCTTAGTGTCATCTGCGAAAATAGAAATGGTGCTATTAATCCCGTCCTCGATATAATTAATAAATAAATTAAATAATAGAGGACCTAGCACTGAACCTTGGGGTACGATAAACCGGGGCCATTCTGAATAGGAATCATTGACCACAACTCTCTGGACACGGTCCTTCAACCAGTATTCAATCCAATTACAAACTATACTTTCCAAGCTTATAAAGCTTATGTTACCTATTAAACGTCTATGAGGGACAGTTTCAAAAGCCTTTGCAAAATCCAGAAACACTACATCCACAGCTGCCCCTCCTGTCTAGGCTTATACTCACCTCCTCATAAAAACAAATCAGGTTAGTCTAGCAACTTCTGTCCTTGGTAAACCCATGTTGGTTATCACTTATAATATTACAGTCACATACTCCTGTATATAGTCGCTTAAGAGTCCTTCAAACAGTTTTACAACAACAGAAGTTAAACTAACTGGTCTATAATTACCCGTGGAGGACCTAGATCCTTTTTTGAATATGGGCACCACATTTGCCTGGCACCAATCACATGGCATTGAACCAGTACCTAGAGAATCTTTAAAAATTATAAACAGGGGAATATTAATGATTGAACTGATCTCTAAGAACTCTTGGGTGTAATCCATCTGGACCCAGAGCCTTTTTCCCACTTACCTAATTTAACTTAAGCTTGGACGATATCTACAGTTAGCCAATTGAGTATATTACTGGATGTACTAACAGCCCCAGCACAACACATATCAGCTCTAGTGTTGACCGAGCACCAAAGTTCTCGGGTGCTTGGGCAGAACACATCGGGATTCTCGGGTGCTTTACAGAGCACCCAAGTATAATGAAAGTCAATGTGAGAACAAGAGCATTAAACCAGGCACCCCCTGCTCTGATGAGGGGAGGGTGCCTGGTTCATAGGAAAAGGCCATAAGTTGATTGAAACGCCACCAAAATGGTTCGGGAACAGCATAGGGACTCCCAGGTCGCTGCTGGGAACGATGTTGTCCCAGTAGTACGCCACTTTTGCAGACTGACAATAATATGCACAAAACAAAAGATAAAATCGATTTGAGAGGAAAAACTGTTAGGAAACATTCTTTCCTGTATATTTACTTGTATATAAAGTGCAAGTGCTGGCAAAAATTACAAGCAAGAGGCACTCCGATACAATCTGTATATCACATAAAGGAGGGCCTCATTCACATTGTGGTACAATTGTTCATGTAGTGGGACTCCTGCACTCATGAAGCCTATACACTAAGTGAAAGGGCTGCAAAAAATTACAAGGAATCGGCACTCCAATACACTCTTTGTTACACATAAATAAAGGCATCATACACACCCTTGAAAAATTATGATTGATGGCCTGCTGCTGACCCTCAAAAACATTTGAGCAAAGGCCTGCTGATCTGACCATCTAAAACATTAGAGGCAAGGGCCTACTGCTGAGCTGACCCACTAAAACATTAGGTGTGAGGGTCTGATGCTGAGCTGACCATTGAAAAAATTATGGTTGAGTGCCTGCTTCTGAGCTAACCATCGAAAAAATTATGGTTGAGGGCCTGCTGCTGAACTGACCATTGAAAAAATTATGGGCGAGTCCTGCTGCTTAGCTGACCATTCAAAAAATTATGGGCGAATGCCTGCTGGTGATCTGACCATGGAAAACATTATGGACGAGGCCCTGCTGGCGCTTTGATGACTCTAGATAACCTCGGGCCAATCGCATGTCCCCAAGACGGCGACGATCCATTCGGATGTCTACCCTATCAACTTTCTAAGGTACTTTCTGAGCCTACCATGATGACAACGGGTAACGGGGAATCAGTGTTCGATTCCGGAGAGGGAGACTGAGAAACGGCTACCACATCCAAGGAAGGCAGCAGGTGCGCAAATTACCCACTCCCGACTCAGGGAGGTAGTGACGAAAAATAACAATACAGGACTCTTTCGAGGCCCTTTAATTGGAATGAGAACACTTTAAATCCTTTAATTAGGATCTATTAGAGAGCTAACCCTCGTGAGTTGACCCTCTAAAAGGTTGTAGGTGAGGGCCTGCAGGTTATTTGACCCTGTAAAACTTGGTATGCGAGGGCCTGCAGGTGAGCTGACCCTGTAAAAGATTAAAGGTGAGGGCCTGCAAGTGAGCTGACCCTTTAAAACATTATATGAGAGGGCATATATGTGAGTGTATTATATGCGACAAATAAGCATGTTGATATGATGGAAGAGGAGGAGGAGGATAAGAAAAGGAAGATTCAACCATATACATTTTTTGTGGTGGAAGGATTGCATGGTAATACAGTGTATTCAGAACATTATAAACCACACCTTTAAAGTGCATTTATGTTCAACAGCTTTCCTCTGGTGGAGTCGAGAAGTCAGGGGTAGAGTTGAGCGGACACCTGAAAGTTCAGGTTCGCCGGGTTCGGCTGAACTTCGTCGCAAAGTTCGAGTTCGGGATCTGAACTTGACCCGAAGTTGACAGAGAACTCGAACACCATTGGGTCAATGGAGACCAGAACTTTGGGGCACTAAAATGGCTTTAAATGGCACACGTTCAGTCAATACACTGGCTGCAGGGCAGGCCAGCACCTCCAAGGCCAAAATGGAAAGCTGCGTTGGTGACTTCTTCCTTCTCCTCTGCCTTTGCCTTGTGCTTTCACTGAGGCCCTTGTGTCAGGTGGGAATGCGAGCATGCGCTTGTAGTCACACATCTTCCAATCCTGCTCCATTGAGGGAATTAAGGATGGCTTGTTGACCTTGTAACGGGGATCCAGCAGGGTGGCCACCTAGTAATCAGCACTGGTTAGAATTTTGGCAACTCGGGGTCATTGCGCAGGCACTGCAGCATGTAGTCGCTGGCTGCTCAGAGGCAACGACAAGCTATCCTCTATGAGAGGTGTATCATCTGTGTCCTCCATATCCCCCCAGCCACACTGCAGTGATGGCCCTGAGCTGCGTAGGGTGCCACCTTGCTTTGAACACGGTTTCTCCTTCTCCTCATCCTCCACATTCTCCACATCCTCCAGAACTGTGCCTTGGCTGGACAATTGTGTACCTGGCCTATGTTGGTGCAGGGTCCCACCTTCTGAGCCACTTGTGAATGACTGGCCTGATAACCGTGTAAATGATCCCTCTTCCTCCTGTGCCACATCCTCTTCCATCATCGCCAGAAGCGTTTGTTCAAGGAGAGATAGATGTGGGATAGTAACGCTGATCACGGCATTATCGACACTGGCCATGTTGGTGGAGTACTCGAAACAGCGCAACATGGCATACAGGTCTCACATGGAGGCCCACTCATTGGTGGTGAAGTGGTGCTGTTCCGCAGAGCAACTCACCCGTGCGTGTTGCAGCTGAAACTCCACTTTTGCCTGCTGCTGCTCGCACAGTCTCTCCAGCATGTGCAAGGTGGAGTTCCACCTTGTGGGCACATCTCATATGAGGCGGTGAGCGGGATGGCCGAAGTTACGCTGCAGCGCAGACAGGCGAGCAGCAGCGGGGTGACAATGCCGAAAGTGAGCACAGACGTCCCGCACTTTCTGCAGCAGCTCTGACATATCAGGGTAGTTTTTCAGGAATTTCTGCACCACCAAATTCAGCACATGCACCAGACAAGGAATGTGCGTCAAACCGACTAGGCCACAAGCTACTACGAGATTTCGCCCATTATTGCACACCACCAGGCTGGGCTTGAGGCTCAGTGGTACTAACCACTCATCGTTCTTTTGTTCCATGCCCATCCATAGCTCCTGCATTTTTCCCCCAAACAGATGAGTTTCAAAACAGCCTGCTGTCGTTTCCCCCTGGCTGTACTGAAGTTGGTGGTGAAGGTGTTGCGCTGAGCGGATAAGGAGGTGGTAGAGGAGGAAGAGGAGTAGGAGGAGGAGGCAACAGGAGACAAAGAGAAATGCCCTGCAATCCTCGATGGCAGAAGGACATGATGCAAACTGCTATCCGCCTCAAGCCCAGCCGCCACTGCATTTACCCAGTGTGCTGTTAGGGAGATATAACATTCCTGGTGACTGACATGGTGGCGTTGCTGCCACATCATCTGTTTCCGTAAAAGTTTGAGTTCAGGTCTAGGTACTAAAAACCCTAAAGTCCAATACGAACTAGAACTTTACAGTACGGGATCGCTCAACTAGTCAGGGGCAATCCTTGTTCATTTTTATAAGACCTTTCAGCATGTTCTGTTGACAGGCGGATACGCTTATCTGTTATAATACCAACAGCAGCACTAAATACCCGCTCAGACAAAACGCTGTCGGCAGGGCAGTGTCACGCCCTGCCCTTCGGGTGTTCTAAGGAGATCTGTCAGAATTGCTGCACGTGACTCGATCTGACAGTTTGTTTTGTTTTGGGTTTGAGCTGAATCCCACCTCCTCCCAGGTGTTGTTATTTATGTAATTGGTGAGGCTTTTTATTCCTCTCTCTACCTATAGCCTTTGCAGGTTATAGTTCTGCCTTGTGTGAGCTCTGGAAGTTTGGTGGATTGTCTGCTCCAACTCATCTCTAGATATGTCCTTTTCCCCTTTTTCACTTCTGGGTCTGTTTTGACTAGGCTACTAGGGTGACGCTAGCTCCTTCGGTTGTAGAAAGAGCTGGGTGTCTTTTTCCCTCTTCCGTACAGCTGAGGGTTTGGTTCAGTGTGTTTCAGTCCTAGGTACGTTGACATGTGCATATGTACCATCCATTTCGTTCCCTAGCATTTGGGGCCTAGTCAGTTGTTTTGTTTGCCTTGCCGTGTTCAGTTTCCTTTCCTTATCTTACCTATCAAGACAGGAAGGCCAGCACCTTCAAAGCCGTAGAGCGCCAGTTCGTGCCGCATGTCCAGATTGGATACCCAGTAGTTGTAAAGCACTGAGGGATCTTTGAGGATGCTGACACAGGCTATGTACTCCTTCACCATCTTCCAACATTTTTCCCTCCTTGTGACAGTAGGCTGTGCATCAGGGTAAGGGTGCTGGCGGGGTGTCATAAAACTGTCCCAGGCTTTGCAAAGTGTTGCCCTGCCTCTGTTGGAACTGCTGTGTGTTCCCCTTGTCTCCCCTCCTCGGTTGCCCAAGGAACTACTGACCCTGCCGTCAGTGTTTACAGATGGAAATTTTTGGAGCACTTTTTCGACAAGGACCTTCTGGTATTGCACCGTTTTGCTCGTCCTCTCCAACACAGGAATGAGAGATGAGAAGTTCCCTTTGTAGCGGGGGTCGAGAAGGGTGAACAACCTGTAATCCGTGTTGTCTAATATGCATATAACGTGCGGGTCACAGGAAAGGCAGCCAACCATGAAGTCAGCCATGTGTGCCAGAGTTCCAACACACAAGACTTCGCTGTCGTCATCAGGAGGATGACTCTCAATCTTCTTATCCGCTTCCTCCTCTTCTGCCTACCCACACTGAACAGATGGAATTAAACTTTCATGGGTACTACCCTCTGTAGCGGAGGCAACCGTATTCTGCTCCTCCTCCTCTTCATCGTCCAATTTGCTCTAAGAAGACAAACTGAGGGTGGTCTGGCTATCACCCTGTGTAATGTCTTCCCCCATTTCCACCTCTTCCAAATGCAAAGCACCGTCCTTAATTGTGAGCAGTGAGCATTTCAGTAGACACAGAAGTGGGATGGTTACACTGATAATAGCGTTATTGCCGATCACCATCTGTGTTCATTCCTCAAAGTTTCTTAAAACCTCAGAGAGGTCAGACATCCATGCCCACTCCTCCCTTGTGAATAGCGGAGGCTGACTGGAAAGACGATGAACATGTTGCAGCTGGTATTCCACTACTGCCCTCTGCTGCTCACAAAGCCTGACCAACATGTGGAACATCGAGTTCCAGCACGTGCTCACGTTGCACAACAGCCGGGTGGTGAGCTGGCAATTTCAAGTGCTGCTACAGCGTTGACAGACCGGCTAAAGCTCTCGATGACTTGCGGAAATGTGCAAACATGCAGCGGACCTTCACCAGTAGCTCAGGCAAATTGGGGTAGGTTTTGAGAAACCGCTCCACAACTAATAACCGCTCCACAACTAATTTAAGACGTGGGCTAGGCATTGGATGTGTGTGAGCTTTCTGAGCTCCAAAGCCGCCACCAAGTTACGGCCATTATCAGACATAACAATGGCTGGTTGTAGGTTGAGTGGCGAGAGCCACAGCTCAGTCTGGTCTCTTATCTCCTACCATAGCTCTGCGGTGGTATGCTGTTTGTCACCTAAGCATATCAACTTCAGCACGGCCTGTTGCCGATTCCCCACTGTAGTGCTACACTGCTTCCAGCTACCAACTGATGGCTGACTGGTGCTGCACACGGATAATTCGGAGGTGGAAGTGGAGGAAGAGGCGGAGCAGGAGAAGTTGGGGTAGGTGCTGGTGGAAACCCTGATCAACGTAGGGCCCACAATCCTTGGCGTCGGTAGCACCTGTGCTATCCCAGGGTACGACTTGCTCCCGGCCTCCACAACGTTCATCCAGTGTGTCATTAGGGAAATGTAGCATCCCTAGCCAAATGCACTTGTTCATGTGTCCGTGGTTAAGGGGACCTTCCCAGTAACTGCATTTGTCAGGGCACGTGTGATGTTACGGGATACATCTTGGTGTAAAACAGGTACGGCACACCTTGAAAAATAGTGGCAGCTGGGGACTGCGTAAGGAGGGACAGCCGCCGACATCAGGCTACGGAAGGCCTCAGTGTCATCAACCTTAAATGGCAACATTTCCAGGGCCGGTAATTTGGAAAGCTGCACATTTAGTGCTATGGCATGTGGTTGGGTGGCTGGCTGGGTACTTGCGCTTGAGTTCAAAGACCTGGGGTAAGGACATTTGGACCCTGCACTTCGATACGGAAGTGGATGTGGTCGCTGATGGTGCTTGCGAAGGTCCAGGTGCAAGGCGGGAGGCATCTGGGCCTGCGCCTTCGACAGGGGATTGGCCAGCACAAAACATAGGGAAAGAGGAGGCAGTGGTGTGACCCACAAACACAGATTGTGGACCCAGACATTCATCCCACTTATTAGGGTGCTTGGATGCCATGTGGTGGATCATGCTGGTGGTGGTGAGGTTGCTAGTAGAGATGTGGCGAACATAAAATTTTCCGTTCACGAACGGCGAAGGCGAATTTCCGAAAATGTTCGCGAACTGGGCGGACCACCATAGACTTCATTTGGCAGGTGAATTTTAAAACCCACAGGGACTCTTTCTGGCCACAATAGTGATGTAAAGTTGTTTCAAGGGGACTAACACCTGGACTGTGGCATGCCGGAGGGGGATCCATGGCAAAACTTCCATGGAAAATTACATAGTTGACACAGAGCCTGGTTTTAATCCATAAAGGGCATAAATCACCTAACATTCCTAAATTGTTTGGAATAACGCGCTTTAAAACATCCAGTGTGTGTATACGATCAGGTATGATGTTGTATTGATCATGTAGTGTAAGGGTTACACCCGCTTCACAGTGACAGAACAAACTCTGACAGACCAAACTCCTCCATTTGCACAACCGCAAACTCTCCATTTGCACAAGGTTGGATAGCAAGCTAGCCATGTCCCATTCCTTGTCCTCACTGACGTCATTAAAGGTCTCTTCCTCCACCCAGCCACGTACAACACCAAGGGTCCACAAAAGGTGACAACAAGCCCCCTGGGACGCCTGCTGTGGTTGTTCTTCCACCTACTCAAAGCCACCTTCCTCCTCTGACTCCTCTTCAGACTCCTCTCTCGCAGGTCCAGCAATCGACGACAACAAGGCTGCTTCTAGTGGTGATGGTGACCACAACTCTTCCTCTTCATGCTCATCTATGGCCTGATCCAGCACTCTTCGCAGGGCATGCTCCAGAAAAAACGCATATGGGATGAGGTTGATGATGTTGCCTTTGGGTTTGACGGACCAGGTTTGTCACCTCCGCAAAAGGACGCATGGGCCTACAGCCATTGTGCATGAGCGTTCAGTAACGCGGCCAAAAAATACCCAGCTCCGCAGAGGCTGTCCTCTTTTTTTTAAATTAAAAAAATCTGTTCTTACCAGTTTAATGTCTGTTTTGTCCCCTATCAGGGGCCGGTGTATGTAGATTTTAGGAATCGAGAGATGGAAAAAGATGGTTGGTCGGTCCTCTAACTTCCAATTTGGGGCACTGTGTGTGCGTCGTGCAATGTACTGTGCCACCCTATATAAGTGGTGTGTTAAGTAGTACTATTCCTATCAGTTTAATCCCTGTTACGTCCCCTATTAGGGGACGTGTATCGAATAGATTTTAGAACCGGGAGATGGAAAAAAATGATTGGTCGGTCTCTTACTTCCAATCTGGGGCACTGCACGTGCGCCGCGCAATGTACTGTGCCACCAATACAAATAGTGTGAACTACTATTCTTACCATTTCAATCGTTGTTAAGTCACCTATCAGGTGACGTGTATTAAATTAAATCCTTGCATGGGGAGATAGAGAAAAAAGCTTGCTCTGTCCGCTTCCTTCTAATTTTGGGCACTTGCAATAGAATTTGCCACCAATGCAACTAGTGTTAACTAAGTGCTATTCCTATCAGTTTAATCTCTGTTTTGTCCCTAATCAGGGGCAGGGCCGGTGTAGTGAATAGATTTTTGGAATCGGGAGGTAGAAAAAAAAACACGCGCGGTACGCTGCGTTTGAATTTTTGGTCAATGTGCGTGCGCCGTGCAATGTACTGGTACACCCGATATGAGTGGTGGGCAGTGGGCACCGTACAGTCTGTGGGCCTGACACACACTGGCAGGCAACTGCAATTATATTAAAGGGTAAAAATTAAATGACTTTGTTATCTGCAAGGTACTGTGCCACCCTATATGAGTGGTGGGCAGTGGGCACAGTACAGTCTGTGGGCCTGACACACACTGGCAGGCAAATGCAATTATATTGAAGGGTAAAAATGTAAATACTTTTTTATCTGCGAGGTACTGTGCCACACTATATGAGTGGTGGGCAGTGGGCGCAGTACAGTCTGTGGGCCTGACACACACTGGCAGGCAAATGCAATTATATTGAAGGGTAAAAATTTAAATACTTTTTTATCAGCGAGGTACTGTGCCACCCTATATGAGTGGTGGGCAGTGGGCACAGTACAGTCTGTGGGTCTGACACACACTGGCAGGCAAATTCAATTATATTAAAGGGTAAAAATTAAATGAATTTTTTATCTGCAAGGTACTGTGCCACCCTACATGAGTGGTGGGCAGTGGGCACAGTACAGTCTGTATGTCTGACACACACTGGCAGGCAAATGCAATTATATTAAAGGGTAAAAATTAAAATACTTTTTTATGTGCGAGTTACTGTGCCACCCTATATGAGTGGTGGGCAGTGGGCACTGTACAGTCAGTGGGCCTGACACACACTGGCAGGCAAATGCAATTATATTAAAGGGTAAAAATTAAATGACTTTGTTATCTGCAAGGTACTGTGCCACCCTATATGAGTGGTGGGCAGTGGGCACAGTACAGTCTGTGGGCCTGACACACACTGGAAGGCAAATGCAATCATATTAAAGGGTAAAAATTAAATGACTTTTTTATCTGCAAGGTACTGTGCCACCCTATATGAGTGGTGGGCAGTGGGCACAGTACAGTCTGTGGGCCTGACACACACTGGAAGGCAATTGCAATCATATTAAAGGCTAAAAATGAAATGAATTTTTTATCTGCAAGGTACTGTGCCACCCTATATAAGTGGTGGGCAGTGGACACAGTACAGTCTGTGAGCCTGACACACACTGGCAGGCAAATTCAATTATATTAAAGGGTAAAAATTTAATTTTTTTTTTATCTGCGAGGTACTGTGCCACCCTATATGAGTGGTGGGCAGTGGGCACAGTACAGTTAGTGGGCCTGACACACACTGGCAGGCAAATGCAATTATATTAAAGGATAAAAATTAAATGACTTTGTTATCTGCAAGGTACTGTGCCACCCGATATGAGTGGTGGGCACTGGCAGTGGCCTGACACTCGCTGGCAGGCAACTGCAATTATATTAAAGGGTAAAAATTAAATGACTTTTTTATCTGCAAGGTACTGTGCCACCCTATATGAGTGGTGTGAACACAGTACAGTCTGTGGGCCTGCGGCCTCTCACACATGGGCAGGCAACTGCAATATATATATATATATAAAAAATAAATAAAAGCAGACTGATGTACCAGCCCTAAAAAGGGCTTTTTGGGGTGCTGTCAGGACGCTGTCCTTACAGCAGATGGCCCCTTTCACACGAGCGAGTTTTCCACGAGGGTGCAATGCGTGACATGAACGGATAGCATCCACACTAAATCCTGATCCTTTTATTTCAATGGGTCTGTGTACATGAGCGTTTTTTTTCACGCATCACTTGTGCATTGAGTGAAAATCGCAGCATGTTCTATATTCTGCGTTTTTCCCTAGCCCCATAGAAGTAATTGGGGCTGCGTAAAAAACGCATTGCATCCGCAAGTAAGTGCGGGTGCGTTGCATTTTTCACTGATGATTGCTAGGAGATGTTGTTTGTAAACCCTCAGTTTTTTATCACGCGCGTGAAAAACGCATCAAAACTGAACAAAACGCAATCACAGGCAAAAATGAATGGCTTTGCCTGTGAAATCGCAGTTTTCACTGAACGCATCCGCAACGCATCCGGACCTAAGGCCCCATTCACACATCCACAATTTTTGTCCGCATCCATTTTGTGGATGCGCACACTTTACACTGGAGATGTTACGCAAACAATGTCACTGTTTGCAGCGGACACCGTCTAGGGAAAAAGTACACTGGATGTCAAATATATTTTTAGGATGCGCACACTTTACACCTTTATATGTTGCACATCTAATGTCACTGTCTACTTAAAAAGTACACTGGATATCACAGATATTTGTGGATACGCACACTTTACACAGGAGATGTTGTGCAGCTAATGCCACTCTCCGCAGAGGACACCGTCTATGGAAAAAGTAAACTGTATGTCACAGATATTTTTTGGATGCGCACACTTTACACAGGAGTATTTCCGCAGCTAATGCCACTGTCCGCAGCGGACACCGTCTATGGAAAAATTACACTGGATATCACAGATATTTTTTGGATTCGCACACTTTACACTGGTGATGTTGTACTACTAATGTCGCTGTCTGCAGCGGCCTAACTATTGCACGCTATTTAGCACAGGATGTGCTAAAAATAGATATTGCTGCCACACACAATAGTCCTTAAAAGGACTTTTGGGTCTGTAAAGTTTTAGCAATTTAGCGCAGGTTGCGCCAAAAATATATATTGCTGCTGCCACACACAATAGTCCTTAAATGGACTTCTGGGTCTCTGAAAAGTTTTTCTAATAAAAATATTCTTTTATCACTCCCTACACTGTCTTTCCCTTTCTCAGCAAAGCTCTCCCTGACTAAGACTGAGCCGAACACGAGTCATAGGGTGCTATATATGACGCGTTCCGACCTTCCAATCACTGTGATGCCAGTAATCAACATGGCTATGGCATTACAGTGAGGGCAGTACTTACCGGCACGTTTATTGGCTGTGTAGCAGCCAAGAAACGTGCACGGAGGAGACTTGAACATTGTGCTCGAGCACATGCGGTTTTCGGCTGAATAACTCCATGTGCCGAGCATCGAGTTGCTGGAGCCGAACTCGTGTTCGATCAACACTAATCAGCTCCTTTCTCTTCTTTCGTATATACAGAGCTAAAAAACCAATTTAGTAACTCTGCCTTTTCTTTATCTTCAGTTACTAAGCCCCCTTTACCATCATTTATATTTTTCAAGAATTTTTGGGGATTTGTTTTGCTCTCTTTTGCCACCTGCTGTTCATTTTGTATTTTTGCTAATTTTATCTCCCTTTTACAGATTTTATTAAGCTCTTTGTAAACTTCAAAGGCTACACCTGACCCCTCAGATTTGTATCTTTTTAAATACCCTTTTTGTCATTTATTGCCTTTTTACAGTAGCTGTAAGCCATGAGGGTTTTAATTTTAGCCGTTTAAACTTGTTACCTAAAGGAATAAAACATTTTTGTGCAATTGCTCAATGTGGATTTAAAACTCTTCCATTTATCCTCAGTATTATTATGTGACAGTAGCTGCTCCCAGTGTATGCCCTGAAATGCTGCCCTCAAACCCGGGAAATTAGTCTTTTTAAAATTAATTGCTCTGCCTGACAGAGTTTGCTTCTTATAGTTTAGGAGGAATATAATTATATTGTAGTCACTATTACCTAGTGTTTCTCGAACAATAACATTTCAAACAAGTTCTGCATCATTAGAGATTACTAGATCCAACAGATCATTCCCCCTAGTGGGAGCTTCTATAAATTGGCCCATAAAGTTGTCCTGCAGCCAGTTGAGAAATCTTCTTTCCTTTGTGGTTGAGGCAGAGCCATGATCCCAGTCAATGTCTGGGAAGTTAAAATCTCCCATTATGACCACTGTATTAGCCTGTGCAGCCTGCTCTATTTGGTTATACAGTTGAGCTTCTTTCTCCTCTGTTATGTTAGGGGGTCTATTGATTACACCAAGTATTATTTTGACAGTGTTTATATCCCTTTGAACTTCCACCCATATGGTTTCAACTTCTTCACCTTCCGCACCAACATTTGCCTCTTTCACACTTTTCATCACTCCTTACATACAGGCACATGCCACCGCCTTTTCTAATGACCCTGTCTTTCCTAAATAGTTTAAAACGCTCAATATTAACAGCCCAGTTATGTGAAGAGTCCAACCATGTCTCAGCCCCACCAACTAAATCTATTTTTTTTTTTCTAGTACCATAGCCTATTTAGGAATTTTAGGTGATTTATGCCCTGTATGGATTAAAACCCGACTCTGCATCAACTACGTAATTTTCCATGGGAGTTTTGCCATGGATCCCCCTCTGGCATGCCACAGTCCAGGTGTTAGTCCCCTTGAAACTATTCACTATTGTGGCCAGAAAGAGTCCCTGTGGGTTTTAAAATTCGCCTGCCTATTGAAGTCTATGGCGGTTCGCCTGGTTCCCCCATCCGCGAATATTCGCGTAAGTTCGTGTTCGCCGTTGGCGAACGGAAAATTTTATGTTTGTGACGTCTCTATTCTCCATACCTCCTCCTAACTACACACACACACAAAGCCCTTCTTTCCATAACCTAGGGTTACAAGGAGCAGCATCTTGTAGCACTAATATTACATGTTTCTGTAGGAGCATCGGGAGTGTGCACATGTCATGTGACGAAATGGGAAGAGTACCGCTCACATAAGTTCAGAGCTGCGGAACAAGGATGAAGATGGGAATACCCCTTTAACACACATAGATTTTACAGGAAGATTTCTGTGACACAGTGGGTATTGCTGCTGTAATCACATATGCATGTTGCTTAATTACATTGAAAGCACCTCCAAAAAAATTACTAAATTGGGATCCTGTGGAAACTAAAAATACTTAAATGGACAATTGAGTCGTGAAGCTAAATTTCAACCTAACACACACAGGAAGATTGCTGCTACACTGTGAATATATACAGTCCTGATCAAAAGATTAAGACCACTTGAAAAATGGCAAAAAGTTATATTTTACATTGTTGGTTCTTAACCGCCTGCCGACCGCTACATGCATGGATGCGTCCAGGCGGCAGGTTTGTTCCTCCTGGACGCATCCGCGCGTCATCTCGCGAGAGGCGAGATTTGCTGTGAGCGCGCGCGTTCACAGCAGTGCACAGCTTGGCAGTGATACTACAGCCTGCCAGCGATGATCAATCGCTGGCAGGCTGTAGATGCGAATTAAAACGCATCAAAGCGGTATATCAGACGCTGTTTTGTTAACAGCGTCTGATTTACCTGCTACCTGGTCCTCTGGTGGTCCCATTTGCTGGGATCGACCACCAGAGGACCAGGTAACTCTGTAAAGTAGCACCAAGCAGCACACTACACCCCCCCCCATCTGTCACTTATTAACCTCTTGTTAACCCCTGATCACCCCATATAGACTCCCTGATCACCCCCCTGTCACTGATCACCCCCCTGTAAGGCTCCATTCACATGTCCATATGTGTTTTGCGGATCCACGGATCCGCAAAACACGGACACCGCCAATGTGCTTTCTGCATTTTGCAGATCGGCACATTGCCAGAACTATATAGAAAATGCCTTTTCTTGTCCGCAATTGCGGACAAGAATAGGACATGTTCTATATTTTTGCGAAATGGAAGTGCAGACCCGGAAGTGCGGATCCGCAATTCCAGATCCGAGCGGGACAAAGTCTGTCCCTATAGAAATGAATGGGTCCACAATTCCGTTCCGCAAACAGAATTGCGGACGTGTGAATGGGGCATAAGGGTCCCTTATCACCGCCAGTTAGTTAGCTACTTGTTAGGTAGTTAGTGCCCACCGCACCACACCGCAGTCACTGATTTTGGCAGAGATTTTTTCATCCACATTGATCGATGCGAATTAAAAAATCTGTGCCGTTCATTTTTTTTCTTTTTTCAGCCCAGAGGCTGAGGGGAAAAAAAAAATCTCATTACCCGTATGCTCAATATAAGGAGAATAGCAGAAACTCCTAATGCTGGCCATACATGTATTGATTGCGGAGACCCTCAAATGCCAGGGCAGCACAAACACCTCACATGTGACCCCATTTTAGAAAGAAGACACCCCAAGGTATTCCGTGAGGGGTATGGTGAGTTCATGCAAAATTTTATTTTTTGTCACAAGTTAGTGGAATATGAGACTTTGTAAAAAAAAAATATATATATATCAATTTCCGCTAACTTGTGCCAAAAATTTTTTTCTGTGAACTCGCCATGCCTCTCACGGAATACCTTGGGGTGTCTTCTTTCCAAAATAGGGTCACATGTGGGGTATTTATACTGCCCTGGCATTTTAGGGGTCCTAAAGCGTGAGAATCCAAATGCGTAAAAATGCCCTGTGAAATCCTAAAGGTACTCATGGGAATTTGGGCCTCTTTGCGCATCTTGGCTGCAAACAAGTGTCACACATGTGGTATTGCCATACTCAGGAGAACTAGGGCAATGTATTTTGGGGTGTATTTTTATATATACCCATACTTTGTGTGAGAAATATCGCTGTAAACGACAACTTTTTAAAAATTTTTTATACAAAGTTGTCAGTTTACAGAGATATTTCTCTCACCCAACATGGGTATATGTAAAAATACACCCTAAAACACATTGCCCTACTTCTCCTGAGTACGGCGATACCACATGAGTAACACTTTTTTGCAGCCTAGGTGCGCAAAGGGGCCCAAATCAACGAGTACCTTTAAGTTTTACATGGCTGCTCACAATTTAGCCCCACTCAAAATGCCAGAACAGTACAAACACCCACAAATGACCCCATTTTGGAAAGAAGACACCCAAAGGTATATATGAGGGGCATAGTGAGTCCATGAAAAATTGGACTTTTTGTCAAAAGTTAGCAGAAAGGGAGACTTTGTGAGAAAAAACAATAAAAAATCAATTTCTGCTAACTTGTGCCAAAAAAAAAAATCTTCTATGAACTCACCATGCCCCTCACGGAATACCTTGGGGTGTCTTCTTTCCAAAATGGGGTCACATGTGGGGTATTTATACTGCCCTGGAATTTTAGGGGCCCTAAAGCGTGAGATGAAAAATGCGTAAAAATGCCCTCCTAAAAGGTACTCATTGGAATTTGGGCCCCTTTGCGCATCTTGGCTGCAAAAAAGTGTCACACTTGTGGTATCGCCGTACTCAGGAGAAGTAGGGCAATGTGTTTTGCGGTGTATTTTTACATATACCCATGCTGGGTGAGAGAAATATCTGGGTAAATTGACAACTTTGTATACAATTTTTTAAAAAGTTGTCATTTACAGAGATGGTTATCTGAGACTGAAGGGCTTCAAAAGCAAAAAACCTCTTCAAAGACCTCGTCTCCTTGAACGCCACATAACTGCTCGTTTAGACTTTGCAAGAGAGCACCAAATATGGGACATTCAAAGGTGGAAGAAAGTTTTATTCTCTGATGAGAAAAAATTTAACCTTGATGGTCCTGGTGGTTTCCAAGGTTACTGGCATGACAAGCAGATCCCACCTGAGATGTTTTATATGCGCCACAGTGGAGGGGGTGCCATAATGGTCTGGGGTGCCTTTTCCTTTAGTGGAACAATGGAGCTTCAGGAAGTGCAGGGGCATCAAACGGCCGCTGGCTATGTCCAGATGTTGCAGAGAGCATTCCTCATGACTTAGGGCCCTTGTCTGTGTGGTAATGACTGGGTTTTTCAACAGAACAATGCTACAGTACACAATGCCCGCAGGACAAGGTACAGTACTTCTTATAGGAGAATAACATCACTCTTTTGGCCCATTCTGCCTGTTCCCCTGATCTAAATCTTATTGAGAACCTTTGGGGATGGATGGCAAGGGAAGTTTACAAAAATGGACAACAGTTCCAGACAGTAGATGGCCTTCGTGTGGCCGTCTTCACCACTTGGAGAAATGTTCCCACTCACCTCATGGAAACGCTTGCATCAAGCATGCCGAAATGAATTTTTACAGTGATCAACAATAACAGCAGAGCTACTCAGTACTAAGTTTATGTTTGGAAGTTTGTATTTCTGTTTTGGGGGGGTTTAGGGATTTTTGGGAGGTGTGGTCCTAAACTTTCGATCAACTGTAAAATAGCCTGTTTAAGTTTATTCATTGTTTTCATTAAATTGAATGCTCAAAAAATGTTTTGTCTCACTCCCATTTTTTCTTGTTGCATATTGAAGCTCTACTTGGAACCTTGTTAACCACTACTCGACCGCCTAATGCAGGGATGCGTCCTGCAGGCGGCCTGGTCATTCCTCTTGATGCATCGAGATGCGAGATGACGAAAATATGCGCCCGTGCGTGCGCACTGCGCAGTCAGGAAAAGTCGCAGAAGAAGTTGGTCACCAGCCTGCCAGCCAATGATCAGCGCTGGTAGGTTGGTGACTTTTAAAAAATCAAATCACAAGCCATATAACACATTATATTTAGAAATATAATGTGTTAAATGGCTTCTGTGCTCTCTGCTGGGTCCTTTTCGTCGGTTGGTCCCAGCAGAGAGCACACATTACAGTGAGTACACCAAGCACACATTCAAGTACACATATAGCCCCAAATCACCCACCCATCACCCCAATTAACCCCTTGATCACTCTGTCAATCACTAGTGAAAGGGAAAAAAGTGATCAGTGTAAACTGTCACTTTTTTTTCCCACCAGTATTGACTGTTAGGTTTAGCTTAGTTTAGGCCCCTTTGGTAGGAAGTTAGCTTCCGTTAGCGCCCAGCCCACCGCACCGCACTCACTGATTCGCTGATTAGCGTATCGCTAATCAGCATTGGTACTTTATAGTATCTGTAAGTGATCAGAACTGATCACTATTAGTGTCAATAGTATTGAATAGTATTAGTGTCACCTTAGTTCGCCCCCCACCCAAAATGCAGTGTTTGCCCGATCAGGCCTGATCGGTCGCCCACAAGTGCGTTCATCCACGCCTGCCCCGCCGCAGTGACAACATTTTTATTTATTTTTTTATCACTGCACAATCACTACACAAGCGCTGCGGCAATAAAAAAAAACAGTTTTGATATGTTTTATCAATCGCAGCGGCTTCCTGTACTTCGCTAGCCTCCCATTTGTAAGACAGGCTTGCTTTTTTTCTTGGGTAGTCTCAGGGAATACCCTCTAAATTTAGTTGACCAAATGGCAAGTAAGGGGTATTCTTCTGAAGAGGCCTACAGGCTTCTGACCCAGTCTGATGAGGAATGGGAACCCTCATCTGAAGAATCCAGCGGGTCAGAATACGAACCTGTAGAAAGCAGTGGCAGTCTGACCCAAGGTTCGGTCGATGAGGTTGAGGTCCCTGATACCACCAGGCGTACCCGGCCCCGTGTTTCTAGACCACAGGTTGCGCAGGATCCGCTTCAAGGGCAGCATAGTGGGGCTGGACCTAGTACTAGCACTGCTATAGAACATGGTGAAGTGGCGAGCACCAGAAGGGCAATTGAAGCTAGTACGGTGGCACGTGCAGTAGTTTCCCTGTCGCAGCCACCGCACAGACAGGCCGGTAAAGCCCCTAGAGTCCCTGAGGTGCTGGCAAACCCTGATTGGAAGCACCCATATGCAGCTGCACCAGTAGTTCCCCCTTTCACTGCCCATTCTGGAGTTCGGGTTGAGACAGCTTAGATCGGATCGGCACTGGGTTTTTTGAGCTGTTCTTCACTGCGGAGCTCTTTGACTTAGTTGTGGCAGAAACAAATCGGTATGTCACTCAATTTATCGCCACCAACCCGGGAAGCTTTTATGCCCAGTCTTTCTGGTGGAAACCCGTCCAAGTTTCCGAAATTAAGACTTTTCTGGGCCCTCTCCTCAACATGGGCCTGACAAAAAACCATGAATTGTGGTCATATTGGTCCACAAACCCAATTCATCACATGCCTATGTTCTCTGCTGCCATGTCCAGGACACAATTTGAGACCATCCTGCGTTTCCTGCACTTTAGTAACAACAGCACCTCTCGTCCCAGAGGCCACCCAGCTTTTGACCGGCTCCACAAAATTCGGCCCCTCATAGACCATTTTAAACACCAAATTTGCAGATTTGTATACCCCTGAGCAAAACATCTGCAGAGACGAGTCCCTTGTACATTTTACCGGGCGCTTTGGCTTCAAACAATACATCCCAAGCAAGCGCGCCCGGTATGGGGTCAAATTGTATAAGCTCTGTGAAAGGGCCACAGGCTGTACGCACAAATTTTGTGTCTATGAGGGTAAAGATCAGACCCTGAAGCCGGTCGGTTGCTCTGACTACCTGGGGAGCAGTGGGAAGACAGTCTGGGACTTGGTGTCACCCTTATTTGGCAAGGGGTACCACCTTTATGTGGGCAATTTCTACATAAGTGTGCCCCGATATACACAATAATACAAATTGAATGGGCAACCAGTGTAATTAAAAAGCCCCTCTTGGTCCACGACTATAATTTGTTCATGGGAGGGGTGGACTTCAATGACCAGATGTTGGCTCCTTATTTACTTTCCCGCAGGACCAGACGCTGGTATAAGAAGGTGTCTGTATACCTAATTCAATTGGCTATGTACAATAGTTTTGTTCTCTACAGTAAGGCTAGGAGAACAGGATTAGTGTTGAGCGAACAGTTCGAGAATAGTTAATTTTCAAAAAAGTTCGGGTTCGGGTTCGTTGTTCGGCGATTTCTTCCCGCTTTCTAAAGGGCTGCACAGCAGCCAATCAGCTAGCGTTTTACTTCTTGCCCTAAGAGCCCATCACAGCCATGCCTACTAATGGCATGGCTGTGATTGGCCAAGTGCAGCATGTGACCCAGACTCTATTTAAGCTGGAGTCACGTAGCGCCGCATGTCACACTGCTCTGATTTGAATTCAATTGACAAAATAGCAATACCATAAATCTGGTGTCCCAGCACTGGCTGGCAGACTATAATAGTGTCCGCCAAAACATATTTTGTTCTGGGGTGAAATTCACTTACCAAAATAGCAATCCCCTAAATCTGGTGTCCCAGCACTGGCTGGAAAACTATAATAGTGTCCGCCAAAACATATATATGTTTTTTTTGGGTGAAATTCACTTGCCAAAATAGCATTCCCCTAAATCTGGTGTCCCAGCACTGGCTGGCAAACTATAATAGTGTTCCCCAAAACATATATTTTGTTCTGTGGTGAAATTCAATTTCCAAAATAGCAATACCATAAATCTGGTGTCACAGCTGTGGTTGGCAAACTATAATAGTGTCCGCCAAAAACATATATTTTGTTCTTGGGTGAAATTCACTTGCCAAAATAGCAAACCCCTAAATCTAGTATCCCAGCACTGGCTGGCAAACTATAATAGTGTCTGCCAAAACATATATTTTGTTCTGTGGGGAAATTCAATTGACAAAATAGCAATACCATAAATCTGGTGTCCCAGCACTGGCTGGAAAACTATAATAGTGTCCGCCAAAACATATAAATGTTTTTCTGGGGTGAAATTCACTTGCCAAAATAGCAATCCCCTAAATCTGGTGTCCCAGCACTGGCTGGCAAACTATAATAGTGTTCCCCAAAACATATATTTTGTTCTAAGGTGAAATTCAATTGCCAAAATAGCAATACCATAAATCTGGTGTCCCAGCTCTGTCTGGCAAACTATAATAGTGTCCGCCAAAACATATATTTTGTTCTGGGGTGAAATTCACTTCCCAAAATATTAATACCCTTAGGCCAAATTCACACGTCCGTAGTGTGTTTTGTGGAAACACGGAAACACGGATCCGCAAAACACGGACGGCTGCAATGTGCATTCCGCATTTTGCGGACTGCACATTGCTGGCACTATATAGAGAATGCCTTTTCTTGTCCGCAATTGCGGACAAGAATAGGACATGTTCTATTTTTTTGTGGAAACATAGTGTGCTGTCCACATCCATTCCTGCCCCTTTGAGATGAATGGGTCTGCAACCCTACAACAAAATTGCGGATGGGATGCGGATCCATTTTGCGGACGTGTGAATTAGTCCTTAATCTGGTGTCCAAGCACTGGATGGCAAACTATAATAGTGTCCGCCAAAACATATATTTTGTTCTGTGGTGAAATTCAATTGCCAAAATAGCAATACCATAAATCTGGTGTCCCAGCACTGGCTGGCAAACTATAATAATGTCCGCCAAAACATGTATTTTGTTATGCGGTGAAATTCAAATGTCAAAATAGCAATAACATAAATCTGGTGTCACAGCTGTGGCTGGCAAACTATAATAGTGTCCGCCAAAAACATATATTTTGTTCTGGGGTGAAATTCACTTGCCAAAATAGCAATCCCCTAAATCTAGTATCCCAGCACTGGCTGGCAAACTATAATAGTGTCCGCCAAAACATATATTTTGTTCTGGGGTGAAATTCAATTACCAAAATAGCAATCCCCTAAATCTGATGTCCCAGCACTGGCTGGCAAACTATAATAGTGTCCGCCAAAATATATATTTTGTTCTGTGGTGAAATTCAATTGCCAAAATAGCAAAACCATAAATCTGGTGTCCCAGAACTGGCTGGCAAACTATAATGGTGTCCGCCAAAACATATATTTTGTTTTGGAGTATAATTCAATTGCCAAAATAGCAATCCCCTAAATCTGGTGTCCCAGCACTGGCTGGCAAACTATAATAGTGTCCGCCAAAACATATATTTTGTTCTGGGGTGAAATTCAATTGCCAAAATAGCAATCCCCTAAATCTGGTGTGCCAGGACTGGCTGGAAAACTATAATAGTGTCCGCCAAAACATATATTTTGTTCTGGGGTGAAATTCAATTGCCAAAATAGCAATCCCCTACATCTGGTGTCCCAGCACTGGCTGGCAAACTATAATAGTGTCCGCCAAAACATATATTTTATTCTGGGGTGAAATTCACTTGCATAAATAGCAATCCCCTAAATCTGGTGTGCCAGGACTGGCTGGAAAACTATAATAGTGTCCGGCAAAACAAATATTTTGTTCTGGGGTGAAATTCAATTGCCAAAATAGCAATCCCCTAATCTGGTGTCCCAGCACTGGCTGGCAAACTATAATAGTGTCCGCCAAAAACATATATTTTGTTCTGGGGTGAAATTCAATTGCCAAAATAGCAATCCCCTAAATCTGGTGTCCCAGCACTGGCTGGCAAACTATAATAGTGTCTGCCAAAACATATGTTTTGTTCTGGTGTGAAATTCACTTGCCAAAATAGCAATCCTCTAAATCTGGTGTCCCATCACTGGCTAACAAACTTTAATAGTGTCCGCCAAAAACATATATTTTGTTCTGTGGTGAAATTCAATTGCCAAAATAGCAATACCATAAATCTGGTGTCCCAGCACTGGCTGGCAAACTATAATAATGTCCGCCAAAACATGTATTTTGTTATGCGGTGAAATTCAAATGTCAAAATAGCAATAACATAAATCTGGTGTCACAGCTGTGGCTGGCAAACTATAATAGTGTCCGCCAAAAACATATATTTTGTTCTGGGGTGAAATTCACTTGCCAAAATAGCAATCCCTAAATCTAGTATCCCAGCACTGGCTGGCAAACTATAATAGTGTCCGCCAAAACATATATTTTGTTCTGGGGTGAAATTCAATTACCAAAATAGCAATCCCCTAAATCTGATGTCCCAGCACTGGCTGGCAAACTATAATAGTGTCCGCCAAAATATATATTTTGTTCTGTGGTGAAATTCAATTGCCAAAATAGCAAAACCATAAATCTGGTGTCCCAGAACTGGCTGGCAAACTATAATAGTGTCCGCCAAAACATATATTTTGTTTTGGAGTATAATTCAATTGCCAAAATAGCAATCCCCTAAATCTGGTGTCCCAGCACTGGCTGGCAAACTATAATAGTGTCCGCCAAAACATATTTTTTGTTCTGGGGTGAAATTCAATTGCCAAAATAGCAATCCCCTACATCTGGTGTCCCAGCACTGGCTGGCAAACTATAATAGTGTCCGCCAAAACATATATTTTGTTCTGGGGTGAAATTCAATTGCCAAAATAGCAATCCCCTACATCTGGTGTCCCAGCACTGGCTGGCAAACTATAATAGTATCCGCCAAAACATATATTTTATTCTGGGGTGAAATTCACTTGCATAAATAGCAATCCCCTAAATCTGGTGTGCCAGGACTGGCTGGAAAACTATAATAGTGTCCGGCAAAACAAATATTTTGTTCTGGGGTGAAATTCAATTGCCAAAATAGCAATCACCATAAATCTGGTGTCCCAGCTAGGCTGGCAAACTATAATAGTGTCCGCCAAAACATATATTTTGTTCTGGGGTGAAATTCAATTGCCAAAATAGCAATCCCCTAAATCTGGTGTCCCAGCACTGGCTGGCAAACTATAATAGTGTCTGCCAAAACATATGTTTTGTTCTGGTGTGAAATTCACTTGCCAAAATAGCAATCCTCTAAATCTGGTGTCCCATCACTGGCTAACAAACTTTAATAGTGTCCGCCAAAAACATATATTTTGTTCTGTGGTGAAATTCACTTGCCAAAATAGCAATCCCCTAAATCTGGTGTCCCAGCACTGGCTGGCAAACTATAACAGTGTCCGCCAAAACATATATTTTGTTCTGGGGTGAAATTAAATTGCGAAAATAGCAATCCTCTAAATCTGGTGTCCCAGCACTGACTGGCAAACTATAATAGTGTCCGCCAAAACATATATTTTGTTCTGGGGTGAAATTCAATTGCCAAAATAGCCAGCCCCTATATCTGGTGTCCCAGCACTGGCTGGCAAACTATAATAGTGTCCGCCAAAACATATATTTTGTTCTGGGGTGAAATTCAATTGTCAAAATAGCAACATTATAAATCTGGTGTCACAACTCCGGCTGGCATACTATAATGTTGTCCGCCAAAACATATATTTTGTTCTGGGGTAAAATTCAATTGCCAAAATAGCAATCCCCTAAATCTGGTGTCCCAGCACTGGCTGGCAAACTATAATAGTGTCCGCCAAAACATATATTTTGTTCTGGGGTGAAATTCAATAGCCAAAATTGCAAGCCCCTAAATCTGGTGTCCCAGCACTGGCTGGCAAACAATAATAATGTCCGCCAAAACATATATTTTGTTCTGGGGTGAAATTCAATTGCCAAAATAGCCAGCCCCTATATCTGGTGTCCCAGCACTGGCTGGCAAACTATAATAGTGTCCGCCAAAACATATATTTTGTTCTATTGTGAATTTCAATTGCCAAAATAGCAATACCCTGAATCTGGTGTCACAGCTGTGGCTGGCAAACTATAATAGTGTCTGCCAAAACATATATTTTGTTCTGGGGTGAAATTCAATTGTCAAAATAGCAATACCATAAATCTGGTGTCACAGCTCTGGCTGGCAAACTATCATAGTGTCCGGGAAAACATATATTTTGTTCTGGGGTGAAATTCACTTGCCAAAATAGCAATCCCCTAAATCTGGTGTCCCAGCACTGGCTGGCAAACTATAATTGTGTCCGCCAAAACATATATTTTGTTCTGGGGTGAAATTCAATTGCCAAAATAGCAATACCATAAATATGGTGTCACAGCTGTGGCTGGCAAAGAATAATATTGTCTGCCAAAACATATATTTTGTTCTGGTGTGAAATTCAATAGCCAAAATAGCAATACCCTGAATCTGGTGTCCCAGCTGTTGCAGGCCAAGTGTTAATCTGTCCGTAAAAGGTTATATTTTGTTCTGGGGTTAAATTCAATTGTCAGTATAGCAATACCCTGAATCTGGTGTTCCAGCAGTTGCAGGCCAAATGTTAATCTGTCCGTCAAAGGGTATATTTTGTTCTAGGGTGAAATTCACTTGCGAATATAGCAATACCCTGAATCTGGTGTTCCAGCTGTTGCAGGCCAATTGTTAATCTGTACATAAAAGGGTATATTACACTCAAGGTGTATATACAAGTCCTGAGAGGGTCACCCTAATTAACTTCACACGCTACCGTGCATCTCCCATTGGATTTCTGTCCGTTAAAGGGTATATTTCACAAAGTGTTAAAATACAATTGCTGAAGGCATAATCTTACATATTTTTTCTCATGCTACTGTGCATCTCCAAGTGTAAATCTGTCCATAAAAGGATACCTTTCATCCAGGGCCTAAATACTAGCCCTAAAAGAGATATTCCCCTAAATCAGTGGTTACTGCTGTGCCTGCATTAGTGTAATATGCTACATAAATAAATAGGCAGATAGTGTTAGGTGCCTGTAAAAAAAGGCCTGAATTTGAAATCAATACACTGGGCCAAACATTTTTTTTCTTATTGTGGTGCTTGGTGAACGGTAACAATGAGGAAAACATCTAGTAAGGGACGCAGACGCGGTCGCGGTGGTGTTAGTGTACCCTCTGGTGCTGGGAGAGGATGTGGCCTTCTGCCACAGCCACACGTCCTAGTGAACCAACTACCTCAGGTTCCAGTACCCACCAGAATTTACAGCGATATTTGGTGAGGCCCAATGCCGTTCTAAGGATTGTAAGGCCTGAGCAGGTACAGGCGCTAGTCAATTGGGTGGAGGACAGTGGATCCAGCACGTTCACAACATTATCTCCCACCCAGTCTTCTGCAGAAACCGCACAGGTGGCGCCTGAAAACCAAGTCACATCACCCCCATGCATATCAGGCAAACTGTCTGAGCCTCAAGTTATGCAGCAGTCTCTTATGCTGTTTGAAGACTCTGCTGGCAGGGTTTCCCAAGGGAATCCACCTAGCCCTTCCCCAGTGGTGGAACACATAGAATGCACTGATGCACAACCACTGATGTTTTCTGATGATGAGGACATGGGAATACAACCTCATCGGAGTCCGCACGTCTCTGATGATGACGAAACACAGGTGCCAACTGTTGAGTCTTTCTGCAGTGTGCAGACCGAACAGGAGGTCAGGGAGGAAGACTGTGTGGAAGACGATGCAGGGGACGATGAGGTCCTAGACCCCACATGGAATGAAGGTCGTGCCACTGACTTTCATAGTTCAGAGGAAGAGGCAGTGGTGAGACCGAGCCAACAGCGTAGCAAAAGAGGGAGCAGGGGATAAAATCAGAACAGCCGAATCGCCAAGAGAGTTCGCCTGCTACTGGCCACCGCCACCAGGGACCGAGCACCCCAAAGGCAGCTGCAAGGAGTTCCCTGGAATGGCACTTCTTTAACCCCTTAAGGCCTCAGCCCTATTTCACCCTAAGGACTCAGCAATTTTTTTCAAATTTGACCAGTGTCACTTTATGTGGTGATAACTTTAAAACGCTTTTTCTTATTCAGGCCATTCTGAGATTGTTTTTTCATCACATATTGTACTTCATAACAGTGGTAAAATAAAGTTGAAAAATTTCGTTTTTATTTATAAAAAAAATACAAAATTTACCCAAAATTTAGAAAACTTTGCAATTTTCCAAGTTTCAATTTCTCTACTTCTATAATACATAGTAATACCACCAAAAAAAGTTATTGATTTACATTCCCCATATGTCTACTTCATGTATCGATCATTTTGGAATGCTATTTCATTTTTTGGGGACGTTACAAGGCTTAGAAGTTTAGAAGCAAATCTTGAAATTTTTCAGAAATTTTCAAAAACCCACTTTTTAGGGACCAATTCAGGTCTGAAGTCACTTTATGAGGCTTACATAATAGAAACCACCCAAAAATTACCCCATTCTAGAAACTACACCCCTCAAGGTATTCAAAACTGATTTTACAAACGTAATTAACCCTTTAGGTTTTCCACAAGAGTTAATGGCAAATGGAGATAAAATTTCTGAATTTCGATTTTTTGGAAAACTTTCCATTTTAATCAATTTTTTCCAGTAACAAAGCAAGGGTTAACAGCCAAACAAAACTTAATATTTATTCCCCCGATTCTGTAGTTTGCACGAACACCCAATATGTGGTCGTAAACTGCTGTATGGCCAAACTGCAGGGTGCAGAAGGAAAGGAATGCCATATGGTTTTTGGAAGGTGGATTTTGCTGGACTGGTTTTTTGACACCATGTCCCATTTGAAGCCCCCCGATGCACCCCTAGAGTAGAAACTCCATAAAAGTGACTCCATCTAAGAAACTATGCCCCTCAAGGTATTCAAAACCAGTTTTACAAACTTTGTTAACCCTTTAGGTGTTTCTCAAGAGTTATTGGCAAATGGAGATGAAATTTCATAATTTCTATTTTTTGTTACCTTGTCTCAAAAAAAGTGTAATATAGAGCAACCAAAATCATATTTACCCTAAAATAGTACCAACAAAACTGACACCTTATCCCGTAGTTTCCAAAATGGGGTCACTTTTTTGGAGTTTCTACTGTAGGGGTACATCAAGGGAGCTTCAAATGGGACATAGTGTCAAAAAACCAGTCCAGCAAAATCTGCCTTCCTAAAACCATATGGCGTTCCCTTCCTTCTGTGCCCTGCCGTTTGGCCATACAGCAGTTTACGACCACATATGGGGTGTTTGTGAAAACAAGAGAATCAGGGCAATAAATATTGAGTTTTGTTTGGCTGTTAACCCTTGCTTTGTTACTGGAAAAATGGATTAAAATGGAAAATTTGGAAAAAAATTGCTGTTTTGGGACCGTTTTTATTTTTTGCAATTTACATTGTTGAACTGACAGGTTAGATTGTGTGCTATTTCTATAGAGCTGGTTGTTACGGACGCGACAATACAAAATATGACTACTTTTTAGGGGTCTTTGTTTCAGTTTTACATAATAAAGCATTTTTGAAAAAAATTATTTTTTAGTGTCTCCACATTTTGAAAGCCATAGTTTATTTTTTATTTTTTGGGCGACTGTCTTATGTAGGGGCTCATTTTTTGCGGGATGAGATGGCGGTTTGATTGGCACTATCTTGGGGTGCATATGACATTTTGGTCGCTTACTATTACACTTTTTGTGATGTAAGGCGACAAAAATGGCTTTTGACACCGTTTTTATTATTATTTTTTTGATGTGTTCAGCTGAGGGGTTAGGTCATGTGTTATTTTTATAGAGCAGGTTGTGACGGACGCGGCAATACATAATATGTATACTTTTTATTTATTTTTATAAGTTTTACACAATAATATCATTTTTTAAAACAAAAATAAATCATGTTTTAGTGTCTCCATAGTTTGAGAGCCATACATATTTTTTTTTGGGCGATTGTCCTATGTAGGGGCTCATTTTTTGAGGAATGAGGTGACTGTTAGATTGGCACTATTTGGGGGGTCATATGACTTTTTGATCGCTTGCTATTACACTTTTTGTGATGTAAGGTGACAAAAAAATGGCTTTTTGACAAAGTTTTTATTTAATTTTTTTTTACAGTTTTTGCTTGAGGGGTTAGGTCAGGTGATATTTTTATAGAGCAGATTCTTACGGACGTGGATATACCCAATATGTCTACTTTTTAGTTTTTTTTTTACATTTAACACTAAAAAGCATTTTTGAAACAACAATAATCATGTTTTAGTCTGAGAAGCATAGTTTTTTTATTTTTTGGCCAATTGTTTTAGGTAGAGGCTCATTTTTTGCGGGATGAGATGGCGGTTTGATTGGTACTTCTTTGGGAGGCATACGCTTTTTTGATCGCTTTGTATTACACTTTTAGTGATGTAAGGTGCCAAAAAATGTCTTATTTACATCATTTTGATTTTTATTTTTTATGGCGTTCACCTGACGAGTTCAGTCATGTGATATTTTTATAGAGCAGATTTTTACGGACGCGTCGATACCTAATGTGTAGTGTATTTTTTTTTTTTTTAATTTTTATTCAGTGATATGTGTTTTTTTTTTCATTTTTACTTTTTTTCACTTTTTTACATTTTTTTTTGACCCAGACCCACTTGGTTCTGAAAGATCCAGTGGATCTGGTGTCTGTATAATATAGTACAGTACACTATATAGTGCACTGTGCTGTATTTTGTACTTTACAAAGTCTGAATAGACCTTTAGCAGGTCTATTCAGACTTTCAGCACCATGGAGATAGGACGCTTCTGAAAGCTGCTTCTGAAAGCGTCCTGTCTCCATGGCAACCATCACCAGCTGCCATAAGAGGGCAGCGGGTGATTGAAGGGGAGGGAGTGGAGACCCCTCCCTTTGCGATCCCATCCTGTTGGGGGACTGTAAAGGCTCAGCAGCCCCACGATGGGAGAGGGAGGGAGCTCCCTCCCTGTTAACCCTTCCATACCGCGGTCCGTACGGACAGCGGTACGGAAGGGGTTAAACGGCTGGCATCTGATCAAGCACAGATGCGAGCCGTTTCTATCAGAGTGTCAGCAATGTGCTGACACGCTGATAGATCCACTAGACACCAGGGAAACATTACAGAGGAGGAGGATGGGGGATCGCAATCGCGATCCCGCCAGCACCGCCCGCCTCCCGCACCGTCTCCCGCCGCCCGCAACCACAAAATAAACACTTTGGGGGCATTAACCCTCTGATCCCCACGGTCACAGACCCCGGGGATCAGAGATCGCACAAAGCGCTGCAAACCGCAGGTCTGAATTGACCTGCGGTTTGCAGCGATCGCCGATATGGGGGGGGTTACAGGACCCCCATGGGCATTGTAACAAGGTACCTGCTGAATGATTTCAGCAGGTACCTTGTTCCGATCACTGCCGGCTGAGCAGAAGTGATCGAACTACTCATGACGTACGTGAACGTCATGGGTCCTTAAGGACTCGGAAACCATGACGTACAGGTACGTCATGCGTCCTTAAAGGGTTAAACAATGTGCTGACGACAAGACCCGAGTGGTTTGCACGCTGTGCCATCAGAGCCTGAAGCGAGGCATTAATGTTCTGAACCTTAGCACAACCTGCATGACCAGGCATCTTCATGCAAAGCATGAACTGCAGTGGAGTAAACACCTTAAAAGCAAGGAACTCACTCTGGCAACCCCTGCTCCCTCTTCTGCTGCTGCCTCGGCCTCTTCCTCCGCCTCGGGAGGAACGTTGGCACCTGCCGCCCACCAAACAGTGGATGTGCCACCGACACCACCACCTGCGTCACCAAGCATCAACACCATGTCACACGGCAGCGTTCAGCTCTCCATCTCACAAACCATGGAGAGAAAGCGTAAATTCCCACCTAGCCACCCTAGAGCCTTGGGCCTGAATGCCAGCATTTCTAAACTACTGGCCTTTGAAATGCTGTCATTCAGGCTGGTGGAAACATACAGCTTCAAAGAGCTGATGGCCATGGCTGACCCACAGTATGTTGTTCCCAGCCGCCACTACTTCTCCAAGACAGCCGTGCCTTCCTTGCACAACCAAGTATCCGATAAAATCAAGTGTGCACTGCGCAACGCCATCTGTGGCAAGGTCCAACTAACCACAAATACGTGGACCAGTAAGCACGGCCAGGGACGCTATATCTCCCTAACTGCACCCTGGGTAAATGTAGTGGCGGCTGGGCCCCAGGCAGAGAGTTCCTTGGCGCACGTCCTTCCGCCGCCAAGGATCGCAGGGCATCATTCTTTGCCTCCTGTAGCCTCCTCCTCCTACTCGGCTTCCTCCTCCTCTGCTTCCACTAGCTCATCCAGTCAGCCACACACCTTCACCACCAATTTCAGCACAGCCCGGGGTAAACTTCAGCAATCAGCAGGCCATTCTGAAATTCATATGTTTTGGCGGACAAGCAACACACCACGCAGGAGTTGTGGCGGTGTATTGAACAACAGACCGATGGGTGATTTCTGCCGATGGGCCTCAAGCCCGGCCTGGTGGTGTGCGATAATGGGCGAAATCTCTTCGCAGCTCTTGCCTGGCGCATATGCTGAATTTGGTGGTGCAGAAGTTCATTCACAACTACCCCGACATGTCAGAGCTGCTGCATAAAGTGCGGGCCGTCTGTGCGCGCTTACGGCGTTCACATCCTGCCGCTGCTCGCCTGTCTGCGCTACAGCGTAACTTCGGCCTTCCCGCTCACCGCCTCATATGCGACGTGCCCACCAGGTGGAACTCCACCTTGCACATGCACGCGTCAGTCGCACTGCGGAACAGCACCACTTCCCCACCAATGAATATGCCTCCATGCGAGACCTGTGTGCCCTGTTGCGCTGTTTCGAGTACTCCACCAACATGGCCAGAGGCCATGACAACATTATCAGCGTTACAATACCATTTCTATGTCTCCTTGAGAAAACTGTTAGGGCGATGATGGAAGAGGAGGTGGCCCAGGAGGAGAAGGAGGAGGAGGATGAGGGGTCATTTTTAGCACTTTCAGGCCAGTCTGTTAGAAGTGGCTCAGAGGGAGTTTTTTTGCACCAGCAGAGGCCAGGTACAAATGTGGCCAGCCAGGGTCCACTACTGGAGGACGAGGAGGATGAGGAGGAGGTGGAGGAGGATGAGGATGAAGCAGGTTCACAGCGGGATAGCACACAACACAGCTCAGGCCCATCACTGGTGCGGGGCTGGGGGGATACGGAGGACGATGACGATACGCCTCCCACAGAGGACAGCTTGTCATTACCTCTGGGGAGCCTGGCACACATGAGCGATTACATGCTGCAGTGCCTGCGCAACGACAGCAGAGTTGCCCACATTTTAACGTGTGCGGACTACTGGGTTGCCACCCTGCTGGATCCCCGGTACAAAGACAATGTGCCCACCTTACTTCCTGCACTGGAGCGTGATAGGAAGATGCGCGAGTACAAGTGCACGTTGGTAGACGCGTTCCTGAGAGCATTCCCAAATGTCATAGGGGGACAGGTGGAAGCCCAAGGCGAAGGCAGAGGAGGAGCAAGAGGTCGCCAATGCAGCTGTGTCACGGCCAGCTCCTCCGAGGGCAGGGTTAGCATGGCAGAAATGTGGAAAAGTTTTGTCTCCACGCCACAGCTAACTGCACCACCACCTGATCCGGAACGTGTTTGCAGGAGGCAGCATTTCACTAACATGGTTGAACAGTACGTCTGCACACCCCTCCATGTACTGATTGATGGTTCGGTCTTATTCAACTTCTGGGTCTCCAAATTGTCCACGTGGCCAGAATTAGCATGTTATGCCTTGGAGGTGCTGGCCTGCCCAGTGGCCAGCGTTTTGTCTGAACATGTATTCAGCACGGCAGGGGGCGTCATTACTGACAAACGCAGCTGCCTGTCCACAGCCAACGTGGACAAGCTTACGTTCATAAAAATGAACCAGGCATGGATCCCACAGGACCTGTCTCTCCCTTGTGCAGAATAGACATTTATAACTGCCTCCCCCTCAACCATGTATTCTTGTACTCCGGGGCACTTCTTCATTGAATCCTCATTTTTTTAACTTTACCATGATCTTGTGGTGCAACCCAAAGTTGAATGAACCTCTCCTCTGTCTGGGTGCTGGGGCCGAAATTACTGAAAGTGGCCTTCTCCAATGGTGGGTGATATTACGCATGATTCCTTGCTGTGGGACCTCTCTCCTCTGTCTGGGTGCTGGGGCCGAAATAACTGAAAGTGGCCTTCTCCAGTGGTGGTTGATATGACGCCTTTTTCCTTGCTGTGGGACCTCTCTCCTCTGTCTGGGTGCTGGGCCGAAATAACTGAAAGTGGCCTTCTCCAATGGTGGGTAATATGATGCATGATTCCTTGCTGTGGGACCTCTCTCCTCTGTCTGGGTGCTGGGGCCGAAATAACTGAAAGTGGCCTTCTCCAGTGGTGGTTGATATGACGCCTTATTCCTTGTTGTGGGACCTCTCTCCTCTGTCAGGGTGCTGGGGCCGAAATAACTGAAAGTGGCCTTCTCCAGTGGTGGGTGATATGACGCCTTATTCCTTGCTATGGGACCTCTCTCCTCTGTCTGGGTGCTGGGGCCGAAATAATTGAAAGTGGCCATCTCCAGTGGTGGGTGATATGACGCATGATTCTCTGCTATGGGACCTCTCTCCAATTGATATTGGTTAATTGTATATTTATTTTATTTTATTTCATTTCCCTATCCACATTTGTTTGCAGGTCATTTACCTACATTTTGCTGCCTTTTGCAGCCCTCTAGCCCTTTCCTGGACTATTTTACAGCCTCTGTAGTGCCTAAAAGTTCGGGTCCCCATTGACTTCAATGGGGTTCGGGTTCAGGATAAAGTTCGGGTCGAGTTCGGATCCCGAACCAGAACATTTTCTGGAAGTTCGGCCTAACTTCTCGAACCCGAACAACCAGGTGTTCGCTCATCTCTAAACAGGATCCTTCCTCAAATTTCAGGAAGAGATCCTCGAGAACCTCCTGTATCCTGGAGGTTCCATGGCCCCAACCATCAGTGTAGTGTGCCTTCTACACGAGCTACATTTCTCCAATGTCGTTGCTGGTACCTCAAACCAAGCGCCACCCCGAAAAAGATATTGTGTCTGTAGCAGGAGTGGAATAAGGCGTGACACCCACTATTTCTGTTCTGACTGCCCTGACCACCCTGCCCTATGCTTAGGGAAGTGTTTTCGGAAGTACCACACTCAGGTACACTTAGGGACGTAGGGACCGCAGGACACAGGCAGAGGTAACACAAGGGTCTCTCAGGATACTTGATTTTGACAGACCCTAACACACAGGGGTGCTAGTGTGCTACTGCAGATTTGTGAAACGGTAGAAGCCTCTCCTTTCACTTGGGATAAAGTGCATAATGTACTTCGCACCATCTTTGTGCGATTTACACATTGTCCCATGGGAAATGAGCGGTTTCTGCTAGGAAAGTAGAGAGTGAAAAGTAAAAAAAAAATAATAATAATTAAACAGGTAGCAAGAAAAAGAAATTGTGAGTTAGTTTAGGTTTTAAAAGCTTTATGATGTTTAGGTTTTATAAAGTTTGTAACGTTCAAATTTATAAGCCTGCTGCTTTTTTTTTTTTTCTTCTTTTTTTTTTTTTTTTTTTACTAACCCCCCTTTACTTTCCAGCTGGACCAACCGACGGAAACGCTGCAGCACTGATGTGCATTCTGAGAGAAGCATTGCGCTGCTGTCAGATTATATGGGAAGTCGGTGTATGCGGTGCTGCAGGACGAGATTTCTTCTCCGCAGTACAGGTACGTTTGCCCAGGCATATGAGCTGAGGAGAGGTGTTGGAATTCATTTGCTTTGGCAAACACTTTGTATCAAAAATCTGGCAAAGATGTCTTCCTCCACAACGATCGATTGTCCAGGTTCGTACCGAACATTACAGTGTCCGGGTACCCGATCCCAAACACAGACTTTGCCGCGAAAGTCCGTGTTCAGGTTCAGTGTTCGGGTAAATAATAAAGCATGTTGAAAAGCTGCAGCACATCCAATAAACAAGTTTTTAAGCTGTAGGCACTTTGAAGCCATCACAGTCATGCCTAGTATTGGCATGCCTGTGATTGGCCGGCACAGCACGTGACCCTGCATGCATAAATAACAGATCTCATGTTGTACCACAATTCTGCCCTAACTACTGTATTGTAGGGACAGTACGCTGATGCAGTGAGGGACAGTATTAGGCCTCTTTCACATGACGGGTTTTCTTTGCAAGTGTACGGGCCGTCTTTTGCATTCCATTAACGGTCCGTATACGGAACCATTCATTTCAATGGGTCCGCAATAAAAAAAACAGATAGTACTCCGTATGCATTCCGATTTCATATTTCCGTTCCGTTAAGGGCTCATGCACACGACCGTATTTTGTTACTTGTCGATTCCATTTTTTTTGCTGATAGGATGCGGAACTATTCATTTCAATGGGTCCGCAAAAAAGGGGACAGCACCATGTGCTGTCCGCATCAGTATGTCCGTTCCGTAGCCCCGTAAAATAAATAGAGCATGTCCTATTTTTTTCTAGTTTGCGGAAAAGGATAGGCATTATTACAATGGATCCACAAAAATAATTGATCCGCAAAAAAATGCAAAAATTCTAAATAACCCCCTATTCATGCGCTCCGGTCCCCGTTAGTTTTCACATGCGGAGATTTCTTGTATGAGGCGAGTACTTGTCTTTTGCCTGGGGAGTGGTTTTCCTCTCCCTGCCACTCCCCAGGCAAAAGACAAGTCCCTGCCTCATACAAGAAATCCCTGCATGTTAAAACTAAGGGGGACAAGAGCGCACGAATGGGGGGTTATTTTGAAAAAATAAAGGTTGCCTGGACGTCAGCGGGTGCCGCCCAGGAAGGTAGTGTAAGTATTTCACTGCCTAAATCTTAGTGATAGGTCCTCTTTAATGCTGCTATTTCCTTTCTATAAGTGGAATCCCCTGTACAGTTACGGCGGATTCTGATCATCTCGCCGTAGGGGATACCATTGATGACATGTTTAGGGTGACAAGAGGATGCCAATAGCAAAGTATTTCTACTTGTATCTTTTCTGTAGTTGCTACTGACAACCACATTCCCATTATTGGAAAGCTTATCATCCAAAAAAGGAATGTCACTGACTGCAATTGCATAAGTGAATTGAAGATTCATGACATTTCTGTTCATGTATTTCACTCAATTCACAAAATCCTCTTCTGTGGAGTTCCACACCAGGATAATATTATCAATGAATCTTCCATACCATACGATGGAGGACAAAAAAATGTTGTCCTCGATCATAAGGTATTGTTCTTCCCAATGGGACATATAAATATTTGCATACGAGGGGGAGAACTTCACAACCATTGATGCTCCCCTCATCTGCAAATAATAGGCACCAATAAAGGAGAAGTAGTTGTGTCCTAGCAAGAACTCCACAGACAAATAGATAAATTCCTTCAAAGCAGCGCTGTAACTACTGTACAGATCTAAATATCTTCTGAAATTTGCCAGACCCAAGTGGTGCGGAATTGAGGAGTAGAGAGCGGCTACATCACAAGTCATCCATCTGTAGTCCTCTTCCCAAACTAGGGTACCAGTTAATTTTAAAACATATTTTGTGTCTCACAGGTAGCTTGGGATACGCTGTACAAGGGGTTGCAAAAAGTGATCTACCCATGCTCCAAGCATTCTCCCAAGCTCCCTATACCAGACACTATGGGTCACAGAGGGGGAGGAAAAATTATTTTTATGTACCTTGGGGAGTGAGTGAAAAATTCAAATTACTGGTTTATTCACAAGAAAATATTTTCTAAATCTCATATTCAGAAAACCTAGTGAAACACCCTCATCTTGGTGTTTGGATAATGCTGAAAGAAATTCTGTAGTGGGATCTGCCCTCAATTTTCTGTATGTGGATGTGTCCCCTAGCAACTCCTCATTGCATGTCAGATGATAAACCTGCATCCATCACCACTATACCTGCCACCTTTATCAGATTTCTTAATAACCAAGTCACTGTTATACCATAAATTATTAAGTGCTCTGTCTTGTGAGATTATCTCCTCGTACCTATTTCTTTTTTGTTTTTTCACTTTCTGGTCCAATGTTACGAGATCCCTCTCCACTAAGTCTTGGAATGGAATGGAATGGAATCTAAAGCGAGCACCCTAGAACTCACAGGGTAAAATTCTGGGTTGGGGACCCTAAGGCCCTTCCTCCAGTCATCTGTAATAGGCCCAGATTTACATTGTGAAGTGGATAAGGTGACGTTACAGCACTGTTCTGATAAATTAAGTGGTTTCACATTAATAGTGTTATCATTCACTTTTTGAAATTCATTGCAATTAGGCCCCTTTCACACGGGCGAGTTTTCCGCGCGGGTGCAATGCGTGAGGAGGACGCATTGCACCCGCACTGAATCCTGACCCATTCAGTTCTATGGGGCTGTGCACATGAGCGGTGATTTTCACGCATCACTTTTGCGTATGCGTGAAAATCGCAGCATGTTCTATATTCTGCGATTTTCACGCAACGCAGGCCCCATAGAAGTGAATGGGATGCGGGAAAATCGCAAGCATCCGCAATCATGTGCGGATGCGCTACGATTTTCCCGCATGGTTGCTAGGATACGATCGGGATGGGGACCCGATCGCTATATTTTCCTTTATAACATAGTTATAAGGAAAATAACGCATTCTAATTACAGAATGTACGTTCTCGGCTTGAAAGGGTTAAAATAATAAAGAGTTAACTCACTTCTCCATTAGGCGCAGAGCGTCGCTCTCTCTGATAGTTTGCTGCTTGAGACTTGTGACGTCACAGGTCACATGGTCCAATCATAGAGCATTTGAGTGGACCATGTGACCCATGTGATCTCAGACATCACGGCAGGTCCTTCATCGAACATCTGTTGTTCGATGAAGGACCTGCCGTGATGTCACAGGATCACATGGGTCACATGGTCCACTCCAAATGCTTCTATGATTGGACCATGTGACCCTGTGACGCCACCACAGGTCCTCAAGCAGCCAAACTATCAAGAGAGACGACGCTCTGGGGCTCTGCGCTGCATAATGGGAGAAGGTAAGTTAACTCTTTATTATTTTTAACCCTTTCAAGCCCGGGGAACATTGCATTCTGTAATTAGAATGCGATTATTTTCCCTTATAACTATGTTATAAAGGAAAATAATTACACATACAGAATACTCATCCCGAAACCAGACTTCAGTGATGAAGTCTGACTTCGGGTCTGGGTACCAAGCATGCGGATTTTTTCACGCGCGTGCTCAACGCACTACAAACGTTAGCACACGCGCGGAAAAATCGCGGCGATTCCCGCAACGCACCCGCATCTTATCCGGGCGTCAAACATGACGCCCGTGTGCAAGAGGCCTTAGATTTACCACCTTCCCCCAACAAACCAAGATGCCTCCTAACAGTGAGATTCTGTGCGAACCTATTCACATCAAGTTTAGTGCGAAATAAATCAAAATCATGCATTGGTGAAAATGATAGCTCCTTTCTCAGGAGGCTTAATTCAGAACCAGATAAGATATAGCTCAATAAATTGATAACTTCATCTTCTAAAAAGCAAGAGTTTTAAATCTAGTGCTACAGGAGAAGAATTTAAACGTAAGTCATATATAAACTGTAACACAAGCAATGTGATTTATTTAGCCACCTGCAGCAGCTGTAGCGTTCAATATGTGGGTTGCACTTCAAATAGTTTGAAAACTAAAATAAGGAAACACCTTTCAGACATTTCAAACTTGAAGGTAGTGAACATTTCCATGTTCTCTCGACATTTCAGAGACGTACGTAGGATTTGGCATTGAAAGGGTTAAAAAAACATTGCGAGGAGGGGATCGAAACAGACTGCTTTTCAATAGGGAGTTTTTTGGATCTTCTTATTACATACCAGGATTCCAAATGGCATGAATAATAGACATGATCTCATCTTTGAATATTGATTTATATTTTGTATGACTATATGTGATTGTTGATTAATTTTTCCCTTTGCAGATGCTTTTTTCTTTTCAAGTAGTTTTGTATTTTATGATGCCACCACCACCAGACACATCCTCAATTCCAATTTGAAGATTGTTCACACATGGAAGCGGAGGCGTGTCTGAGGTGGATGAAGGGTTTTTTATACCAGTAAATTTTGCTACACAGTATGGTCATTAATAAGACAGATTGTCGAAACGCGTAGACTGCAAAGCGCTCTGATCAATTAATGGAATTTTTAAAAGAATCACAATAAAAAGTTTGGATTTTATCCGTAGTGCATGTCCTGGATTTTTTTGTTCCTGAAGAAAGTGGTTCCCTAATCCGGGGTTACTTGCATGCCTATGGAGTGGAGCAGGTGAGCTGGAAACATTTTGCTTTAATACTACTCCTTTGCACCAGTGACATAGAAATATCATACTAAGGGTCCATTCGCATGTCAGTAGAATGGGTCCGGATCTGTCGCACAACGTTGCGGAACAGATCCGGACCCATCCACTTTAAATGGAGCGGCAAGCCGCATTTCCGGTGTGCCTCCCTGATCTCCTGGCCCGCGGCTTCTGAAAAAAATGGAACATGTGCTTTTCTTGTCCACAATAGCGGACAAGAATAGGCATTTCTATAGGTTTTGCCAGCCCAGTGTATCGCGGATCTGCAATACACAACAGACGTGTGAATAGACCCTAAATCGGTCTATTAATTCTGTCAGTGACCTATGTATAGAAAAAAAATAAAACAAAATATACAGCGCCTCAGGTATGGTATAGTCTGGATGGATATGCGTATAATAGAGAAAATATGTGCTTACCAGATTCTGTTTGTGAATAGTCACAGCAGCTATGTCGGCTTCGCTGGTATTTAATCCTTACCAGTTTAGAGAGATGCTGTGCTGCTGCCCTGGTTCCTTCCTGGCTCAGATAGATGAGTGACAGGATCGTTTGGAGAATGAACACGGAGAAAAAAATGGAACCAATTCCTTGGTGGTGCCAGCATATATATTAGTCTTTCAGTAGTAAAAGAAATTCTTTTTTATTTAATATGAAAGGTCAACACGTTTCAAGGGTGAAGCACTCCCTTTCGTCAGGAGAGTTTTACAGAATAACATACACATACAGCTATTTTTCAGGTGCAAAACACCTCCTTTGCATCCGTGACACAGAAAACAATACATAATCTGGCTGTTAAGGCTGCATTCACACGGGCGAGTTTTCCGCGCGGGTGCAATGCATGATGTGAACGCATTGCACCTGCACTGAATCCGGACCCATTCATTTCTATGGGGCTGTGCACATGAGCGGTGATTTTCACGCATCACATCTGTGTTGCGTGAAAATCGCAGCATGCTCTATATTCTCACACAACGCAGGCCCCAAAGAAGTGAATGGGGCATGTGATTGGACCATGTGATGTGACATCATCACATGTCCTTAGACTACAGCTAATGCTTTAAGAGAGAAGAGAGATCACCAACTAAGCGATCAAGTGGCTAAGGTAAGTTAAGTTTTTTTATGTTTAACCCCTTACTCCTCATTCTACAAAGCATTCATTATTAAGAATGCTATTATTTTCCCTTATAACCATGTTATAAGGGAAAATAATAAAATCTCCAGAATACTCAACCCGAAACCAGACTTCAGTGATGAAGTCCGGCTTCGGGTCTGGGTACCAAACATGGCCATTTTTCACACGCGCGTGCAAAACGCATTACAAAAGTTTGCACATGCGCGGAAAAATCGTGCATATTCCTGCAACGCACCCGCATCCAAACCCAGCGAACCCAGCCAATTCTGTCGCTGACAGAAGAGACACAGAGCATTAACATGATTGATAATGATCAGTGCCTCTCTGTGACCTTTTTCCTACAAAATCACAGTGGCAACTTTATCTTTCTGTGATTTTGTAATAAAAAGATGACAGAGGGGCATGGAGCATTCTAAATTGCCGGCACAACGAATAGTAGTTCACCCGCACTTGGTGCACTGCGCTTCAGCGGGACGCCGCTGAAAGATTCGCTTAGCGGGATGCCGCTGTATGCATTTCTAAACTGCCTGTCAACTCAATTACAGTGAAAGTTGTTTCTTGCCACAACAAAAACTATTATAACCTTTTTGGATATAACAACGAACTGTAATTTATGAATGGAGGAGAGATTTACAGTGTAGATTACTTGACTGGCCGTGATATATCTCTGGCGAGGAAATTGTTATAAGATATTTTTAGCTTGGCCGAGTTGCTACTATACCAGTAATCATTGCAATCACGTGTCCAAATGGTTTCTACTCTGCATAGCGATTTTTATGTGATAGTACCTTATGCATATTGATTGAATTGTGGCACGTCTGAAGATATTTAAGGGCAAGTTTTTTTTACCAAGCAGTGTTTTATTGTTGATTTTACTGTTTTGTATTGGTGTTATATTACATACTATTAAATTTCCATAGGTCCAATATCAGTAGAGTGCCCAGTTTTTGCAATTTTAATTCTTTTATTCTTGGAGTAGCAAGGGTGATTCTACTTAACTGAGAGCACCTCACTTGGCGTTTGTTAACCCAGTGCGTCACATACTATTTATTATTTATGGAGCATTCTAAATCATGTTAATGTTCTGTGTCTCTGATGTCCAGAATGGGGCTTGGCTCTCTTTCACGTAGCAGATTACCCGCACATCATCCGCTCATGTGTCTGTTAATTCTATCGTTGACATGTGGGAACTAGTGTTGAACACTTCCTGATGGTCGGGTGCTCTACAGAGCACCCAAGCACAATGAAAATTAATAGGAGAACCCGAGCATTAAACCAGCCACCCCTGCTCTGAAGAGGGAGCTATGTCTATATATGGAGTCAGTGCTTGTAAATACACCCAGTGTATTTAAATCTAATTTAGTCTGTATTTCATAAAAGTTTCTGCCAGGATTTGAACTCACAACCTTCTGCATTACAGACAAGAATCTTATCCACTGGGCTATACAACCCAACGATGTACTGTACTGGAAAAACCTCATAGTAGTTTCTGCATCAGTACGTTTTTTTTCTATATAGGAATACTTACTACTTTAGAAACTTTGGTTGCTCATCCCTATCGTCTCCTAGCAACCATGCGTGAAAATTTTATCGCATCCGCACTTGCTTGCGGATGCTTGCAATTTTTGCGCAGCCCCATTAATTTGTATGAGGCCTGCCTTGCGTGAAAAATGCAGAATATACAACATGCTGCAATTTTCATGCAACGCACAAGTGATGCGTGAAAATCACCCCTCATCTGCACAGCCCTATTGAAGTGAATGGGTCCGGATTCAGTGCGTGTGCAATGTGTTCACGTCACACATTGCACCCGTGTGGAATTCTCATTGGTATGAAAGGGACTTAAAAACACTGACTCTAGCACCGTGCTCAAGCACACGCAGTGTTCGGCCGAACATTGTGATGCTCGAGCCCACGCATTGCACCCTTGTGGAATTCTCGCCGGGGTGAAAGGGGCCTTAAATACAATGACTCTAGCATCGCGCTCGAAGACACGCGGTGTTAGGCCGAACATTGTCATGCTTGAGCCGAACTGGTGTTCGGCCTAGCATGCTCGCTCAACACTAATGGGAAAATGTATGTTAAAAGGCTATATCAGTCAGTCTTGGGTAGGGCTCATAGACACCTCCCACCTCCCATTGCAAGCATGGCCACATGCTGGAGGTAACAGAGGAGATGTTTGTGAGTCGTCCTAATGCTCCTGTAATTGCCCACTGGCCCCTGATATCGCCCATATGGCGCAGGTAGGTGAGTGTTAGGGCCCACGGGCTACTTGAGAGACCTTGACGCTGGTGCCCGAGGCTTAAGACACGTCCTCCTAGTAGGATATGTCGAACTAACTCTCAATTTTTAACATCAGTGTGAGGGTTTAGTGTGACGGCAGCGTGCACCTATCTCTGGTTCTGTGTTTGTTCTGAATTCTTGCCACATCCACATAAATTTCATCTTATGTAGGATGTCCATTGTGGTACTTGTAGTCCGTTGCTGGCATCATCCATTGTATGCATTTTTGCTGGTGATTGCCATTAGCAACGGACTACAAGTGCAGGATGTGCTCCCCTACAGAAATGCACAACTGCATATGGGTATGAGCGCATCCTGCTTTCTTATCACCACATTTTTGATGGTTTATATATATATGTATGGAGGTGTATAAACTCCAATTTAAATGTGCCTGTTTTTCATCTTCAGGTCACATTTGGGTGCACCTGCTTGGCCTTGGGCTATATCAGTCAGTCTTGGGTAGGGCTCATAGACACCTCCCACCTCCCATTGCAGCATGGCCACATGCTGGAGGTAACAGAGGAGATGTTTGTGAGTCGTCCTAATGCTCCTGTAATGCCCACTGGCCCTGATATCGCCCATATGGCGCAGGTAGGTGAGTGTTAGGGCCCACGGGCTACTTGAGAGACCTTGACGCTGGTGCCCGAGGCTTAAGACACGTCCTCCTAGTAGGATATGTCGAACTAACTCTCAATTTTTAACATCAGTGTGAGGGTTTAGTGTGCACCTATCTCTGGTTCTGTGTTTGTTCTAAAAGGATATTCCAGCAGAAAAAAAAAAGCTTTATATCCTGTAAAAAACAACTGAAGTTATGCTCATGCTTTCCATTTACTGTTTCCTGTCTCAACAGCTGAGTGAATGCTGCCAAAATGACCCACTTCAGTTAGTATTTGACTGAACTTCTATCCCAGCCATTTCATACCATGTCAGGACAAGAGCAGGAATTGACACAGATTGGGGACCTTGACACCAACGGAAAGACAGCAGCTGAGAATGGGCTAGGTAAGAGTTAGTTCTTTTACATTTTACAGTATGTGCAGTCTGGGAGTAAGCTTATTTTTCCAATGGACTACCCCTTTAAGCTCAATGACAATATGGCACTATATAGCTATTATATAGCGTCTACCTAGTGCTTCTCCCTGCCCAGCTCTATGAAGTAGAGATTTATGGACACTATAAGGCCTATTGCACACGACCATATGGTTTTTTCAGTATTTTGCGGTCCGCAAAAAACGGATCCGCAAAAATACGGATGACGTCCGTGTGCATTCCGTTTTTTGCGGAATGGAAACAGCTGGCCCCTGATAGAACATTACTATCCTTGTCTGTTATGCGGACAATAATAGGACATGTTTGATCATTGAACGGAACAGAAAAACTGAAATACAGAAATGGAAGGTATACGGAGTACCTTCCGGTTTTTTGGCAGATCCATTGAAATAAATGGTTTTGTATACTGTCCATATACGGAATGCAAAAAACGGAACGTGAACGGAAAAAATAAGCATTTGTGTGCATGAGGCCTTAGGGATACATTAAGAATTCCATTTCAAAGTGTCATGCAGAGGTATCCAATTTTCTGGACTTCTTTACATATCTCATACCCCTAAAGGTAAAAGAAAATGCAATTATTGATTTTCGCTCTCCTTGAAAAGTATCCCTGAATGCATTTTCCTGTAGATTTCTATTGTCAAACTATTTTTTTTTCACCGACCCCTAGGAGTAAAATGTCTTTCAAATATTAAGCATGATAAAAAAATGTTGACAGCAGTGTTTCTTAGAGATATTTATGGGAACAACACTGTCAGTGCTAATATATACTGTAAAACCTTTGCGCTTGAAGCACTCTATATATTCTTCATAATTATATACAAAGTTAGGTCAATGCAAGGATAAGTTTAGTTTTTGGGGTAACTATCATTTTAATTCTTTCAGCTGGAGAAATCTAGAATCTGTTCACCAAGTACATTTTTGTAATAACAGTTATGAACATGTAAGCCATTGCCTTTTGCATTCTATTTCAACATGACTTCTTTTCCCCTTTATTGCTTTCAATTATTTCTAATTGCCCGACTGGCAGCCCTTTGCCTCTGGCTGAGAATGCAGATGAGTACTTCCTGTCAAAACAGATGAGAGTATTATTTTGATAATGAGCAGAGCAGGGTGCTGGCTAAAGTGCACTCTAGTAACATCCCTGTAGACAGATTATTTTAAACAGACATTAGCAAAAAAAAAAACTATCTAGGGAATTTATATTTTTTTCACAATGATGCTGAAAGTGTAGCTTACAACATTCTGCAAAACAACAGAATTTTTCAGCAGGAAATAAGTGTGTTTTTGCAGGGGCGTAACTAAAAGTGACTGGGCCCCACAGCAAATTTTTGTATGGGCCCCCCCAACCCTGACGAAGCCGGTTTGGCGAAATGCGTTGGGCAGGTGAGGAGACACTGGGAAGGGGTCTGTCATTATGGTTTGATTTGACATATTCTTATGTTGTACTGTACTTTTGCACTTGCGCCCTATGACCCTGCATGTTCGGTGTTTGTGGAATCACGCACATGCTGGACCGCGCCAATGCTGATGCCGCAGTCTGGCTTGCGGGCTATTCCTAAACACCTACATTTATTACCTAGGAGGCGATTAATGGTCTTTGCAGTTCTTTAATAGTTATTGTCACTATTGAACCACAAGCCGATCTGAGCTGTGGGTAATTTATATAATGGCTGCTGGTGAATTAGACACTTTTTGAAGATCACCGCCGCTGTGTGCCTGCTGTGAAGGGGCCCTGAACAACTTAAGACTAGTTGAATCATCAATCATGATTAACTTAAACTGACTCACACACACTGCCGGGCGCCGGGCCCCTTGGCAGCCCGGGCCCCGAAGCAGCCGCTTCCCCTGCTTCCCCAGTAGTTACGCCACTGTGTTTTTGTTATGACACACTGAAATGTGGAAGAAAGGAAGGAAAGGTTGATAGTGCACTGGACCATGGTGAGATCATTTGCACTTACCACTTGTGCTAGAGTAGGGGTAGGCAACCTCCGGCACTCCAGCTGTTGTGAAACTACAACTCCCAGCATGCATACTTGTTCTGCTCTTCTAAGAACTCTCTTAGAAATGAATGGAACATGCTGGGAATTGTAGTTTCACAACAGATGGAGTGCCGAAGGTTGCTGATTCCTGTGCTAGAGGGTTGCAGAGGACTTTCTGATTTTTAAAGGGTATTTTCACAATCAATATTTATTACCCATTCAGAGTGATAAATGGCTGATTGCTGGATGCTGTTGGTAATCCCAACAGAGGGACATTAAACATTCTTTTATCACCATATTATGGAGATAAGTTTGATTGTATGACAACAAACCCTTTAATAAATATCAGGAATAGCCACTGATTTGAAAAAAAATATCCCTGTCATGCAGAGCTGGTTTTAGACAAAGTGTGGCCCTGGGCAAAATTGAAAGTGGGGCCCCACATCCTGAAATATTGGACCAGAAGTCTGACAGAACTTTGTAGGCATGGGAAACGGTTGCAACCACAGCAGCTGATTGTAGAATGCCACATTATATCTCTTCAGCCTTTCCACTGTAAACTGCTCATCCTGCAGCCTCTTTGGATATGTTCACACAGAGTATTTTCTGTGCTTAAAAAAACCTAATGTAGAATCCGCATCAGTTTTTTTTGGATGTTTTTTTTTTTTTCCTGACACATTTTATAACAGAATTGTTAATGCAGTTTTGCTGTGGATTTTCATTCCTGCCTATTTTCAATGGGAATTCTGGACATGGAACCCACATGAAGAATGGCTAGGGCACTTTATTTTTCCATGGTGCAGTTTATAAAACCACAAGCTGAAATAAGGGGTTGCCCAATTCAGGCCCCTGAAGTGAAGTGGAGAGCACAATGTGCATGCACGGTCATCCTCCATTATACTATAAGTGCTCTGTAAATAGCTGATCACTGCCAATTCCATAGCAGTGAATGGAGATAATGCTGCACATGCACACTGTTATAGGGGATCTGTGAATGACACACTGTTATGGAGGACCTGTGGATAACACACTGTTATGGGGGATCTGTGGATTACACTGTTATGGGGATCTGTGGATGAAACTGTTATGGAGGATCTATGGATGACACACTGTTGTGGGAGATCTGTGGATAACAAACTGTTATGGGGGATCTGCGGATGACAATGTTATGGGGGATTTGTGGATGACATATTTATGGGGGATCTGTGGATGAAATTGTTATAGGAGATCTGTGGATGACACACTGTTATGGGAGATCTGTGGATGACAAACTGTTATGGGGGATCTATGGATGACACTATTATGGGGGATCTGTGGATGACACTGTTATGGGGGATCTGTGGATGACAAACTGTTATGGGGGATCTATGGATGACACACTGTTATGGAGGATCTGTGGATGACACACTGTTATGGGGGATCTGTGAATGACACTGTTATGGGGATCTGTGGATTACATTGTTATGGGGATCTGTGGATTAAACTGTTATGGAGGATCTATGGATGTCACACTGTTGTGGGGGATCTGTGGATGACACACTGTTATGGAGGATCTGTGGATGACACTGTTATGGGGGATCTGCGGATGACACTGTTGTTGGGGATCTGTGGATGACACACTGTTATGGGAGATCTGTGGGTGACACACTGTTATGGGGAGATCTGTGGATGAAATTATTATGGGGGGTCTGTGGATGACACACTGTTATGGGAGATCTATGGATTAAATTGTTATGGGGATCTGTGGATGGCACACTGTTATGGGAGATATGTGGATGACACTGTTATGGAGTGACACACTGTTATGGGAGATCTGTGGATGACACACTGTTATGGGGAGATCTGTGGATGAAATTGTTATGGGGGATCTGTGGATGACACACTATTATGGAGGATCTGTGGATGACACACTGTTATGGGGGATCTGTGGATGACACACTGTTATGGAGAGATCTGTGAATTGCATTGTTATGGGGGATCTGTGGATGACACACTGCTATGGGAGATCTCTGGTTGACAAACTGTTATGGGGGATCTATGTATGGCACTATTATGGGGGATCTGTGGATGACACTGTTATGGAGGATCTGTGGATGACACACTGTTATGGGTGATCTGTGGATGGCACACTGTTATGACGGATCTGTGGATTACACTGTTATGGGGGATCTGTGGATGATGCACTGTCATGGCAAATCAGTGGATTACACACTGTTGTATCTGTGGATGAGACCCCAGCAGCCCTGCAACCCCTCCACAGACACTGCTGCATGTTTTTGACTGGATGAACTTACCAGCTGGAGAGGGAGCAGGCCACTTGCTTTGATAAGAGGGTCCAGGGAGCCCCTGCAGTCCAGCAGCTGAGGTGAGAGCCTGGGGGTCATTTGGAGCAGAACGCAGAAGGCCCAGTCATCCCAATATGGTTTGGCCTTGCAGCCAGGAGCAATACCGGCCCTGCCTTCATGCTTAGGTCGTACTATAATCCTTCTCTGCTCAGTGCAATAAATGCATTACAGTGGAAACCAGTACTACGCTAACAGTGTCAGCACCCTGTCATTAAATCCTTGTGATGCCATGGTCAATAGCTATCATGATATGACAAAGTACAGCCCTTGGCCTAACACATGACTCTAAGGCTGCCCTGTCTTAATCTTTTTATTACATAGTGTACCTAAAAGGCACCCCTGCATTTTTCATTCAGGTGTTGTGATGCACTGGAATACATACATAAGGGATCCTAATGCATTATAATAAAACTTAAAGCTCCCTTGTGGGACAAAATGAGGTTAAGGTAAACAGGATTCTACTTTGCAGTTCAACAGTTGGAGAAAAAATCTATTGCAGGGTGTCCCAGCAGCAAGATTCCACTAAGACCAGATTCACACAATGCAGTTTTTTCTCATTAAAACAAACTCTGTTCATCAAATGCGCATGGGATGCCCTCTCTTACTCAGAATTGTCAATAATATATCTCTGTAAGAGTGGCTTCTGCTCTGGTGGATGGGCATGTCCATGCTTCGAACGAAGGGATAGAAATTAGAAGTGTATTTCCTTTATACTTTCTTGTCTTAAGGATTTACTAAAAACAACACAATCTGCAACACATTTCAACAAATTATGAAACTTCTTTTAGGCAAAAAAGAAAAGGTTAATATTTTAGATAGAGATGAGCGAACACCTGGATGTTCGGGTTCGAGAGGTTCGGCCGAACTTCTGGAAAATGTCCGGGTTCGTGATCCGAACTCAACCCGAACTTCATCCCGAACCCCATAGAAGTCGATGGGGACCCGAACTTTTGGGCACTAAAAAGGCTGTAAAAGACTCCCGGAAAGGGCTAGAGGGCTGCAAAAGGCAGCAAAATGTAGATAAATCCCCTGCAAACAAATGTAGATAGGGAAATGATGACTTAACATAAAATAAAATAAAATTAACCAATATTAATTGGAGTTAGGTCCCATAGCACAGAATCAGGCTTCAAATCACCCACCAATGGAGAAGGTCAGCTACTATTATTTCGACCCCAGCATCCAGACAAAGGAGAGAGGTCCCATAGCAGAGAATCTGGCATCATATCAACCACCACAGGAGAAGGCCACTTTCAGTGACTTAGGCCTTAGCACCCAGACAGAGGAGACATGTCAGATAGCACAAGCATTGCATTTATACCATCCAGCACAGGAGAAGGCCACTTTTAGTTACTTTGACCCCTGCACCCAGAAAGAGGAGAGAGGCCCCACAGCACATATTCAGGCATCATATCACCCACCACAGGAGTAGGGTTTAGTTAATTTGACCCTTGCACCCATGTCAGCTGGTACAAGCATCAGTTTTACATCACCCAGCACAAGAGAAGGCCACTTTTAGAGACTTTGACCCCTGCACCCAGACGGAGGAGAGAGGTTTTCACAGCAGAGAATCAGCCATGTAGATCACCCACCACAGGAGTAGGCCATCATTTAATGGGACCCCGGCAACCATGTCAGATGGCACAAGCATCAGTTTCACTTCACCCAGCACAAGAGAAGGACACTTTTAGAGACTTTGACCCCTGCACCCAGACGGAGGAGAGAGGTTTTCACAGCAGAGAATCAGGCATTTAGATCACCCACCACAGGAGTAGGCCATCATTTAATGGGACCCCGGCAACCATGTCAGATGGCACAAGCATCAGTTTTACATCACCCAGCACAAGAGAAGGCCACTTTTAGACTTTGACCCCTGCACCCAGACGGAGGAGAGAGGTTTCACAGCAGAGAATCAGGCATTTAGATCACCCACCACAGGAGTAGGCCACCATTTAATGGGACCCCGGCAACCATGTCAGATGGCACAAGCATCAGTTTCACATCACCCAGCACAGGAGAAGGAGACTTTGAGAGACTTTGACCCCTGCACCCAGACGGAGGAGAGAGGTTTTCACAGCAGAGAATCAGGCATTTAGATCACCCACCACAGGAGTAGGCCATTATTTAATGGGACCCCGGCAACCATGTCAGATGGCACAAGCATCAGTTTTACATCACCCAGCACAAGAGAAGGCCACTTTTAGAGACTTTGACCCCTGCACCCAGACGGAGGAGAGAGGTTTCACAGCAGAGAATCAGGCATTTAGATCACCCACTACAGGAGTAGGCCACCATTTAATGGGACCCCGGCAACCATGTCAGATGGCACAAGCATCAGTTTCACATCGCCCAGCACAGGAGAAGGCGACTTTGAGAGACTTTGACCCCTGCACCCAGACTGAGGAGAGAGGTTTCACAGCAGAGAATCAGGCATTTAGATCACCCACCACAGGAGTAGGCCACCATTTAATGGGACCCCGGCAACCATATCAGATGGCACAAGCATCAGTTTCACATCACCCAGCACAGGAGAAGGCGACTTTGAGAGACTTTGACCCCTGCACCCAGACGGAGGAGAGAGGTTTCACAGCAGAGAATCAGGCATTTAGATCACCCACCACAGGAGTAGGCCACCATTTAATGGGACCCCGGCAACCATGTCAGATGGCACAAGCATCAGTTTCACATCACCCAGCACAGGAGAAGGCGACTTTGAGAGACTTTGACCCCTGCACCCAGACGGAGGAGAGAGGTTTTCACAGCAGAGAATCAGGCATTTAGATCACCCACCACAGGAGTAGGCCATCATTTAATAGGACCCCGGCAACCATGTCAGATGGCACTTGTATCACATTTATATCACCCAGCACATGACAAGGCCACTTTCAGTGAGTTAGGCCTTAGCAACGAGACAGAGGAGACAGGTCAGATAGCACAAGCATCAGTTTTACTGATCACCCACTACAGGAGTCGGCCACCTTTAGTTAATTTGATAGCTTCAACCATGTCAGATGGCACTTTTATCACATTTTTATCACCCAGCACATGACAAGGCCACTTTCAGTGAGTTAGGCCTTAGCACCGACACAGAGGAGTCAGGTCAGATAGCACAAGCATCAGTTTTACATCAACCACTACAGGAGAAGGGCATTTTTAGAGACTTTGACCCCTGCAGCCACACGGAGGAGAGAGGTCCCACAGCAGAGATTCAGGCATTTATATCAGCCAGCACAGGAGAAGGCCGCTTTCAGTGACTTAGGCCTTAGCACCGACACAGAGGAGACAGGTCAGATAGCACAAGCATCAGTTTTACATCAACCACCACAGGAGAAGGGCACTTTATAGAGACTTTGACCCCTGCAGCCACACAGAGGAGAGAGGTCCCACAGCAGAGATTCAGGCATTTATATCAGCCAGCACAGGAGAAGGCCGCTTTCAGTGATTTAGGCCTTAGCATGGACACAGAGGAGACAGGTCAGATAGCACAAGCATCAGTTTTACATCAACCATTACAGGAGAAGGGCACTTTTAGAGACTTTGACCCCTGCAGCCACACGGAGGAGAGAGGTCCCACAGCAGAGAATCAGGCATCATGTCAACCACCACAGGAGTAGGCCACCTTTTGTTTCTTTGACCCCTGCACCCAGAAAGAGGAGAGAGGTCCCACAGCAGAGAATCAGGCATTTCGATCACCCACCACAGGAGAAGGCCGCTTTCAGTGACTTTGGCCCCCTGCACCCACACAAAGGAGACATGTCAGACAGCACAAGTATAACATTCTTATCACCCAGCACAGGAGAAGGACACTTTCATGTACTTTGGCCCCGGCACCCAGACAGAGGGAAGGTTCATTCAACTCTGGGTTGCACCCCAAGATCCTATTTAATTTCAAAAATTAAGATTTTTCAATGAAGAAGTGGCCAGGAGTACAAGACAACATGGTTTAAGGCAGTTATTAAGGACTACTCTGCACAAGGGAGGGTCAGGTCTTGTGGGATCCATGCCTGGTTCATTTTTATAAACGTCAGCTTGTCCACGTTGGCTGCGGACAGGCGGCTGCGTTTGTCAGTAATGACGCCCCCTGCCGTGCTGAATACACGTTCAGATAAAACGCTGGCCGCCGGCAGGCCAGCACCTCCAAGGCATAACATGCTAATTCTGGCCACGTGGACAATTTGGAAACCCAGAAGTTGAATGGGGCCGAACCATCCGTCAGTACGTGGAGTTGTGTGCAGATGTACTGTTCAACCATGTTAGTGAAATGTTGCCTCCTGCTAACACGTTCCGTATCAGGTGGTGGGGCAGTTAGCTGTGGCGTGGAGACAAAACATTTCCACATTTCTGCCATGCTAACCCTGCCCTCAGAGGAGCTGGCCGTGACACTGCTGCGTGGGTGACCTCTAGCTCCTCCTCTGCTTTGGCCTTGGCCTTCCACCTGTTCCCCTGTGACAGTTGGGAATGCTCTCAGGAGCGCGTCTACCAACGTGCGCTTGTACTCACGCATCTTCCTATCACGCTCCAGTGCAGGAAATAAAGTGGGCACATTGTCTTTGTACCGTGGATCCAGCAGGGTGGCCACCTAGTAGTCAGCACACGTTAAAATGTGGGCAACTCTGCTGTCATTGCGCAGGCACTGCAGCATGTAATCGCTCATGTGTGCAAGGCTCCCCAGAGGTAAGGACAAGCTGTCCTCTGTGGGAGGCGTATCGTCATCATCCTCTGTATCCCCCCAGCCACGCACCAGGGATGTGCCTGCGCTGTGCTGGGTGCCACCCCGCTGTGAACCTGCTTAATCCTCATCCTCCTCCACCTCCTCCTCATCCTCCTCGTCCTCCAGTAGTGGTCCCTGGCTGGCCACATTTGTACCTGCCCTCTGCTGTTGCAAAAACCTCCCTCTGAGCCACTTCTAACAGACTGGCCTGAAAGTGCTAAAAACGACCCGTCATCCTCCTCCTCCTCCTCCTGGCCCTGGCCCACCTCCTCTTCCATCATCGCCCTAAGCGTTTTCTCTAGGAGATATAGAATTGGTATCGTCACGCTGATAACAGTGGCATCGCCACTGGCCATGTTGGTGGCGTACTCGAAACAGCGCAACAGGGCACACAGGTCTCGCATGGAGGCCCAATGATTGGTGGTGAAGTGGTGCTGTTCCGCAGTGCGACTGACCCGTGCGTGCTGCAGCTGAAACTCCACTATGGCCTGCTGCTGCTCGCACAGTCTCTCCAGCATGTGCAAGGTGGAGTTCCACCGGGTGGGCACGTCGCATATTAGGCGGTGAGCGGGAAGGCCGAAGTTCCGCTGTAGCGCTGACAGGCGAGCAGCGGCAGGATGTGAACGCCGGAAGCGGGCACAGACGGCCCGCACTTTATGCAGCAGCTCTGACATGTCTGGGTAGTTGTGAATGAACTTTTGCACCACCAAATTCAGCACATGCGCCAGGCAAGGGATTTGCGTCAAACCGGTTAGTCCCAGAGCTGCCACGAGATTTCGCCCATTATCGCACACCACCAGGCCGGGCTTGAGGCCCACCGGCAGAAATCACCCATCGGTCTGTTGTTCAATACACCGCCACAACTCCTGCGCGGTGTGGGGCCTGTCCCCCAAACATATGAGTTTCAGAATGGCCTGCTGACGTTTACCCCAGGCTGTGCTGAAGTTGGTGGTGAAGGTGTGTGGCTGACTGGATGAGCTGGTGGAAGCAGAGGAGGAAGAGGAGGAAGCCGAGTAGGATGAGGAGGCTACAGGAGGCAAAGAATGATGCCCTGTGATCCTTGGCGGCGGAAGGACGTGCGCCAAGGAACTCTCCGCCTGGGGCCCAGCCGCCACTACATTTACACAGTGTGCAGTTAGGGAGATATAGCGTCCCTGGCCGTGCTTACTGGTCCACGTATCTGTGGTTAGGTGGACCTTGCCACAAATGGCGTTGCGCAGTGCACACTTGATTTTATCGTACACTTGCATGTGCAAAGAAGGCAAGGATGTCTTGGAGAAGTAGTGGCGGCTGGGAACCACATACTGGGGGACAGCCATGGCCATCAGCTGTTTGAAGCTGTCTGTGTCCACCAGCCGGAATGACAGCATTTCAAAGGCCAGTAGTTCAGAAATGCTGGCATTCAGGCCAAGGGCTCGAGGGTGACTAGGTGGGAATTTGCGCTTCCTCTCAAAGGTTTGAGAGATGGAGAGCTGAACGCTGCTGTGTGAAATAGTGGAGACGCTAGGTGACGGTGGCGGTGGTGGTGGTGGTGTCGGTGGCACATCCTCTGTTTGCTGCTCGGCAGGTGGCAACATTCCTCTCGAGGTGGAAGCCGAGGCAGCAGCGGTAGAGGGAGCAGGGGGAGCCTGAGCGGGTTCCTTGTTTTTAAGGTGTGTACTCCACTGCAGTTCATGCTTTGCATGTAGATGCCTGATCATGCAGGTGGTGCTCAGGTTAAGAACGTTAATGCCTCGCCTCAGGGTCTGATGGCACAGCGTGCAAACCACTCTGGTCTTGTCGTCAGCACATTGTTTGAAGAAGTGCCATGCCAGGGAACTCCTTGAAGATGCCTTTGGAGTGCTGGGTCCCTGTTGGCGCTGGCCAATAGCAGGCGAACTCTCTGGACGGCGGCTGTTCTGCTTTTGCCCCCTGCACCCTCTTTGGCTTCGCTGTTGTCTCGGTCTCACCACTGCTTCTTCCTCTGAACTATTTAAGTCAGCGGCACGACCTTCAGTCCATGTGGGGTCTAAGACCTTATCGTCCTCTGCATCGTCTTTCACCCAGTCTTCCTCCCTGACCTCCTCCTGTTCAGTCTGCACACTGCAATAAGACGCGGCAGTGGGCACCAGTGTTTCGTCATCATCAGAGACTCGGTCACTCTGCTGTGGTTGTATTCCCATGTCCTCATCATCTGGATACATAAGTGGTTGTGCGTCAGTGCATGGAATGTCTTCCACCGCTGGGGAAGGGCTAGGTGGACGCCCCTGGAAAACCGTGGGAGCAGAGTCTTCAAACAGAATAAGAGACTGCTGCATAACTTGAGGCTCAGCCAGTTTCCCTGATATGCATGGGGGTGATGTGACAGACTGATGGGCTTGGTTTTCAGGTGCCACCTGTGCGCTTTCCGCAGAAGACTGGGCGGAAGACAATGTGGTGAACGTGCTGGAAGCACTGTCGGCCACCCAATCGACTAATGCCTGTACCTGCTCAGGCCTTACCATCCTCATAACGGCATTGGGCCCCACCAAATATCGCTGTAAATTCTGCCGGCTACTTGAGGGAGTTGGTTCACTACTTTGTGCGCCTGAGGCCGAACGGCCACGTCCTCTGCCAGCAACAGAGGCTCCATGGACACCACCACGACCGCGTCCTCGTCCCTTAATAGAATGTTTCCTCATTGTTGCGATTCAACTCGCACCACAATAAAATATATTATTTTTTAGCCCCAAAATTCCCACACTGGAAGATATAATTCCTTTTTCCGGTATTAATTACAAGAAAACTGCTGCAAATTGGACCCCAGAATTTTTAAAATGCTAGTTTTGGTACATAGATTCCCACACGGGGAGATATAATTCCTTTTTACAGGAGTAAAAACGTGGGGCCTACTGTTTCTGGTCTAACTAACACCAGATTGATTAAATTGGCCTTTTGTCACCAAAATTACAACACTGGACAATGTAATGCCTTTTTGCGGTATTAATTACAAGAAGACTGCTGCTAATTGGACACCAGAATTTTTAAAATGCTAGTTTGTGTACATAAATTCCCACACTGGAAGATATAATTCCTTTTTCCGGTATTAATTACAAGAAAACTGCTGCAAATTGGACACCAGAATTTTTAATATGCTAGTTTTGGTACATAGATCCCACACGGGGAGATATAATTCCTTTTTACAGGAGTAAAAACGTGAGGCCTAGTGTTTCTGGTCTAAAAAACACCAGATTGATTAAATTGGCCGTTTTTTCACCAAAATTACAACACTGGACAATAATGCCTTTTGGCGGTATTAATTACAAGAACACTTCTGCTAATTGGACACCAGAATTTTTATAATGCTAGTTTGTGTACATAAATTCCCACACTGGAATATATAATTCCTTTTTCCGGTATTAATTACAAGAAAACTACTGCTAATTGGACACCAGAATTTTTAATATGCTAGTTTTGGTACATAGATTCCCACACGGGGAGATATAATTCCTTTTTACAGGAGTAAAAACGTGAGGCCTACTGTTTCTGGTCTAACTAACACCAGATTGATTAAATTGGCCTTTTTTCACCAAAATTACAACACTGGACGATATAATGCCTTTTGCGGTATTAATTACAAGAGGACTGCTGGTATTTCAGAACACCGAATTTTTAAAATGCTAGTTTTGCTAGATAAATTTCCCACACTGGGAGAAATATTGCCTAAGCCTTTTTACAGTATTAATTACAACAGGAGTGCTTCTTCTGGTCTAACACCAGAATAATTTTATTATTACGGTGAAAGCTTTTTCTAATTTATATTTCTGGCACATAAAAAAATAAATACTTCTGGCTGACAGTATTGGACTTGGCTGTAGTGGCACTGGCTAGCCTAGCTGGAACAGCACATTCATGGGATTTGCTATCCAAGTGGGTTACTTTCAGTTTCACCACTGATATATTAAATATCTTTGCAGTTAGTATGGGTGACACAAGCACAGCCAAACCCCTGATGTAGTATATCTATGAAAAATCGACTATTACATGAGATTAATGGACGTTGTGGCAGCTTTTGCTGTAGCACCACAAGTCCCAAAATGGCCGCCGCCTATCAGCCCAGTAACATGTTCTAGAAAACGGTCTGCCCAGCCAGAAAAATAATTGACTTTGACTGAGCAGCTGAATCGCTGTTGTTCTGATTCACAGGTGTAGATTTTTCACTTCTTTGGAGCTTTGGTTTAGACTCTGTGGCAGCTTGTGCTGGCGCACCACAAGTCCCAAAATGGCCACCGCCGGTCAGCCCAGTTACATGTGCCAGTAAAAATCGCTCTGGCCAGTCTCAACAAACTAGTGACTTTCAGTGAACAGCTCAGCTGAGTTGTTCTGATGCACAGGTGTAGAAAGGTAGATCATTCAATCACTTCTTTATCCCTGCCTATCTCGCCCTCACAGAAGCTGCGTCCTCTCCCTACACTAATCAGAGCAGTGTGACGTGCGGCGCTACATGACTCCAGCTTAAATAGAGGCTGGGTCACATGCTGCACTTGGCCAATCACAGCCATGCCATTAGTAGGCATGGCTGTGATGGGCTCTTAGGGCAAGAAGTAAAACGCTAGCTGATTGGCTGCTGTGCAGCCCTTCAGAAAGCGGGAAGTAATCGACGAACACAGGACCCGAACCCGAACTTTTTTGAAAATGTCCGGGTTCGGGTCCGTGTCTTGGACACCCCAAAATTCGGTACGATTTTAGAACTGTTCGCTCAACACTTATTTTGGACTCATTGAAGCCACAGTGGATCCATCACATGGTTGATCAGTGGTTCCCAATGATTTACAATAGGGTCCATTGGGTTATGATTCATTTTGATGGAATCTGTGATGGAGGCTCTACCTTGCAAGAATACACAGTATAAATATAGCTTTAAAACGATTACTGACTTTTCTCAGTAACATGTTGACAAGATGTCATAGGTTAGGATCTGTGCCCTGTGACTTGCACAGTAGACACTTTGCTACAGTGATCTATGTTAATCAAATAGTGTAGTTGCCACCAATATCATCTTTTGACACATCTGGCCCATGTCCTAAATCCCCCTTCAGTTGTGTGGTGAATTGGTTTACTCTATGTATGTTACTGTGATTGTTAAACATAAATTCAAAGTAAAAATAGTGAAAAAAAATTATTGTTAGTTGTAGTGCTATAATGTTACTATTGCTATTTATTTAAAAACACCATTAATTCCAGAGCACTGTGCATCCAAGAGGGATTATCCATAAATAATATAAAACAATATAAGTTCAAGGAGCATAAACTTAGTAAAATACTGGTACAGAGTGGGAAAGGACCCTGCTCATGAGAGCTTACAATCTATAATATCAATAGTATCAATATTATTTTTGCACAAAATATTGGTTATGTAGCACATGTTCTGAGATGCTCTGGAGTACATAAAGTATATCGATGTGGAATAGCACTCGCCAGATCTTGCGGTCTTCAGGAATGCAACAGCCAGCCTGGAGCCCTAGATCCACAGAGGCTCCTGAGTATATAGTGCAAAGAGAGATGTCGGAGGCAGCATGTCCGGATGAAATCCCTTTATTTTCGGAACTGCTCACATGAAAAAACGTGGATACAAAAGAATGCTACCTGGTCGTCAATATCTCATCTAATGAATTGACTATGGAACAACTAAAAATCCTGGGACGTAGATTGTCTTTTTGCCCGGACCAGTTTATCAACTGGTTCGACTTGGAACTTGACTTACATCGTTTCTATCGGGTATTGAGACTGAAAGCTTTTTTCTCCACAAAAGGGAAACATAATGTGAGACCATCACCTGACTCCATTGACAGGGCTGATTTTTCACTCAAAGCGTTGAACTTGAACGTGAAGAGTGATTTTTCACCTCCCCATAACAATCATGTTGTAGAGGCCTACGTCAATATTGTGTCGCAGCGTATTGAGTCACTGAGGGAACACAACACGACAGGTACTACGTGCAATCTGACCAGGGGAGAGAGGGAGGCATTGGCACAATTAGAGCATAACAAATCAATTACTGTTAAGCCGGCGGATAAGGGGGGTGCGCTGGTGGATATGGACAAAGTGAGTTACAATCGGGAGGTGCATAGACAATTGAGTGACCGGGAGGTATACATGGAATTGCAGAATGACCCTAAATGGGAAATTATGCGTAACCTTGAGATAATTATCGGCAATGCCCTTGAGATAGGCATCATTGATAAGGAGGTCAGCTACTTTCTCAGGATACTGCACCCGGTCCCTCCTCTTCTCTATGTACTTCTCAAGATTCATAAAAGCCTCATTGACCCTCCAGGTCGACCTATAGTGTCGGGCCGTGGATCAATATTCAGCAATATTGCGATATTTCTGGATAGGGTCTTACGTGTCCATGCCACCAGCGCGCCCTCCTATATCAGAGACACAAGCCACTTTCTATTAAAACTCAGGGACCTGAGTCTGCCTACCCAGCCTCTTCTTGTCAGTTTTGACATAGTCTCATTATACACATCTATTGAGCATGTATTTGGATTGAATGTCGTCGATGTGGCCCTGGCCGGCACCAGGCTCCGTGGAGGTGGTCCTGAAGCAGGAATTATTTCCGCTTTGGGGACACCTTCTACCAGCAGCAGCGTGGAGTGGCCATGGGGTCGAACGTGGCACCCACGTATGCTAATATGTTCATGGCGGAGGTGGAGGACAAATTCATATACAGGTCACCCTTGTTTAGGGAGCCCGGTGCTGGTGGCGCTACATCGACGACATTTTTGTGATATGGGATGGTTCTCTTGATGAGCTACATCTGCTTCATCAATATCTGAACAGTATGGTCCCCGGTTTGGAATTCACCATCACGGTATCCCATACTGAACTACAGTTCTTAGATGTGATGGTGATTATCAATGAAGGCACGATTGTGACAGATATTTACCACAAGCCCACAGATAGAAACAACCTATTAAGATATGACAGCAACCATCCACGTCGTATGGTGGAGTCCCTCCCCTGGAGCCAGCTGTTGAGGGTGAGACGAGTCGTATCGGATGATGCACAATTTGGAGATAGAGTTGATGAGATGGGGAGAAAATTCCTAAATAGGGGGTACCCACGGAAACTAGTGGAAAGGACAAAACACAAAATGACATTGGTTGACCGAGAATCTACACTCCAGGGTAGGACAGTGAAAAATGAAAATAAACGGATCCCTTTCGTGTCCACTTATGGTGCTCTTAGTGGGAAAATCACACAAATCATACGTAAGGAGTGGCATATTTTACAGAAAGGGCTACCCCAGATATAGTAATTTGACAAGTTGCCCATGATGGCATACAAGAGGGGAACAAATCTACGTGATAAATTGGTGAAAATGGAGGGCACAGAATCCCGTGGGGATGGACAAACATATCTAGCACCAAGAAAGATGGGTTGCTACCCTTGCCTTGGTTGCTGTAATTGTGGTAATATGACTAAGGGAGATGTCTTTTTCCACCCCTACAGCGGAAAATCTTACAAAATTAGGGAGTTCTTTACATGTAGGTCTCTTGATGTTGTCTATATGATCACGTGCCCGTGTGGACTCATCTACATAGGTGAGACTACTATGGAGGCACGTGAGCGGATTAATTCCCACAAGAGCAACATAAGGAAATGTCTTGTTGATAAACCAGTATCTAAACATTTTGTGGAGCGTGGGCACTCGGTTAACCAATTACGCTTCCGCATTATTTATTCGGTGGGTAAAATGAGACGAGGGGGTGACAGACATTGCCTCCTACGTAAAAAAGAGCTTAAATGGATATTCGAATTAAAAGCCCTTCAACCTTATGGGTTGAATAATGAATTCAGTGTGGGGTCTGTGTGACGTATCCATGATGTACTGTGCTGAATTGTACTCAGTGATTTGTGTTTTCTTATACAAAAAGTTTTTTAGATTGTGATATAAATTATTATTGTATAGTGGGCACCTATTCACATTGCACATGGCATTAGTTCATGATGCACACTTGACCAAAACAATATGTTGCGGTTCAGTGCGCTGTATGTCCATATCCACTGCGCGCTATTAGGTAGACATCCATGGAGGAACCGTTTCTGCAATGGAGGTGTGATCGGTGCTTGAGAGACAATGTGTCACGCCTGCGATTGAGCTGATCTCCACATGATCGCAAGGACTTGTTTGTCTGCCATCATGTGATTGATCACGTGAGGTAACTCCCCTCTGCTCATTTGTGTATACTAGAGACAGGATGCGTGACATGCGTAGTGGAGATCGAGGGACGCACAGACAAGTGTGCAACATGATACTATTTGCCTTTTCACTGTTTATGATCAGGTGAGAATGTTGTCTATTATAGGGGATGTATTGTGTGCACATCAGCTGTTTAGCCTTAATTTGATTGGCTGAGAAATTTTAACCTTTTACATCACTTGTTTGGACACTCCTCTGAGAAGGGGTGGAGTCTTCATTTATAAACTCAAGTATGTATTTAGCACATTATGCTTGACAAAAGCTGTGTGAGAGCCGAAACGTAGCATTCTTTTGTATACACGTTTTTTCATGTGAGCAGTTCCCAAAATAAAGGGATTTCATCCGGACATGCTGCCTCCGACATCTCTCTTTGCACTGGAGTACATAAAGACAGTGAAATACATTTTGACCATCAACATTGCACAAAAAAATTGTCTTTATAGAAGTGGTCCTGTCAAAGAAAAGAATATAGCTGAGTGGATAAGGTCCTTGCTAGTGTTGGTCGAGCACAAAGGTGCTCGGGTGCTTGAGTACGACACCTCGGAACGCTCTACCAAGCACCCGAGCATAATGGAAATCAATGGGAGAACCCGAGCATTAAACCAGGCACCCCCTGCTCTGAAGAGCGGAGGGTGTCTGCTTCACAGAAAAAGGTCAGAAATTGATGGAAACACCACTGAAATGGTTTGGGAACAGCATGGGGAGGATGTCTGGATGTATCTTGGACTCCCATGTCGCTGCTGGCAACGATGTTGTCTGAGTAGTACTCCACTTTTACAGACAATAATACGCACAAAAAGGAAGATAAAATCGCTTTTAGAGGAAAAATTGTTAGAAAACATTCTTTCCTTTATATTTACTTGTATATAAAGTGCAAGTGCTGCCAAAAATTACAAGCAAGAGGAACTCCGATACAACCTGTATATCCCATAAAGGAGGGCCTCATTCACATTGTGGTACAATTGTCCAGGTAATGGGACTCCTACACTTATAAAGCCTATGCACCAAGTGAAAGGGCTGCCAAAAATTACAAGGAACCGGCACTACAATACCCCCTTTATTATACATAAAGGGGGGCATCATACACACCCTTGAAATTATGATTTATGGCCTGCTGGTGACCCTCTAAAATATTAGGGGTGAGTGCCTGCTGCTGATCTGACCATCCAAAACATTAGGGGTGAGGGCCTGCTGCTGGGCTGACCATCTAAAATATTGTGGGCGAGGGCCTACTGCCAAGGTGACCATCTAAAACATTATGGGTGAGTGCCTGCTGCTGATCTGACCATCTAAAACATTAGGGGTGAGGCCCTGCTGGTTAGCCGACCATCTAAAACATTATGGGCAAGGGCCTGCTGCCGAGCTAACCATCTAAAACATTATGGGTGAGGGCCTGCTGCAGAGCTGACCATCTAAAACATTAGGGGTGAGGGCCTGCTGCTGAGCCCACCATCTAAATATTTAGGGGTGATGTTCTGCTGCTGAGCTGACTGTCTAAAACATTATGGGTGAGTGCATGCTGCTGATCTGACAATCTAAAACATTAGGGGCCAGAGCCTGCTGGTGACCCTCTAAAACATTATGAACAAGGGCCTGCTGGTGACCCTCAAAAACATTATGGGAGACAGCCTGCTGGTGACCCTCAAAAACATTATGGATGAGGGCCTGCTGGTGACCTTAAAAAACATTATGGGTGGGGGGCGGAGCTTTCACCTGACCTTGAAGGACGCTTAGTCTGCAGCTCTGCTAACACGACCATCTCTGGCTCCAGCTATCTTTAGCTTTCATTGGCGAGGATGGTGAAAATCGGGAACCCCAAGCCTGGGGAACACCCCGCTAAGAACAAAAATCTGATTCCAAGCAGCGAGATGGAGAAGTTTTTAAAGAAAGCAGCCGCGACGGTGGCGGCGCTGGAATCCAAGAAGGCGCTGGCTCACTAGCTAAAGGCCCCGACGCGCCTTCTGAGAAAGACAGTGATATGGAGGAACACTAGACTGGCACAAACCACTAACCGGGAATATCTGGATCGAGCCTTCTGCAAAGCCATGGAACCAGTTCTGAACGAACTTACCGCCTTTCCCCAGGAGGTGAGACAAATGGGGGACAGGGTGGACACTGTAGAGACTCACCAGGCCGCAATCCTGGGCCACCAGTCAGCGGTAGCAGACTCTCTCCATCGATGCACCACATATTTTAATGAGGTATTTAATGCCCTCGAAGACCAGGAGAATAGGGGGCGAAGTAATAATTTGCGTTACAGAGGGATACCGGAGTCGGTCCCCCCTGGTGAAATATCAGTTGCAATAATCACCATCTGCGCTTCGCTACTAGGCCCTGACTTCCCTCAAGAGATCAAACTGGCCCATAGGGCACTACGCCTCAAGCCAAAGTGTGATGATAGCCCCCCCCCCCCCCGCCCCCCGCATTGTGATTTGCGGGATCGTAGACTTTCAGGTGAAATCAGCGGTCCTACAAGCTGTGTGGAACCATGCAGACCTCTCTTATGAGAACTCTAGGCTGGAAATATACTGTACCAGGATTTGGCCCCATCCACCCTAAAAAAGACGCAGGGCCCTAAAGCCACTAACAGACTGGCTCAGATCTAACAAAGTCCAGTACCGCTGGACCTACCCATTTGGTCTCTCTTTTTTCTACTCAGGCAAGCTCCTCAATCTTATGCGGACCTGGATGCAGTCTTTGAGCACATCAACATTTCCCCCATGCAAATTGCTTCCCTTTGAGCTTCAGCGTATAGTGTTTTATCCTGTGTTCTGGCTCCTCCCTGGATCTGGTGGCTGCATCCCACTCTGATGGGTCTCCAGAGATAATATACTAGCAACTACAAGGTATTTCTAAACATACCCACATCCATGGCTGACCTACATTTTGCCTCGTACAATGTGAAGGGCTTTCACTGTCCCCTTCTAAGAGGAGTCAAATCTTCACAGTGCTGAGGAAATCTAGCGCCAGTGTAATTTTCCTCCAGGAGACACACTTCAGATTTGATCATTACCCGAATTTGCAATTCTCATACTACTCTCACTGGTATCACTGTGAGGGAGGCACATCCGCCTCAGGGGTAGTCAGTATAGGATTCCAAAGAAGGTCCCTTTTAAGTATGTAAGTCAAATTCAGGACACTGATGGAAGGTATATCATGGTCAAAGGCACTATTGGCCCGCAAACTTATACCTTCATAAATTTATATACTCCTAATTCCAATCAGTCCCAGTGGTTTTCCAAGATTAACCCGCTTATCAATTCCTTTAAGGAGGGCATTATCATTCTAGATATAGGGAGATATGAACGTCTTGCTTAATCCGCAACTGGATTTGTCATCCCACAAAACGTCCCAATCCCTCAAATCCCTCAGAGCCATACAGGAGGGCTTCTGGAATCTACACTTAATAGATGTGTGGCATGCGCTCCATCCCAACACACTAGACTTTACCTTTTATTCCCATGTACATGGTACCTACCATCGTCTTGACTACCTGTTCGTTTCCAAGGAGCACCTACAACTATGTCATGAGACCTCGATAGGTTCCATACATATTTCTGACCATGCCCCTATTTACCTTTCTGTACGAGCCCCAATTCGCAATCCCACATGCTTTATTTGACATCTTAACGGATCCCTCTTAGGCGACCAAAATACTTTAGATTCTATAGCTAAACACATTAAAGAATACTTCTCCCTAAATGAACACCCAAATCTCTTTGTCCATACCTTATGGGACGCACACAAACCCTTTATTAGAGGTCACTTTATCAACATTGGCTCCCATCTAAAAAAGATGAGGGAAAAGGCGATAGATGATATACTCTTTAAAATAATGCAACTTGAATCCCTGCAGAAAAGTGATTTTGCTGCCTCCCACCTACAGGAACTGTCTAGTCTCAGAGCAGAGCTTAAAGCTCTCCTCCAAGCTAGAGCTGCCAAATTCTATCTGAACTCCCAGCATAAATTCTTCGCCCATGGTGAAAAAGCGACCAAATTTTAAATGCATAGGATTTAGGGGAGGAGATCAGCAAACTATGTGCAACAACTGACATCACCCGAGGGCAGACTAGTATACTCAGCCCCCCAAATCGCAGCCCAGTTCCAGGACTTTTATGAGAATCTCTTAACTCCAGAAACACAGATTCCCTTAATAACGTCCTTTCTGGACTCTATTTCTATCCCCACTCTATCCCCCTCCCAAAAAAAAACTGCTTTGGGAGCCCCCTTCACCTTAAACGAACTCACTACTGCGCTTAACCAAACACCCAACAGGAAAAGCCCAGGCCCTGACGGCCTCCCGGCCTCATATTATAAAGCCTTCCAAGAACTACTTCTTCCTCACCTCCTTAACCCCTTAAGGACTCAGCCCTATTTCACCCTTAGGACTTGGCCATTTTTTGAAAATCTGACCAGTGTCACTTTATGTGTGAATAACTTTAAAATGCCTTTACTTACCCAGGCCGTTCTGAGATTGTTTTTTCGTCACATATAGTACTTCATGACACTGCTAAAATTGGGTCAAAAAAGTTAATTTTTTTGCATAAAAAAATACAATTTTTACCAAAAATTTAAAAAAATTAGCAAATTTCAAAGTTTCATTTTCTCTACTTCTCTAATACATAGTAATACCCCCAAAAATAGTTATTACTTCACATTCCCCATATGTCTACTTTATTTTTAGGAGCATATTGGGAATGCCATTTTATTTTTTGGGGATGTTACATAGCTTAGAAGTTTAGTAGCAAATTTTGAAATTTTTCAGAAATTTTCCAAATCCCACTTTTTAGGGACCAGTCAGGTCTGAAGTCACTTTGTGAGGCTTACATAATAGAAACCACCCAAAAATGCTAGAAACCGCATTCTAGAAACTACACCCCTCAAGGTATTCAAAACTGATTTTAAAAACTTTGTTAACCCTTTAGGTGTTCCACTAGAGTTAATGGCAAATGGACATAACATTTAAGAAATTCAATTTTTGGGAAAATTTTCCAATATAATCCATGTTTTCCAGGAACAAAGCAAGGGTTAACAGCCAAACAAGACTCAATATGGGTTGCCCTGATTCTGTAGTTTGCATAAACACCCCATATGTGGTCCGAAACTACTGTTTGGCCAAACGGTAGGACATAGAAGGAGGGGAACGCCATATGGGTTTTGCAAGGCAGATTTTGCGGGACTGGTTTTGTTTATACCATGTCCCATTTCAAGCCCCCTGTTGCACCCCTAGAATAGAAATTCCAAAAAAGTGACTTCATCTAAGAAAGTACACCCCTCAAGGTATTCAAAACTGGGTTTACAAACTTTCTTAACCCTTTAGGTGTTCCACTAGAGTTAATGGCAGATGGAGAAACAATTTCAGAATTTCAATTTTTGGGAAAAATTTCCATTTTAATCCATTTTTTCAAGTAATAAAGTAAGGGTTAACTGCCAAACAAGACTCAATATGGGTTGCCCTGATACTGTAGTTTGCAGAAACACCCCATATGTGGTCCGAAACTACTGTTTGGCCAAACGGTAGGACATAGAAGGAGGGAAACGCCATATGGGTTTTGCAAGGCAGATTTTATGGGACTAGTTTTGTTTATACCATGTCCTATTTCAAGCCCCCTGTTGCACCCCTAGAATAGAAATTCCAAAAAAGTGACTCCATCTAAGAAAGTACACCCCTCAAGGTATTCAAAACTGGGTTTACAAACTTTGTGCTGGAGCGGTGCTGGAGCTGTGCGGGTGCGATCCTCACTCGGCAGCAGCAGCAGCAGGAAGAGGAGGGGAGAGAGGAGCGCCGGGAGTTTGAATCTCCTGCCTCTCTCCCCGGACCAATCGGATCCCAGCACCGCCACAACCGTCCCCAATTCAAGAACGGTGATTGGTGGTGTGATATCACACCACCGATCACCATTCTTTTCCGGTTCATCGGGTCACCGGAGACCCGAATGGACCGGAAACGCAGCAAACCGCGGTTTTCTGCGATCGCTGATATGCGGGGGGGTCAAATGACCCCCCTCGGCGTTGTGACAGGATGCCCGCTGAATGATTTCAGCGGACATCCTGTTACTATTAACCCCTGCCGCGCCGCACTTGCATTTTAAAGATATGACGTACGTACGTCATGGGTCCTTACGGACTCGGAAACCATGACGTACCGGTACGTCATGCGTCCTTAAGGGGTTAAAGTCTGTAGGTGTACCTATGTCTAGAGACATGACAGCCGCTCACATCACGCTAATACCCAAAGAGGGGAAAGATACTAAACAAATCTCTAACTACAGGCCCATATCCATCCTAACTATAGACCTTATTTTCTTAAGGACACAGGGCGTACATGTACGCCTAATGCCCGAGTCCTTAAGGACACAGGGCGTACCTGTACGTCCTGTGAAGTTCCGATCACTACCGAATGGCTGGCAGTGATCGGAACCGGTGCCTGCTTAAATCATTTAGCAGGCACCCTGTGATAATGCCTAGGGGGGTCCTGTGACCCCCAGCATTATCAATCACTACAAACTGCAGGTCTGAATCGAATTTGTAGCGCTTAAGAAAGTTTCTGATCCCTGCAGTCCGTGACAGTAGGGATCAGAAACCTCAAATTAGCTGTATTTAAAAGTTAATTCCTCCCCCCCTGCAGCCCTCTGTGCTTTTGTGCCTGCGGGGGCAGCAGGCGGGAGGCGTGCGGCAGTGTGGGGGGGCTGGCGCGCGATCTTCTGCCCGTCCCCCCTTTTATCCAGGATGGCCTAGCGGTTAGATCAGAGTGTCAGCTCATTGCTGACACTCTGATTCAGACAGCTGACATCTATGCAGATACCAGCCGTTTTTACCTCTTCTATACCGCGGTCCGTAGAGACCACTGTATGGTAGGGGTCTTTGCAGCCTCCAGACAGGATGGGATCAAAGATTGAGTGAGCCCCCTCATTCCCCTTCTCCGTCTGCTCAGTTGTGGCAGACAGGGAAGGTTCCCGTGGCAACATGACGCCTTCTCAGGCATAACTGCTGTCCATGGTGCTGAATAGATCTGTGCTAAAGGCAAAGATCTGTTCAGACAAAAATGTAAATGAAATACAGTACAGTACACTATATAGTGTACTGTACTGTATTATACAGACATCAGAACCACTGGATCTTCAAGAACCAAGTGGGTCTGGGTCCCAATTTTTATTTTTTAAAGTGAAAAAAAATAAAAATTAAAAACACATTTATCACTGATTAAAAATTAAAAAATAAAATTCCCTGCACATGGTATATATCATCGCGTCTGCAACGACCTGATCTATAAAACTGTCATGTTACAATCCCCACATGGTGAACGCCATAAAAAAATAAAAATAAAAACTATGATGAAATAGTTATTGACATTTTGCCCACCTTACTTCCGAAAAAAGGTAATAAAAGTGATCAAAAAAGTCGAAAGTATGCCAAAATAGTAACATTCAAACCAGCGCCTCATCCCGCAAAAAATTAGCCCCTACATGAGACAATGGCCTGAAAAATAAAAAAAACTATGGCTCAGACTAAAACATGATTTTTTTTTGTTTCAAAAGTGCTTTTTTTGATGTTAAACATAAAAAAAATAAAACAAGTAGACATATTAGGTATTGTCGCGTCCGGAAGACCCTGCTCTATAAAAATAACACATTACCTAAACCCTAAGGTGAACACCGTAAAAAATTAAAACGTTGCCAAAAAAGCATTTTTTGTCAACTTACATCACAAAACGTGTAATAGCAAGTGATCAAAAAGTCATATGCCCCCCAAAATAGTGCCAATCTAACCGTCATCTCATCCCACAAAAATGGTACCCAACCTGAGACAATTGCCTAAAAACTGAAAAAACTATGGCTCCCAGACTATGGAGACACTAAAGCATGTTTTTTTTTGTTTCAAAAATAATATTATTGTGTAAAACTTAAAAAAAAAAATTAAAGTATACATATTAGGTATCACCACGTCCGTAACAACCGGCTCTATAAAAATATCATATGACCTAACCCCTCAGGTGATACACTGTCAAAAAAATAAAATAAAAACTGTTTAAAAAAAGCAATTTTTTGTCACCTTACATCACAAAAAGTGTAATAGCAAGCGATCAAAAAGGCGTATGCCCTCCAAAATAGTGCCAATTTAACCGTCATCTCATCCCTAAAAAATGATATCAAACCTTAGACAATTGCCTGACAACTGAAAAATCTGTGGCTCTCAGACTATAGAGACACTAAAACATGATTTTTTTTTTGTTTCAAAAATTATATTATTGTGTAAAACCTAAATAAATAAAAAAAGTATACATATTAGGTATTGCCAAGTCCGTAATAACCTGCTCTATAAAAGTATCACATGATCTAATCCTTCAGATGAACAACGTAAAAATAAAAAATAAAAATGGTGTAAAAAAAGCCATAATTTTGTCACCTTACATCACAAAAAGTGTAATAGCGATCAAAAAGGTATACACATCCAAAAATCATACCATTAAAACAGTCATCTCATCCTGCAAAAAATGAGACCCTAACTAAGACAATCGTCCAAAAAAATATATATATAAACTATGGCTCTCAGACTATGGAGAGACTAACATGATTTTTTTTGTTTCAAAAGTGATATTATTGTGTAAAACTTAAATAAACTTAAAAAAGTAAACATATTAGGTATCCTTGCATCCGTAACAACCTGCTCTATAAAAATAGCACATGATATAATCTGTCAGATGAACGTTGTAAATAATGAAAAATAAAACGTTTGGGAAATTTTTCCATTTTAATCCATTTTTTCCCGTAACAAAGCAAGGGTAAACAGCCAAACAAAACTCAATATTTATTGCCCTGATTCTTTAGTTTACAGAAACACCCCATATGTGGTCGTAAACTACTGTATGGTCACATGGCAGGGCACATAAAGAATAAAACGCCATATGGTTTTTGGAAGGCGGTTTTTGCTGGACTGGTTTTTTGACACAATGTCCCATTTGAAGCCCCCCTGATGTTCCCCTAGAATAGAAACTCCAAAAAGTAACCCCATTTAAGAAACTAAACCCCTCAAGGTATTCAAAACGGATTTTACAAACTTTTTTCAACCCTTTAAGTGTTCCACAAGAGTTAATGGCAAATAGAGATGGAATTTCAGAATTTATTTTTTTTTTTACTTTGCTTCACAAAAAGTGTAATATAGAGCAACCAAAAATCATATGTACCCTAAAATAGTACAAAAAAACTGCCACCTTATCCCATAGTTTCCAAAATGGGGTCACTTTTTTGGAGTTTCTACTCTAGGGGTGCATCAGGGGGGCTTTAAATGGGACATGGTGTCAAAAAAACAGTTCAGCAAAATCCGCCTCCGGAAAACCATATGGCGTTCCCTTCCTTCTGCGCCCTACCGTTTGGCCATACAGTAGTTTACGACCACATATGGGGCATTTATGCAAACTACAGAATCAGGGCAATAAATATTGAGTTTTGTTTGGCTGTTAACCCTTGCTTTGTTACTTGGAAAAAATTATTAAAATGGAAAATCTTCAAAAAAAAAGTGAAATTCTGAAATATTATATCCATTTTCCATGAAATCTTTTGGAACGCATAAAGGGTTAATAAAATCAGTTTTGAATACCCTAAGGGGTGTAGTTTCTTAGATGGGGTCACTTTTTGGGAGTTTTTACTGTAGGGGTGCATCAGGCGGGCTTCAAATGGGACATGGTGTAAATAAACCAGTCCAGCAAAATCTGCCTTTCAAAAACCACACGGCGCTCCTTTCCCTCTATGCCCCCCTGTGTTGCCGTAAAGTGGTCAACGACCACATATCGGGTGTTTCTGTAAACTGCAGAGGTTGGGCAATAGATAAAGAGTTTTGTTTGGCTGTTAACCCTTGCTTTGTTAGTGGAAAAATGGATTAAAATTGAAAATTTGGCAAAAATTGAAATTCTGAAATTTTATCTCTATTTGCCATCAACTCTTGTGGAACACCTAAAGGGTAAATGATGTTTGTAAAATCAGTTTTGAATACCTTGAGGGGTGTAGTTTCTAGAATGGGGTTATTTTTGGATGGTTTCTATTATGTAAGCCTCACAAAGTGACTTCAGACCGGAACTGGTCCCTAAAAAGGGTTTTTTTTTAAATTTCTGAAAATTTTCAAGATTTGCTTCTAAACTTTTTAACGTCCCCAAAAAATGAAATGGCATTCCCAAAATGATCCAAACATGAAGTAGACATATGAGGAATGTAAACTAATAACTATTTTTGGAGGTATTACTATGTATTATAGAAGTAGAAATATTGAAACTTGGAAATTTTGCTAATTTTTCCAAAATTTTGGTAAATTTGTTTTTTTTAATAAATAAAAATGATTTTTTTTTTTTACTCCATTTAACCAGTGTTATGAAGTAAAATATGTGATGAAAAACAGTCTCAGAATGGCCTGGATAAGTAAAAGCGTTTTAAAGTAATCACCACATATTGACACTGGTCAGATTTGCAAAAAATGGCCTGGTCCTATAGGTGAAATATGGCCGTGTCCATAAGGAGTTAAACTCCTGGCCAAACTCTTAGATAATAGGATTAGCAAACTTCGTTCCTCATCTTGTACACAGGGATCAGGTGGGCTTTATCCGCAATAGAGAGGGCAAGTACAATACATCCCGAGTCATTAATGTCTTATGCCATGTGCATCACATCTCCTCCCCATTACTATTTACTAGTACGGATGCTGAGAAAGCATTCAATAGACTAAACTGGACATACCTGAAACAAGTACTGCTGAGATTTGGCCTCCCTGATCCCTTCGTACAAGCCACTTTCGCCATGTATGCCCAGGCAACAGCCCTGGTGATGGTTAATGGGACCCTGTCATCCTCCTTTGCCATCCGCAATGGAACTCGCCAAGGTCTGTTCTCTTTCCCCACTTTTATTTATATTGGCTATGGAACCACTCTTATCAACTTTACAAAATGACTTGAGTATTAAGGGTCTATATTTGGGAAGTAGGGAGAAAAAAAAATGCGGCCTTTGTGGACGATCTGATGATTATGACCACTAACCCATTGGATTCCCTTCCTAGAATCCAAGCCCATCTCAATCTGTACAGTACCATCTCAGACTTTAAAATCAATTTATAGCAAATCACTAGTTCTGTGTCATGGAATCCCCCCTCCCCCAAACAACGCCTGATGGAAAACTCACCCTTCAATTCATCCCAAACTATCACATACTTAGGAGTCAAAATCAGCCCCCAGGTTACAGACCTCTTCTCTCTCAAATATATTCCCTTAATAACTTCTATGTTTACTGCCTTAGATAACCTTAACCGTTCCAACTCCACACGTTCCTGGTTTGGGTGCAAAAACATGCTTTCCTCCTTAATCCTTCCCCGCCTCACCTACCTACAACAAGTGCTCCCTTTTCCCATCCCTAAACAATTCTACATTTCACTCCAGAGGAAATTTAGATCATTTATGTGGAATGAGAAGAGAGCAAGGCTCTCGACTTCTCTTCTAACAAAACCACGGCAAGCAGGGGGTATAGTATTCCCGAACCCAGAACTGTATGGCAAAGCAATACTGCTAACCCGTGCAGTAACTTGGTTATGCCCTAACACGCAAGGCTCTTGGGTGGACCTAGAACTTGACATTTTGGGTAGACCCATTAGAGCGCTTTTGTTGGGTCCTGATAGTATCCCATCTGTCCCCCTAGCTCACTATCCAATCCTTAAAGCCACTTTAGATGTGTCCTCAGGCGACCTGATAACCCTGGAAGCCATGAACACCTTGCTCAACCCCTTCCCATGTGACCTTACGTCTGTCTCATATATTAGATCCTATGTCAGACAACATGGTCCTATGGAAGATCTCCATTGCCCTCTCTTATAGCTCGAGTCTATAATATCCCAACCCTGTCCCCCCAAGAAGCTTATCTCCCGACTATACAATAGACTGCGGTCTCCGCCTATTTTAGCTAAACCATCTTTCATAAAACAGTGGGAACTTGATTTGAACCTCACAATACCATTCGCTAATCTGCACAAACTTCTTGAACCGCCCCACACAGCCTCCCAAAGTGTACATATCCAAGAGAATGGATACAAAATCCTCAGCTGCTGGTATAATACACCAGACAAGACATCCCTTTTTTCGGACACAGCATCCGATAGCCTTAGTGATAGGGGTACTTTCTTTCACATATGGTGGTCCTGCCCCTTGATCTCCAAATGGTGGGCCGAAATATTTTCTCCTGCCAACAAGGTATGCCTGACCTCCTTTCAACCGTCTCCACAATTGTCTCTCCTATCCATCCCCTCGAGTGATAACTATACTCACATCCCTTACCTTTTTAAGCAGATGTTTATAGCAGCTCGCCTTTTAATCCCAAAGTTCTGGCTACAAACCTCCACCCCTCAGTGGAACAATGGCACCTGAAAATCGACCAACTATACAGATGTGAGGAATTGTCCTCATGGGAAACCTGAACACATATCACATTCCTTAAACTATGGCCATTATGGTTAAACTATAGGTTTGTAGCACCTAGGTAACCTTTCTTGCCACTCCTAGGCAATGATCTGTAGTCCTTGGTATTATAGCCTACTGTTTAGTGCGTGGTAATGACTTTTCCCGTGGCTCTTTCAGGGCTCTCGCTTGGAAGTGGAGGGTTCGACTGTTTTCTCCAATTACTGCCCATCTGTCTAGGCTGCCTTACACTTGCAGTATTGTATTACATTTGCCTGTCAACTGTGTGACCATAACTATGTAATGCGATTATGTCTCATGTTGTACCATCTTTGCATTGTATTGAAATATGTGCCTTGTACCTCGTTATCTGTTATTTCTCACTTATTGTTAATTGAAAACAAAATAAATATATATATATAAAAAAAAGATGCTAAAACACACACAAAAAAAAAAAAACATTATGGGTGAGGGCCCCCTGCTGAGCTGACCCTCTAAAACATTAGAAGCGAGGGCAGCCTAATAAGCAGGTTGATATGATGGAGGAGGAGGAGGACGAGAAAAGGGAGGTTGAACCATATACCCTTTTTAGTGTTGGAAGGGGTGCATGGGAAGGCAGTGTATTCAATACACCAAAAAAGCCACTTTTAGAGAGCCTTTATGTTCAGCTACTTTCCTCTGGTGAAGTAGAGAAGTCAGGGGCAATCCAGGCCTTGTTCATTTTTCAGCCGGTCAGCATTTTAAGTTGACAGGCGGATGCGCTTATCAGTTATTATGCCCCAGCGGCACTAAATACACTCTTTGACAACACGATGGCGGCGGGGCAGGCCAGCACCTCCAAGGTGTAGAGCGGCAGTTCGTGCCATGTATCCAGCTTGGACACCCAATAGTTGTAAGGTACTGAGGGATCACTGAGGACACTGACACAGTCTGCTATGTACTCCTTTACCATCTTCCAAAATGTTTCCCTCCTTGTGACTCTAGGCCGCGCATCAGGTTGAGGGTGCTGGCGGGGTGTCATAAAACTGTCTCAGGCCTTGGAGAGTGTTGCCCTGCCTCTGTTGGAACTGCTGTGAGTTCCGTCTGCCCTCCTCCGTTGGACAAGGAACTACGTATTCTGAAGCCAGCATTGTCAGCTGGAAGTTTTTGGAGCAATTTTTCCACAAGTACCTTCTGGTATTCCACCATTTTGCTCGTCCTTCTCCACCAAAGGAATGAAAGAGGAGAAGTTCTCTTTCAAGCGTGGGTCGAAAAGGGTAAACAACCAGTAATCGGTGTTGGCCAAAATGCGTACAACGCGAGGGTCAGGGGAAAGTCAGCCTAACATGAGCTTTATGTGTGAGCGTGATCTAACCATAGGATACAGATAAAGATTAGATGGCTACGTTGGAATAAATGTAATGGATCCTCCTAGGGTGCAAATAAATCTACAATACTCACATCAATGATAATAGGTTCATATAATAAAATCAGTAGAATAAAAACAATATAAAGCCAATGTAATTTGACTCACTGGGTCGCCTGTAGAAATCTTGGAAAAGATGGCAGGCCACCTGGTTCTTAACAAACTTTTCTTTATTTCGATAAGCCAGGGTACGGGTGAGGAGGAGGCTCAACACGTTTCAGGGTTAGCAAATAAAACCCCTTCATCAGGAGCAGTAACAGCATACCAGTAGTGTGACAGAATTTAAAGTGATAGCAGAAAACCGGCAAAAACGTGTACAGTGACTTCCGGTTTTCGGATGCGTTCCAGGGTGAAACGCACCGGAAATGACATCATGCGGTACATTACATAGTCATAGCAGAGTTATAAAAAGGTGTACAAAACATTACACGTTCAAGCCAGTGTCTAGGCCATTGTTTGCAGAGCAGAGGTGGAATAGAAGAGTAGATTCTTCTAGGACGGGAGTATACCGGAAGTGACCGCACTTCCGGTGCAGCTGGAGTGCATACTAAATCCACAAATTGAACCTATAGAATAACAGCATAAATAAAGAGTAAACAAAAACCAAGGGTGGGTTTGGGTCCTATGTTGTAATGCACTCATCTGGTACTCCGTTTTACATGTATATTAGTCCGAGGGTGCTGTCACATGACCGGCCCGAAGGACGGGTCATGTGATCATAACAAGGGACGCAGCTATTCGCGTACTCCAAAGCGGTTGACTGCAGTGTTCTGCGGATGCGCGCAGGCTGCAGTCACGTGATCTCACCGTGGTCATGTGATCTCTAGCGGTCAATTACCGGCCTCTAGAAATGTTTGCTCTGGAAACAACTCGGGATAAGAGTGTTACAGGGGGGATTTATACCCAAATGACATATGGCACAAAAATAATATACACTCACCTAAAGAATTATTAGGAACACCATACTAATATGGTGTTGGACCCCCTTTTGCCTTCAGAACTGCCTTAATTCTACGTGGCATTGATTCAACAAGGTGCTGATAGCATTCTTTAGAAATGTTGGCCATAATGATAGGATAGCATCTTGCAGTTGATGGAGATTTGAGGGATGCACATCCAGGGCACAAAGCTCCTGTTCCACCACATCCCAAAGATTCTCTATTGGGTTGAGATCTGGTGACTGTGGGGGCCATTTTAGTACAGTGAACTCATTGTCATGTTCAAGAAACCAATTTGAAATGATTCGAGCTTTGTGACATGGTGCATTATCCTGCTGGAAGTAGCCATCAGAGGATGGGTACATGGTGGACATGAAGGGATGAATATGGTCAGAAACAATGCTCAGGTAGCCCGTGGCATTTAAGCGATGCCCAATTGGCACTAAGGGGCCTAAAGTGTGCCTAGAAAACATCCCCCCCACCATTACACCACCACCACCAGCCTGCACAGTGGTAACAAGGCATGATGGATACATGTTTTCATTCTTTTTACGGCAAATTCGAACTCTACCATTTGAATGTCTCAACAGAAATCGAGACTCATCAGACCAGGCAACATTTTTCCAGTCTTCAACAGTCCAATTTTGGTGAGCTCTTGCAAATTGTAGCCTCTTTTTCCTATTTGTAGTGGAGATGAGTGGTACCCGGTGGGGTCTTCTGCTGTTGTAGCCCATCCACCTCAAGGTTGTGCGTGTTGTGGCTTTACAAATGCTTTGCTGCATACCTCGGTTATTTCAGTCAACGTTGCTCTTCTATCAGCTTGAATCAGTCGGCCCATTCTCCTCTGACCTCTAGCATCAACAAAGCATTTTTGCCCACAGGACTGCCGCATACTGGATGTTTTTCCCTTTTCACACCATTCATTGTAAACCCTAGAAATGGTTGTGCGTGAAAGTCCCAGTAACTGAGCAGATTGTGAAATACCCAGACCGGCCCGTCTGGCACCAACAACCATGTCACGCTCAAAATTTCTTAAATCACCTTTCTTTCCCCATCTGACATTCAGTTTGGAGTTCAGGAGATTGTCTTGACCAGGACCACACCCCTAAATGCATTGAAGCAACTGAAATAGAACAGGTGTTCCTAATAATTCTTTAGGTGAATGTATATACTGCACAGATATGCATATACATATAAAAGTATAGAGACACATACACATAAGTGTATAAATACATAGTAGGTAAATAAATATAGATTTGGTTCCAGGAGAAGTACTAGTGGGCTCAGCATGCATGTTGGTATTTGCATCCCTTGATCTGATGAACGCTGTATGGCACCAGACGGGGTTACAAGCAGAGTGTATCTGGCATGCATGCTGCACCTGCACTTCCTGGATTTTGTGTGGCTGATATGGCCCATAAAAGGTAAGAATTAATGTTAGGGACCACTCATAGAGGCAACCGTGACGTGGTGGGTGGCTTACATAATTTGGCCAAAATATAAACTAATGCCTCTTCTAACATCCAGCATAGTGGCAGGACGGAGCTCTAGCTGCAGTGTGCCATGGCACCTTTGTTTTTACGTTTGTATGTGTAATTCACCATAGCAACGTGCACCTGCGTATTGGGTTGTGCTGACTGCAATCCCCATTTTAATCCTTTGTAGCATATATGGGAGGCGTGGTGACCTCCATGCAGTCATGCACACCTGACTAGTGGATCCGCCCTGTAGGCTGGTTTTAAAGTCAGTATAAAACTGAGTCTGCTTTATAGAACTTACCAGAAGCCATTTGGTTCCAGGAGAAGTACTAGTGGGCTCAGCATGCATGTTGGTATTTGCATCCCTTGATCTGATGAACGCTGTATGGCACCAGACGGGGTTACAAGCAGAGTGTATCTGGCATGCATGCTGCACCTGCACTCCCTGGATTTTGTGTGGCTGATATGGCCCATAAAAGGTAAGAATTAATGTTAGGGACCACTCATAGAGGCAACCGTGACGTGGTGGGTGGCTTACATAATTTGGCCAAAATATAAACTAATGCCTCTTCTAACATCCAGCATAGTGGCAGGACGGAGCTCTAGCTGCAGTGTGCCATTGCACCTTTGTTTTTACGTTTGTATGTGTATTTCACCATAGCAACGTGCACCTGCGTATTGGGTTGTGCTGACTGCAATCCCCATTTTATTCCTTTGTAGCATATATTGGAGGCGTGGTGACCTCCATGCAGTCATGCACACCTGACTAGTGGATCCGCCCTGTAGGCTGGTTTTAAAGTCAGTATAAAACTGAGTCTGCTTTATAGAACTTACCAGAAGCCATTTGGTTCCAGGAGAAGTACTAGTGGGCTCAGCATGCATGTTGGTATTTGCATCCCTTGATCTGATGAGCGCTGTATGGCACCAGACGGGGTTACAAGCAGAGTGTATCTGGCATGCATGCTGCACCTGCACTCCCTGGATTTTGTGTGGCTGATATGGCCCATAAAGGTAAGAATTAATGTTAGGGACCACTCATAGAGGCAACCGTGACGTGGTGGGTGGCTTACATAATTTGGCCAAAATATAAACTAATGCCTCTTCTAACATCCAGCATAGTGGCAGGACGGAGCTCTAGCTGCAGTGTGCCATTGCACCTTTGTTTTTACGTTTGTATGTGTATTTCACCATAGCAACGTGCACCTGCGTATTGGGTTGTGCTGACTGCAATCCCCATTTTATTCCTTTGTAGCATATATGGGAGGCGTGGTGACCTCCATGCAGTCATGCACACCTGACTAGTGGATCCGCCCTGTAGGCTGGTTTTAAAGTCAGTATAAAACTGAGTCTGCTTTATAGAACTTACCAGAAGCCATTTGGTTCCAGGAGAAGTACTAGTGGGCTCAGCATGCATGTTGGTATTTGCATCCCTTGATCTGATGAGCGCTGTATGGCACCAGACGGGGTTACAAGCAGAGTGTATCTGGCATGCATGCTGCACCTGCACTCCCTGGATTTTGTGTGGCTGATATGGCCCATAAAAGGTAAGAATTAATGTTAGGGACCACTCATAGAGGCAACCGTGACGTGGTGGGTGGCTTACATAATTTGGCCAAAATATAAACTAATGCCTCTTCTAACATCCAGCATAGTGGCAGGACGGAGCTCTAGCTGCAGTGTGCCATTGCACCTTTGTTTTTACGTTTGTATGTGTATTTCACCATAGCAACGTGCACCTGCGTATTGGGTTGTGCTGACTGCAATCCCCATTTTATTCCTTTGTAAATAAATATAGATATAGCACAAATATGTAAATAAATAGCAAAAACACACATATATATATATATATATATATATATATAACGCAGATATGTATATACAAGTAAATGCATAAATACATAGCTGGTAAATAAAACTATGTTCAAATAAATATAGATATAAATATATAAATGAAGATGTAAAAATAGATTTTAGATATGTAAAAATAAGGGGGGGGGGGGATACCCCAACCGGAAGTAATATGACTCCAGATGGATTACCACCATAAAAATATATAAGATATAAAAACATAAATATATGAGACATAAAAAATCCTAAACGTATTGGTACTAGAAGAGGGGGCCACTTAAAATTAGACTAGAACCCATCATATTGTAAGGGCCAGGACATGAAGGATGTACATCACTCTATAGCAACATCAGGCATGACCTGTGTCTCAAAGCTGTCTAGCATTTTGTCTTTAATGACCCAGAAATGACACTTCTCCAAAAAAACTTTATCCTGGAATCTACATCATTTATCTCAGAGCACAATTTTTTCACCTTTAATGAAACCTTCTACATCCAAACTAAAGGCACCGCGATGGGCACCAAATTCGCGCCATCTTATGCAAATTTGATCGTTGGCCTCTTTGAAGACCAAATGTGGCTTCTGTCGCACAATAACATTGTTTTTTTCTTTCGTTACTTTGACAATATTTTATTTGCCTTTGGGATGGCAACACTGAAGACCTCACCCGTCTTATTTCCTCTCTGAACCAAAATGACTGGGGTCTAGAGTTCAAGTTGGAATTTAGCCCCCAACAAGCCACCTTTTTAGATATTTACCTTCAGATTATGGCCAACAAGATCACTTTAAAAAAGTGGATGCTAATAGTTATCTAGAATACTTGAGCTGTCATTACTCCAAATGGAAGAAAAATATTCCTTTCAGACAAATAAAACGAATACAAAGGAACTGCTCGGATAACCAAATTCTGAAAAAACAAATAGCCGTTTCCGAGAGAAGGGTTACCCTAAAGAACTTATCAAATCCTCAGCCAAAAGGGCCCTCCAGCTCAAACAAAAGGAAGCACTCCAACCCACTACTAGAGAAACTATGAACCAGAAAGATTACCAATTTAACCTTATCACTCGATATAATACAGAACATATAGCTATCAGGAATATACTCACCAAACATTGGGGTGTCTTACTGAAAGATCCAATTCTAAAGGAGATCCTACCAAAACAACCCTCCATTACATTCCGAAGAGCTCAGTCACTTAAAAATATTATTGCTACTTCTTGCCCCCAAGTAGAACCATCAAAAAAGCAACCCCTAATCACCAGCACTGACACTACCACGAGAAAGGGGATATATAGATGCGGAGCAAAACTATGCAAGTGCTGTACAATGATTACTCACGGACTGAAAGAGATTGAAATTAGCAATATAGCGAACCCTTGGATTTTTAAATATGAAATCAACTGAGGGATGAGGAACATAATTTATCTCATTAGATGTCCGTGTGGGTTGAAATACATGGAGAGAACCACTCAAAACCTAAGGGAAAGAATGTGTAAACACCGCTCTAATATAAAACGAAAAACTCTAACTCACAGCTTGTCATGCCATTTCTTTGAAAAACACGATAGCAATTCAACACGTCTGCGAGTGACCCCTCTTGAGGTGGTCCCCTACTCTTATCAACGGCTCTGCCAAAAGGAAATGTATTGGATTTTTGTCTTGAATTCCCCCTCCCCCTTTTGACTCAACGAGTCCCTTGAATATACAAATTACTAGACCCCTGGTGGGATTTCCCTCCGTTACCACCTATACATTTCCTTATCTGATGTGGCATCAGTGGGGGAGGTTGTCTGACTCTAACCTCCATTCTTAAGATTGTTCTAAAATATAAAATGACTAAGTGTTATAATTAATAAGTGACATAATGTTGAGGTAACGAGAATAGATGATAAACTATAAAAGCAAAATACTTCCTAATAAGGTAAGGGCAATTCTATTTGATTTTGCTCTTGCCACATATGTTTAGTAATACACATATAATATAATGTAACAAGTTATGTATAGAGTTGAGCGAACACCTGGATGTTCGGGTTCGAGAAGTTCGGCCGAACTTCATGAAAATGTTCGGGTTCGGGATCCGAACTCGACCCGAACTTCACGCCGAACCCGAACCCCAACCCCATTGAAGGAAATGGGAACCCAAACTTTTAGGCACTTAAATGGCTGTAAAATAGCCCTGGAAAAGGGCTAGAGGGCTGCAAAAGGCAGCAAAATGTAGGTAAATGCCCTGCAAACATATATGAATAGGGAAATGACTTAAAATAAAATACAGAAAAATAATAAATAAATATTCTAAACTTGAGCCCAAGTGAGTGACAGTGGCACCTGTCACCCAGCAAACAGAGGATGTGGCAGCAACGCCACCAAATCTGTCATTGTCACCAAGCATCTCCACCAAATCCCATGGAAGTGTTCAGCTATCAGCTGTCCATCTCCCAAACACTGGAGAGAAAAAGAAATAGAAAGAGGAAGTACCCCCCTACCCTTGGCTCTGAATGCCTTATTTCAAACTTTCTGGTCCTATGAAATGCTGTCATTCTGTCTGGTGGACAGTTTTAAAAACCTTAGCAGGAGGAACGCTGGGGGATACAGAGGACACAGACGATATACCTGCCTCAAATAGGATAGCTTGTCCTTGCCTCTGGGCAGCCTGGCAGACATGAACGACTACATGCTGCAGTGCCTGCGCAACGACCGCCCTGCTGCATCCCCTTTACAAGGACAACGTGCTGTCCTTAATACCCTCACTGGAGTGTAATAGGAAGATGAGCCCGCTAGTAGACACGCTGCTGATGGCATTCACACCTGACACCGGGGACTCAGTGAAAGCACAAGGTGAAGGCAGAGGAGGAGGAGGAAGAATTTGCCAATGCAGCTGGGTCACCTCACCAGCAACACCTCAGAAGGCAGGGTTAACATGGGCAAAATGTGGAAAAGCTTTGTCATCACGCCACAAAAACCTGCACCGCCAGCAGATCTGGAACAGCTTAGCAGGAGACAGCATTTCAGCAACATGGTGGAACAGTACACGTACTGACTGATAGGTCTGCCTAGGGGAATAGCTACAGGGGAAGCAGAGGAAGCAACTGCTTTGGGGCCGTGACCTAGAAAGGGCTCATCCAGTAGGAGGAGGAGGACTAACAGTATTATACAATGAAATTATATACAGTGGCAGTATAGACAGTGTAGAAAGCGAATGGAACAGCTGCTGGGCCTGGTCTGAGAGAGCAATCTTTAGTAGCCACAGGCATTGCGGCATGAAAGGAAGGGGTTTGCGCAAAAATTACTGGGGGAGGGGGGCCCCATCCAAAAATTTGCTGTAGTGCCCAATCACATGCTCTATATTATTGCGGAGCCGCCGGCCGGAAGATCGGCGGTGTGCTCCTCAAATGCGTATGCAGAGAGCACAGTGTGTGCTGTCCGCATCCTTCACGTCCCCATTCAAAATGAATGGGTCCGCACCCGTTCTGCAAATTTGCGGAACGGGTGTGGACGTAGATTGCGGACGTGTGAATTAGGCCTTATCCCACATTGCTCCTCCTGGGTGAAGTGAGTCAACTTACATTGGTTTTATATTGTTTTTATCCTACTGATTTTATTTTATGAACCTATCATCATTGATGTGAGTATTGTAGATATATTTGCATCCTAGGAGGATCTATTACATTTATTCCAACGTAGCCATCTAATCTTTATCTGTATCCTATGGCCAGATCACACTCACACTTCTCTTGTCTATACTTCAGTGGAAGTGGCGCAGTTTTATGGTTCCCCCTTTTTCCTCCACAGTGCTCTCATTATTCAGACCTGCCGGGAGTTCTTCCCGAACAGGACTTGACCTGTAGCTGCCTTGTCTTCCACTCCCCTGTCTTGCCTATTTTCGGGTTCCTCACCCACAACTACCGATAGTTTCTTCTCAAACCTTTGGCGCCCTGCAGTTTATTCCCGGACCGTCTACACGAAGGTCTAGTGATTAACACTCTGTTTTTTCTTTTTGTCTCTGATTTAGCCTAACATAAAGTCAGCCATGTGTGTTTGTCCTCATCAGGACGATGACTCGCAATCTCCGCATCCTCTTCCTCCTCTTCTACCCATCCACTCTGAACAGATGGAATAAAACTTCAATGGGTACCACACTCTGTAGCGGAAGCAGCCGTCTCCTGCTCCTCCTCGTCCCCCTCCTCATCATCCAATTTGCTCTGAGAAGATGAACTGAGGGTGGTCTGGCTATTACTTTGTGTACTGTCTACCCCCATTTCCACCTCCCCCCCATGCAAAGCGTCCTCCTTAATTGTGAGCAGCAAGCGTTTGAGTAGACACAGAAGTGGGATGGTTACGCTGATAGTAGCGTTATTGCCGCTCACCATCTGTGTTGATTCCTCAAAGTTGCTTAAAACCTTACAGAGGTTAGACATCAATGCCCAATCATCACTGGTGAAGAGCGGAAGCTGACTGGAAAGGCAATGACCATGTTGCAGCTGTTATTCCACTACTGCCCTCTGCTGCTCATAAAGCCTGGCCAACATATGGAACGTCGAGTTCCAGAGCATGCTCATGTCGCACAACAGTTAGTGAGCTTGCTAATTGCAAGCACTGCTGCAGCGTTGCCAGACTGGCGGAATCTGTTGATGACTTTTGGAAATCACCAGTAGCTCAGGCAAATTGGGGTAGGTTTTGAGAAACCGCTAAACCACTAGGTTGAACACGTGGGCTAGGCATGGTATGTGTGTGAGCTTACCGAGCTCCAAAGCCGCCATCAAGTTTCGGCCATTATCAGACACAACCATGCCTGGTTGTAGGTTGAGTTACGAGGGCTTATCCCCTGCTACACCTCATCTCCCATCCCTTAGTAAAGTCTCTATCGTCTGTATGATTACTTTGCCTTAGTGGGCAACGTAAGCCCCTGTAGACCAGACCCTGACTGGCTATCTCCCACCACGAGCGATAGTATTGTTTATACGTTTTGCTCAGATTGTTAAAACCTGTGTCTATGTCGGTGTTATTTAGTGGGATAGCCTGCCTAGAAAACAATTGACTGGCTTTTAAAAGAAAACCTTCTTTATGCAAGCCTTGTGCAAGAAAACCTGCCATTTATATGTTAGATGGGGGAAAGATTTCTCCCTTAGGACAAAAAACGGGGGGTAACCCAAATTTACTCGAATAACACAATAAGGCCCTAGGTGGACCCTCAGGATATCAACAAATTATTTACAATTCGGTTAAGGACTGACAGAATCCCTGTAGGGTTCATACCAATGTATTCACAAAATTTTGAATTTTATTAGATCCATAAAATGCACTGAAGTAGTTCCTACAGAGAGTAATTAAAACTATCAAAACACCGGTAGGGCCAGACCAATATATTGTTTTCTTTGTATTTTTGTAGAGTCCCTATTGTGTCAGCAATGTTGCTGTTTAGCTGACACGTCTATTTTTCCAATTAATGCACAGTGTTATTTTTGGATGAAAAGTTAATCCAGATGCTAATGTTTATTTGCCAGCTTCATGGCTGGACAACCCCATGTACTATAGAGTGATGTGGTGTCACAAAGAGTTCATTCATTCATAACCAAATGTATGCAAACGACTAACATTCACTCAGATCAGATATTGTTTCTCATAGACGGTGCTCTAATCACCTAATACATGCCGACTATAAGTCCTTGTTGCACACATACGCATATTCGTCAGATGTTAATGGCCACTAACAGACACTCAGATCAGATATTGTTTCTCAAGAATGGTGCTCTGTTAAGCTGATACATACAGACTATGAGTCCTTAATACACACACTGATCAGAGTTACTGGTGCCCATACACATAATCACTCAGACTGATCTGCCAGTTATTGTGACAGAATCCTTCACTCTTCACACCAAACACTGTCATTGGATTCAGGACTTGACTATCCTGTATAGTGGTCTTAGCCACTATCGGTGCCCTGCCTAAAAACACACTCCCCTAACCACCCTCCACCCAACATGTTTCACAGCTAGATAGCAAGTATGTCACACGTACGGTAGCGCAGGTTTTGTAACTCTATGCGCAAATAAAGTATACAGAATGTCACCGATATCTTTAGGATGCGCACACGTTATACAGGAGGTATAGCGTAAGTAATGTCGCTGTCACCACTGTCTAATAAAAAATTACACTGAATGAATGTCACTGATATTTAGGATGCACAAACTTTATACAGGAGGTATAGCGCAAGTAATGTCTCTGTCACTACTGGCTAATAAAAAATTACACTGAATGAATGTCACTGATATTTAGAATGCGCACATGTTATACAGGAGATATAGCGCTAGTAATGTCGCTATCACCACCGGCTAATAAAAAATTACACTGAAGAATGTCACTGATATTTAGGATGCGCACACATTATACAAGAGGTATAGGGCAAGTAATGTCGCTGTGAACACGAGCTAATAAAAAATTACACTGAATGAATGTCACTGATATTTAGGTTGCGCACTTGTTATACAGGAGGTATAGCACTAGTAATGTCGCTATCACCACCGGCTAATAAAAAATTACACTGAAGAATGTCACTGATATTTAGGATGCGCACACATTATACAAGAGGTATAGCGCAAGTAATGTCGCTTTCACCACGGGCTAATAAAAAATTAAACTGAATGAATGTCACTGATATTTAGGATGCACAAACTTTATACAGGAGGTATAGCGCAAGTAATGTCGCTGTCACTACTGGCTAATAAAAAATTACACTGAATGAATGTCATTGATATTTAGGATGCGCACACTTTATACAGGAGGTATAGGGCAAGTAATTTTGCTGTCACCACGGGCTAATAAAAAATTACACTGAATGAATGTCATTGAAATTTAGGATGCGCACACGTTATACAGGAGGTACAGCGCAAGTAATGTCGCTGTCACCACGGGCTAAAAAAAAATTACACTGAATGAATGTCACTGATATTTAGGATGCGCACATGTTATACAGGAGTTATAGCGCAAGTAATGTCACTTTCACCACCGGTTAATAAAAAATTACGTTGAATAAATGTCACTGATGTTTAGGATGCACAAACGGTATACAGGAGGTATAGCACAAGTAATGTCGCTATCACCACGGGCTAATAAAAAATTATACTGAATGAATGTCATTGATATTTAGGATGCGCACATGTTATTCAGGAGGTATAGCGCATGTAATGTCGCTGTCACCGCGGGCTAATAAAAAATTACACTGAAGAATGTCACTGATATTTACGATGCGCACACATTATACAAGTGGTATAGCGCAAGTAATGTCGCTTTCACCACGGGCTAATAAAAAATTAAACTGAATGAATGTCAGTGATATTTAGGATGCGCACATGTTATTCAGGAGGTATAGCGCTAGTAATGTCGCTATCACCACCGGCTAATAAAAAATTACACTGAAGAATGTCACTGATATTTAGGATGCGCACACATTATACAAGAGGTATAGCGCAAGTAATGTCGCTTTCACCACGGGCTAATAAAAAATTAAACTGAATGAATGTCAGTGATATTTTGGATGCGCATATGTTATACAGAAGGCATAGCGCAAGTAATGTCGCTGTCACCACTGGCTAATATAAAATTACACTGAATGAATGTCATTGATATTTAGGATGCGCACACTTTATACAGGAGGTATAGGGCAAGTAATTTTGCTGTCACCACGGGCTAATAAAAAATTACACTGAATGAATGTCATTGAAATTTAGGATGCGCACACGTTATACAGGAGGTACAGCGCAAGTAATGTCGCTGTCACCACGGGCTAAAAAAAAATTACACTGAATGAATGTCATTGATATTTAGGATGCGCACATGTTATTCAGGAGGTATAGCGCATGTAATGTCGCTGTCACCACGGGCTAATAAAAAATTAAACTGAATTAATGTCACTGATATTTAGGATGCGCACGCGTTTTACAGGAGGTATAGAGCAAGTAATGTCGCTGTCACCACGGCTAATAAAAAATGACACTGATTTAATGTCACTGATATTTAGGATGGGCAAACGTTATATAGGAAACATAGAAACATAGAATGTGTCGGCAGATAAGAACCATTTGGCCCATCTAGTCTGCCCAATATACTGAATACTATGAATAGCCCCTGGCCCTATCTAGGAGATGTAGCACTGGTAATGTCGCTGCCACCAGCAGCAAAAAAATTTGACTGAATGTCACTGATATTTCAGATATGCAAACATTATACAGGACATATAGCGCAGGTAATGTAACTGTCCGCAGGGGACACTGTCTACAGAAAAAGTACACTGGATGTCACAGATGCTTTTAGGCTGTGCACACGTTAGAAAGGAGATGTAGCGCAGTTGCTGTAGCTGTCACCAGCAACGTAAAAAATTACACTGAATGTCACTGATATTTCGGATGCGCTAACGTTATACAGGAGATATTGCGCAGGTAATGTAATTGTCCGCAGAGGACACCATCTACGAAAAAAGTACACTGGATGTAACAGATATTTTAAGGCTGTGACACGTTAGACAGGAGATGTAGCGCAGATAATGTTGCTGTCTGCAGCGGCCTAAAAGTGCTTTTGGGTCTCTAACATGTTTTAGCAATTTTGCACAGGCTGTGCTAAAAATATATATTGCTGCCACACACAATAGTCCTTTAAAGGACTGTTGGGTCTATAACAAGTATAAAAACTAAAATATTCCTATTTCACGTCCTACAATAACTCTCCCTTCAACTCTCCAGCTATCCCTGACTAAGACTGAGCCAAATACGTGTCATCGGGTGCTATATAGCACCCGATGACGCATACCGGCTAGCCAATCACTGTAATGCCAGCAGCCAACATGGCTATGGCATTACAGTGAATGACAGTACTTACCAGGACATTTATTGGCTGCGTAGCAGCCAACAAATGTGCGGGGAGGAGACTCCAGCATCGCGCTCGAGCACACGTGGTATTCGGCCGAACACCTTGATGTGCCAAGCATCGAGATGCTTGCCCAATAGAGTTGAGCGAACCCCAACTGTAAGTTCGGGTCCGTTGTTCGGCGATTCTTCCCGCTTTCTGAAGGGCTGCATATTTGAGCTTAGGGAGAGGATGTTGGTGCTGCGATCAGGGACAGAATAGGGCAGAAATCAGAAGAACCTGTGCTACTTTAATCCACAAGATACAGCAAAAAGAGAGGGAGGGAGCTTCAGCAATCCAACATTTCTGTACCCAGCAACTGCAAGGGAAATCTTTTTTTGTAATCCGTTACTGAGGTGGTGCTCGGCGGCCATATTAGCCACTGCAGTGTAATGCATGTGTGCCAGCCAGCCAGGGACATCAGCCTAATCCTATTTTGTAGCTCAGTGAAGAAAAAAAAACTTTTTTTTTTCTGGCTGCTCAAGTCCCCTATATTGCCTTTTGTATGTTTAAGGGATGACATAGTCCATTTGTCTAGCCTGGGATCTGTGGTGCCACAGAGCACTTGTGTATACAATGCACTAAACCGTATATTCCATTTCAGCTATCACATAGTGCAACAGTGTATTTTAGTTAAAAAAAAGTGGTCATCCTGATCGACCAAGCATATTTTACACCGCCAAAATATATATTTGAATTTTCAGCGGTGAAATAGAGAATCCGTGTAATTTTGGGGGAAAAACCATATTCCTTGTCCACAAAACAGTTCTGCATACACCATCCAAAGACATATTTTATGTTTCTGTAGGGAAATAGTGCTTCTTTGTTTTTTAAAGAAAAAAAACGTTATTCAAGGTCCACCAACAAGTCTAAAATACCAATTTCAACCACCTATTTTACATTGCTGCTGTGAAATACAGCATAAGTGTATTTTTTGGACAAAAAAATCCTGATCCAACAACCATTTTGAAATACGCCGCCTATATACCGATTTCACATTACAGCTGAGAAAAAAGCAAAATTCCTGCTTCACAAAGCAGTTGTACATACACGGTATAAACACCTATGTACATTTAATGTACAGCAGTGAAAAACTGCATTTTGGTGTTTTATTGAAAAAAGCTATGTTTTAGGCCAAAAAAACAGTTATGCATCCATCGTTTAAATAATTATTTACAATTTATAGCAGTTAAATACTGCATTTGTGAATTTTGGTGACCAAATCCGTGTTCTGGGTCCCCAAATCTGGTGTCCATACATAATATAAATATCTACATTTAATGTACAGCATTTAAAGACTGCATTTTTGGGTTTTATTGAAAAAAGCTGTGTTTTATGCCGAAAAAACTGTTGTGCATCCGTCGGTTAAATAATTATTTCCAATATATAGCAGTTCAATACTGCATTTGTGAATTTTGGTGACTAAATCTGTGTTCTGGGTCCCCAAATCTAGTGTCCATACATAGTATAAATATCTACTGTTAATGTACAGCAGTTAAAAACTGCATTTTAGGGTTTTATTGAAAAAAAAGCCGTGTTTTACTCCGAAAAACTGTTGTGCATCCGTCGTGTAAATAATTATTTATAATTTATAGCAGTTCAATACTGCATTTGTGAATTTTGGTGACTAAATCTGTGTTCTGGGTCCCCAAATCTAGTGTCCATACATAGTATAAATATCTACTGTTAATGTACAGCAGTTAAAAACTGCATTTTAGGGTTTTATTGAAAAAAGCCGTGTTTTACTCCGAAAAACTATTGTGCATCCGTCGTGTAAATAATTATTTACAATTTATAGCAGTTCAATACTGCATTTGTGAATTTTGGTGACCAAATCCGTGTTCTGGGTCCCCAAATCTGGTGTCCATACATAGCATAAATATCTACTCTTAATGTACAGCAGTTAAAAACTGCATTTTGGGGTTTTATTGAAAAAAGCCGTGTTTTAGGCCTAAAAAACTGTTGTGCATCCATCGTTTAAATAATTATTTGCAATTTATAGCAGTTCAATACTGCATTTGTGAATTTTGGTAACCAAATCTGTGTTCTGGGTCCCCAAATCTGGTGTCCATACATAGTATAAATATCTGCTGTTAATGTACAGCAGTTAAAAACTGCATTTTGGGGTTTTGTTGAAAAAAGACGTATTTTTGGCCGAAAAAACAGTTGTGCATCCGGCGTATAAATAATTAATTTACAGCAGTGAAATACTAATTTTCTTTATTTTATTGCAAAAATACTTGTTCTTGTTCCAGAAACCACTTGTGCATACAGCGTACCAATTTTTTTTTACATTTCCATATAGAAATTGAGAATCAGTGTATTTTGGGCACAAAAAACATTATTCTGGGTCCACAGAGCATTTTTATGACACGGGCACTGCTTTAGCGAACATAATTGTTGACTAGTGGCAGGTAAATTGACACCGGAGAGAGACCAATCTTTCAGCTTGGTGGGTGAACGTAAAAAATGAGGAGAACATCAAATAAGGGACGTGGGCATGGTCGTGGTGGTGTTGGTGGAGCTCCTTTTGCTGGGAGAGGACGTGGCCGTTCAGCCCCAACTACCGCTCCAAGTCAAACACCTTCCTCTAGTGCGAGTAGGCGACAGATTCTGCAGCATTATTTGATAGGCCCAAATGCCGCTCTACGGATGGTGAAGCCAGAACATGTACAGGCGATAGTAGATTGGGTGGCTGAGAGTGCCTCCAGTTCCTTCACAGTATCTAACACCCAGTCCTCTGCAGAAAGCTCAGAGTTGGCAACTGCAGCCCATGCCTATCAGTCTTCTACCTCACCCCCTTGCAAATCAGCCAGGCAGTCAGAGCTCCAAATCATGCAGGAAAGTCTCATGCTTTTTGATGACTCTGTTGGCAGGGTTTCCCCGGCCCATCCACCTAGCCCTTCCCAAGAAGAGGAAGACCTTGAATGCACTGATGCTCAACCACTTTTGTTGCAGGATGAGGACAGGGGAATACCGCCACAAAACGTCTCTGATGATGATGAAACACAGGTGCCAAATGCTGTGGCTTTCTGCAATGTGCAGACCGACGAGGAGGGCAGGGGTCATGAATGGGTGGAAAATGATGTGGAGGATGATGAAGTCCTAGACTCAGACTGGACTGAAGGTCGTGCTAGTGAGGCGTGCATTTCTGAGGAAGAGGTGGTGGTCGCACAGACGCAACAGCACAGCAAAAGAGGGAGCAGGGTGAAAAAGCACAGCGGCCATTCCAGAGACAGTACGCCTGCTACTGTCCACTGTACCCAGGCACCGAGCACACCAAGGCCTGCTCCAAGGAGTTCATTGGTGTGGCAGTTCTTCACACAATGTCCTGACGACAAGACACAAGTGGTTTGCATGTTGTGCCATCAGAGCCTGAAGCGAGGCATAAACGTTCTTAATCTGAGCACAACCTGCATGACCAGGCATCTACATGCAAACCATGAACTGCAGTGGAGTAAACACCTTAAAAACAAGGAATTCTCTCACGATCCTCCTGCTCCCTCTTCTGCTGCTGGCTCGGCCTCTCCCTCCACCTCTGGGGTCACCGTGGCACCTGGCGACCAGCAAACAGAGCATGTTCCACCAACACCACCACATACGACACCATCACCAAGCATCTCCATCATGTCACACGGCAACATTCAGCTGTCCATCTCCCAAACATTGGAGAGAAGGAGGAAACACCCAGCTACCCACCCTCGAGCCCTTGCCCTGAATGCCAGCATTTCAAAATTACTGGCCTTTGAAATGTTGTCATTCCATCTGGTAGAGACGGACTGTTTCAAACAGCTGATGGTGGTGGCTGTCCGCCAGTATGTTGTTCCCAGCCGCCACCACTTTTCCTGGCGAGCCGTCCCTTCCCTGCACAACCAAGTGGAGGATAAAATGAAGTGTGCGCTGCGCAATGCCATCTGTGGCAAGTTCCACATAACCACAGATACATGGACCAGTAAGCATGGCCATGGTCGCTATATCTCCCTAACTGCACACTGGGTAAACGTAGTGGCGACTGAGCCTGAGGCGGATAGCGGTTTGGCGCATTTCCTTCCACCACCAAGGATTGCAGGGCATTATTCGTTGCCTCCTGTTGCTTCCTCCTCCTACTCTGCATCATCCTCCAGCCCGTGGTAAACGTCAGAAGGCGATTTTAAAACTCATGCGTTTGGGTGACAAACCCCACACTGCACAGGAGCTTTGGAGGGGCATAGAACAGCAGACAGATGAGTAGTTGCTGCCGGCCTGGTCTGGTTGCAAGCCCGGTTGCAAGCCCGGCCTAATTGTGTGCGATAATCTGCGAAATCTCGTTGCAGCTCTGGGACTAGCCGGCACATGTGCTGAATCTGGTGGTGCAGAAGTTTCTTAAAAACTACCCAAACATGTCAGAGCTGCTGCTGAAAGTGCGGTCGTATGTGCGCACTGTCAGCGTTCTCACCTTGCTGCTGCTCGCCTGTCTGCGCTGCCGCATAACTTCGGCCTTCCTGCTCACCGCCTTATATGCGACTTGCCCACCAAGTGGAACTCCACCCTACATTTGCTGGAGAGACTGTGCAAGCAGCAGCGGGCGATAGTGGAGTTTCAGATGCAGTATGCACGGGTCATTTGCTCTGTGGATCAGCACCACTTCACTACCAGTGACTGGGCCTGCATGCAAGACTTGTGTACCTTGTCGCAGTCTTTGGAGTACTCAACCAACATGGCCAGTGCTGATGATGCAGTTATTAGCATTACAATACCCCTTCTATGTCTCCTTGAAAAAAATATTACGGCGATGATGGAAGGCAGGAGGAGGAGGAAGAGGGGGCATTTTACAGGGTTTCAGGCAGGTCATACAGAAGTGGCTCAGAGGGTGGTTTCCTGCACCAGCAGAGGCCAGGTACACATGTGGACAGCCAGGGCACTCTTCTGGAGGATGAGGAGGAACCGGTTTCACTGCAGGGTGGCATCCTACGCAGTTCAGTGCCATCCCTGGAGCGTGGCTGGGGGGATACTGAGGATACAGACGATACGCCACCTACAGAGGACAGCTTATCGTTACCTCTGGGAAGCCTGGCACACATGAGCGACTACATGCTGCAGTGCCTGCGCAATGACAGCAGAGTTGAACATATTTTAACTTGTGCTGACTACTGGGTTGCCACCCTGCTGGATCCCCGGTACAAGGATATCATGCGCACCTTAATTCCCGCACTGGAGCGTGATAGGAAAATGTGCAACTACAAGCACATGCTGGTAGACGAACTCCTGAGGGCATTCCCAACTGACACGGGGGAACAAGTGGAAGCACAAGGCGAAGGCAGAGGCGGAAGAGGAGGAAGAGGTCGCCAATGCAGCTGTGTGTATTGTCTGAACATGTATTTAGCATGGCAGGGGGTGTCATTACAGACAAACGCAGCCGTCTGTCCACAGCCAACGCGGACAAGCTCGTGTTCATTATAATGAACCAGGCATGGATCCCACTGGACTTGTCCGTACCTTGTGCAACAAGGATATTTACAACTGCCTCGCCCTCAACCATACATTCTTGTACTCCAGGGCAGTTCTTTAGTGAATCCTCTTTTTTTAATTGTACCAATATTTTGGGGGCAACCCCAAGTTGAATGAACCTCTCCTCTGTCTGGGTGCCAGGGGCCTACATTTCAGCTAATCGCCTGCTGCTTTGGTGCGTGACATTAACCTCTTTTTATTGTTAAATGACCTCTCCTCTGTCTGGGTGTCAAGGGCCTAAAATTCTGTTAATAGCCTGCTGCTTTGGCGGGTGACATCAAGCCTGATTTTCTGCTATGGGTCCTCTCTCCTCTGTCTTGCTGCTGGGGCCTAAATAACTGAAAGTGGCCTTTTCAATTGCTTGGTGACATGAAGCCTGATTTTCTGCTATGGGACCTCTCTCCTCTGTCTGGGTGCCAGGGGCCTACATTTCAGATAATCACTTGTTTCTTTGGTGGGTGACAATATCCTCTTTATACTGTCAAATGACCTCTACATTGTTTGGTTGTCAGGGGCCTATATTTCGTTTAATCGCTTGCTGCATTGGTGGGAGATATTAAACTCTTTATACTATCAAATGACCTCTACATTGTTTGGTTGTCAGGTGACTTTATTTAGTTTTATCGCTTGCTGCATTGGTGGGAGACATTAAACGCTTTATACTGTCAAATGACCTTTATATTGTCTAGTTGTCAGTGGCCTATATTTTGTTTAATCGCTTGCTGCATTGGTGGGAGACATTAAACTCTTTTTACTGTTAAATGACCGCCCCATTGTCTGTTTGTCAGGGGACTATATTTCGTTTAATCGCCAGCTGCATTGGTGGGAGATATTAACCTCTTTTTACTGTCAAATGACCTCTCCTCTGTCTGATGTCAGGGGCCTACACAAATGATAATGGCCTGTTCCATTGCAGGTTGACCTGAGGCCTGTGTTGCTGTTACAGGACCGCTCTCCTCTTTGAGAGTGCCATGGTCCTGAAATAGTGAATCAGGCCTGTGGTACTACTGGGTGAAATCAATACTGTTTTGGCATGATTGTAACTCTCCTCTTTGTGGGTGCCATGGGTCTGAATCTGTGAATGCGGCCTGTGGCATTGCTGGGTGAAATCAACACTGTCTTAGAGTGATTTTAACTATCCTCTTTGTGGGTCCAGTGGGCCTGAATGCTTAAATAAGGCCTGTGGCCCTGCAGGCAGACATGATTCCTTCATGGCTGTGATGACAACTTCAACTCCCATGTATGGTTGCCATTGGTCTGAGTCTGTAAGTGAGGCCTGTGACACTGCTGGCAGACATAAATCCTTCCTGGCTGTGATGTGAACTTCAACTCCCATGTATGGTTGCCATGGCCCTGATTCTGTGAATGAGAGCTGTTGCACTGCAGGCAGGAATGAATCCTTTTTGGCTGTGATGAGAACTTCAACTCCCATAGCATTCCCACCTGATGCCACCCCAACCTCCTATTCCACCTCCTCCTCCAAGTTGCCAATTGATATTGGTTAATTTTTATTTATTTTATTTTAACCCCTTAAGGACTCAGCCCAATTTCACCCTAAGGACCAGGCCATTTTTTGCAAATCTGACCAGTGTCACTTTATGTGGTGATAACTTTTAAACGCTTTTACTTATCCAGGCCATTCTGAGATAGTTTTTTCGTCACATATTTTACTTCATGACAGTGGTAAAATGGAGTCAAAAAATTTGGTGATGGACCATGTGATTGGACCATGTGATGAGCTCAGTGACCTCATCACAGGTCCTTTAGACGGCAGCTAATGAATGAAGAAGAGATAGCAACTACGCGATCAAGTGGATATGGTGAGTTAATTTTTTCATTTTTAACCCCTCCATCCACATTTTACAAAGCATTCTGTATTGAGAATGCTATTATTTTCCCTTATAACCATGTTATTAGTGAAAATAATAAAATCTACAGAATATTCAACCCGAAACCGGACTTCAGTGATGATGTCCGGGTTCGGGTCTGGGTACCAAACATGCCAATTTTTCCCACGCGCGTGCAAAACGCATTAAAACGCTTTGCACTCGCGCAGAAAAATTATGCATTTTCCCGCAACGCATCCGCCTCCTATCCGGGCGTCAAACGTGACGCCCGTGTGAAAGAGGCCTTAGAAGTTTAAAAGGAAATCTTAAAAATTTTCTGAAATTTTCAAAGACCCACTTTTTAGGGAACAGTTCAATATTTATTGCCCTGATTCTGTAGTTTGCAAAAACACCCCATATGTGGCCGTAAAATGGTTTATGTTGCCAAAGGAAAGGAACGGCATATGGTTTTTGGAAGGCGGATTTTGCTGGACTGGATTTTTGACACCATGTCTCCCGATTGAAGTCCCCCGATGCACCCCTAGAGTAGAAACTCCATAAAAGTTACTCCATCTAAGAAACTTTACCCAAAACCAGTTATACAAACTTTGTTAACCCTTTAGGTGTTCCACAGGAGTTATTGGCAAATGGAGATTACATTTTAGAATTTCTATTGTTTGTTACCTTGCCTCAAAAATAGTGTAATATAGAGCAACCAAAAATCATATTTACCCTAAAATAATACAAACAAAAATGCCGCCTTATCCCGTAGTTTCCTAAATGGGGTCACTTTTCTGGAGTTTCTACTGTAGGGGTGCATCAGGGGGGCTTCAAATGGGACATAGGGTCAAAAAACTAGTCCAGCAAAATCTGCCTTTCAAAAACCATATGGCGTTCCCTTCCTTCTACGCTCTGCCGTTTGGCCATACAGCAGTTTACGACCACGTATGGGGTGTTTCTGCAAAGCACAGAATCAGGGCAATAAATATTGATAAAATATTGAGTTTTGTTTGGCTGTCAACCCTTGGTTTGTTACTGGAAAAATGGATTTAACCACATCAGCCCCCCTAGCTTAAACACCCTTAATGACCAGGCCACTTTTTATAATTCCGCACTACACTACTTTCACCGTTTATTGCTCCGTCATGCAACTTACCACCCAAATGAATTTTACCTCCTTTTCTTCTCACTAATAGAGCTTTCATTTGGTGGTATTTCATTGCTGCTGACATTTTTACTTTTTTTGCTATTAATCAAAAATGACCGAAATTTTTGCAAAAAAATGAAATTTTTCACTTTCTGTTGTAAATTTTTTTAAAAAAAACTACATTTCTATATAAATTTTTCTCTAAATTTATTTTTCTACATGTCTTTGATAAAGAAAAGTCCAATAAGTGTATATTTATTGGTTTGGGTAAAAGTTATAGCGTTTACAAACTATGGTGCAAAAAAGTAAATTTCTGCATTTTGAAGCAGCTCTGACTTTCTGAGCACCTGTCATGTTTCTTCAGGTGCTAGAATGTCAGGATAGTATAAATACCCCCCAAATCACACCATTTTAGAAAGAAGACACCATGTAAAACCTAAAGGTACTCGTTGGAATTTGGGCCCCTTTGCGCACCCAGGCTGCAAAAAAGTCTCACTTATGTGGTATCGCCGTACTCAGGAGAAGTAGGGCAATGTGTTTTGGGGTGTATTTTTACATATACCCATGTTGGGTGAGAGAAATATCTCTGTAAATTGTCAACTTTGTATAAAAAAATTTAAAAGTTGTTGTTTACAGAGATATTTTTCACACAAAGTATGGGTATATATAAAAATACACCTCAAAACACATTGCCCTACTTCTCCTGAGTACAGTGATACCACATGTGTGCCACTTTTTTGCAGCCTGGGTGCGCAAAGGAGCCCTAAAACCAATGAGTACCTTTAGGATTTCACAGGGCATTTTTACGCATTTGGATTTCAGACTTCTTCTCACGCTTTAGGGGCCCCTAAAATGCCAGGACAGTATAAATACCCCACATGTGACCCCATTTTGGAAAGAAGACACCCCAAGGTATTCTGTGAGGGGTATGGCGAGTTCACAGAAAAAAAAAAATTTGGCACAAGTTAGCGGAAATTGTTTTTTACAGTCTCATATTCCACTAACTTGTGACAAAAAATTAAATTTTACATGAACACACCATACCCCTCACAGAATACCTTGGGGTGTCTTCTTTCTAAAATGGGGTCACATGTGGGGTTTTTGTACTGCCCTGGCATTTGAGGGTCTCCGCAATCATTACACGTATGGTCAGTATTAGGAGTTTCTGCGATTCTCCGTATATTGAGCATACGGGTAATGAGATTTTTTTTTTCCGCTCAGCCTCTGCGCTGAAAAAAAAAAAAAAATGAACAGCACAGATTTTTTCATTTGCATCGGTCAATGTGGATGAAAAAATCTCTGCCAAAATCAGTGACTGCGGTGCGGTGGGCTGGGCGCTAGCTACCTAACAAGTAGCTAACTAACTGGCGGTGATAAGGGACCCTTATGCCCCATTCACACGTCCGAAATTCTGTTTGCGGAACGGAATTGCGGACCCATTCATTTCTATGGGGACAGACTTTGCCCCGCTCGGATCCGGAATTACGGATCCGCGCTTCCGGGTCTGCACTTCCGTTCCGCAAAAATATAGAACATGTCCTATTCTTGTCCGCAATTGCGGACAAGAAAAAGCATTTTCTATATAGTTCTGGCAATGTGCGGATCTGCAAAATGCGGAAAGCACATTGCCGGTGTCCGTGTTTTGAGGATCTGCGGATCGGATCCGCATGGATCGGATCCGCGGATCGATTCGGGATCGGATCCGACGGGATCCGTGTATCCACGGATCCGTGAATCCACGGATCCGCAAAACACATATGGACGTCTGAATGGAGCCTTACAAGGGTGTGATCAATGACAGGGGGTGATCAGGGGGTCTAGATGGGGTTATCAAGGGGTTAATAGGTGAGGGGGTGGGGGTTAGTGTAGTGTTTTGTGCAACTTTACTGTGTTACCTGGTCCTCTGGTGGTCGATCCCAGCAAATGGGACCACCAGAGGACCAGGTAGCAGCTATATCAGACGCTTATTTTTTGTGGGATGAGATGATGTTTTTTTTTCTGTGTACACCTGAGGGGTTAGGTCATGTGTTATTTTTATAGAGCTGGTTGTCACGGACGCAGCGATACATAATATGTATACTTTTTTAATATTCATTTAAGTTTTACACAATAATATTATTTTTGAAACAAAAAAAATCATGTTTTAATGTCTCCATAGTCTGGGAGCCATATTTTTTTATTCTTTGGGGCGATTGTTTTTTTGCGGGATGAGATGACGGTTTGATTGGCACTATATTCAGGTGCATATAACTTTTTTGAGATGTGAGGTGACAAAAATGTTTTTTTTTTCATTGTTTCTTTTTTTTTTTTACGGTATTTACCTGAGGGGTTAGATCATGTGATATTATTACAGAGCAGGTTTTTACGGATGCGGCGATACATAATATGTATACTTATTTTTTAATTTATTTTACTTTAACATAATAACAGCATTTTAGAAAAGAAAATAATGTTTTAGGGTCTCTATAGTCTGAGAGCCATATTTTTGTATTTTTTTTTGGCCGATTGTCCTATGTAGGGGCTAATTTTTTGCGGGATGAGATGGCGGTTTGATTATTACTATTTTGAGAGGCATACGCCTTTTTGATCGCTTGTTATTACACTTTTTGTGATGTAAGGTGACAAAAAATGACTTATTTTACTTTTTTTTTTACGGTATTTGCGTGAGGGTTTAGGTCTTGTGATATTTTTATAGATCAGGTTTTTACGGACGTGGTGATACATAATATGTGTGGGGTATTTTATTTTTATTCAGTGATTTTTTTATTTTTATTTTTTTTTTTTTTTCACTTTTTTACTTTTTTCTTTTTACCCAGACCAACTTGGTTCTTGTAGATCCAGTGGATCTGGTGTCTATATAATACAGTACAGTACACTATACAGTGTACTGTGTACTGTACTGTATTTTTTTACTTTACATAGCCCCCTCCCTCTGTGATCCCATCATGTTGGGGGGCTGCAAAGGCACAAGCTCCCTCCCTGTTAATCCCTTCCATACCGCGGTCCGTACGGACCGCGGTATGGAAGAGGTTAAACGGCTGGCATCTGAACCAGAACAGATGTAAGCCGTTTCTATCAGAGTCTCAGCAATGTGCTGACACTCTGATAGAACCACTATACCGCCAACGATTATTACAGAGGAGGTGGGCGGTGGTTTGCAATTGTGATCCCACCTGCCGCACTGCCTGCCTCCCGCACCGCTTCCCGCCACCTGCAACCACCCCCCCTACCCCCCCGCAGCCACAATATGATTGTGGGCTGCAGGAGGGGTTAAAATTGAACACTTTGGGGGCATTAACTCTCTGATCAGAGATCGCGAAAAGCGCTGCGGTTTGCAGTGATCGCCGATACGGGGGGGTCACAGGATGATTTCAGCAGGTACCTTGTTCCGATCACTGCCAGCTGAGCAGCAGTGATTGGAACTACTCATGACATACCGGTACGTCATGGGTCCTTAAGGACTCGGGAACCATGCCATACCGGTATGTCATAAGTCCTTAAGGGGTTGAGTTATTTTCCCTATCCACATTTTTTTGCAGGGGATTTACCTACATTTTGATGCCTTTTGCAATGCTCTTGCCCTTTCCTGGGCTATTACAGCCTTTTTAGTGCCCAAAAGTTCGGCTTCTCAAACCCGAACATTCAGGTGTCCACTTAACTCAATCGCCCAACACTAGCCCTTGCCTCTAATGTACAAGGTTGTGAGTTCAAATCCCGGAAGAAACTTTTCAGAAATAGAGGCTAAATTAGATTTAACTACACTGACTCGAGCATTGTGCTCGAGCACACATGGTGTCCGGCCGAACTCTGCGATGTGCCGAGCATAGAGATACTCGAGCCAAACTGGTGTTTGGTCGAGCATGCTTGCTCAACACTAGTGTGAAGCATTTTCTCAAAGAGGTGGTCTACAGAAATTTCACTGTACATTACAAAATATGGTGGGATATGCTTCATATTTAATCATTTTAACTCTATATATCACCTTGGATACCAATAGTACAGTTAAAAAGTGGATGTGGCTAGGTAATTTCTACACGCCAAAATATGCAAGGTTGAAATTTGACACAGGACATTTTCACAAATACATTCAGTCAGTGGCATTCGAATTAAAAATTGAGCTTAAGGACGAAGAAATCTATTTTGATATAAAAGAATTTAAGCATTTTAAAATATTAATGGTCAAATAGATTAATTAGGGCATTAAAAATATTGGCTATAGCAGCTATCCAAAAAGTAAAACTAATGCAAAACGAAGTAATGACATTCTATTATGAATTTATTATATTGGCAATTTGTCTACTGCTTTGCTCTAAACAGACATTATTATAATGTAGGGGAAGATTAATGGAACAAACTTTTGGTTTCAGAGAAATGTACTATAATATTGTTATATTCTTTATTACAACCCAAATATTACACAAAATGACAGAAACTCAGAAAATACAAGTCAGCTCAGCCGTTGCCAGAATTTAGTTGGGCTGAAATAGAAGGTATCTGTTGTGTTATTTTCTAATAACATAGAAATCATCTTGATACGAAAAAGTTTATGCACTAATGTCAAATAAAGTTTTGTTAAATCTGTTACTAAAAAAATAACACATCTAGTCTTGAATGAACCCGAACCATAAAGGTCGGGTTCGTATTGGACTTTAGGGATTTTTGTACCCGGACCCGAACTTTTCCGTAAAAGTTTGGGTTCGAGTTCGGTGTTTGGCCGTTTAATAAAGCTTGTTGAAATGCTGCAGGGCAACCAATCAACAAGTGTTTAAGATGTATGCCCTTAGAATCCATCTCAGCCATGCCTACTAATGGCAATAGCTGTGATTGGCCAGTGCAGCATGTGACCCAGCCTCTATGTAAGCTGGGGTCACGTACCGCCGTACGTCATGTCAGCTTTTACTAGTGTAGGGATAGGATGCTGCTGCTGTGAGGGAGAGACTAGGAAAGAATCTGAAATCTGAGCTTGGTGTTCAGTCTGCGATCTACAGCAATTTTTTTGTGGGTGCAATGCAACATTTTTGTACCATGTACTGAGCCCAGTGACAGAGAAAAATAAGTTTTAAGCCGTCTGTTAGTTAGGTGGGCGTCGGCGGCCATTTTGTGCAAGTGCAGTGCACTTGAACATGCATATGTGCAAGGGACAATAATTTAATCCTATTCTTGTAGTTCAGTGGGCGACATATACCCATTTTTTAAGTGCACCTACACTGCATATGTGCCAGGGGAAGGGAAAATAATAAAGGTAATCCGTCTGTGAGTTCAGGGACCCAGGGGGTGAAATATTCTCATTTTTATCTGTAAAGTACCCCTGTGCTGCATACAGTATGTGACAGTGTTATCAATTCAGTAAATCCATCTGTTAGATTCTGGGGGACAAATTAAAATGTTTTTTGCTAAAAAGTACGTTTGCGGCTTGCACTACATTTCTGATAGTGAAATATAATCAGTAAATACAACTGGGGCATTGTGGGTGAAAAAAATCCCTTTTTTTTGCCATAAAGTACCTTTGCGGCCTGCACTCCATTTCTGAGAGTGCAATATAATAAATACATACAACTGGGACGCTGTGGGTGAGAAAAAATCACTTATTCTTTTGCCATAAAGTACCTTTGCGGCCTGCACTCCATTTCTGAGAGTGAAATATAATCAGTAAATACAACAGGGACATTGTGGGTGAAAAAGAAAATCACTTTTTTTGCCATAAAGTACCTTTGCGGCCTTCACTGCATTTTTGATAAAGAAAATAAGAAAATAAGTAAATATAGCTCTTAGATTGTGGGTGGACATTTCCACGGTTATCAGGCCAGTCATTCACAAGTGGCTTGAAGGGTGTGTTTCTTGCTGCACTGCATAACTGACAGGGAAATATATTCTACAAATTCAGCAGCTTTTAGATTATTGGGTGAACTGTACCCTTTTGTTCTTTCAAATAACCCCTGCAATTCATACCTGACTGGGAAATATATTCTGTAAATTCAGTGGTGTTTAGATTGTTGGGTGATCTGTACCCCTTTTTTCTTTCAAACTACCCCTGCACTGCATACCTGACTGGGAAATATATTCTGTAAATTCGGAGGCGTTTATATTGCTGGGTGATCTGTACTGCGTATTTCTTTCAAACTACCCTTGCACTGCATACCTGACTGGGAAATATTTTCTGTAAATTCGGCAGCGTTTAGATTGCTGGGTAATCTGTACCCCATTTTTCTTTCAAAGTACCCCTGCACTGCATACCTGACTGGGAAATGAATTATGAAAATCCGTCTGTTAGTTTGGTGGATGAACGCAAAGAATGAGGAGAGCTTAAAATAAGGGGCGTGGCCCTTGTCGTGGTGCTGCTTGTTGTGGTGGAGCTCCTATTGTTGGGAGAGAACTGTGCCAGCTACATGCCCAAATAAAAAAAACCTCCTCAGGTGCATGTAGGCGATAGAGTAGGCGACAGAACGTTCAGCGTTATTTTATCGGTCTGAATGCCACTCTACGAATGGTGAGGCCAGAACACGTACAGGCGATAGTAGATTGGGTGGCTGACAGTGTCTCCAGTTTGTTCACATTGTCTCCCAACTGGTCCCCTGCTGAAAGTGCAGAGTTGGCACCTGCAACCCATGGACATCTGTCTTTCACCTCAGCCCCTTGCAAATCAGCTAAGCAGTCTGAGCCCCAAGTCATGCAACAGTCTCTTGTGCTTTTTGAATACTCTGCTGGCAGGGTTTCCATGGGCTATCCACATACCCCTGCCCCAGAAGTGGAAGAGATTTAGTGTACCGATGCCCAACCACTTATGTTTCAGGATGTGGACATGGGAGGACCACCGCCGCACGTCCCTAATGATGATAAAACACAGGTGCCAACTTCTGCGCCTTTCTGCAGTGTGCAGACCGATAAGAATAACAGGGGTGAAGAGTGGGTGGAAGATGATGTGGAGGATGATGACGTCCTAGACCACACATGGAATCAAGGTCATGCTAGTGACGTGTGCAGTTTGGAGAAAGAAGTGGTGGTCACACAGAGCCACCAGCACAGTAAAAGAGGGAGCAGGGTACAAAAGCAGAGCGGCCGTCCCCTAGACAGTATGCCTGCTACTGCTCACCGCACCCAGGCACCGAACACACCAAAGCCAACTCCAAGGAGTTTCCTGGCATGGCAGTTCTTCAGACAATGTGCTGATGACAAGACTAGTGTTGAGCGAACCCGAACTTATAGTTCGGATCCGTACCGATTTTTGGGGTGTTCAGGACACGGACCCAGACCCGAACATTTACGTAAAAGTTCGGGTTTGGGTTCGGTGTTCGGCGATTTCTATGGCGCTTTTTGAAAGGCTGCAAAGCAGCCAATTAACAAGTGTCATACTACTTGCCCCAAGAGTCCATCACAGCCATGCCTACTATTGGCATGGCTGTGATTGGCCAAGTGCAGCATGTGACCCAGCCTCTCTTTCTGGAGTTACGTAGCGCCGCCCGTCACTCTGCTTTGATTAGTGTAGCAATAGGATGCAGCTGCTGTGAGGGCGAGATTAGGCAGGGAAGACTCAGCAAAACCAGTTAATGAAGTGATCGATCTACAGCTGTGAATCATTGAACTTCTGTTAGTTCATTGCACACTGTTTTTAGGCTGCCCAGAGCGTTTTTCTGTCACTTTTATCTGGGGTGATCGGCAGCCATTTTGTGATCTTTTGGTGTACCAGCACATATTTTAAGCTGCCTCCAAGCTCAACATACATTTTTGGGTTCAATAGTAGGCTTTTTCTTTGCAATATCCTACATCAGGGGTTGTGCTTATTGCCACACCTTGAAACACAGGATAGAAATTTCTATATTTTATTAAGGGGTGAAATTCAATTGCCAAAATACCAACCCCCTAAATCAATGGTTTCAGCTGTTGCTGGACAAGTGTAATACTATCTGTAAAAGGATAGATTTATTTTCTGGGGTGAAATTCAATTGCCAAATTACCAAATTCCTAAATCAGTGGTTTCAGCTGTTGCTGGCCAAGTGTAATACTGTCCGTAAAAGGATAGATTTTTTTTTCTGGGGTGAAATTCAATTGCCAAAAAACCAATCCCCTAAATCTGGGATTCCAGCTGTGGCTGGCCAAGTGTAATACTATCTGTGAAAGGATAGATTTTTTTTCTGGAGTGAAATTCAATTGCCAAAATACTAATCCCCTAAATCTGGGGTTCCAGCTGCGGCTGGCTAAGTTTAATATTGTCTGTCAAAGGATAGATTTTTTTTCTGGGTTGAAATTCAGTTGCCAAAATACCAATCCCCTAAATCTGGTGTTCCAGCTGTGGCTGGCCAAGTGTAATACTGTCCGTCAAAAGATAGATTTGTTTCTGGGGTGAAATTCAATTGCCAAAATACTAATCCCCTAAATTTGGGGTTCCAGCTGTTGCTGGCCAAGTGTAATTCTGTCCGTAAAAGGATAGATTTTTTTTCTGGGGTGAAAATCAATTGCCCAAATACCAATCCCCTAAATCAGTGGTTTCAGCTGTTGCTGGCCAAGTATAATACTGTCAGTCAAAGGAAAAATTTTATTTCTGTGATTAAATAAAATCCCTGAAATAGAAATACTAAACATCTGTGCTTTCTCTGTTCCTTTCCAAGTGTAATTCTGTCCAGAATAGGGTACATTACACTCAGCGTGTCAGCATCTAAATGCAAGGCCTGAAAAATAAACCCTGTATATTTGCGTGCTGCTCTGCATTGCCAAGTGTATTTCTGTCCGTAAAAGGGTTTATTACACTAAGTGTCTAAATACAAGGGCTGAAAAATAAATCCTCTATATTTGCGAATGCTGCTGTGCATCTCCAAGTGCATTTCTGTCCGTAAAAGGGTATCTTACACTGAAGGTCTAAATACAAGTGCTGAAAGCATAATCCTCTATATTTGCACATGCTACTGTGCATCTCCAAGTGTATTTCTGTCCGTAAAAGGGTATATAACACTCAGTGTCTAAATACAAGGGCTGAAAGCTAAATCCTCTATAGTTGCACACGCTACTGTGCATCTCCAAGTGTAATTCTGTCCATAAAAGGATACCTTTCAGCCAGGGCCTAAATACTAGCACTAAAATTGATATTCCCCTAAATCTGTGCTTTCTGCTGTGCCTGTATTAGTGTAATACGGTACATAAATAGATAACTAGATAGTGTTAGGTGTCTGTAAAAAATGGCCTTAATTTGAACTCTATACATTGGGCCAAATAAGTTTTTCCTTATTGTGGTGAATGGTAATAATGAGGAAAACATCTAATAAGAAATGTGGACATGGTCGTGGTGGTGTTAGTGGACCCTCAGGTGCTGTGAGAGGACGTGGCCGTTCTGCCACAGCTACACGTCCTAATTAACCAACTACCTCAGGTCCCAGTAGCCGCCAGAAACTACAGCGATATTTGGTCGGGCCTTATTCCGTTCTAAGGATGGTAAGGCCTGAGCAAGTATAGGCGCTAGTCGATTAGGTGGCTGACAGTGGATCCAGCAGGTTAACATTATCTCCCTCCCAGTCTTCTGCAGAAAGGGCACAGATGGCACCTGAAAACCAAGCCTATCAGACTGTCACATGACCCCCATGCATATCAGGGAATCTGTCTGAGCCTCAAGTTATGCAGCAGTCTCTTATGCTGTTTAAAGACTCTGCTGGCAGGGTTTCCCAAGGGCATCCACCTAGCCCTTCCCCAGTGGTGGAAGACATAGAATGCACTGATGCACAACCACTGATGTTTCCTGATGATGAGGACATGGAAATACCACCTCATCGGAGTCCGCACGTCTCTGATGATGACGAAACACAGGTGCCAACTGCTGCGTGTGCAGACCGAACAGGAGGTCAGGGAGGAAGACGATGCAGGGGACGATGAGGTCCTAGACCCCACATGGAATGAAGGTCGTGCCACTGACTTTCAGTTCAGAGGAAGAGGCAGTGGTGAGAATGAGCCAACAGCGTAGTAAAAGAGGGAGCAGGGTGCAAAAGCAGTACAGCCGTCGCCAAGTGAGTTCGCCTGCTACTGGCCACCGCCACCAGGGACCGAGCACTCCAAAGGCAGCTTCAAGGAGTTCACTGGCATGGCACTTCTTCACACAATGTGCTGACGACAAGACCTGAGTGGTTTGCATGCTGTGCCACCATAACCTGAAGTGAGGCATTAACGTTCTGAACCTTAGCACAACCTGCATGACCAGGCATCTCCATGCGAGACACCGGCTGCAGTGGAGTAAGCACCTTCAAAACCAGGCACAAACTCAGGCCCCTCCTGCTCCCTGTTCTGTTGCTGCCTCAGCCTCTTCCTCCACCTCGGGAGGAACGTTGGCACCTGCCGCCCACCAAACAGAGAATGTGCCACCAACACCACCACCTCCGTCACCAAACATCTCCACCATGTCACGCGGCAGCGTTAAGCTCTCCATCTCACAAGCATTGGAGAGAAAATGTAAATTCCCACCTAGCCACCCTCGATCCCTGGCCCTGAATGCCAGCATTTCTAAACTACTGGCCTTTGAAATGCTTTCATTCAGACTGTTGGACACGGACAGCTTCAAACAGCTGATAGCGGTGGCTGTCCCACAGTACGTCGTTCCCAGCCGCCACTACTTCTCCAAGAGAGCCGTGCCTTCCCTGCACAACCAAGTATCGGATAAAATCAAGTGTGCACTGCTCAACGCCATCTGTGGCAAGGTCCACCTAACCACAGATACGTGGACCAGTAATCACGGCCAGTGACGCTATATCTTCCTAACTGCACACTGGGTAAATGCAGTGGAGGCTGGGCCCCAGGCGGAGATCCAATGATTGTAGGGCATCATTCTTTGCCTCCTGTTGCCTCCTCCTCCTACTCAGCTTCCTCCTCCTCTTCTTCCACCTGCTCATCCGGTAAGCCACAGACCTTCACCACCAACTTCAGCACAGCCCGGGGTAAACGTCAGCAGGCCATTCTGAAACTCATGTATTTGGGGGACAGGCCCCACACCGCGCAGGAGTTGTGGCAGGATATAGAACAACAGTCCGACGAGTGCTTGCTGCCAGTGAGCCTCAAGCCAGGCCTGGTGGTTTGCGATAATGGGCGAATTCTCGTTGCCGCTCTTGGACTAGCCAGTTTTATGCACATCCCTCGCCTGGCACATGTGCTGAATTTGAAGGTGCAGATATTTATTCACAACTCCCTCGCACATGTCAGAGCTGCTACATAAAGTGCGGGCCATCTGTGCACGCTCCGGCGTTCTCATCCTGCTGCTGCTTGCCTGTCTGCGCTACAGTGTAACTTCGGCCTTCTCGCTCACCGCCTCATATGCGATGTGCCCACCAGGTGGAACTCCACCTTGCACATGCTGGAGAGACTGTGCGAGCAGCAGCAGGCGATAGTGGAGTTTCAGCTGCAGGACGCATGGGTGAGTTGCACTGCGGAACAGCACCACTTCAGCACCAATGAATAGGACTCCATGCGAGACCTGTGTGCCCTGTTGCGCTGTTTCGAGTACTCCACCAACATGGCCAGTGGCGATGACACTTAGGGCGATGATGGAAGAGGATGTGGCCCAGAAGGAGGAGGAGGAAGAGGGGTCATTTCTAACACTTTCAGGCCAGTCTTTTAGAAGTGGCTCAGATGGAGGTCTTTTGCAACAGCAGAGGCCGTTACAAATTTGGCCAGCCAGGGCCCACTACTGGAGGACGAGGAGGACAAGGATCAGCAGGAGGTGGAGGAGGATGAGGATGTAGCATGTTTACAGCGGGGTGGCACCCAACGCAGCTCGGGCCCATTACTGGTGCGTGGCTGGGGGGAAACAAAGGACGATGACGACACGCCTCCCACAGAGGACAGCTTGTCCTTACTTCTGGGCAGCCTGGCACACATGAGCAACTACATACTGCAGTGCCTGCGCAAGGACAGCAGAGTTGCCCACATTGCCCAAGACAACATGCCCCCCTTTTATTCCCGCACTGGAGCGTAATAGGAAAATGCGCGAGTACAAGCGCACGCTGGTAGATGCGCTGCTGAGAGAATTCCCAACTGATAAAGGGGGACAAGTGGAAGCACAAGGCGAAGGCAGAGGAGGAGCAAGAGGTTTCCAGCGCAGCTGTGTTACAGCCAGCTCCTCTGAAGGCTGGGTTAGCATGGCCGAGATGTGGAAAAGTTTTGTCACTGTGCCACAGCTAACTGCAGCACTAGCTGATAGGGAACGTGTTAGCAGAAGGCAGCACTTCAACAACATGGTGGAACAGTACGTGTGCACACACGTCCATGTACTGACTGATGGTTCAGCTAGCCTTTTATGCCTTGGAGGTGCTTGCCTGCCCTGCGGCCAGTGTATTGTCTGAACGTGTATTTAGTGAGGCAGGGGGCATCAATACAGACAAACGCAGCCGCCTGTCCACAGCCAACCAGGACAAGCTCATGTTCATTAAAATGAACCAGGCATGGATCCCACAGGACTTGTCCGTACCTTGTGCAGAATAGACATTTATAACTGCCTCTCCCTCAACCATACATTCTTGTACTCCAGGGCATTTCTTTATTAAATCCTCTTTTTTTAATTGTACCATTATTTTGGGGGCTTTTAAAAGGATTGGCTGGCACTCCACTGATTAAAAGAGGGTGCTCTGTGTTTCGGGAAGTCCCACTTAAATCCGTATACTATAAACACGGCACTCCAACAGGTATGGTTGATTCCAAATTTTATTTATGCTTGTACACATGCCACCATAACGATAATAGCAGTACGGCCTACGTTTCGGCCCAATCCTGGGCCTTCTTCAGGGCCTACAATAAATCCAAACAATATAAGTACATCTATAATAACTTGACATATATGTATGACATGACAGTTTAAACATGACATCTATACATAACACATAACAAACCAAAACAAAAATTACAAGACAAAATACAAAAAATGCTCCTATCACATAAAATATATAGTAGTCAGTTTTTACCAACTCATATATCACGAGTAGATATCCCCAACATTAGAGAATCATATATTGTAGAGTCATATTGAGTATTGAAACACAGTGCATATAGCTAAATGCCAGAGTTAGGAGTAATCAGATTCAATCATCCCATTCAGTATAAAGTGGACCCACCCACTGAATTATGTCTAGAACATATAGCTATATAGTCGCATTGCCAAAACAGTTACCAGGTTAAAGAAGCCCTATTTACCTTTGTAGTGGTAGTATTCAAGGAAGCGGTGTTCGAGTGGAATGGAGGCGCATTCATAATGCGCGCTTTAAATAGTGACCACTGACGTCATGTCATGAAGTGCGTCAGACCGCCGCATGCGCCTGGTCCCATTGGAGACATGTCAAGCGAAGGCAAAGCGCGCTCTGTCTGTAAAATTAACCGGGGCATGCACACAAAGGATGGACATATCAAAATGTCACAGCCAGTGCGCATTGCTCCCGGGAATACGTCATCCTCGGCTACTGCTGTATATTAATGAAGGCGCAAGGCCACCAGCGTCACATGATGTAACTGACATGCGTGTTTCAAACAGATAAAGCAAAACCAAAACAAGTACTAGCGGGCAGACCTATATGCATTTCTTTGATGATATTAAATTGTTATATTTTAGTAATTTTGCCATTTATTATAATGAGTTAGGGTTCGGTTTAGGAAAAGTATATAACATAAACAATTAATGTATTAGTGGGATTAGGGATTTTCCATAGAGTATGATTATATTAGTAAGTTAATCTACCCTAGATCACAGCCAAGGGCCCTACCTGTCTGATCATCATTTCACCTGTAGTAATAAAGAAAATAGAAAAAATGAGAAAAAGTAGAAGAAAAACAAAATAAGGAATAATAATAAAGGACATATTGTTTAAAGGCATAGATCAAAGTCCCGATTCATACCAGACGGATGCATGGTCTTTAATTCAGAAAACCAAAATGCTTTTTCGATTACCTCCCCTACGGGTCATAGGGACATGGTCTATGACCTGATACTTCCATTGGCTAACTCGATGTCCCATTTGAAGTAAATGATGTGGAACCGGTAGTTCTTTTTTTTGACACTGTATATCTGACTTGTGCTTACATATGCGATCCCGAACACATTGGGAGGTCTCCCCCACGTATGCGAGACCGCACGGGCACTTAATCATATACACGACATAAGAACTCAAGCAAGTAAAAAAATGGTGAATCTGATATTGTTTACCTGAGTGGGGATGTGAGAAGTTTGATCCCTTTTGTACATGCGTGCATTGTGCGCAATTCAGGCATGGGAAAGTACCCAATTTTGGGCCTGAAAGTGTGGTTTGGATGGAGAATGGTCTCTCTGAACCAGTGTCAGCATGCACCAAACTATCATGTATATTCTGTGGACGTCTATAGCACATCCGTAATGGTTGATGAAATTCCTGAATAGAAGGATAGGCTTTGGTCAATAGAGACCAGTGCTTGCGTATAATACGTTGAATACGTGGAATAAAAGGATGGTAATTCACTATCAATGGTATTCGTGCCTCTTTTGTTTTTGGTGCATGCTGAGGCCAGTTCGAAAGAGACATCTCGCGTTCCAAAAGTTGTCGAGGATAGCCTCTCGATTCAAATTTGGATGCCATTTGTGACAGACGTTCTTGTTTACGTGTTGGATCACTTACGATCCTAGAAACACGCATAAATTGTGATCGAGGAAGAGACAATTTGGTGTTCTTTGGGTGGCAACTCGAGAATAATAGTAACGTATTTTTATCAGTCGGTTTGGTGTAGAGATCCACAACTAACGTACCTTTGGGGTCTTTAGAGACAACAGTGTCTAGGAAATTCATAGAGATCTAGAGATCAAATCACTATGTGCAGTGAACTCCAGACCCAACACCATTTTGTTTAGATCTCCAAAAAATTCATCAAAGGATTCTCGGCTGTCCCTCCAAATACAGAAGATGTCGTCGATAAAACGGCGCCATATCGTCACGTTTGTCACAAATAATGGATGAGTGTAAACATGATCCTGCTCAAATCTATCAATATAGATATTTGCATATGGGGGGGCTACATTCGCCCCCATTGCTGTACCTTTGCACTGTACATAGTAATCATCCCCACACATAAAAAAATTATTTTCCAAGACCAATTGAAGAAGTTCAATACATAAGGATTGTTGTATGTTCGACAGGTCTGTAGTTTCCAATAGCTGTTTAACAGCCTGCACACCTCCATCATGTGGGATGGAGGTGTACAGGCTTCTCACATCAAGAGTCACTAAAAGGGTGTCAACAGGAACATTGGCAATGGATCTTATAATATCTAAAAAATGTGACGTATCTAATATATATGATCTCGTTGAGCGCACTAATGGTGTCAAAACTTTTTCAAGAAATATTGACAAAGGGGACAACAAAGATTCAGTAGAGGCCACAATGGGACGACCCGGTGGTTGTGACAAATTCTTATGAATTTTTGGCAGTATATAAAATACTGGCATAATCGGGTTCTTGTTGTCTAAAAACGTAAAAGTGGCTTTGTCTATTGTGCCCGATGTCAAATATCTGGAAAGACATAATTCGATTTCCTTCTGGATCCTGAAAGTGGGATTGAATGGGACCTTCTTGTATGTATCCTGGTCTGAGAGTTGTCTCTTTATTTCATTGTTGTAATATGACGTATCCATCACAACTATAGCCCCGCCTTTATAGACGGGCTTAATGGTGATGGATTTGTCATCTTTAAGGTTTTTCATGCCATTCTCTCTATATGTGAAAGATTAGAATGAGATGAAAAATGCCCCTTCTTTTACACCTTCCAATTCTTTGGATATTTCTCGATCAATTATATCTATGAATGCCTCAACTCCATGATATGTTCTAGGAGGCATGTATGTGCTCTTATTTCTCAATCCTAATTGTGCTATAGACAATGGAGTGGAGGCATTCAAAGTATCTGGTGTATTGAGGTTTTCACTTTGCATAAAATGTGCTTTCAGACGTAGTGACCTATAAAATTTATGCAGATTTTGTGTCAACGTAAAATACTGTAAGGAGTTTGTTGGACAAAATTTAATTAATTTTACAGATAGAGCGCGCTTTGCCTTCGCTTGACATGTCTCCAATGGGACCAGGCACATGCGGCGGTCTGACGCACTTCCGGTTTCTTGTAAACCGGACATGACGTCAGTGGTCACTATTTAAAGCGCTCATTATGAATGCGCCTTCATTCCACTCGAACACCGCTTCCTTGAATACTACCACTACAAAGGTAAATAGGGCTTCTTTAACCTGGTAACTGTTTTGGCAATGCGACTATATAGCTATATGTTCTAGACATAATTCAGTGGGTGGGTCCACTTTATACTAAATGGGATGATTGAATCTGATTACTCCTAACTCTGGCATTTAGCTATATGCACTGTGTTTCAATACTCAATATCAGAAAAATCGATGAATCCCAGCAAGCGTATAAGAAGTATACTTTTTATTCCAGAAAACAAGTGTCACAGGACGCGTTTCGGCCCATCCAGCCTTCTTCAACTGCACATCAGTAACTGACTAGGTTCCACATTTTATAGGTATAGTCACATGATCTCACCAATCAATTCAGACAGGAAATGACATCAGAAAAAAGGAAAAAAAAAGGAAAAAAAGGGAAACAAAGGAAAAAAGGGGGGGAGGGGAAAAAAAAGAAAAAAAGAAGAAAAAAGCTTTTTTTATATATATAGTAGGAATCTTGCCTAAACAATATATTTGCAAAACTAATATCCCAGTCCGGGAACAAATCTTCCCCTCACGATCCGGTTGTCGTAGTCTGCAAAGAAGGATATTGAATCCAATTAAAAACACATCACTTCATAATCCCTATTGAGACCTTTGGGATGTAAGGTATCAAGAGTATGTATCCAAAAGGCCTCTCGTCTGAGTAACAACTTTTTCAGATCCCCACCTCTCCTTGGTAAATGTACCCGCTCAATAACCTGATATTTCAACTGCGCTATTGAATGATTATGACTATGGAAATGGGATGGTATGGGAAATAGAAGATTTTTCTTTCTTATAGTTTACTTATGTTTGCTGATGCAATCCTTCACCATTTGCATCGTCTCCCCAATGTATAACATACCACATGGGCATTTTATTAAGTAAATAACATTGGTGGTATCACACGTATAGTAACCTTTAATCTTGTAGGATTTGCCAGTCTGTGGATGTTGAAAAATTGGCCCTTCAGTACATTGCTGCACTGCATGCAATGGAGACAGAGAAAAGTACCTCCCTTCTGATGGGTAAGTGTACTTTGTGTCACCATTCTACCCATAGTACCCATATCAGAGTGTACCAATCGGTCTCTGAGACTGGGATTTCGTCTATTGCAAATTAATGGCGGATTTTGAAATTCCGCTATTGTGGGATACGCCTTCCCTAGAATATGCCAATGTTTACGGACTATGTTGTCAAAGTTGTGATTCATGGGGTGGTATTTATGAATAAACGCTATGCGATCATCACTAGCTTTGGATGGAATTTGTCCCTCGCTTAAGCTCGCTGCTGTTCTTAATATTTCTTGAGGGTAACCCCTCATCAAAAATCGTGATCTCATCTACTCTTGTCTGTCTCATGTCCGGATCCGAAACGATCCTTCTAACTCTCATAAATTGAGATTTTGGAATCGATTTTTTGAGTGCAGGTGGGTGTGAACTCTGATAGTGCAAGATGCTATTCCTATCCGTTTCTTTCCTAAACAGATCAGTGGTTAGTATACCCCTTTCTTTTTTATATATAGTGACATCCAGAAAATGTACAGACTTCTGATCGTAAGTCATAGTGAATTTCAATTCATCCCATACCTCATTCAGATGCTCAAACAATTGGAGGAGGGGCGCGAGTGGCCCCGCCCATATGCAAAAAATATCATCGATAAATCTTTTCCACACCAATGAAAAACTTTGAAAATCCTCATTTGAATATACATGGTGTTGTTCAAAAGATGACATATATAGATTTGCATAGGGCCGGGCCACATTCGCGCCCATTGCCGTCCCCCGTTGCTGTAAGTAAAATTGATCTCCACAGAGAAAGTAGTTGTCGTGAAGGACCACATCAAGCAAGTCAAGTAGGAATTGTTGTTGTTCAGCAGAGTAATTGCTCTGTTGTAAAGCTGTCATTATGGCTGTTATACCCTTCTGATGCTCGATAGAAGTGTATAAGCTCACTACATCTATGGTCACCAACCAACTATCCTCTGGAATATTTTCTAAACCCCCAATAACTTGTAAAAAATGGGAGGTGTCTAGGAGGAAAGAAGTTGTGTCCTTCGCTAATGGTGTTAGTACCTTTTCTAAAACTATTGCCAAAGGTGATAGTACTGAACCAACCGAGGCCACAATCGGTCGGCCCGGGGGATCTATCAGGGTTTTATGCACCTTCGGCAATATGTAAAATACAGGTGTTATTGGTGAATGATTGATTAGAAATATATTGTTTAGGAAAGATTCCTACTATATATATAAAAAAATATTTTTTCTTCTTTTTTTCTTTTTTTTCCCCTCCCCCCCTTTTTTCCTTTGTTTCCCTTTTTTTCCTTTTTTTTCCTTTTTTCTGATGTCATTTCCTGTCTGAATTGATTGGTGAGATCATGTGACTATACCTATAAAATGTGGAACCTAGTCAGTTACTGATGTGCAGTTGAAGAAGGCTGGACGGGCCAAAACGCGTCCTGTGACACTTGTTTTCTGGAATAAAAAGTATACTTCTTATACGCTTGCTGGGATTCATCGATTTTTTTGTTTTTATTGGGGATAACCCCTTCCCGTGCAAGCGTTCCAGTGGTGAGCTGTTTTTGACTTTACATTGAATCAATACTCAATATGACTCTACAATATATGATTCTCTAATGTTGGGGATATCTACTCGTGATATATGAGTTGGTAAAAACTGACTACTATATATTTTATGTGATAGGAGCATTTTTTGTAACTTTTGTTTTGGTTTGTTATGTGTTATGTATAGATGTCATGTTTAAATGTCATGTCCTACATATATGTCAAGTTATTATAGATGTACTTATATTGTTTGGATTTATTGTAGGCCCTGAAGAAGGCCCAGGATTGGGCCGAAACGTAGGCCGTACTGCTATTATCGTTATGGTGGCATGTGTACAAGCATAAATAAAATTTGGAATCAACCATACCTGTTGGAGTGCCGTGTTTATAGTATACGCATTATTTTGGGGGCTACACCAAGTTGAATGAACCTCTTCTCTGTCTGGCCGCCAGGGCAACCTCTTCTCTGTCTGGCCGCCAGGGCTCTACATTTCAGCTATTCGCCTGCGGCTTTGGTGCGTGGCATTAACCTCTGTTTGCTGTCAAATGACCTCTCTTCTGTCTGGGTGTCAGGGGCCTAAATAACTTAAAGTGGCCTTTTCCATTGGTGGGTAACATGATGCCTGTTTTGCTGCTATGGGACCTCTCTCCTCTGTCTGGGTGCTGGGGCCTAAATAACTGAAAGTGGCCTGTTCTTTTGTGGGTAACATGATGCCTGTTTTGCTGCTATGGGACCTCTCTCCTCTTACTGGGTGCTGGGGCCTAAATAACTGAAAGTAGCTTGTTCCATTGGCAGGTAACATGATGCCTGTTTTGCTGCTATGGGACCTCTCTCCTCTGTCTGGGTGCTGAGGCTTAAATGACTGAAAGTGGCCTGTTCCATTGGTGGGTAACATGATGCCTGTTTTGCTGCTATAGGACTTCTCTCCTATGTCTGGGTGATGGGGCTTAAATTACTGACAGTTGCCTGTTTCAATGGTGGGTAACATGATGCCTCTTTTGCTGCTATAGGATCTTTCTCCTCTGTCTGGGTGCCAGGGGCCTACATTTAAGATAATCACATGTTGCTTTGATGGGTGACATTATCCTCTTTTTGATGTTGAATGATCTCTACTCTGTCTGGGTGTCAGGGGCCTATATTTTGTTTAATTGCTTGCTGTCTTGGTGTGAGACATTTAACTCTTTTTACTGTCAAATGACTGCCCCATTGTGTGGGTGTCAGGGGCCTATATGTCGTTTAATCATTTGTTCCTTTGATTGGTGACATTATCCTCTTTATACTGTCAAATGACCTCTACATTGTCTGGTTGTCATGGGCCTATATTTCGTTTCATTGCTTGCTGCATTGGTGGGAGACATTAAACTGTTTTTACTGTCAAATGACATCTCCTCTGTCCAGGTGTCAGGGGCCTACATAAATAATAATGGCCTGTTCCATTTCAGGTTGACCTAAGGCCTGTGTTGCTGTTACGGGACCGCTCTCCTCTTTGCGGGTGCCATGGTCCTCCTGAATTAGAAAATGAGGCCTGTGGCACTGCTGGGTAAAATCAATACTGATTTGGCATGATTTTAACTCTCCTCTTTGTGGGTCCCGTTGGTCTGAATGTTTAAATAAGGCCCTACAGGCAGACATAAATCCTTCTTGGCTGTGATGTGAACTTCAACTCCCATGTATGGTTGCCATGGCCCTGAGTCTGTGAATGAGGCCTGTGGCACTGCAGGCAGACATGAATCTTTTTGGTTGTGATGAGAACTTTCCACCTATTCCACCCCTCCTCCAAGTTGCAAATTGATATTGGTTAAATATTATTTATTTTATTTTATTTTAAGTCATTTCCCTTTCCACATTTGTTTGCAGGGGATTTACCTACATTTTTATGCATTTTGCAGCCTCTAGCCCTTTCCAGTGCTATTTTACAGCCTTTTTAGTGCTCAAAAGTTCGGGTCCCCATTGACTTTAATGGGGTTCGAGTTCGGGGTCAAGGTTGGGTCGAGTTCAAACCCGAACATTTTCGTGAAGTACGGCCGAACTTCCCGAACCCGAAAATCCAGGTGTTCAATCAGAGCCTGAAGCGAGGCATAAATGTTCTAAACCTGTGCACAACCTGCAGGACCAGGCATCTAAATGCAAAGCATGATGCTCCAGTGAAGTAAACACCTCAAAAACCAAGAAAGGTCTCAGGCTCCTCCTGCCCCCTCTTCTGCTGCAGTCTCGGCCTCTTCCTCCCCCTCAGGAGTGACAGTGGCACCTGCTACCGAGCAAACAGAGGTTGTGGCAGCAACGCTACCATATCCGTCACCGTCACCAAGCATCTCTATGATGTCCCATGGAAGCGTTCAGCTGTCCATCTCCCAAAGACTGGAGAGAAAGAGGAAGTACCCATCTACCCAACTGCGATCCCTGAATGCCAGCATTTCAAAATTCCTGGCCTTTGAAATGCTTTTGTTCCGTCTGGTGGAGTCGGACATTTTTAAAAACCTTATGGCGGTGGCTGTCTCACAGTACCTGGTTCCAAACCGCTACTACTTTTCCAGCCGAGCCATCCTTTCCCTTCACAACCAAGTGGCTAACAAAATCAGGTGTGCACTGCGCAACGTCATCTGTGGCAACATAACCACCAATACGTGGACCAGTAAGCACGGCAAGGGCGTTATATCTCCCTAACAGCACACTTGGTAAATGCAGTGGCAGCTTGGCCTGAGGCAGATAGCAGTTTGCATCATGTCCTTCCGCCACCGAGGATTGCAGGGCATTTCTCTTTGCCTCCTGTTCCCTCCTCCTCCTACTCCGCTTCCTCCTCTACCACTTCCTCATCCGCTCAGCGTAACACCTTCATCACCACCAACTTCAGCACAGCCAGGGGGAAACGACAGCAGGCTGTTTTGAAACTCAACTGTTTGGGGGAAAAACCCTACACCGCGCAGGAGCTATGGATGGGCATTGAACAACAGACCGATGAGTGGTTGGTGCCACTGAGCCTCAAGCCTAACCTGATGGTGTGCAATAATGGGCGAAATCTCGTAGCAGCTCTGGGCCTAGCCGGTTTGACGCACATCCCTAGCCTGACACATTTGCCTAATTTGGTGATGCAGAGATTCTTGAAAAACTACCCCGATATGTCAGAGATGCTTCTAAAAGTGCAGGCCGTCTGTGCTTGCTTTTGGAGTTCTCATCCTGCTGCTGCTCGCCTGTCTGCTCTGCAGCGTAACTTCGTCCTTCCCGCTCACCGCTTCATATGCGACGTGCCCACAAGGTGGAACTCCACCTTGCATATGCCTGAGAGACTGTGCGAGCAGCAGCAAGCGATAGTGGAGTTTCAGCTGCATCAAACACGGGTGAATCGATCTGCGGAACAGCACCACTTAACCACCATTGAGTGGGCCTCCATGCGAGACCTGTGTGCCATGTTGCGCTGTTTCAAGTACTCCTCCAACATGGCCAGTGCCGATAACGCCGTGATCCCACTTCTGTGTCTCCTTGAAAAAACGCTTTGGGCGATGATGGAAGAGGATGTGGCACAGAAGGAAGAGGAGGAGGAAGAGGGATCATTTCCACGGTTATCAGGCCAGTCATTCACAAGTGGCTCGGAGAGTGGGTTCTTGCACCCACATAGGCCAGGTACACAATTGTCCATCCAGGGCACAGTTCTGGAGGATGAGGAGGAGGAGGATGATTATGAGGAGGAACTGTGTTCAGAGCAGGGTGGCACCCAAAGCAGCGTTGGGCCATCACTGCAGCGTGGCTGGGGGATACGGAGGGCACAGACGATACACCTCCCACAGAGGACAGCTTGTCGTTGCCTATGGGCAGCCTGGCACACATGAGCGACTACATGCTGCAGTACCTGCGCAATGACCGCCAAGTTGCCCACATTCTAACCAGTGCTGATTACTGGGTGACCACCCTGCTGGATCCCTATTACAAGGACAACTTGCCGTCCTTAATTCCCTCACTGGAGCGTGATCAGAAGATGCACAACTACTAGCGCATGCTGCTAGACGTGCTGATGATGGCATTCCCAACTGACACCCAGGCATCATTAGAAGAACAAGGCAAAGGCAGAGGAGGAGGAAGAAGTCGCTAACGCAGCTGGTGCACAGCCAGCACCACAGAAGGCTGGGTTATTATGTCCGAAATGTGGAAAAGCTTTGTCAGCACACCACAAAAACCAGCACCACCAGCTGATATGGAAGATCTTAGCAGGAGGCAGCATTTTAGCAACTTGGTGGAACAGTATGTGTAAACAAGCCTACATGTACTGACTGTTGGGTCTGCCCCATTCAACTTCTGGATCTCCAAATTGTGCACATGACCTGAGCTTGCTCTTTACACTTTGGCGGTGCTAGCCTGCCCTGCAGCCAGTGTATTGTCTGAACGTGTGTTTAGCATGGCAGGGGGCGTTATCTCAGAAAAGCACAGCCTCCTGTCCATAGCCAATGTGGACAAATTCACGTTCATTAACCACTTCAGCCCCCCAGTTTAAACCCCCTTAATGACCAGACCACTTTTTACAATTCTGCACTACACTTATTTCACGGTTTATTGCTTGTTCATACAACTTACCACCCAAATGAATTTTACCTCCTTTTCTTCTCATAAATACAGCTTTCTTTTTATGGTATTTGATTGCTGCTGAGATTTTTAGATTTTCTGATATTAATCAAAAAAGTTTATTTTTAACTTTTTCTGGTAAAATTATCTATACAAGTTTGTGTCAGAATTTATTGTGCTACATGTCTTTGATAAAAAAAAATCAAATCAGTGTATATGTATTGGTTTGTGCAAAAGTTATAGCGTTTACAAACTATGGTACAACAAAGTGAATTTCAGCATTTTGAAGCAGCTCTGACTTTCTGAACACCTATCATGTTTCTTGAGGTGCTAGAATGCCAGGATAGTATAAATACCCCCCAAATGACACTATTTTAGAAAGAAGACACCCCAAAGTATTCGAGGGGGGCATGGTGAGTTCATGTATGATTTAATTTTTTTCACAAGTTAGCGGAAAATGACACTTTCTGAGGAAAAAAATAAAATAATAAAGTTTCCATCTCTGCTAACTTCTGGCAAAAAAAAATAAAAATCTCCCACGGACTCACTATGCCCCTCAGTGAATACCTTGGGGTGTCTACTTTCCGAAATGGGGTCATTTGTTGGGTGTGTTTACTGTTCTGGCATTTTGGGCAGGACTAAATTGTGAGCAACCTTGTAAAGCCTAAAGGTACTAGTTGGACTTTCGGCCCCTTTACGTACGTAGACTGCAAAAAAGTGTCACACATGTGGTATCGCCATACTCAGAAGAAGTAGGGAAATGTGTTTCGGGGTGTATTTTTACATATACCCATGCTGGGTGAGAGAAATATCTCTGTAAATTGACAACTTTGTATAAAGAAAATTAAAATGTTGTCATTTACAGAGATATTTCTCACACCCACCATGCGTATATGTAAAACTACACTCCAAAACACATTGCCCTACTTCTCCTGAGTACGGCGATACCAGATGTGTGACACTTTTTTGCAGCCAAGTTGCGCAAAGGGGCCCAAATTCCAATGAGCACCTTTTAGGAGGGCATTTTTACGCATTTGGATTCCAGACTTCTTCTCACGCTTTAGGGCCCCTAAACTTGTGCCAAAAAAAAAATCTTCTATGAACTCACCATGCCCCTCACGGAATATCTTGGGGTGTCTTCTTTCTAAAATGGGGTCGCTTGTGGGGTATTTAAACTGCCCTGGCATTTTAGGGGCCCCTAAAGCGTGAGAAGTAGTTTGGAATCCAAATGCGTAAAAATGCCCTGTGAAATCCTAAAGGTAATTATTGGAATTCGGGCCCCTTTGCGCATCTTGGCTGCAAAAAGTGTCACTCATGTGGTATCGCCGTACTCAGGAGAAGTAGGGCAATGTGTAAAAAGATGTATACAAAGTTTTCAATTTACAGATATTTCTCTCACCCAGCATGGGTATATGTAAAAATACACCCCAAAACACTTTGCCCTACTTCTTCTGAGTACAGTGATACCACATGTGTGACATGTTTTCGCAGCCTAGGCGCGCAAAGGGGTCCAAATTCCAATGAGTACCTTTTAGGAGGGCATTTTTACGCATTTGGATTCCAGACTTCGTCTCACGCTTTAGGGCCCCTAAAATGCAAGGGCAGTATAAATACCCCACATGTGACCCCATTTTGGAAAGAAGACACCCCAAGGTATTCCGTAAGTTCATAGAAGTTCATAAGTATTCCGAGTTCATAGAAGATTTTTTTTTTTGGCACAAGTTAGCGGAAATAGATTTTTTTTTGTTTTTTCTCACAAAAGTCTCCCTTTCCGCTAACTTGTGACAAAAAGTTTAATCTTTCATTGACTCAATATGCCCCTCAGCGAATTCCTTGGGTTGTCTTCTTTCCAAAATGGGGTCATTTGTGGGGTGTTTATACTGCCCTGGCATTTAAGGGGCTCCGTAATCATTACATGTATGGCCAGCATTAGGAGTTTCTGCTATTCTCCTTATATTGAGCATACGGGTAATGAGGGCTGAAAACAAAAAAAAAATGAACGGCACAGATTTCTTCATTTGCATCGATCAATGTGGATGAGAAAATCTCTGCCAAAAAAAAAAAAGAAAGAGGGGAAAGGACATAGGAGTGCTGGCGAAGTAAAGCTGCGATCGCTAATAAAGATCCAAAATGCTCAAAAGTGATCCTTATAGTGCCGCAGCAATTTTACAGTGTTTTTGCAGTGATCAGAAACAAAATTATTCTGACATTGCGGTGAGGCTGACTGAACGCAAGTGTATGCACAAGATCAGGCCTGATCGGGCGAACACTGCATTTTTTGTAGCGCCTAAGGTGACCGTAATGTACTGATATAACTCTGATTGCGATAAGTCTTAATCACTTACAGATACTATATAGTACTAGTGCTGATTAGCGACTGCGATGACGCTAATCAGCGACTAATTAGTGACTGCGATGCGGTGGGCACCAACTACCTAACAAGTAGCTAACTGGCGGTGATAAGGGACCCTTAGGCCCCATTCACACGTCCGCAATTCTGTTCCATATTTTGTGGAATGAAATTGCGGACCCATTCATTTCTATGGGGACAGACTTTGTCCCGCTCGGATCCGGAATTGCGGATCCGCACTTCCGGGTTCGCACTTCCGTTCCACAAAAATATGGAACATGTCCTATTCTTGTCCGCAATTCCGGACAAGAAAAGGCATTTTCTATGTAGTTCTGGCAATGTGCGGATCCGTAAAATGCGGAAAGCACATTGGCGGTGTCCGTGCTTTGCGTGGATCCGCGGATCCGTGGATCCGGAAAACACATATGGACGTCTGAATGGAGCCTTACGGGGGTGATCAATGACAGGGGGGTGATCAGGGAGACTTTATGGGGTGATCAGGGGTTAATAAGGGGTTAATAAGTGAAAGGGGGGTGGTGTAGTGTAGTGTGGGCTTGGTGCAACTTACAGAGCTGCCTGTGTCCTCTGGTGGTCAATCCAAGTAAATGGGACCACCAGAGGACCAGGTAGCAGGTATATCAGACGCTGTTAACAAAACAGCGTCTGATATACCTATTTGATGCGATTTATTTTACATCTACAGCCTGCCAGCGAATGATCATCGCTGGCAGGCTGTAGTATAACTTCACAGTAAGTCTCGGTCTCGCGAGATGACATGTAGATGGGACAAGGAGGAATAACCCGGCCGCCCGCAGGACGCATCCCTGCGTTAGACGGTCGGGAAGCGGTTAAAATGAACCAGGCATGGATCCCACAGGACTTGTCTATACCTTGTGCAGAATAGACATGTATACCGACCTCACCCAGCCTTTGTTATACTCCAGCGCACTTTATCTTTGTTTTGTTTATTTATATATTTCCCTCAAAAATAGCCAAAAACAGTATAGATTGTTTTTGTTGATTACCTCCTCCATCACAGCTTCCACCTACACCACCACGTCCACCGCCATCTCAACCTCCTCTTCCAATTTCAAGATTATTATTTTTAATTTTTATGTATTTTATGTCATTTCCCTATCCACATTTGTTTGCATGGCAATTGTCCAGCTCTTACCCCCATTGTGCTTCCTTTTGCAGCCCTCTAGCCCTTTCCTTTACTTTTTTAGAGCCATTTTAGTGCCCCAAAGTTTGGGTCCCCATTGACTTTATCGGGTTTCGGGTCCCGAACTCGAATTTTGCAATGACCCCGAACTTCCAGGTGTTCTCTCAACTCTGAACACAACCTTTACAAGTCTAAATGTCACACCAGAAGCCCATTTTCTTAAGTGGAAGCCCAACTACACTATACAATATGGATCCATAGTATGACAATATGTGTAGCACATGTTTGTAACTCCTTGGGCTAAATTTACACACATTGAAATCTAAAACAAAATCTGAATCTTCCAGATGTGAATTTTGTTCTTTACAATGAATTTGGCCAGAGATTTTACCTTTTGCATGGCACTGACTGAAAGCCATAAAAAATATACAACAGATATGTCATGCTGCAAATTTCTAAACACATGACTGCTGCTATAGATTTTTTGTTATGCTGCATATGAATTGGGTAAAACTTTGTTGAATTTGCTATTTATGGATTTTCTGTACAAATGTTGCAGGCTAGATGATGCTTTCCTAAATCTATCTGACACTGGCATATGTTAGACATGATTATTTGCATATATTTTTCACAGAAATCCAGAGGAGCCTTGTCCTACAGTTTTTGTCATGTGTATCAACTGGTCACCATAATAAAAATAGTACCCATCCAGAGGTCCCCCCTAAGGCCTTGCAACTGGAACTGTGGTTCTCATCTGATTTTTTTTTTTTTTTTTAATGATTAAGGCTTTCTTGTTCTGCTACATAAGCATTTTCAAAAGGCATCTCTGCCAATTTGCTTTTGTGAAAAAAATGCAGTGCTCTTATTGATGCTGGGTTCTTCTTATTTGTGTATTTACTTGCTGTTCAGCAGGAATTAGATATAACAATAATTCTCTAAAATTCTTCTGAGTAGAGATGTCGCGAACATAAAATTTTCCGTTAGTGAACGGCGAACGCGAATTTCCGCAAATGTTCGCTAATGGGCAAACCGGGCAAACCGCCATAGACTTCAATAGGCAGGCGAATTTTAAAACCCACAGGGACTCTTTCTGGCCACAGTAGTGATGGAAAAGTTGTTTCAAGGGGACTAACACCTGGACTGTGGCATGCCGGAGGAGGATCCATAGCAAAAATCCCATGGAAAATTACGTAGTGGACGCAGAGTCCGGTGTTTTAATCCATAAAGGGCATAAATCACCTAACATTCCTAAATTGTTTGGAATAACGTGCTTTAAAACATCCAGTGTGTATATACGATCAGGAATGATGTTGTATCGATCAGGTAGTGTAAGGGTTACGCCCGCTTCACAGTGACAGACCTAACTGTGACAGACCAAACTCCTCGTTTAACGCACCGCAAACAACCGCAAACAGTCCATTTGCACAACCGCAAACTCCCTATTTGCACAAGGTTGGATACCAAGCTAGCCAAGTCCCGTTCCTTGTCCTCACTGACGTCATTGAAGGTCTCTTCCTCGCGCAATGTACTGTTCCACCCTATATGAATAGTGTGTTCAGTAATCAGTAGTACTATTTTTATCAGTTTAATCCCTGTTACGTCCCCTATCAGGGGCCGTGTATCGAATAGATTTTAGGAACAGGCATATGGAAAAAGATGATTGCTCTTACTTGCATTTTTGGGGCATTGCGCGTGCGCCGTGAAATGTACTGTGCAACCCTATATGAGGGGTGTGTTACTTAGTACTATTCTTATCAGTTTAATCCCTGTTACGCCCCCTATCAGGGGAAGTGTATCAAATAGATTTTAAGAACCGGGAGATGGAAAAAGTAGTTTGGTTGTTCTTCTTACTTCCGATTTGGGGCACTGCGCGTGCGCCGTGCAATGTACTGTACAACCCTATATGAGTGGTGTGTTAACTAATACTATTCTTATCAGTTTAATCCCTGTTACATCCCCTATCAGGGGACGTGTATCGAATAGATTTTAGGAACCGGGAGATGGAAAAAGATGATTGGTCGGTCCTCTTACTTCCACTTTTGGGGCATTGCGCGTGCGCAGTAAAATGTACTGTGCAACCCTATATGACTGGTGTGTTACTTAGTACTATTCTTATCAGTTTAATCCCTGGTACCCCCCTCCCCCCCCCAATCAGGGGAAGTGTATCAAATAGATTTTAGGAACCGGGAGATGGAAAAAGAAGCTTGGTCGGTCCTCTTACTTCTCTTTTTGGGGCATTGCGCGTGCACCGTAAAATGTACTGTGCAACCCAATATGACTGGTGTGTTACTTAGTACTATTCTTATCAGTTTAATCCCTGTTACGCCCCCTATCAGGGGAAGTGTATCGAATAGATTTTAGGAACCGGGAGATGGAAAAAGAAGCTTGGTCGTTCCTCTTACTTCTAATTTGGGGCACTGCGCGTGCGCCGTGCAATGTACTGTGCAACCCTATATGAGTGGTGTGTTAACTAGTACTATTGTTATCAGTTTAATCCCTGTTACGTCCCCTATCAGGGGACGTGTATCAAATAGATTTTAGGAACCGGGAGATGGGAAAAGTAGCTTGGTCGTTCCTCTTACTTCCAATTTGGGGCACTGCGCGTGCGCCGTGCAGTGTACTGTGCAACCCTATATGAGTGGTGTGTTAACTAATACTATTCTTATCAGTCTAATCCCTGTTATATTCCCTATCAGGGGACGTGTATCGAATAGATTTTAGGAACCGGGAGATGGAAAAAGAAGCTTGGTCAGTCCTCTTACTTCTATCTTTGGGACACTGCGCGTGCGCATGAAATTTACTGTGCAGCACTATATAAGTGGTGTGTTACTTAGTTCTATTCTTATCAGTTTAATCCCTGTTACGCCCCCTATCAGGGGACGTGTACCGAATAGATTTTAGGGACCACGAGATGGAAAAAGAAGCTTGGTCGTTCCTCTTCCAATTTGGGGCACTGCGCATGAGCGGTGCAATGTACTGTGCAACCCTATATCAGTGGTGTGTTAGTACTATTACTATTACTATTAGTACTAATATTATTACTATTCTTATCAGTTTAATCCCTGTTACGTCCCCTATCAGGTCACACCTGCAGGCAACTAACCTTAGATTAAAGGGTAAAAATTAAATGCCTTATTTATCGGCAAGATACTGTGCCACCCGGTATGAGTGTTGGGCACTGGCAGTGGGCACACTACAGTCAGTGGAACTGGGCCTGAACGGCGAACGTGAACAAGCTATGTTTGCCGGCGAATAGTTCGGTACATCACTACTTCTGAGTAGATAACACCTTCAGCAAGTTTTTTTTCACCATTTTGATTCAACCTCATATGATCTAGAAATCCTTCCAAAGTAAAATTCAACTGAAATAGAGAAAAGAGCATTAGAACAATGCACAAAACATACCCTTCGCTCAATGAAACATGCATGCTAGTTCTTAACAGAAACTTGGCTTACTTATTTGTGGAGATCAAATATGCATGAGTATTGTATGCCTGGTGATACTACACTTGGTTTCTAGAAAGAGTGTATATCTTAATTCTTTTAGCATCAGATAGAATACCCACTCTCTTTTTTTACATTTGGCTTTCTGGGGAAGCTATTCAAATTAGCTTTTCTTCCAAAAAATAAAATAATGCTATTCATTTCTCATAATAGCAGAATTTAAATATGTGATTTGCATATACTGTTCCTGGAAACCAAGGGTAGTGTTGCCTGGCATACAATACTTATGCTTATTGTTTAGTCTCCCTAATGATAAAGTGCACCCAACAAGACAAGTGTTTCTTGAGACTTTCTGATTCTCTTGTCCTTCTAGAAAAAGAGCTAGCTTGCATTTTACTGGAGAGAGGTATAAACTTTGTGAGATGTTGTAATTCTGTTGTCTCACTTTAAGTTGAAGATTATCTTGGCAGTGTTTTTGTCTGAAATTCACTAAAGTAACTGAAGGTGTTATCTGTCTTTGCTATACTGATGAAGTGATGAAGTATGTTCAGGTGAACAGAAAAGAGCTGTCCCTTTGAAGTGCGACAGCAAGAACTGTAATTATATGTACTTTCTACTGCATAGCAAGTATGTAAACCATAAGGTGAACACAGTAGCAATGAGCGCTGCACTATTTTCATACAGCGGGTTAGCAGAGATGCTTTAATATCTTTAAAAAAAAATGCATCTCAGCAAAGAAAAAAAAAACAACTAAGCTACCCTGACATAGTTCTTTCAGAATGTAAGGCTTTAATCAGAGAAAAGCACAAGAGAACAATATTTCTCGTTGCAAGGCCTCAGGGGAACCTCTGGGTGGGTACTATTTCTAATAGGAGACCAGTTGATATCCGCGACGACTATTGTAGGCTAGACAATGCTCCTCTGGATTTCTAAGGAAAATATATGCAAATGATCAGGTCTAAAATCTGCTGACTTCAGATAGGTTTAGAAAAGACAATTTAAATGTTTTTACAGTGCACATGTTTTTTTTACAGTGCACTTGGCATAGCAGGGGCATTGTCTGGCCTAAAATACGTGGCTACTATGGACTCTCCATAATAAGAAAGTGTACCACTTAGACAATGTATTCATGAGGAATCTACATTTCCAGAATTTAGTGAAGTCCAGTATGACACCACAGGAAGTGCTATGCAGTATAGGTTCCTGTCCTAAAGAGAATGCCTTGTTGTTGGTAGACAGGTTTGAGTAATTTTGTACAAAATGTATTTGTCAAGAATCTCATATTTATAATGTAACATTAATACATTTTGATATCGTGAGCTATATGAAGTTTTAGTTTTTTTTTCTTTTGGGGTGAGTTGCCATCATCATTGGTTCTATTGTGGGGTACATATGACTTTTTGATCACTATTGATTTTGCTGTTTTGGAAACAGGATAAGAAAAAGGCAGCAACTCAGAAACTATTGATTTTTGGGTTTTGATATTGGGGCGTAGACACTGTATGAAAAAAAATTACACCTTATCTTTATTCTGCTGGTCAGTGCAATTAAAGAGATAGCAATTTTAAACATTAGCTGCAGATTGTATTAGTACTTCCTTTCTCTCCCTTATGGGATAATATTAACTTAGTGGAGTTTTATCAAATTAAAGACTACGAGTATTGGGTTAGGAAGGATATTAGGAAAGTATCTGACCTTTTCAGTTCTGGGGGTTTTAAGACTTACACTGAATTAGTTAGGGGTCGGGAAACCACTTTAGATATGTATAGATATGCACAATTGAAACACGCATATGATAGCACGGAAAATAGGGGAAATTTGAATATACAAGGGAATTCTTTTTTAGAGTACTGTGTTGCAAGTAATAGGGATGTTAGGCACAAGATTTCTCACATATATCAGAAATTAAGGAAGGCACTGGCAGAAGTTACTACGTTTAAAAGCTCACATAAATGGAACCAAGCATTAGACATACCGGAGGAGAGTTGGTTGGAGATCTACCAAAACATTAGAAGGTCATCACCCTCAATAAATCATAGATTAATTCAATTCAAAATAATCCATGGGCTATATTATACACCAAAAATGTTAAGCAAATTTAAAGATAAGGACAATACAGATTATAAATGCTGGAAATGTGGAGAAAAGGAGGGGATCTGCTACTTATGTGGCACTGCAATCCGATTAAGAGGTTCTGGTCTCAAATGCTTGAAGCTCTGTCCAACTCGCTAGACTCAAAATGGATACCTGATAAAAAAATTTACGATTTTAGGCCACTGCACAGATAGGGAGATAGCGGGTAAAATCAAGCAGAAATGGCTAAGGGGATGTATGGTCGCTAAAGTACCTCTAGTTAAGAAATGGGGTGCACCGTCCCCGCCGTCATTAGCAGAGTGGGAACAATTGATGCATTGCATCGGTGTATATGAATAGTTGAGCTCAAATCAGTAAAAGGGTTGGTAGCTTACTTTATAGGTCCTGCGCCGAGGGGGGCTACAGCTGTTATGTTTGAGTATACTTTTTTTTTCTTTTTGGATGGTGAAGGAGAGGGGGGGGGGTGTCGATGTCAACCTAGGGGAGGGGGGAGGGTATAGCTGCTTAAGGCTTTGGTAAACGCACTTTCCTGTCATGAAAATGAGTAATAAGCAGAGAATGGTATCGTTTGATAATGTATTGGAATGTGTTATGTTACATTAGATAATAAAATCAATAAAAAAAAAAAAGATAGCAATTTTGAACGCATTATGATCGTGTCAATACCTATGTTTTTCCTTTTGTTTATTATAAATGGCATGATGAGTGGAAAGGGGAACTTTATTGTTTTTTTAACACTTTTTGTAAGCTTTTTTCACTTTTTATTTTTGTCCCAGTATGGAGCTTCATTTTTCCAGGATCTGATCCTTGTTTCAACGCAGTACAATGCATGCTGTATTGTACTGCATTGCCTTGGGGCTGGGCTTTATAGGCTTTCATAGCTGGTAAGCCCTGAGGCTTGTGTGAAGCCTGGGGCTGCCATAGCAACCATCGGACCCCTGTCCGATGGTGAGACAGAGTGAGTCCTCTCCTTCTGTGAAGCTCCTATATACCACGGTCAGCATTGACTGCGGCATATGAAGGGTTAATCCACCGGATCCACATTTCCAGGGACGCGGTAGACACAGCAGGGGCCTCTTCTGCTGATTGAGCCAATGTAGCTTCTGCGTCTGCCTGATCAGTGCACCGTACATTTAAAGCACTATGTGGCAAGTCACTTCCTGCTTCTCTGTATATGTATGGCACTGGGCAGGCAAGGGGTCAAAAGAGTATTCTGGTTTTGCTGTTTTCATCATCAATTCACAGGAAACAATACATATTATCACTTACTAACAGTGATTGTTTATCTTTATTGCCCCATTTTTCTGCACTCCATTGCAGTCAACTGACATTTTCCTCTGTGCTGGCTCCCTATTCCAATGACATCACATTAATATCTAGCGAGTGATACGGCTTGTAAAGTTCTACCCTGTCAAAGCAACATCATCAATGACCCTATTCTACTCATTCTCCTGGACCCTACCCGGTGGATGTGATGTCAGCAATGATGCTAGGGGCAGGGTTTTTTCAGCAGGGCTTCCAGCAGTGATGTCCAAGCTGGGAGGGAAAGGGGAGGGAGAGATCTTATGTTACAGACATTCCCAATGAGTCTTGTGCTGGGATGTAAACACAGAGGAGCAGATTTGTTATGCCTTCACTCCAGAATTCTGGCTTCAAAAAGTCACTAATTAGGGCTTTTGTGACTTTTTGCACTTGTTTGCGAAAAACTTTGGGAATTTTTTGTAATTTTACACTACTCATTCTAGTTTTCAGTAGAGAATAGTGATGAGCGGCAGGGGCAATATTCAAATTCATGATATTTCGCAAATATTTGGGCGAATATTAACCATATATTCATGAATTCGAAAATTTGTTATCTCCAGTCATTATTTTCTTGATTGCGGAAATCGGCAATTTAAAAATTCGCATTGCGAAAATTCGCATTCAACACTACTCCTAAAATCAGATATATTGCAGCCTTCTCACAGGGATCATGTGTACTGTTTAAAAAATTTTGAATGTTCGAAAATACGAATATATATCAAAAATATTCTAAATATTTGCGAATTCTCAAAGTGACAATATTTGCGATAATAATACAAATATTCATAATCAACACTAGTGGAGAAGTGCACATTGTTACGTAGCTATTTTAATGAGTTTAACTCCAGATTTATCATTGAAATTTGTTTAAAAGTCACCATGTCAGTCCAGTAGGAGAGTGGAGTAGGAAAACTGTAGTAGCTTTTCTAGACAAAAGTGATAGGTTTAAGGATAAGACACATTTATCAAGCAACATGAGACATTTGATAAATGTGGCATAAAGTACACCAACACAAAACTGACTTAAAATATCTCCCTTATGATAAATACACATTAACTCTGGAACACACATAGCTCTATTTTGGAAATATGTTCTAATACAATTGATTGCACATGAAAAGGTTCAAATTATTATTATTATTTTTCCCAAAAACTTTATTTCATTGAACATCTCTGGAAAAATTAATTTGATTTTTTTTTATTTCTTACAACTTTATCAATAAATGTCAGATATGAAAGCAACCCATATTCTCTTATGCTTTTTACCTTTTCCATTGGCACTGATTCAGTTGCTAAGTGAATAGAGAATGACTTTGCAGTATAAATGTAATTTGCAAAAAAAAAGACATATGTCTAGATTTTCTTTTGATTGAATTATTACTTTGATGTCACAGTCGTGTGTTCATTCGCATCACAGAATAAGAAAGGTTTGTCAAAATTTCATGTATTAGGCAAAATCAGGATATATAAATTACTTTACATGAACCGGTGGCATATAGCCATATTTTCTATCAGATTTACTCATGTAGAAGGTACATCTGATAAATTATGAAGGAGTACTGCATTATAAAAACATGCTGCCACATGTTGGTCTTGATTGAACTGACAACCTACTGTACGGGTTTCTGAAATAACAGGACTTTATTTTTATTTTTTTACAAAGGTCTGTGCTTCTACCTTCTAAAGACAATACCAGAGTTTATATAGAAGTAACAAAAAATCACAGACTCACAACCTGGACAGTCCTATCAGCCCTAAACTTAGGATTTATATGGATATTTTCAAAATATTAGAAGCACAACACTGCCATACAGTGCCAAATAAATAGTCCCATGTATTGCTCATTTAATTTAGTACATTTAGTGCTCATTTTAAGCATTGGACAATAGATTGTACATAGTGTCCTACCATGCCCAGATATATCATTCAATATTCTGCTCCATTATAGTGCAAGAAAATACCCCATTGTAGTTTCTTACAGTGCCCAATAAAACTATAACTAACCCATAATATATAGTGATGAGCGGCAGGTGCCATATTCGATTTCGACGAAATTCGCGAATATTCGAATGAATATTCGTTTCATATTCGTCGAAATCGAATATTCGTCATTTTTTCTAGTTATCGCGATTAACATGCGATTTAAATAATCGCATATTGCGATTTGTACTTAAGACTACTTTCCTATTGGTTTCATATCTAGAATTAGCGAGGATGGCGAATATGACGAATGTATTCGTCATATTCCTCAAAACGAAGATAGCGAAGTATTCTACATCTTCGTTTTAGCAACCTATTCGTCAACTTCGCTAATTCTAGCAATCAAATAGGAAGGTTGACTTACCAGACAGCTGTGTTAAATTCGCTATGCGATTTTTTTTTTTAATAAATAGAATACTTATAATAATATTATCATATCAAGTAATATAATTATTGTATTAAAAAAAAAAATCGCATAGCAATTTAACACAGCTGTCTGGTAAGTCAACCTTCCTATTTGATGATTGCTAGAATTAGCGAAGTTGACGAATAGGTTGCTAAAGCGAAGATGTAGAATACTTAGTTATCTTCGTTTTGAGGAATATGACAGACTACATTCGTCATATTAGTCATCCTGCTAATTCTACCAAGCCAACCATAACTTCTGTGCTCATGGAGCGTCCCCATCACCATGGGAACGTCTCCATATACTAAAATGTACTGTCGGATTTGAGGAATTACGTTGAAATCGCAATGAGATTAATTCAAGTTATATTAATCGCATTGCGATTTCAACTTAAAGCTGGGTTTATAATGGGTCAGCTTGCTAGAATTAACGAAGTTAATGAATATGGAATATAGCAGCAGTGCTAAGTTGAAATCGCAATGCGATTAATTTAACTTAAAGTATTCGCATTGCGATTTCAACTTAGCACTGCTAGTGCATAGCTATATATTCCATATTCGTTAATTCTAGCCTATGTAAGATAGCAGTGCTAAGTTGTAATCGCAATGCGATTAATATAACTTGAATTAATCGCATTGCGATTTCAACGTAATTCCTCAAATCCGACAGTACATTTTAGTATATAGAGATTTTCCCATGGATGGGGACGCTCCATGAGCACGGAAGTCGGCAGAAGCGGCAACGGGCACTGACTGGAGCAGCCAGGAAGCCAGGAATCCTCAGGACAGGTAAGAACTACTTTTGGGAAGTGGGAAAGAAAAAAATATAACTAAAAAAAAAAAAAAAAAACGAATATTCGAAATAGCGAATTTATAGCGCTATATTCAAAATATTCGCGAATTAGCGAAGTGCCGATATTCGCAACACTAATAATATATCATACAAAAATTAACTTGATAATACAAAAAAAAATCTGTTTTAATCACATCAGCCCCCCTAGCTTAAACACTCTTAATGACCAGGCTACTTTTTACAATTCTGCACTACACTACTTTCACCATTTATTGCTCGGTCATGCAACTTACCACCCAAATGAATTTTACCTCCTTTTCTTCTCACTAATAGAGCTTTCATTTGGTGGTATTTCATTGCTGCCGACATTTTTACTTTTTTTGCTATTAATCAAAAATGACTGAAATTTTTGCCAAAAAATGACATTTTTCACTTTCTGTTGTAATTTTTTTTTAAAAACGACATTTCTATATAAATTTTTCTATAAATTTATTGTTCTACATGTCTTTGATTAAAAAAAAAAATCCAATAAGTGTATATTTCTTGGTTTGGGTAAAAGTTATAGCGTTTACAAACTATGGTGCAAAAAAGTGAATTTCCACATTTTGAAGCAGCTCTGACTTTCTGAGCACCTGTCATGTTTCTTCAGGTGCTAGAATGCCAGGATAGTATAAATACCCCCAAATGACACCATTTCAGAAAGAAGACACCCCAAAGTATTCGCAGAGGGGCATGGTGAGTTCATGTATCATTTCATTTTTTTTCACAAGTTAGCGGAAAATGACACTTTCTGAGGAAAAAATAATAATAATAAAGTTTCCATTTCTGCTAACTTCTGGCAAAAAAAAATATATAATCTCCCATGGACTCACTATGCCCCTCAGTGAATACCTTGGGGTGTCTACTTTCCGAAATGGGGTCATTTTGTGGGGTGTGTTTACTGTTCTGGCATTTTGGGTGGGGCTAAATTGTGAGCAGCCATGTAAAACCTAAAGGTACTCGTTGGAATTTGGGCCCCTTTGCGCACCCAGGCTGCAAAAAAGTGTCACTCATGTGGTATCGCCGTACTCAGGAGAAGTAGGGCAATGTGTTTTGGGGTGTACTTCTACATATACCCATGCTGGGTGAGAGAAATATCTCTATAAATTGTCAACTTTGTATAAAAAAAATTAAAAAGTTGTCATTTACAGAGATATTTCTCTCACCCAGCATGGGTATATAAAAATACACCCCAAAACACATTGCCCTACTTCTCCTGAGTACGGCGATATGACATGTGTGACACTTTTTTGCAGCCTAGGTGCGCAAAGTGACCCTAATTCCAATGAGTACCTTTAGGATTTCACAGGGCATTTTTACACATTTGGATTCCAGACTTCTTCTCACGCTTTAGGGGCCCCTAAAATCCCAGGACAGTATAAATACCCCACAAGTGACCCCATTTTAGAAAGAAGACACCCCAAGGTATTCCGTATTACGCACTTAGGCTGCAAAAAAGTGTCACAAATGTGGTATCGCCGTACTCAGGAGAAGTAGGGCAATGTGTTTTGGGGTGTATTTTTACATAAACCCATGTTGGGTGAGAGAAATATCTCAGTAAATTGACAACTTTTTAAAAAAGTTGTCGTTTACAGAGATATTTCTCACACAAAGTATGGGTATATGTAAAAATACACCCCAAAACACATTGCCCTACTTCTGCTGAGTACAGCGATACCACATGAGTGTCATACTTTTGCAGCCAAGATGCGCAAAGGGCCCTAATTCCAATGAGTACCTTTAGGATTTCACAGGGCATTTTTACGCATTTGGATTCTCACGCTTTAGGGCCCCTAAAATGCCAGGGCAGTATAAATACCCCACATGTGACCCCATTTTGGAAAGAAGACACCCCAAGGTATTCCGTGAGGGCATGGCGAGTTCACAGAAAAAAAAAATTTGCACAAGTTAGCGGAAATTTATATATAAATATATATATATATATATATATATATATATATATATATTATTTTTTTTTTTTTACAAAGTCTCATATTCCACTAACTTGTGACAAAAAGTAAAATTTTAAATGAACTCACCATACCCCTCATGGAACACCTTGGGGTGTCTTCTTTCTAAAATGGGGTCACATGTGAGGTGTTTGTACTGCCCTGGCATTTGAGGGTCTCCGCAATCATTACATGTATGGCCAGCATGAGGAGTTTCTGCTATTCTCCTTATATTGAGCATACGGGTAATCAGATTTTTTTTTCCGTTCAGCCTCTGGGCTGAAAAACAAGAAAAAAATGAACGGCACAGATTTCTTCATTCGCATCGATCAATGTGGATGAAAAAATCTCTGCCAAAATCAGTGACTGCGGTGCGGTGGGCTGGGCGCTAACTACCTAACAAGTAGCTAACTAACTGGCGGTGATAAGAGACCCTTATGCCCCATTCACACGTCCGCAATTCTGTTTGCAGAACGGAATTGCGGACCCATTTATTACTATGGGGACAGACTTTGTCCCACTCGGATCCAGAATTGCAGATCCGCACTTCCGGGTCTGCACTTCCGTTCCGCAAAAATATAGAACATGTCCTATTCTTGTCCGCAATTGCTGCAGTAGAACTACATAGGCTGCAGTACAACTGCCGAGCTGCGAGCTGCTGTTAGCGCCGCGCGTTCACGGCAAATCTCGCCTCGCAAGATGACGTGCCGACATGTCAAGGAGGAACATCCCAGCCGCCCGCAGGACGCAGCCCTGCGTTCGGAGGTCGGGATGTGGTTAATTATACGTCTCCATGGTTACAGCCTAAAAATTAAACCTTGTGAGTGTAATCTGTTTGTGTCATCATGTGTTACACTCTAAATGTGTCCTTCATCCAATAAGCAATCAAGTGAAGGGAAGCGAAGGTGTATGTTGATAATTAGAGATGAATGAATTACTCAAAAATTTGATTCAGCCGGTTCGCCGAATTTCCCGAAAAGATTTGATTCGATCCAAATTTATTAATGACAAATCAAGTTAAAAAACAGCTATTTCCTGGCTGCTGAGAGCCTTTGTAGTGATGTAGAACACTGTGCCTTGCAGTAACACGCATAGGAAATCTTCTGTGGTAGTGAAACAATACTATGTATGACACTCAGATGACAGGAGTTGCTCTTAGAATCAATGCACAGTTCACTTATTTGCACAGTTATGGAGCCTAAACTGACCAAATAACTCAAGTGTGAACTCAGACTTACAGGTCAATGTTAGCGTCAAGAAGAAGTGCCCTCCTTTTACACCGTCGTCATTTGAGTCCACATAGATGTCTACAGAACCTGTTTTATTAAACACAGAGTAGAGAGGGTGTCAGCAGTAAGTTTGTGTTGACGTCACTGATTAATTTGCCCTTCCTCTGATCCGTCAGAACAATGGCCCCCCCCAAAAAACGGATCCTGTCTGTTGAGCATCTGGTGGCAGCAGCGTGAGGAGACCGCAGAGTGGCCCAGTGACATAGTGTTGAGGTGGCAGCAGCATGAGGAGACCATAGAGTGGCCCAGTGACATAGTGTTGATGTAGCAGCAGCATGATGAGACCACAGAGTAGTGATGTGGCAGCAGCATGAGGAGACCACAGAGTGGCCCATTGAATAGTGTTGAGGTAGAAGGAGTGTGAGGAGACCACAGAGTGGCCAAGTGACATAGTGTTGAGGTGGCAGCAACATGAGGAGACCACAGAGTGGCCCAGTGACATAGTGTTGATGTAGAAGCAGCATTAGGAGACCACAGAGTGGTGAAGTGACAGCAGCACGAGGAGACCACAGAGTAGTGATGTGGCAGTAGCATGAGGAGACCGCAGAGTGGCCCATTGAATAGTGTTGAGGAAGCAGAATCAAGAGTAGACCACAGAGTGGCCCAGTGACATAGTGTTGAGGTGGCAGCAGCATGAAGAGGCCACAGAGTTGCTCAGACATAGTGTTGAGGTAGCAGCAGCATTAGAAGACCACAGAGTGGTCCATTCACATAGTGTTGAGGTAGCAGCAGCAGTATGAGGAGACCACAGAGTGGCCCAGTGACAGAGTGGGGAGGTGGGGGGGGGGGGGCAATAACAGTACCAGCTGAAGATGGTGGCTGGCAGTAGGAGCACCTAGCAGCAGGTGTGGCATCAGGCAGGTGGCAGCATCAGAATAGTAGCTAAACTAGGAAGCCAGAAGAAACAGGTCTCTTTTGTCAAAGTGTTGGTGTGGCACCATGGATGATCTAGTATGATGCATCATGCACTGGTGTTTGAAAATCCTGGTTCCTCCACGCCTGATTCATCTTCACAAAGGTCAGTTTCTCCTCATTTTGGGTAGACAGGCGAGTTCCCCTTGGGGTAACTATGGCTTCCGCCGCACTAAACACCCGCTCTGATGCCACACTGCTGGCCGGTGAAGAAAGCTTGTCCAGGGCAAACTCGGCCAGTTGCTGCCACAAATTTGAGTTGGGCTGCTCAGTAGTCCAGGGGATCTATGATGTAGAGTGGCAGGGCGAACTCTAAGTATGCGACAACCTACTGGTTCAGGTTCTGCTCAATGTCTAGCTGCTGCTGTTGGTGAGTAGTTTCTTCAGAAGGCAGGTGAAGAAAACTGATCATCAGTGACTCAGTTGCTGCTGATGGAGCTGGTACTGCTCCTGCCCCCCCCCCTCCTGCTGCCATGGCAGTGGAACAAGAACGCAGAGGACCCCCCAGGCAGACCTGCATAAGAATGGGCAATGGTGCACATAGGCAGCGGCTAACTGCCTACATAGGATGTCTCAATAGTAGTTCAGTTTGTCCTCCCTCTCAGCGGGTGTGAAAAAGGCCCCCCTTTTGGACCAGTAGCGAGGGTCTAACATGGTGGAGAGCCAGTAGTCATCACTCTGGCGAATAGTGACAATTCGGCTGTCGCTACGCAAGCGAGTGAGCATGCAACGGGCCATTTGTGAAGACCACAATGTCCTCCTCCTCCTCTAGTTCAGCCCCCACAGGGCTCATGTGGAGTTGAGATATAGTCACCCCATCTTCTGTCCCCTGGCCAGCCAAATTTAGCAGCATCTGTTCCAGGACATGAATCAGTGGAATGACATTTTATATCCCGTAGTCCTGGCGACTCAAAGGGCCCGAGCAAATGGCAGGTGTCACGCATGAGCTTTCACTGGCTAACATCAAAGTTACATAGTGGAGTACCTCTGTCCGCCTGTATCATCAAGAAATTGTTTATAGCCTTTTTCTGTTCATATAATCGGTCCAACATATGGAGGGTGGAATTCCAACGGGTGGAAACATTGCATATTAGCCTATGTTGGGGGATGCCTCTGCAGATCAACGAGGGTGTTCTTTGTGGTGTACGAGTGGCTGAAGTGCATGCAAAGTTTCCTGGCCATTTTCAGGATGTCTTGCAGATCGGCGGAAGACTTCAGGAACCGTTTTACAACCAGATTAAACACATGCGCCATTCAGGGCACATGGCTCAGCCCTCTTTGACGCAGCAATGACACCATGTTCTTCTAGTTGTCAGTCACCATGGTTCCGATTTTAAATTGTCAAGGAGAAAGCCAGGATTTGATTTCTTGATGAAGGATGTGGAGCAGTTCTTCCCCTGGGGGACTCCATTCGCACAGGCAAACCAGGTGTAGAACAGCGTGACACCGCCATGCCCTACACATGTGGTATGGTGGAGGGTCACTGTAGATTGTCCCTGAAGTTGAGGGTGAGGACATGTTGGAGGATGAGCAGGCAGAAGTGGACACTGTCACAGGACCAACGCCGTGAGTACGTGAATATGGAAGCGGGGTCACCTGGCTAAGTTGCTGGTGTGGCTGGGCAGGAACCACATTTACCCAGTGAGCCGTTAAGGACATATTGTCATGCTTCATTGTGGGAGGGAAACACCACACCGAGCATAAGAGGGAAGGGGGGACAGGGAATCTGGCCTGAAAACTAGTGAAGGAAGATGGACACCTCCTAGTAAAACTCTAACCAAAATGCTGACTGACTACCAGTATGAACAGACCCCAGAGGCAGATGTGTTCATACGCAGGAATACCTAGAGTTCTATCTAGCCCTATAGGACCCTGATACTAATGGCAGGGACAAGACTACCTTTTCCTCCAAAAGGAATGACGAACAGGAGTCTCCTTCAGGCCTAATACAAACAGTAGGGAAATGCAACACACAGAACCCAAACTAAATATAAAAAGGGAAAGAAATAACTTAACTACCAAGAGGCTATGGAAACACCAGGAACTTCGCCGAATTCCACACACCAGCTATCCACAACTGAAACTGAAGCTAAAAACCACACAGCATTGTAGGAGAAGCAACAATAAGTAAGGAAGAAGGTTAAATGACCACATTAGCAACACCTGAGGCAAGGGGTGGGGCCATTACCAGAAACAACACAGATGCCTATTGATCCACAAGAAAAATCTGTGAGATCAGACCACGTGTTGCCAGTCTCACTGATCTCCTTCCACCTGTCGTGGCAAGGTCCATGACACATATATTGTCCTTGCCCATAGTTACATCTCCACACGTTGGCAATGCCATGCACTTTGGCAGACAACAACAGGCTCAAGTACTTGCCAACCTTCTTTTCTACAGTGGATATAAAAAGTCTACACACCCCTATTAAAATGTCAGGTTTCTGTGCTGTAATAAAATGAGACAAAGATAAATCATTTCAGAACTTTTTCCACCTTTAATGTGACATAAACTGTACCACTCAATTGAAAAACCAACTGAAATCTTTTAGGTAGACGGAAGAAAACAAAAAAGCTAAAATAATGTGGTTGCATAAGTGTGCACACTCTCTTATAACTGGGGATGTAGCTGTGTTCAGATTCTAGCAATCACATTCAAAATCATGTTAAAAAAGAGTCAGCATACACCTGCCGTCATTTAAAGTGCCTCTGATTAACCCCAAATAAAGTTCAGCTGCTATAGTTGGTCTTTCCTGAAATTTTCTTAGTCGCATCCCACAGCAAAATCCATGATCCACAGAGAGCTTCCAAAGCATCAGAGGGATCTCATTGCTAAAATATATCAGTCAGGAGAAGGGTACAAAAAAATTTCCAAGGCATTAGCTATACCATGGAACACAGTGAAGACAGTCATCATCAAGTGGAGAAAATATGGCACAACAGTGACATTGCCAAGAACTAGACGTCCCTCCAAAATTGATGAAAAGACGAGAAGAAAACTGGTCTAGGAGGCTACCAAGAGACCTACAGCAACATTAAAGGAGCTGCAGGAATATCTGGCATGAACTGGCTGTGTGGTACATGTGACAACAATCTCCCGTATTCTTCATATGTCTGGGCTATGGGGTAGAGTTGCAAGACGAAAGCCTTTTCTTTCCGAAGAAAAACATCCAAGCCAGGCTACATTTTGCAAAAGCACATCTGAAGTTTCCCCAAAGCATGTACGAAAAAGGTGTTATGGTCTGATGAAACCAAGGTTGAACTTTTTGCCCATAATTCCAAAAGATATGTTTGGCTCAAAAACAACACTGCACATCGCCAGAAGAACACCATACCCTCAGTGAAGCATAGTGGTGGCAGCATCATACTTTGGGGCTGTTTTTCTTCAGCTGGAACTGGAGCCTTAGTTAAGATAGAGGGAATTATGAACAGTGCCAAATACCAGTCAATATTGGCACAAAACCTTCAGGCTTCTGCTAGAATGCTGAAGAGGAACTTCATCTTTCAGCATGACAATGACCCAAAGCATATATCCAAATCAACAAAGGAATGGCTTCACAAGAAGAAGATTAAAGTTTTGGAATGGCCCAGCCAGAGCCCAGACCTGAATCCCATTGAAAATCTGTGGGGTCATCTGAAGAGGGCCGTGCACAGGAGATCCTCTCGCAATCTGACAGATTTGGAGTGTTTTTGCAAAGAAGAGTGGGCAAATCTTGCCAAGTCAAAAGTGCCATGATGATGGACTCATACCCAAACAGACTGAGTGCTGTAATAAAATCTAAAGGTGCTTCAACAAAGTATTAGTTTAACCCCTTCCCGACCACCATACGGCTATATACGCGCTAGCTGCACATAGCCCGTGCAGCCAGCGTAAACGTCATGGTGGAGTTTTAATCCAAGCGATGCAAAATGCTTGGATTAAAGCTTTTCTCCCTGCTTTGCAGCTGTCCCGGGCATGCTGGCAAGGGACCAATCGAAGGGGTTTCTTGCCTAGGATCACTCCGATTGGTTAGTTTGTGCAGACTAACCAATCGGAGCTCTCTTGTGTAAAATGCCGGTTTCAGGCTGCGATGAAATCCATAAGTGCCCCCAGTAAAATAAAATATGCCCCCTCTTTTGTGCCCCAAATATAAAATATATGCCCCCTATGCCCCCACATGTGGCCATATGCTGCCCGCTCCGTTCCTCCTCCTCCTTGTTGTCCCCCCCTGCTCTGCTCCTCCTTTGCTGCTGCCTGTGACTCACAGCTAACACTCTGCTGCTACATCCCGGATCGGTGCAGGCCCTGATCTGGGTCATTTAACCCCATAGATGCCGCGGTCAGCAGCCACCCGCGGCATCCATGGGGTTAAGAGGGAGGGTGCTCCCTCTCTGTGCCATCGCGTCGCTGCTGCGTTCTCAGTGGCGCGATGGTTGCCATGGCAACCAGACGCCTTACTAAGGCGTCCTGGTTGCCAAGTTACCTAAGGCTGATGAGAGCCCTGAGGGTCTCATCAGCCTTAGTGTAAATGTAGCACACTGACTATACAGTGCATTGCAATAGATGACTATTGCAATGCACTGTATAGTAATTAGGGCCACTGGATCTTCAGGATCCAGATTAGTTTTGATAAGTAAAAAAAAAAAGTGTAAAACAGAAGAAAAAAGTGTAAAAATAAATAAATAAAAATTAAAATAAAATAAAAATAGTATTCTCTCAAATCCATGACATAAAAAAAAAAATATATAAAAACTAAACATAATTGGTATCGCCACGTTCGTAAAAAACAGCTCTACAAAAATATCACATGACCCAACCCCTTAGGTGAACACCGTAAAAACTAAAAAATAAAAGCCATGTTAAAAATGCCATTTTTTGTCACCTTACATCACAAAAATTCCAACACAAAGTGATCAAAAAGGCGTAAGCCCCCAAAATAGTACCAATAAAACCATCACCTCATCCTGCAAAAACTGAGGCCCTACCTAAAAAAATCGCCCAAAAAAATAAAAAACTATGGCTCTCAGACTAAAACATGTTTTTTTTTGTTTCAAAAATGCTTTTTTGGGTTAAATGTAAAAAAAAAGTAAAAAGTAAACATATTAGCTATTGCCGTGTCCGTAAGAACCTGCTCTATAAAAATACCACATGACCCAACCCCTCAAGTGAACCCTGTAAAAAAAAAATTATGAAAACTCTGTCAAAAAGCAATTTTTTTGTCACCTTACATCACAAAAAGTGTAATCGCAAGCAATCAAAAAGTTATATTACCCCCAAAATAGTGCCAATCTAACCGTCACCTCATCCCGCAAAAATGATAGCCAACCTAAGAAAATCGCCTAAAAACTGATAAAACTATGGCTCTCAGACTATGGAGACACTAAAACATGTTTTTTTTTGTTTAAAAAATTATATTATTGTGTAAACCTAAATAAAATAAAAAGGTATACATATTATGTATCGCCGCATCCGTAAGGACCTGCTCTATAAAAATATCACATGATCTACCGTGTCAGATAAATCTTGTTAAAAACAAAAAAAAAAAACAGTGCCAAAACAGCGCTTTTTTGTTACCTTGCCTCACAAAAACCGTAATATAGCACAATTGAAAATCATATGTACCCCAAAACAGTGCCAATAAAGCTGGCACCTTTTCCCCTAGCTTCCAAAATGTGGTTACTTTTTGGGAGTTTCTACTGTAAAGGTGCATCAGGGGGGCTTCAAATGGGACACGGCATCTAAAAATCAGTCCAGCAAAATCTGCCCTCCAAAAACCATATGGGGTTCCTTTCCTTCTGTGTCTTGCCGTCCGCCCATTTATCAGTTTACGACCACATGTGGGGTGTTCCTGTAAACCACAGAATTAGGGCAATAAATATTGAGTTTTGTTTGGCTGTTAACCCTCGATGTGTTTAAGAAAAAATCTGATTAAAATGGAAAATCTGCCAAAAAAGTGAAATTTTGAAATTTCATCTCCATTTTTCTTTATTTCTTGTGGAACACCTAAAGGGTTAACAAAGTTCGTAAAATCAGTTTTGAGTAACTTGAGGGGTGTAGTTTCTACAATGGGGTCATTTATGGGGGGTTTCCACTATGTAAGCCCCACAAAGTGACTTCAGACCTGAACTGGTACTTAAAAAGTGGGTTTTGGAAATTTTCTTAAAAATTCTAAGAATTGCTTCTAAACTTCTAAGCCTTCTAACGTCCTAAAAAATTAAAACATTTAACATTTACAAAATGATGCCAACATAAAGTAGACATATGGGGAATGTTAAATAATAAATATTTTATGAGGTATCACTTTCTGTTTTAAAAGCAGAGAAATAGAAATTTAGAAAATTGCTCATTTTTCTAAATATTTGTTAAATTTGGATTTTTTTTATAAATAAAGGTGAAATATATTGACTAAAATTTATGACTATAATGAAGTACAATGTGTCACGAGAAAACAATCTCTGAATGGCTTGGATAAGTAAAAGCGTTCCAAAGTTATTACCACATAAAGTGACACATGTCAGATTTGTAAATTTTGACCTGGACACTGGGGCATCAATGAACCTTGGTCATGAAAGGGTTAAGTGTGGGCACACTTATACTACCATATTATTTTATTTTAATATTTTTTTATTCCCTCTACCTAAAAGATTTCAGTTTATTTTTCAATTGAGCTGTACAGTTTATAGGTGACATTGAAGGTGGAAAAAGTTCTGAAATGAGTTATCTTTGTCTCATTTTTTTTTTACAGCACAGAAACCTGACACTTTAACAGGGGTTTGTAGACTTTTTATATCCACTGTACATATTTGTGCAGGGCTGGTACTGCCTTTTTCGCAAAGAAATTAAGGCTTCGGACTCTCCATCTTGGCTTGGCACAAGCCATCAGTTCTCTGAAAGGTGCAGCGTCCACCACTTAGAAAGGGAGAGACTGCAGCATCAGCTACTTGGCCAGGAGCACATTCAGTTTCTGCATTGTTGGATGAGTGCACGCATACTGTTATCTTTTGGCAATCAGTTCGGTGATCGATTGCTGATGGAATGACTGACATGGAGTAGTAGGAGGAGGAGAAGCAGAAGCATCAGGACCATCAGATGATAGGAAGGACAGACAACTCCCTTCGGCTGGAGCCTTGATTCTATGAAATTGGGTGCATGCCACTGGGTGATGCTGTGGTTGCTGTGGCAGGCTGGACCACCACATCGGAGCCACGGTTCTCCCAGGCCACTTTATGGTGACACTGCATGAGATGACACAGGGCAGTGGTTCAGCCTGACCACTCGCAACACCTGCTCCTCCGCGACTCTCTACATCACTACTTGCCCGCCTACCGGAGGAAGAGGTGGATGTCTTCTCTAGATCTTGGTTGGGCAGTAGCTGCTGACTGCCCTCTAGTAGCTCATCCTCACTGTAAAGTGAAGCCGAGCCTACGGCATATAATACTTCTTGCACTGAGGGAACTGAAAATAACAGAGGAAGGTTAACGACATGTGGGGGCACAGGGCCTTCTCCAGGGCCATGCCAACTAAGCATTGTGTCAGAGGAACCCACCGACTCTTGTCTGGGGGTGACTGATGTCACTTGCGACAAAGTCGAAGACCGAGTCAACTATTCCAGCACCGCTGGCTTGCTGGTCAAGACACGACCGCTAGATGGCACCGGGAGCTCAGGACTCTCGCTGTGACTCCTGCTGCCACCCCCCCACCCTTCTGCTGCCTGCAACAGAAACATTTTGGCCACAGCCCACTCCCTTTGAAGGGTCAGTCACATGTCTGTCTGACATACTGTTTAATAAAAGAATTACATTAAAATTAAAATACCACCCAAAAAAGGCTGTAGTACAATGTTACTTCACCGCTGAACAGCAATTATATATATAACGGCAATTAAGACATATTCTTTTTCCTATTTCTACCCCCCAAAAAAGAATATAACGATCACAATTCACCGCAGAAGGGATGATTGTGGAACGTATGTATATATTTTTTTCTACAATACTTAAATGGCTGTAGTACAATGTAACTTCACCACTGAATGACAGTTATGACATATATTTTTCCCTTTTTTTCCTATTAAACAATGTAAAATCAAGGCAGAATGGCTAATTGGACATAAGTACTGTATATTTCCTATGAGGCTTGCATTACTAAGTGGCCATTGTTTAAGTGGAGTTTAAAGAAACCGGAGTTTAAGAAAAGGAGCAAGAAACAATGACTCATTAGATCTTCCTTGATTCTAGCTACTCTTCCTACTACTGTAAGGGGACCACAGTAAGTAAGAATGTTATCACTTCTCTATATTGTATTTTTTTCTCTTTTCCTGCATAATCCCCATTTAGTATGACTTCCATTATTGACAGCGCCGTCCGGTGCACATCTTGTCTGTTGTATGCAGTCCTGGAACAGCCGTTCGAGGGTGTATATGTTTGTTCAAAATGTGAGCAAATTATCCGTTTGGAATCGCACATCGAGTCTCTAAACAGGCGAGTTGCAACACTGAAAGCCACTGACAATTTGGAAAAGAGTTTGCTGCTCACTGAGCAAGCACTCTATTGTGCAGATAAGGGGGAGAGTGACCATGAGGAGGCTGAGGAGAGTGAGGTAGTCAGCTGGGTAACGGTAAGAAAGCGGGGTAGAGGGAAGAGTGCTAGGGAGGCTAGCCCTGATCTGACAAACCTCAACAAGTTTGCACGGTTAGCAGATGAGGGGGATGTCAGTTCAGCGATGGCACTGCTGCAGCTGGACACTTCCTCTGCCAGTCAGGGGAATGTCAGCTCCAGTAAGCAGGGGACTAGGAGAGCAGGGCAGGCCAGACAGGTGCTGGTAGAGGGAGACTCCATTATTAGGGGAACAGATTGGGCGATCTGTCACAAAGATCGTGATCGCCGAACAGTGTGCTGTCTTCCCGGGGCTAGAGTTTGACACATCGCAGATCGGGTTTACAGATTACTGGGAGGGGCTGGAGAAGATCCAGCGGTCATGGTTCATATCGGAACCAATGACAAAGTTAGAGGTAGGTGGAGAGTCCTTAAAAATGATTTCAGGGATTTAGGTCAAAAGCTTAGGGCAAGGACCTCAAAACTAGTACCTTCTGAAATACTGCCTGTACCACGAGCCACACAAGAAAGGCAGCGGGAGATTCACTGTTTGGTTCCCAGCTGCTGTGGGGCCTCTGGAGACGCCTACTCATCCGTTGTCCTGAATGAGCAGGTGGTCTCTGCCCTCATTCCATCTTAGGGCGAGACAGGGATGTCAGGGCCCCAGGTTCGTGGGCATGAGCCTCCTTACCTCCTGAGGTGGCTCATGCAGTAGGAGACCAGGGCCAGTTGAGTGACGCTTTAGGAGGTTACCTGCTCCCTTATCCCTGCATTGCACAGTGGGGGGTTTCCCCCACTCCCCACCGTGACATTATTACAAATAAGGGCTCCGCAGTCTCCTGCCTACGGAAGTGGGTGTAGCGTGCGTTGCCTGCCATTTTCTAGTGTGCATGCGTGTTCTCCGGAGGGAGAGCGTCTTGGGGTACACCGTAAATGGCACAGTTGGTGGCATTTTCCCCGCCACCCTGATAACCGTTGTCCGTGATGGTGTCCGCTCGTCCTTCTCAGGGTTCCTCGCTAGGGTCGGCTGTTGTCAACATTCCCTTTCGGTATACCTGCTTGGTGCGGGTTTGGGGAAATGTCTGCAGGCAGCGACCTGGAGCAGGAGTTTCCCCCTTGAGTTGGACTAGGTGCCCTGTGGTTTCCCTCAACTGCCTCTGCGGTCGACTGTCTGGGACCGTGGATTTGGTCCAGGTATGTTGGCGGTAGTCCTGGGGGAAGAGACAGACACCTTTAGGGCAGTGTGACTGGTGTCCTTCTGACTGCCTCTGCGGTCGGCAGCCTGGGACCTTGGTTTGGTCCAGGTTTGTTGGCGGCAGTTCAGGAGGGAGACACTGGTGGTCTTTTGGCATTGCCCCTCTCCTTGTGGTTTGCCCCACCAACTTCCCCTTCTGTTGGGGGGGGGGCTTTGAGGGTGGGAGTGTCACGAACCAGTTGTGTGGTCGTGACTCGGTGTTGCATGCGGTTGCCAGCGGAGAGGTTTGCCGCATGTGAATGCTGTCTGGTGGTGGCCCCACGTGTGGTTGCCGCTGGCAACATGGTTGGTTCCGCATGAATGTTTGTCTGTGTGCACTTTCCCTGGGTGCGGTTAGTGTGTATGTGGTTTGCTCTGTTACTTACCTGTCGTGCGGGCGTACACTGTCTGGTTCCCGGATGCTGTGCAGCCCCTGCAGACGTCTGCTCATCCATTGTTCTGGATGAGCAGGTGGTCTCTGTCCTCATTCCATCTTAGGGCGAGACAGGGATGTCAGGACCCCAGGTTCATGGGCATGAGCCTCCTTACCTTCTGAGGTGGCTCATGCAGTAGGAGACCAGGGCCAGTTGAGGGACGCTTTAGGAGGTTACCGCTCCCTTATCCCAGTGCAGATGAGGGGTGTGCAGCACTCCTAGGTTCTTTTGTAGTTGAGTGCAGGGGCGGTAAATAAACCCCCTAAGGTATAGATATCCAAACAATCGTCCACAAAACAAAAAAAGCGGAGACAGCACTTTTTTAATCCATATGCGACGTTTCAGCTCTCACATGAGCCTTCTTCAAGCATCCCTTATCCCTGCTCCCTTATCCCTGCATTCCGGCCCAGCAGCCGCGGACATTGCACGGTAAGGGGTTTCACTCACTCCCCACCGTGACAGGTGAACTGGAATTAGTGATGTGTGAGGAGGACTATGACATAGTGGGAATAACTGAGACATGGCTGGATGATAGCTATGACTGGGCAGTTAATATAAAGGGTTACAATCTGTTTAGAAAGGATCATTAAAACCGGAGAGGGAGAGGGTCTGCCTTTATGTGAAGTCCTGTCTAAAGCCCACAATTCGAGAAAATATAAGTGCGGAACATGAACATGTGGAGTCACTGTAGGTAGAAATACATGGAGGCAAAAACAATAATAAATTACTCATAGGAGTTTATTATAAACTACCTAATATACCAGAGTCCACAGAAAATCTATTACTAAACGAGATAGACAAGGCGGCAAATTATAATGAAGTTGTTATTATGGGGGACTTCAACTACCCAGATATAGACTGGGAAACTGAAAGCTGTAGATCACATAAAGGAAACAGGTTCTTGGCAATAGCCAAAGACAATTACCTTTCCCAACTGGTTCAGGACCCAACTAGAGGGACGGCCATACTGGACTTAGTATTAACCAATAGACCTGATAAAACAACAGATGTGCAGGTTGAGGGACACCCAGGAAATAGTGACCATGAAGTAATAACCTTCCAATTATCCTTAAAACGAGAGTTTCTAAAGGGAGGAACAAAAATACCAAACTTCAAAAAAGCTAATTTTAGCCAACTAAGCGAGGCCATAGGCCTAGCTAACTGGGACAAAGTCCTTAAAAATAAAAATACAACTACAAAATGGGAGATTTTTTAAATCATTGTAACATCTAATTGTGAGAGGTACATACCTTATAGAAATAAAAGGCTAAGAAATGATAAGAAACCAATGTGGATAAATAGAACTGTAAAGAAAGCAATAAATTACAAAAAGAAAGCATATAAATCACTAAAACAGGAGGGGAGCCAGGAAGCACTGATAAACTATAAGGAAAAAAATAGAATATGTAATAAATTAACAAATCACTAGTCAGACCACACATGTAGTACTGTGTACAGTTCTGGGCTCCTGTAAACAAGGCAGACATAGCAGAGCTGGAGAGGGTCTAGAGGAGGGCAACTAAAGTAATAACTGGAATGGGGCAACTACAGTACCCTGAAAGGTTATCAAAATTAGTGTTATTCACTTTAGAAAAAAGACGACTGAGCGGAGATCTAATATCTATGTATAAATATATCAGGGGTCAGTACAGAGATCTCTCCCATCATCTATGTATCCCCAGGACTGTGACGAGGGGACATCCTCTGCGTCTGGAGGAAAGAAGGTTTGTACACAAATATAGAAAAGGATTCTTCACGGTAAGAGCAGTGAGACTATGGAACTCTCTGCCTGAGGAGGTGGTGATGGTAAGTACAATAAAGGAATTTAAGAGGGGACTGGGTGTATTTCTGGAGTGTAATAATATTACAGGTTATAGCTACTAGAGAGGGGTCGTTGATCCAGGGAGTTATTCTGATTGCAGGGATTTTTCGCCTACCTCTGGATCAACTTGTAGAAAACAGGCCAAACTGGGTGGACAAATGTCTTTTTTCGGTCTTATTTACTATGTTAATTTGTTACACCATGTAAGTGGCTGTAGTACAATGTAGCTTCACCGCCAAACGGCGCTTATGACATATATAAAGAAGCAAGATTTTCTGGAATTAGTGATGCATCATATAGTGCAAACACCCTAAAAGCAATTTGGATCCCCAATAAGTGCTGCAAGGTGTAATAGAATTGTTCCTATTGCACCCTGTTCTCCTTTTATAGTGTAGATGATGCTTCCCTATCCTTTTACTACACCTTGACTAATCTTTCCCTAAACTTGTAAATCATTATTTCAGCACAATGAAGTCTTTACTAGCACTGTCCCTAGCGCCTGCTGACATCTCTTCCTGCACTAAGCACACTGGAAAATGGCAGAATCCAAAATGGCTGTGGATATTTGTAGGGCTGTGACATCATAGGGGTTGGCTGGCTGCTGATGGGCTGTATGCATGGCATTGTGGGTGAATCCTCATTCCCAGAGTTCTTTGCTCAATGTCCTAACACGTGCAGCAGCCATTTTAGGAAGAAATGCGATTCGTTGCCACGAAGTGTGACAAAATTCAGATTTGGTGTGAATATAATTTCTCCTGAAATTCGGATCAAATTCCACTTCGTCAATTTCGATTCACACATCTCTATTGATAATTTATTCACTGATCAAACATAGTTAATAAAACCCATATCCAATGATGTCCAATAAGACACTGGATATCCAGCTATTTAGCACCACCAAAATAGTTAAACTTGCAATACAACCTCAAGGCGCCCTAACTATAAATCAGTCCAGTAATTTAACTGTCCATCAAAAACAAGCCCTTTTCAAACTCATGTGAAGATGTTCACCATTCCACATTGCCTATTTGTAAGGCCTCACGCACACAACCATTGGTGTTTTGCGGTCCGCAAACCGCGAATCCGCAAAACATGGAAGCTGCTCCGCGTTGCGTTCCACAATTTGCACAACGGAATGCAGCCCATTGTAGAAATGCCTATTCTTGTCTGCAAAACGGACAACAATAGGACATGTTCTATTTTTTTTGCGGGGGCACGGAATGGAGCAATGGATGCGGACAGCACACGGAGTGTTGTCCGCATCTTTTGTAGCCCCATTGAAGTGGTAGGGTCCGCGCCTGAGCCGCAAAATATGCGGCTCAGACGCGGACCACAACAACGATCGTTTGCATGAGGCCTTAATGTCCTCTTCCTTTTCAACGTCTCTGGTCCAGACACTCACCTTCCTCCAGCTATATGGATCCTCAAGTAAGATATACCCAATTGAGGATCCATATAGCAGAGGGGAGACTAGCATCCTGTTGAGAGACACTGAAGTAAAGTAGAATGACTAACTAAGCAATATTAATGTGGTGAGCATATTCATATGAGATTGAAAGGGACTTGTGTTTCAAATGATAATTGGTTTATTGGACTCATTTTTAGGCAGGGGGCTCCGATGACTAATATGTAATAATGCCCTACTGAATTTGAATTGGTGAAATAAAGGATCATGCAAATACATTTTTATATCAATATGAATACTCAAATTTCTAATATTATAGATTTAAAATGAAATATGAATATTTGAGTTCACAGATTTCTTTCAAATGAAATAAACAAAAAAAAATCATCCAAATACAGTTCAATTGAGTTAATTACTTGGAGCTTGAAACACACAATGTACTTTCTTTTCAATTCTATGTCATTTTGTGTGTAGCTGTTAGTTTATATATTTTCTCACACTATCCTTCTGTTTTTGTCGCCCACTGCATCTGTCATCCCTAGGAAACGCTAATAACTATGTGCCAACCATAAATGAGACAAGATTCACACTCAAGCTGAGAGGATTATCCTTGTATCCTACACAGGAGCACTTTGAGGGTCATGTAATTACTAGGAAGTTGCCAAAAATTATCACTGCTGACTCTAATGTGGGTGGGAGAAAGCTTGTACCTCATTGCAGGGCAGAGCAAAGATGCGCTCAATGACATGAAAATTAGCCTCCATGAATATATTAGTGCTGTGCATATCAATTTCTGAACAGTAGAATACTCATTCAGAAAGCTGGCATTTCCTGAGAACCTGACATTTCTAGGACACTGGCTGAGATTTATTGTCGACCATCTTCCTGATGCTTCATTGTCTCTTATAAATCAATTCAATTCTCACTTGCCTAAGCATTATGATGTTTTGATTAGCACATATTATTCCAGGGAATGAATTGTATTGCCATTGTTTTAATCAGTGATTAATTGCTTCAATGTTGCTTTGTTTTATTTTGAAAAAAGACGCAAATGCAAAGGTTGTATTTTTTTTAATCATGTATGACATTTAAAATCCACTGTTTATTTTATTCCATATTACCTGAATTTTTACATACAGCTTGATGCTTAGCAACATCACCCTGAAGAGTAAAAATAGCTAATAATGCCATAACCAGAACAGAGAAATATACATTCACTATATTTTCTATTAATTTGTGCAGGCATATTCTACATAAGAATATATACATATGTTATATTGCAATGGTTAAATGGGGGATCCTAAAAACAGATGGAAATGGGCATGTCTATTGGTTTGTGCGTTCATATTATTGGAAAGATACAGTACTCGACTAGAAATGGAAAAAACAAAGGAGAAAGGGGAGGAGGAGGAAAAAAAGAGAAGGCAAGAAGGAGAAGAGGTAGGAATACAGTATTCAGTTGTATGAAAAAGTAAGTGCACCCTTTAGAACTAGCTGGATATCAGCATAGATTGCTAATAAAATATGGTCTGATTCAGTGGCATAACTAGAAATGACTGGGCCCCACAGCAATTTTTTGAACAGCTCCCCCACCCCCCATCAAATTCTTTGCAACCCCCTCTTCCCATGCAACTTTCACTCTGTGGCTAGTCGAGATTGCTGTTTCAGAAGAGGTTCAGCAGCCACTCCGTCTGTTTCCGACAGTGTCACTGTATATAATGTAATTTTATAATACTGTTTAGGGGACCCTGACAATAAAATGTTTTTATCCTCCTCCTGACTGGGCCCCTTCTGAGTTTGGGCCCCTAATGCAGCCTGTTTCCCCTATAGCTACGCTCTTGGTCTGATTGTTACTGAAGTCACAATTATAGACAAACACAATCTAAGTAAACTAACACACTGAAAGTGGTACCATTTCTTGTCAATGCTGGTAGAAGAATTAAGGGAACCCTTTATTTTAATAACTTATAGAAGAGATTTGGTACCATTCTGCCCAGCAAATCTTTTTCAGATCATCAATATGTCTAGGAGATCTCATGTGCCCAGTCATCATCAGGTGATGCAATAGTATTCTGATAGGGTTAAGGTCAGGACTGACTTGATCATTTCAAAACACCATTCTTCTTTTTCAAGTATTCTTTAGTTGATTACTTGTGTGCTTTGGTCATTGATGATTGCATAACCCAGCATATCTTTAGTTTTAATTCATGGGCTGCTGTTCTTAAATTCTGCTGATACCGTATATCTTACAATTCAAGGTGTCAGGGCCCTGGGGTAGTAAAGTAGCTTCAAACAATGCTTCATAGTTGGAGAAGAGGTTGTGGTGTTCAGGTGGACAGTGTTATTATTCCTGAAAACATAGGATTATGCTTTCATATCATCTGCCCATTGGCCATTTTCTCAGAAGCATCCAGATGGTCTCAGGCAAACCTGTGATTGACCACAATGTTTTTATTTTTATTATTATATTGATAGTAGGGATGAGCGAACCCGAACTGGATAGTTCGGGTTCGTACCGAATTTTGGGGTGTTTGGGACATGGACCCGAACATTTTCCAAAAAGTTAAGGTTCGGGTCCATTGTTCGGCTATTTCTTCTCGCTTTCTGAAGGGCTGCACAGCAGCCAATCATCTAGCGTTTTACTTCTTGCCCTAAGAAGCCATCACAGCCATGCCTACTTATGACATGGCTGTGATTGGTCAAGTGCAGCATGTGACCCAGCCTGTATTTAAGCTGGAGTCACGTAGCACCGCACGTCACACTGCTCTTATTAGTGTAGGGCGAGAACGTAGCTTCTGTGAGGGCGAGATTAGGCAGGGAAAAGTCAGCAAAAACACCTAATGAAGTGATCGATCTACAGCTGTGAATGATTCAACTTCTGCTAGTTACTTGCTCACTGGTTTTTAGGCTGCATAGAGCGTTTTTCTGTCACTTTGATCGGCGGCAATTTTGTGCCACCAAGTCCATCAATCCATCAATACTAGTTTTTTTTTTTTTTTTGCTATATCCTATATACTACATCAGGGGCTTGGCTGTGCTTATTGTCACCCCTAGAAACTCAGGATAGAAATTTCTATATTTTATTAAGGGGTTAAATTCAATTGCCAAAATAGCAATCCTTTAAATCTGGTGTTCCAGCTGTGGCGAGCCAAGTGTAATACTGTCTGCTGTCTGGCAAAGGATAGATAATTTTCTGGGGTGAAATTCAATTGCCAAAAGAGCAATACCGTAAATCTGGTGTTCCAGCTGTGACTGGACAAGTTTCATAGTGTTCGTCATAGGATATATTATTTTCTGGGGTGAAATACAGTTGCAAAAATAGAAATACCGTAAATATGGTGTTCCAGCTGTGGCTGGACAAGTTTAATAGTGTCCGGCAAAGGATATATTTTTTTCTGGGGTGAAATTCAATTGCCAAAATAGCAATACCATAAATCAGTGGTTTCAGCTGTGGCTGGCCAAGTTTAATAGTGTCTGTCACAGGATAGATTTTGTTCTGGGGGTAAAATTCAGTTGCAAAAATAGAAATACAATAAATCTGTTGTTCCAGCTGTTGCGGGCCTAGTTTAAAACTGTCCGTAAAAGGGTATATTTTTTTCTGGTGTAAAATTCAATTGCCAAAATAGCAATACCGTAAATCTGGTGTCCCAGCAGTGGCTGGCCAAGTTTAATAGTGTCCGTCAAAGGATTTATTATTTTCTGCGGTAAAATTCAGTTGCCAAAATAGAAATACAGTAAATCTGCTGTTCCAGCTGTGACTGGACAATTTCCCTAGTGTCCGTCAAAGGATATATTATTTTCTGGGGAGAAAGTCAGTAGCAAATAAAGAAATACAGTAAATCTGATGTTTCAGCTGTTGCAGGCCTAGTTTTAATCTGTACATAAAAGGGTACACTTTTTTTCTGGGGTGAAATTTAATTGCCAAAATAGCAATACAATGAATCTGGTGTTCCAGCTGTTGCAGGCCTTGTTTAAATCTGTACGTCACAGGATAGATTTTGTTCTTGGGTGAAATTTAATTGCCAAAATAGCAATACCCTGAATCTGGTGTTCCAGATGTGACTGGACAATTCCCATAGTGTCCATCAAAGGATATATTATTTTCTGGGGTAAAAGTCAGTAGCAAAAATAGAAATACCGTAAATCTGGTGTTCCAGCTGTGGCTTGACAAGTTTAATAGTGTCCGGCAAAGGATATATTTTTCTGGGGTGAAATTCAATTGCCAAAATAGCAAAACCATAAATCAGTGGTTTCAGCTGTGGCTGGCCAAGTTTAATAGTATCTGTCACAGGATAGATTTTTTTTCTGGGGTGACATTCAGTTTCAAAAATAGAAATACAGTAAATCTGTTGTTCCAGCTTTTGCAGGCCTAGTTTAAATCTGTCTGTAAAAGGATATATTTTTTTCTGGGGTGAAATTTAATTGCCAAAATAGCAATACCCTGAATCTGGCGTTCCAGCTGTTGCAGGCCTAGTTTAAATCTGTCCGTAAAAGGGTATATTTTTTTCTTGGGTGAAATTAAATTGCCAAAATAGCAATACTGTAAATCTGGTGTCCCAGCAGTGGCTGGCCAAGTTTAATAGTGTCCGTCAAAAGATTTATTTTCTACGGTGAAATTCAGTTGCCAAAACAGAAATAAAGTAAATCTGGTGTTCCAGCTATGACTGGACAAGTTTAATAGTATCCGTCAAAGGATAGATTTTGTTCTTGGGTTAAATTTTATTGCCCAAATAGCAATACCATAAATCAGTGGTTTCAGCTGTGGCTGGCCAAGTTTAATAGTGTCTGTCACAGGATAGATTTTGTTCTGGGGGTAAAATTCAGTTGCAAAAATAGAAATACAATAAATCTGTTGTTCCAGCTGTTGCGGGCCTAGTTTAAAACTGTCCGTAAAAGGGTATATTTTTTTCTGGTGTAAAATTCAATTGCCAAAATAGCAATACCGTAAATCTGGTTTCCCAGCAGTGGCTGGCCAAGTTTAATAGTGTCCGTCAAAGGATTTATTATTTTCTGCGGTAAAATTCAGTTGCCAAAATAGAAATACAGTAAATCTGGTGTTCCAGCTGTGACTGGACAATTTCCCTAGTGTCCGTCAAAGGATATATTATTGTTCTGGGGAGAAAGTCAGTAGCAAATAAAGAAATACAGTAAATCTGATGTTCCAGCTGTTGCAGGCCTAGTTTTAATCTGTACATAAAAGGGTACACTTTTTTTCTGGGGTGAAATTTAATTGCCAAAATAGCAATACAATGAATCTGGTGTTCCAGCTGTTGCAGGCCTTGTTTAAATCTGTACGTCACAGGATAGATTTTGTTCTTGGGTGAAATTTAATTGCCAAAATAGCAATACCCTGAATCTGGTGTTCCAGATGTGACTGGACAATTCCCATAGTGTCCATCAAAGGATATATTATTTTCTGGGGTAAAAGTCAGTAGCAAAAATAGAAATACCGTAAATCTGGTGTTCCAGCTGTGGCTTGACAAGTTTAATAGTGTCCGGCAAAGGATATATTTTTTCTGGGGTGAAATTCAATTGCCAAAATAGCAAAACCATAAATCAGTGGTTTCAGCTGTGGCTGGCCAAGTTTAATAGTATCTGTCACAGGATAGATTTTTTTTCTGGGGTGACATTCAGTTTCAAAAATAGAAATACAGTAAATCTGTTGTTCCAGCTTTTGCAGGCCTAGTTTAAATCTGTCTGTAAAAGGATATATTTTTTTCTGGGGTGAAATTTAATTGCCAAAATAGCAATACCCTGAATCTGGTGTTCCAGCTGTTGCAGGCCTAGTTTAAATCTGTCCGTAAAAGGGTATATTTTTTTCTTGGGTGAAATTAAATTGCCAAAATAGCAATACTGTAAATCTGGTGTCCCAGCAGTGGCTGGCCAAGTTTAATAGTGTCCGTCAAAAGATTTATTTTCTACGGTGAAATTCAGTTGCCAAAACAGAAATAAAGTAAATCTGGTGTTCCAGCTATGACTGGACAAGTTTAATAGTATCCGTCAAAGGATAGATTTTGTTCTTGGGTTAAATTTTATTGCCCAAATAGCAATACCCTGAATCTGGTGTTCCAGCTGTGACTGGACAATTTCCCTAGTGTCCGTCAAAGGATGTATTATTTTCTGGGGTGAAAGTCAGTAGCTAAAATAGAAATACAGTAAATCTGGTGTTCCAGCTGTGGCTGGACAAGTTAAATAGAGTCCAGCAAAGGATATATTTTTTTCTGGGGAGAAATTCAATTGCCAAAATAGCAATACTATAAATCAGTGGTTTCAGCTGTGGCTGGCCAAGTTTAATAATGTCCGGCAAAGGATATATTTTTCTCTGGGGTGAAATTCAATTGCCAAAATAGCAATACAGTAAATCTGGTGTCCAGCAGTGGCTGGCCAAGTTTAATAGTGTCCGTCAAAGGATTTATTATTTTCAGCGGTGAAATTCAGTTGCCAAGATAGAAATACAGTAAATCTGGTGTTCCAGCCGTGACTGGACAAGTTTAATAGTATCCGTCAAAGGATAGATTTTGTTCTGGGGTGAAATTCACTTGCCAATATAGCAATCGCCTGAGTCTGGTGTTCCAGCTGTTGCATCTCCAAGTATATTTCTTTCCGTAAAAGGGTATATTACAAAAAGTGTTACATTACAATTGCTGAAAGCATAATCCTGTAAATCTGCACACACTATTGTGCATCTCATAGTGTATTTCTGTACGTAAAAGGGTATATTACACTCAAGGAGTATATACTGTACATGTGCTGAGAGGGTCATCCTCAATAACTTCACACGCTACCATGCATCTCCAAGTGTATTTCTGTCCGGCAAATGGTATATTACACAAAGTGTTAAAATACAATTGCTGAAGGCATAATCCTACATATTTTTTCACACGCTACTGTACATCTCCAAGTGTAGATCTGTAAATAAAAGCATACCTTTCATCCTGGGCCTAATACTAGAACTACAAATGACATTCCCCTAAATCAGTGGTTACTGCTGTGCCTGGATTAGTGTAATACGGTACATAAATAAACAGGCAGATAGTGTTAGGTGCCTGTAAAAAAAAGGCCTGAATTTGATATCAATACATTGGGCCAAATTTTTTTTTTCTTATTGTGGTGCTTGCTGAACGGTAACAATGAGGAAAACATCTAGTAAGGGACGCAGACGCGGTCGTGGTGGTGTTAGTGGACCCTCTGGTGCTGGGAGAGAACGTGGCCATTTTGCCACAGCCACACGTCCTAGTAAATCAACTACCTTAGGTTCCAGTACCCGCCAGAATTTACAGCGATATTTGGTGGGGCCCAATGTCATTCTAAGGATGGTAAGGCCTGAACAAGTACAGGCGCTAGTCAATTGGGTGGCCAACAGTGGATCCAGCATGTTCACAACATTATCTCCCACCCAGTCTTCTGCAGAAAGTGCACAGGTGGCGCCTGAAAACCAAGCCCATCAGTCTGTCACATCACCCCCATGCATATAAGGAAAACTGTCAGAGCCTCAAGTTATGCAGCAGTCTCTTATGCTGTTTGAAGACTCTGCTGGCCGGGTTTCCCAAGGGAATCCACCTAGCCCTTCCCCAGTGGTGGAAGACATAGAATGCACTGATGCACAACCACATATATTTCAAGATGATGAGAACATGGGAATATCACCTTATCGGAGTCCGCACGTCTCTGATGATGACGAAACACAGGTGCCAACTGCTGTGTCTTTTTGCAGTGTGCAGACCGAACAGGAGGTCAGGGAGGAAGACTGTGTGGAAGACGATGCAGGGGACGATGAGGTCCTAGACCCCACATGGAATGAAGGTCGTGCCACTGACTTTCATAGTTCAAAGGAAGAGGCAGTGGTGAGACTTAGCCAACAGCGTAGCAAAAGAGGGAGCAGGGGGAAAAAGCAGAACAGCCGCCACCAGGGGAGTTCGCCTGCTACTGGCCACCGACACCAGGGACCGAGCACCCCAAAGGCAGCTTCAAGGAGTTCCCTGGCATGGCACTTCTTTAAACAATGTGCTGACGACAAGACCCGAGTGGTTTGCACACTGTGCCATCAGAGCCTGAAGCGAGGCATTAACATTCTGAACCTTAGCACAACCTGCATGACCAGGCATCTACATGCAAAGCATGAACTGCAGTGGAGTAAACACCTTAAAAACAAGGAATTTACTCAGGCTCCCCCTGCTACCTCTTCTGCTGCTGCCTCGGCCTCTTCCTCTGCCTCGGGAGGAATGTTGGCACCTGCCGCCAACCAAACAGAGGATGTGCCACCGACAACACCACCTGTGTCACCAAGCATCTCCACCATGTCACACGGCAGTGTTCAGCTATTCATCTAACAAACCTGGGAGAGAAAGCGTAAATTCCCACCCAGCCACACTCGAGGCCTGGCCCTGAATGCCAGCATTTCTAAACTACTGGCCTTTGAAATGCTGTCATTCATGCTGGTGGACACAAACAGCTTCAAACAGCTGATGGCGATGGCTGTCACAGTATGTTGTTCCCAGCCGCCACTACTTCTCCAAGACAGCCGTGCCTTCCCTGCACAACCAAGTACCCGATAAAATCAAGTGTGCACTGCGCAACGCCATCTGTGGCAAGGTCCACCTAACCACAGATACGTGGACCAGTAAGCACGGCCAGGGACGCTATATCTCCTTAACTACACACTGGGTAAATGTAGTGGCGGCTGGTCCCCAGGTGGAGAGTTCTTTGGCGCACGTCCTTCCGCCGCCAAGGATCACAGGGCATCATTCTTTGCCTCCTGTAGCCTCCTCCTCCTACTCGGCTTCCTCATCCTCTGCTTCCACCTGCTCATCCAGTCAGCCACACACCTTCACCACCAACTTCAGCACAGCCCTGTGTAAACGTCAGCAAGCCGTTCTGAAACTCATATGTTTGGGGGACAGGCCCCACACCGCGCAGGAGTTGTAGCGGGGTATTGAACAACAGACCGACCAGTGGTTGCTGCTGGTGGGCCTCAAGCCCGGCCTGGTGGTGGGCGATAATAGGCGAAATCTCGTCGCAGCTCTGGGACTAGCTGGTTTAACGCACATCCCTTGCCTGGTGCATGTGCTTAATTTGGTGGTGCAGAAGTTCATTCACAACTACCCCGACATGTCAGAGCTGCTGCATAAAGTGCGGGCCATCTGTGCGCGCTTCCGGCGTTCACATCCTGCCGCTGCTCGCCTGTCTGCGCTACAGCGTAACTTCGGCCTTCCAGCTCACCGCCTCATATGCGACGTGCCCACCAGGTGGAACTCCACCTTGCACATGCTGGAGAGACTGTGCGAGCAGCAGCAGGCCATAGTGGAGTTTTAGCTGTAGCACACACGGGACAGTCGCACTGCGGAACAGCACCAATACACCACCATGCATTTTGCAAAGAGAATCTGTCACTAGTTTACCATATGTTGCCCTTAGTTAAGACACCATAAAACTGATAACAGATTCTCTTTAATGAATCAATGGACTCTAATGCATATCAATGTATTTTACAGGAGAATTTAAGGGCAGCAATGCATGACCTCAAGCTAAAGAAACACTGTATAATGTAATAAAACAGAGCCTTTAAGCATACAATGAAAGGTGCATTTAGGCTCCTTCCCGACAGTCGGCTGCTCGTTCAGTGGAGAAGACAACACAATCTGCTGCCCACAAATTATAATTTAGGTGCCTGCATGAATGACAAGATCACCCGATGAACATGCGTTTCAACAAGCCTTTAGACTTTGAACAAGCTTCCGCAGGAATGTTAGTTCTGTATAATTTGACCAATAATCTGCACATATAAATCCACCTTAAACCAACTGCAAATGTTTGAAAAAGATTCATGTTTTGGAATAGCCAAGTCAGAGTCCTGAACTTCACTGTTCTCTGGGTTTTCTGTTATATATGGGTTATGAATAAGTGGTAAATTTCTTGTAAGTAGAGTTGAGCAAACACCTGGAAGTTCGACCCGAACTTTACCGAACCCGAACCCCATTGAAGTCAATGGGGACCCCAACTTTGTGGTATGAAAATGGCTTTAAAAAAGTAATGGAAAGGGCTAGAGGGCTGCAAAAGGAAGCAAAATGGGGGTAAGAGCTGGACAATTGCCCTGCAAACAAATATGGATAGGGAAATGACTTAAAATAACATAAAATACATAAAAATAAAAAATAATAATCTTGAACTAGGAGAAGAAGGTCCATATGTAGTAGGAGATTGAGGAGGTGGTGGACTTGGCGGTGTAGGTGGAAGCGGTGGTGACTACGACAACAACACAGTTTTTTTTTTGTTGCCTTTTTTTTGGGGGGTAGACCCCAAAAATTGGGAAATATAGAAAAGAAGACAAAAAGAATGCCCCCTACAAGGCGTAAAGTGCAAGCTCAGGCCATGTGCCCAATTTGGAGACCCAGAAGTTGAATCGGCAGACCCATAAGTCAGTACGTGTAGGCGTGTGCACACATACTCTTCCACCATATTGCTGAAATGCTGCTTCCTGCTAAGACGTTCTATATCAGATGGTGTTGCTGGTTCTTGTGGCGTGCTGACAAAGCTTTTCCACATTTCATCCATGCTAACCCTGTCTTCTGAGGTACTGGTAGTGCCCCAGCTGTGTTGGGGACTTCTTCCTCCTCCTCTGCCTTCGCCTTGTGCTTCCACTGAGGCCCCAGTGCCAGGTGGGAATGCAATCAGCAGCGCATCTACCAGCGTGCAGAATATATTTCCCAGTCAGGTATGCAGTGAAGGTGTAGTTTGAAAGAAAAAAGGGGTACAGATCACCCGACAATCTAAACATCGCCAAATTTACAGAATATATTTCTCAGTCAGGTATGCAGTGCAGGGGTAGTTTGAAAGAAAAATGGGGTACAGAGAGTGGCGCACCGCCAAAATAGGCAGACCACGCCGTTGCTATGGGGTCCGCGGCACAGGGGGGCCCGAAGCGCATGGAAGGCCCCGCCCCCAATGTCTACTCTGCTGCACAGTTCTCCCTCCTAACCCCTCCCCCCCCCGGCATGGGGACGCAGCACAATGGCTCCTCCTACTTCTAGTCAACAGCTTCGGTAACTGAGGCAATGCGGGATCCCGGCTGTGGAGACTTTTGAAGCTGCAGGATCCGACACCTGGTGAGACGTGAGCAGGCAGGTAAGTGCGCCAGGTATGTGGATGGGTGCAGACAGTGTATGGAGCTGTCTCCCACCCCTCTGCTGTAGAATCCGCTCTCCGCCGCTCCCGCTGTAGAACATTTCTGTGTGCAGTTATGCTGACTTCAGCCTGGATGGCTACCTGCCCTTTCTTACTTGTCCCTTCTTCAGGATAAGTCTCCTCCTCCCTGCAGGGCTGGTCTCCTGCTCAAGTGCTCATGCATCCCCCTGGACACATCGGGCTGGGGCCCACCACTGGCACAAGGACTCTGTGGGGGCAGGTCCCCACTGCAAGGGCAAGGATCAATATGTCAAATGCCCACTGCAAGGGCAAGGATGGGGCAGGTGCACACAGCAAGGGCAAGGATGGGGCAGGTGCACACAGCAAGGGCAAGGATGGGGCAGGTGTCCACAGCAAGGGCAAGGATGGGGCAGGTGCCCATAGCAAGGGCAAGGATGGGGCAGGTGCCCATAGCAAGGGCAAGGATGGGGCAGGAGCCCATAGCAAGGGCAAGGATGAGGTAGGTGCCCACAGCAAGAACAAGGATGGGGCAGGTGCCCACTGCAAGGGCAAGGATGGGGCAGGTTCCCACCTCTAGGGCAAGGAGCCACTGGGCAGGTGCTCACTGCAAGGGCAAGGACTAATATGGAAGGTGCCTACTACTAGGTCAAAGAATGGGCAGGTGCTTATCGCTAGGGCAAGGAGATACAATTGCCATGTGGGGCAAATTACTATATGGGGCAGTGTGGGATTAATTACTATATGGGGGCAGTGTGGTGGAAATTTCTATATGGAGGCAGTGTGGGGAAAATTACTATTTGGAGGAAACTACTGTGTTGGTTCAGTGTGGGGAAAATTACTATGTGTGGGCAAATTACTATATGGGGCAGTTTGGTGGAAATTTCTATTTGGGGGAAATTACCAACAGGCCCCCTCTCCTCAATCGCCAGATCCGCATGACAGGGGGATTCAGCAGCAGCCGTGGGGGCATCAGGAGCGACGCAGGTGTCGGCGAGCAGAGTAAGTATTTCCTGTATGCGGTGTCCAGGAATTTTGGGGGGCATTATAGGGAGGAGCCAGGGCAGGTAGTGGGATAAATAAGGGGTGGGTAGTGGGCAGAGTTAGGGGGCCCAATTCTGATTCTTGCTATGGGGCCCAATGACATCTATGTACGCCCCTGGGTACAGATCACCCAACAATTTAAACTCTGCCGAATTTACAGAATATATTTCCCAGTCAGGTATGCAGTGCAGGGGTAGTTTGAAAGAAAAAAGGGGTCAGGGAGTGTCCCGGTCATCCGGCATCTATTCACCCTGCTGAAAGATTATTTTGAAAGTGCGTAGAAGCCACACGGGGCCCCCATGCTGCAGATTTATTATGGAGACATCATGGAGATTTTACAGCATATAACTACAGCACCCAACAATCTAAACGCCGCAAAATTTACAGAATATATTTCCCTATATTTCCCTATATATTTCAGGTATGCAGTACAGCAGGAACACACCCTCCAAGCCACTTGTGAATGACTGGCCTGATAACCGTGGAAATGTCCATCCACAATCTAATAGCTGGATTTACTGATTATATTTCACTCTCAGAAATGGAGTGCAGGCCGCAAATGTACTTTATGGCAAAAAATAAATAGATTTTTTTCACCCACAATGTCCCAGTTGTATTAACTGAATAAATTTCACTCTCAGAAATGCAGTGCAGGCCGCAAAGGTACTTTATGGCAAAAAAAGTGATTTTTCTTTTCACCCACAATGTCACAGTTGTATTTACTGATTATATTTCAATCTCAGAAATGCAGTGCAGGCCGCAAACGTACTTTTTAGCAAAAAAATAATAATAATAAAAAAATAAAAAAAATAATAATAATTTGTCCCCCCAGAATCTAACAGATGGATTTACTGAATTGATTACACTGTCACATATGCAGTACAGGGGTACTTTACAGAAAAAAAATGTGAATATGTCACCCCCGGGTCCCTAAACTCACATACGGATTACCTATATTATTTTCCCTTCCCCTGGCACATATGCAGTGCAGGTGTACTTAAAAAATGGGTATATGTGGCCCACTGAACTACAAGAACAGGATTAAATGATTGTCCCTGGCACATATGCAGGTGCAAATGCACTGCACTTGCACAAAATGGCCGCCGACGCCCACCTAACTAACAGACAGATTAAAACTTATTTTTCTGTGTCATTGGGCTCAGGGCAGGGTACAAAAATGTTGCATTGCACCCACAAAAAAATCAAAAAATCAAAAAAAAATCGCTGTAGCTCGGAGACTTAACACCATCTCTGATATCAGATTATTTTCTAATCCCTCCCTCACAGCAGCAGCATCCTATCCCTACACTAGTAAAAGCTGACGTGACGTGTGGCGCTATGTGACTCCAGCTTATATAGAGGCTGGGTCACATGCTGCACTGGCTAAACACAGCCATGCCATTAGTAGGAATGGCTGTGATGGCTTCTAAGGGCACACATCTTAAACATTTGTTGATTGGCTGCCCTGCAGCCTTTCAACAAGCTTTATTAAACAACCGATAACAAGTACCAATAGTCTAATATGTGTGTCACTGAACGGCTCACCAAAAATACCATACACACATATAATATAAATTCAAGCTTTATTGTTTAAAAAGCAACATTCTATACATGATAGAGTAAAAAAACATACAGTGGTAGCAGTGCAGGATAGTACTGCGATAAGTCTAAAACCACCATCCCTCCAACAACACCTCCAAAGATAAGTAGAGCCTAGCAGAAAAATAAATCATAAGCCACAATCTCCATCTAGTTATTGTGTGAATTACACATATAAACATAGAGAGCTTATATAATAACTGACCTCAAGCTACATCATGTTAACGTACCCATAAGCTGCCATATACAAGAATGTTCACATACCATGGACTCACCAACAGGCATACCCCAAATGTATGTGCACAAACAGTTAATATTGCGTCCAAAGTCCTAAATGGCAAAAAAACCTATGGTACATAGGCCCAATTAACTGGGACATAGTCCTCAAAAATAAAAATACAACCACAAAATGGGAGATTTTTAAAAGCATTGTAACATCAAATTGTGATTGATGCATACCTTATAGAAATAAAAGGCTAAGAAATAAGAAGAAACAAATGTGGATAAATAGAACCGTAAAAAAAGCAATAAATGACAAAAAGAAAGCATATAAATCACTAAAACAGGAGGGGAGCCAGGAAGCACTGGTAAACTATAAGGATAAAAATAGAATATGTAAAAAACTAATAAAAACTGCCAAACTAGAGACCGAGAGATTAATTGCCAAAGAGAGCAAAACTAACCTAAAATGTTTTTCAATTATATAAATGGTAAAAAATATAAACCTGAAGGAGTCGGCCCTCTACATAGCAATGAGGGGGGAGTTGCAGAAAGCGATGAGGATAAAGCCAGGCTATTAAATATTTTCTTCACCACTGTTTTCACTGAGGAAAATAAACTGTCAGATGAAATGCAAAATGTAAAAGTAAATTCCCCTTTAAAAAGTGCCCTGTCTGACCCAGGAAGAAGTACAGCAGCGACTTAAAAAGATTAAAATAGACAAATCGCCAGGACGGATGGCATACACCCCGTATCCTAAGGGAATTAAGTGATGTCTAGCCAGACCCTTATTTTTGATATTCACGGACTCCATACTGACAGGGAATGTTCCACCAGACTGGCGTATAGCAAATGTGGTGCCAATATTCAAAAGGGTCCAAAAACAGAGCCTGGAAATTATAGGCCGGTAAGTTTAACATCTGTTGTTGGGTAAACTGTTTGAAGGTTTTGTAAGAGATGCTATCTTGGAGTATCTCAATGAAAATAAGCAAATTACACCATATCAGCATGGCTTCATGAGGGATCGGTCATGTCAAACTAATTTAATCAGTTTCTATGAGGAGGTAAGTTCTAGACTTGACAGCGGCGAATCAATGGATGTCGTATATCTGGACTTCTCCAAAGCATTTGACACTGTACCACATAAAGGTTAGTATATAAAATGAGAACACTTGGACTAGGAGAAAATATCTGTATGTGGGTAAGTAACTGGCTCAGTAATAGAAAACAGAGGGTGGTTATTAACGGTACACACTCAGATTGGGTCACTGTCACTAGTGGGGTACCTCAGGGTTCAGTATTGGGCCCTATTCTCTTCAATATATTTATTAATGATCTTGTAGAAGGCTTGCACAGTAATATATCAATTTTGCAGATGACACTAAACTGTGTAAAGTAATTAACACTAAAGAGGACAGTTTTCTGCTACAGAGGGATCTGGATAGATTGGGGGCTTGGGCAGAGAAATGGCAGATGAGGTTTAACACTGACAAATGTAAAGTTATGCACATGGGAAGGAATAATGCAAGTCACCCGTACATACTAAATGGTAAAACACTCAGTAACACTGACATGGAAAAGGATCTAGGAATTTTAATAAATAACAAACTAAGCTGTAAAAACCAGTGTCAGGCAGCTGCTGCTAAGGCCAATAAGATAATGGGTTGCATCAAAGGGGCATAGATGCCCGTGATGAAAATATAGTCTTACCACTTTATAAATCACTAGTCAGACCACACATGGAGTACTGTGTACAGTTCTGGGCTCCCGTGAACAAGGCAGACATAGCAGAGCTAGAGAGGGTTCAGAGGAGGGCAACTAAAGTAATAACTGGAATGGGGCAACTACAGTACCCTGAAAGGGTATCAAAATTAGGGTTATTCACTCTAGAAAAAAGGCGACTGAGGGAGATCTAATAACTATGTATAAATATATCAGGGGTCAGTACAAAGATCTCTCCCATCATCTATTTATCCCCAGGACTGTGACTGTGACGAGGGGACATCCTCTGCGTCTGGAGGAAAGAAGGTTTGTACACAAACATAGAAAAGGGTTCTTCACGGTAAGAGCAGTAAGACTATGGAACTCTCTGCCTGAGGAGGTGGTGATGGTGAGTACAATAAAGGAATTCAAGAAGGGCCTGGATGTATTTCTGGAGCGTAATAATATTTCAGGCTATAGCTACTAAAGATGGGTCGTTGATCCAGGGAGTTATTCTGACTGCCTGATTGGAGTCGGGAAGGAATTTTTTCCCCTTAAGTGGGGAAAATTGGCTCTACCTCACAGGGGTTTTTTGCCTTCCTCTGGATCAACTTGCAGGAAACAGGTCGAACTGGATGGACAAATGTCTTTTTTCGGCCTTATATACTATGTTACTATGTTACTATGTTACATGATGAGCATGAAACAAGCATATACTAACCAGGGGTAGTGGGGGAGGGAAGGCAACAACCCAACTCACGTTTCGCCTTGCTTCTTCAGGGGGCATGTCCCTCACTTGTACCTAACAGCCTTATATATACCTCCCAAGTGATGATATCAGAGTGAGTTGATAGGACCTAGACTCCTGATAACCTGTGTGGGTTCAGCGTCATTAAGGATGTACTTAGACCAAGATGGCCTCCATCATATCGCGAGACTGCATATGCGATGTGATCATATCGCATCCGGGCACTCAGAATCTTCTGCTTATGCCCGTCACATTGGAGACACGCTCCAAAACTCGCGAGGTCACGTGAATGCCGTCTCGTGACCCATACACCAACACATCATCGTAGTGTCATAATAAGCGGCGCACGCTCAAACAGGTGATCGAAAGAGACCCCCTACACAACCCTAACCATCAACAAAGGGAGGAAACAGAATGCACATCATCACTAGAAGCATTGCATAGCCCCCACCCCCTCATAGGGATTGCCATATGGACAATCGGTGGATGCACTGCACGCCATCTGGTTAGGGGCAAACTTGCCCTTTCCGCAGGAAAAAAAAAGTGATAATCTACTCTATAAGGTTCTTCTAGTGTACAGCTAAACCAAGTACATTGGACAGATAAAAGACCAGAATCAACCCATATTTAAAAGAGGAAAGACATGATTGTTGCATATAAAATCAATACCAGTATACCTAACATACAATATTGCATTTTTTAAAAAGGTATTACAAAATACTAATTCATAGCACTTTATAATAAATAAAACATAATGTAGGTGTAAAACAACAGGTGTGTTAAATATCATACTAGCAAGTTAAATACTATCGACACAGTAAGAGTGGTGTCAAAATCACAACAAATTAATAGATAAATAATCAAGTGAACAAATTGTGAGCAAAAAGTGCTAAGTGCAATTGACATGCAGTGCTAAGTACATAATAAACATAAGTGTTCATGATCTCAAAAGCAACGTTCAGGACCACATTAGTTCCACTAAGTGGCCCCTATCTATAATTGTTCGAACCCCAACCCATATTCTCATACATCCCTCAAAAACTAGGGAAATAAGTTCCTTTATGATCGATATGTGTCGATCCTTCTAGGAAGCTCCTTCTTGTGATATACCAGGTATCAAGAAAGAGCAGCACTCTAGCATCCTCGAAAATGCAGGATCCAATGTTCTGGAATATAGTGTATAACGTGGCTGTTAGTAAGAAAAAAGACATGGACAAAAAATATAACAACAGTTAAAATAACATATTATTGTTCCATAAAATCAAAATAAACTGTTAAAATGATATAATATATATAAATGTGCCGTTACAAGAAACACAAGGTCAGGGCGACACTACGCAGCACTGGGCAACACATGTACGCACTGGAGGAGAATTCCTGAGAACATCCTCCTATCAGAGGAAGGGGGCAAAGCTATCTCCGTCATTGAGTCCAAATGGGACAACCGTATTTAAAATATAAATCCACTTTGTTTCCTTCTGTCCCAGTATCTTTTTCCAATCCCCCCCCCTCTAGGGGAAATGATAACCTGATCAATTCCCTAAAGAGTAGGAGAAAACCATCGCAGTTGTGTTTTTCCTTAAAATGTGTTCTTTGTATTATATAATTTTAACATTTTATTTTGATTTTATGGAACAATAATATGTTATTTTAACTGTTATATTTTTGTCCACGTCCTTTTTCTTACTAACAGCCACATGTTATGCACTATGTTCAAGAACATTGGACCCTGTATTTTCGAGGATGGTAGAGTGCTGCTCTTTATTGATCCCTGGTATATCACAAGAAGGAGCTTCCTAGAAGGATCGCACATATCGATCATAAAGGAACTTATTTCCCTAGTTTTTGAGGGATGTCTGAGAATATGGCTTGGGGTTCGAATAATTATAGATAGGGGCCACTTAGTGGAACTAATGTGGTAATTAACGTTGCTTATGAGATCATGAATAGTGAAGTCAATGGGGACCCGAACTTTTAGGCACTAAAAAGGCTGTAAAATAGTCCAGGAACGGGCTAGAGGGCTGCCAAAGGCAGCAAAATGTAGGTAAATCCCCTGCAAACAAATGTGGATAGGGAAATGAATTAAAATAAAATAAAATAAATAAAATTTAAACAATATCATTTGGAGACAGGTCCCACTGCAAGGAATCATGCATCATATCACTCAACACTGGAGAAGGCCACTTTCAGTTATTTCGGCTCCAGCACCCAGACCGAGGAGAGAGGTCCAGCAGCAAGGAATCATGCGTCATATCATCCACCACTGGAGAAGGCCACTTTCAGTTATTTCGGCACAGCACCCAGACAGAGGAGAGAGGTCCCACAGCAAGGAATCATGCGTCATATCACCCACCACTGGAGAAGGCCACTTTTAGTTATTTCGGCACAGCACCCAGACCGAGGATACAGGTTCCACAGCAAGGAATCATGCGTCATATCACCCACCACTGGAGAAGGCCACTTTCAGGGATTTCGGCCCCAGCACCCAGATAGAGGAGAGAGGTCCCACAGCAAGGAATCATGCGTCATATCACCCACCACTGGAGAAGGTCATTTTCAGTTATTTTGGCCCCAGCACCCAGTCAGAGGAGAGAGGTCCCACAGCAAGGAATCATGTGTCATATCAACCACCACCGGAGAAGGCCACTCTCAGTTATTTCGGCCAGCACCCAGACCGAGGAGAGAGGTCCCACAGCAAGGAATCATGAGTCATATCACCCACCACTGCAAAAAGCCACTTTCAGTTATTTCGGCCCAGCACCCAGACCGAGGATACAGGTCCCACAGCAAGAAATCATGCGTCATATCACCCACCACCGGAGAAGGCCACTCTCAGTTATTTCGGCCCCAGCACCCAGACAGAGGATACAGGTCCCACAGCAAGGAATCATGCGTCATATCACCCACCACTGGAGAAGGCCACTTTAAGTTATTTCGGCCCAGCACCCAGACAGAGGATACAGGTCCCACAGCAAGGAATCATACGTCATATCACACACCACTGGAGAAGGCCACTTTCAGTTATTTCGGCACAGCACCCAGACCGCGTATACAGGTTCCACAGCAAGGAATCATGCGTCATATCACCCACCACTGGAGAAGGCCACTTTCAGTTATTTCGGCCCCAGCACCCAGATAGAGGAGAGAGGTCCCACAGCAAGGAATCATGCGTCATATCACCCACCACTGGAGAAGGCCATTTTCAGTTATTTAGGCCCCAGCACCCAGTCAGAGGAGAGAGGTCCCACAGAAAGGAATCATGCGTCATATCAACCACCACCGGAGAAGGCCACTCTCAGTTATTTCAGCCCAGCACCCAGACAGAGGATACAGGTCCCACAGCAAGGAATAATGCGTCATATCAACCACCACCGGAGAAGGCCACTCTCAGTTATTTCGGCCCCACCACCCAGACAGAGGAGAGGTTCATTCAAATTTGGGTTGCACCGCAAGATCATGGTAAAGTTAAAAAAATGAGGATTCAATAAAGAAGTGCCCCGGAGTACAAGAATACATGGTTGAGGGGGAGGCAGTTATAAATGTCTATTCTGCATAAGGGAGGGACAGGTCCTGTGGGATCCATGCCTGGTTGATTTTTATGAACGTCAGCTTGTCCACGTTGGCTGTGGACAGGCGGCTGCGTTTGTCAGTAATGACGCCCCCTGTCGTGCTGAATACACGTTCAGACAAAACGCTGGCCGCCGGGCAGGCCAGCACCTCCAAGGCATAAAATGCTAACTCTGGCCACGTGGTAAATTTGGAGACCCAGAAGTTGAATGGGGCCGAACCATCAGACAGTACATGGAGGGGTGTGCAGTCATACTGTTCAACCATGTTAGTGAAATGCTGCCTCCTGCTAACACTTTCCTTATCAGGTGGTGGTGCTGTTAGCTGTGGCGTGGAGACAAAACTTTTCCACATTTCTGCCATGCTAACCCTGCCCTCAGAGGAGCTGGCCGTAACACAGCTGCGTTGGCGACCTCTTGCTCCTCCTCTGCCTTCGCCTTGGGCTTACACCTGTTCCCTTGTGACATTTGGGAATGCTCTCAGGAGCGCCTCTACCAGCGTGCGCTTGTCCTCGCGCATCTTCCTATCACGCTCCAGTGCAGGAAGTAAGGTGGGCACATTGTCTTTCTACCTGGGATCCAGCAGGGTGGCAACCCAGTAGTCCGCACACGTTAAAATGTGGGCAACTCTGCTGTCGTTGCGCAGGCACTTCAGCAAGTAGTCGCTCATGTGTGCCAGGCTCCCCAGAGGTAAGGGCAAGCTGTCCTCTGTGGGAGGTGTATCGTCATCGTCCTCTGTATCCCCCCAGCCACGCACCAATGATGGGCCTGAGCTGTGTTGGGTGCCACCCCGCTGTGAACCTGCTTCATCCTCATCCTCCTCCACCTCCTCCTCATCCTCCTCGTCCTCCAGTAGTGGGCCCTGGCTAGCCACATTTGTACCTGGACTCTGCTGTTGCAAAAAACCTCCCTCTGAGCCACTTCTAACAGAATGGCCTTAAAGTGCTAAAAATGACCACTCATCCTCCTCCTCCTCCTGGGCCATCTCCTCTTCCATCATCGCCCTAAGCGTTTTCTCAAGGAGACATAGAAGTGGTATTGTAACGCTGATAACGGTGTCATCGCCACTGGCCATGTTGGTGGAGTACTCGAAACAGCGCAACAGGGCACACGGGTCTCGTATAGAGGCCCAATCATTGGTAGTGAAGTGGTGCTGTTCCGCAGTGCGACTGACGCGTGCGTGCTGCAGCTGAAACTCCACTATGGCCTGCTGCTGCTCGCACAGTCTCTCCAGCATGTGCAAGGTGGAGTTCCACCTGGTGGGCACGTCGCATAGGAGGTGGTGAGCGGGAAGGCCGAAGTTCCGCTGTAGCGCAGACAGGCGAGCAGCGGCAGGATGTAAACGCCGGAAGCGCGCACAGACGGTCCTCACTTTATGCAGCAGCTCTGACATGTCGGGGTAGTTGTGAATGAACTTCTGCACCACCAAATTCAGCACATGCACCAGGCAAGGGATGTGCGTCAAACCGGCTAGTCCCAGAGCTGCAACAAGATTTCACCCATTATCGCACACCACCAGGCCGGGCTTGAGACCCACCGGCAGAAACCACTCGTCGGTCTGTTGTTCAATACCCCGCCACAACTCCTGCGCGGTGTGGGGCCTGTCCCCCAAACATATGAGTTTCAGAATGGCCTGCTGACGTTTACCCCGGGCTGTGCTGAAGTTGGTGGTGAAGGTGTGTGGCTGACTGGATGAGCTGGTGGAAGCAAAGGAGGAGGAAGCCGAGTAGGAGGAGGAAGCTACAGGAGGCAAATAATGATGCCCTGCGATCCTTGGCGGCAGAAGGACGTGCGCCAAGGAACACTCTGCCTGCGGCTCAGCCGCCACTACATTTACCCAGTGTGCAGTTAGGGAGATATAGCGTCCCTGGCCGTGCTTACTGGTCCACGTATCTGTGGTTAGGTGGACCTTGCCACAGATGGTGTTGCGCAGTGCACACTTGATTTTATCGGATACTTGGTTGTGCAGGGAAGGCACGGCTGTCTTGGAGAAGTAGTGGCGGCTGGGAACAACATACTGTGGGACAGCCATGGACATCAGCTGTTTGAAGCTGTCTGTGTCCACCGGCCTGAATGACAGCATTTCAAATGCCAGTAGTTTAGAAATGCTGGCATTCAGGCCCAGGGCTCGAGGGTGGCTAGGTGGGAATTTACGCTTTCTCTCCAAGGTTTGTGAGATGGAGAGCTGAACGCTGCCGTGTGACATGGTGGAGATGCTTGGTGACGCAGGTGGTGTTGTCGGTGGCACATCCTCTGTTTGGTGTGCGGCAGGTGCCAACATTCCTCCCGAGGCGGAGGAAGAGGCCGAGGCAGCAGCAGAAGAGGGAGCAGGGGGAGCCAAAGTGAGTTCCTTGCTTTTAAGGTGTTTACTCCACTGCAGTTCATGCTTTGCATGTAGATGCCTGGTCATGCAGGATGTGCTAAGGTTAAGAACGTTAATGCCTCGCTTCAGGATCTGATGTCACAGCGTGCAAACTACTCGGGTCTTGTCGTCAGCACATTGTTTAAAGAAGTGCCATGCCAGGGAACTCCTTGAAGCTGCCTTTGAGGTGCTCGGTGCCTGGTGGCGGTGGCCAGTAGCAGGCGAACTCTCTTGGCGGCGGCTGGTCTGCTTTTGCCCCCTGCTCCCTCTTTTGCTACGATGTTGGCTCGGTCTCGCCACTGCCTCTTCCTCTGAACTATGAAAGTCAGTGGCACAACCTTCATTCCATGTGGGGTCTAGGACTTCATCGTCCCCTGCAACTTCTTCCACACAGTCTTCCTCCCTGACCTCCTGTTCGGTCTGCACTCTGCAGAAAGACGCAGCAGTTGGCACCTGTGTTTCGTCATCATCAGAGACGTGCGGACTCCAATGAGGTGGTATTCCCATGTCCTCATCATCAGGAAACATCAGTGGTTGTGCATCAGTGCATTCTATGTCTTCCACCACTGGGGAAGGGCTAGGTGGATTTCCTTGGGAAACCATGCCAGCAGAGTCTTCAAACAGCATAAGAGACTGCTGCATAACTTGAGGCTCTGACAGTTTCCCTGATATGCATGGGGGTGATGTGACAGACTCATTGGCTTGGTTTTCAGTTGCCACCTGTGCGCTTTCTGCAGAAGACTGGGCGGGAGATAATGTTGTGAACATGCTGGATCCACTGTCGGCCACCCAATTGACTAGCGCCTGTACCTGCTCAGGCCTTACGATCCTTAGAACGGCATTGGGCCCCACCAAATATCGCTGTAAATTCTGTCGGGTACTGGAACCAGAGGTAGTTGGTTCACTAGGACGTGTGGCTGTGGCAGAATGGCCACGTCCTCTCCCAGCACCAGAGGGTACACTAACACCACCACGACCGCGTCCGCGTCCCTTACTAGATGTTTTCCTCATTGTGACCGTTCACCAAGCACCACAATAAGGAAAAAATACAGTATTTGGCCCAATGTATTGATTTCAAATTTAGGCCTTTTTTTACAGGCACCTAACACTATCTGCCAATTTGTTTATGTAGAGTATTACACTAATCCAGGCACAGCAGTAACCACTGATTTAGGGGAATATCTCTTTTAGGGCTAGTATTTAGGCACTGGATGACAGGTATCCTTTTATGGACAGATTTACACTTGGCCTGCAACAGCTGGGACAACAGATTCAGGGTATTGCTATTTTGGCAATTGAATGTCATCCCAGAACAAAATATATGTTTTGTAAGACACTATGAAACGTGGCCTGCAACAGCTGGGACACCAGATTTAGGGTATTGCAATTTTGGCAATTGAATGTCACCCCAGAACAAAATATATGTTTTAGCGGACACTATGAAATCTGGCCTGCAACTGCTGGGACACCAGATTCAGGGTATTGCTATTTTGCCAGATTAATTTCACCCCAGAACAAAATATATGTTTTAGCAGACACTATGAAATCTTGCCTGCAACTGCTGGGACATCAGATTCAGGGTATTGCTATTTTGCCAGATTAATTTCAAACAAGAACAAAATATATGTTTTAGCGGACACTATGAAATCTGGCCTGCAACTGCTGGGACACCAGAATCAGGGTATTGCTATTTTGCCAGATTAATTTCACCCCAGAACAAAATATGTGTTTTGGCAGACACTATGAAATCTGGCCTGCAACTGCTGGGACACCAGATTCAGGGTATTGCTATTTTGCTAAATTAATTTCACCCCAGAACAAAATATGTGTTTTGGCAGACACTATGAAATCTGGCCTGCAACTGCTGGGACACCAGAATCAGGGTATTGCTATTTTGCCAGATTAATTTCACCCCAGAACAAAATATATGTTTTGGCGGACACTATTCTATTTTGCCAGCCACAGCTGAAAGCACTGATTTATGGTATTGCTATTTTAGGAATTGAATTTCACCACAGAACAAAATATATGTTTTAGCGGACACTATGAAATCTGGCCTGCAACTGCTAGGACACCAGAATCAGGGTATTGCTATTTTGCCAGATTCATTTCACCCCAGAACAAAATATGTGTTTTGGCAGAGACTATGAAATCTGGCCTGCAACTGCTGGGACACCAGAATCAGGGTATTGCAATTTTGCCAGATTAATTTCACCCTAGAACAAAATATGTGTTTTGGCAGACACTATGAAATCTGGCCTGCAACTGCTGGGACACCAGAATCAGGGTATTGCTATTTTGCCAGATTAATTTCACCCCAGAACAAAATATATGTTTTGGCGGACACTTTTCTATTTTGCCAGCTACAGCTGAAACCACAGATTTATGGTATTACTATTTTAGGAATTGATTGAATTTCACCCCAGAATAAAATATATGTTTTAGCGAACACTATGAAATCTGGCCTGCAACTGCTAGGACACCAGAATCAGGGTATTGCTATTTTGCCAGATTAATTTCACCCCAGAACAAAATATGTGTTTTGGCAGACACTATGAAATCTGGCCTGCAACTGCTGGGACGCCAGAATCAGGGTATTGCAATTTTGCCAGATTAATTTCACCCCAGAACAAAATATGTGTTTTGGCAGACACTATGAGATCTGGCCTGCAACTGCTGGGACACCAGAATCAGGGTATTGCTATTTTGCCAGATTAATTTCACCCCAGAACAAAATATATGTTTTAGCGGACACTATGAAATCTGGCCTGCAACTGCTGGGACACCAGATTCAGGGTATTGCTATTTTGCCAGATTAATTTCACCCCAGAACAAAATATATGTTTTAGCAGACACTATGAAATCTGGCCTGCAACTGCTGGGACACCAGATTCAGGGTATTGCTATTTTGCCAGATTAATTTCACCCCAGAACAAAAATATGTTTTGGCGGACACCATTCTATTTTGCCAGCCACAGCTGAAACAACTGATTTATGGTATTGCTATTTTAGGAACTGAATTTCACCCTAGAACAAAATATATGTTTTAGAGGACACTATGAAATCTGGCCTGCAACTGCTAGGACACCAGAATCAGGGTATTGCTATTTTGCCAGATTAATTTCACCCCAGAACAAAATATGTGTTTTGGCAAACACTATGAAATCTAGCCTGCAACTGCAAGGACACCAGAATCAGGGTATTGCTATTTTGCCAGATTAATTTCACCCCAGAACAAAATATATGTTTTAGCGGACACTATGAAATCTGGCCTGCAACTGCTGGGACACCAGATTCAGGGTATTGCTATTTTGCCAGATTAATTTCACCCCAGAACAAAATATATGTTTTAGCAGACACTATGAAATCTTGCCTGCAACTGCTGGGACATCAGATTCAGGGTATTGCTATTTTGCCAGATTAATTTCAAACAAGAACAAAATATATGTTTTAGCGGACACTATGAAATCTGGCCTGCAACTGCTGGGACACCAGAATCAGGGTATTGCTATTTTGCCAGATTAATTTCACCCCAGAACAAAATATGTGTTTTGGCAGACACTATGAAATCTGGCCTGCAACTGCTGGGACACCAGATTCAGGGTATTGCTATTTTGCCAGATTAATTTCACCCCAGAACAAAATATGTGTTTTGGCAGACACTATGAAATCTGGCCTGCAACTGCTGGGACGCCAGAATCAGGGTATTGCAATTTTGCCAGATTAATTTCACCCCAGAACAAAATATGTGTTTTGGCAGACACTATGAAATCTGGCCTGCAACTGCTGGGACACCAGATTCAGGGTATTGCTATTTTGCCAGATTAATTTCACCCCAGAACAAAATATGTGTTTTGGCAGACACTATGAAATCTGGCCTGCAACTGCTGGGACACCAGAATCAGGGTATTGCTATTTTGCCAGATTAATTTCACCCCAGAACAAAATATATGTTTTGGCGGACACTATTCTATTTTGCCAGCCACAGCTGAAACCACTGATTTATGGTATTGCTATTTTAGGAATTGAATTTCACCACAGAACAAAATATATGTTTTAGCGGACACTATGAAATCTGGCCTGCAACTGCTAGGACACCAGAATCAGGGTATTGCTATTTTGCCAGATTCATTTCACCCCAGAACAAAATATGTGTTTTGGCAGACACTATGAAATCTGGCCTGCAACTGCTGGGACACCAGAATCAGGGTATTGCTATTTTGCCAGATTAATTTCACCCCAGAACAAAATATATGTTTTGGCGGACACTTTTCTATTTTGCCAGCTACAGCTGAAACCACAGATTTATGGTATTGCTATTTTAGGAATTGATTGAATTTCACCCCAGAATAAAATATATGTTTTAGCGAACACTATGAAATCTGGCCTGCAACTGCTAGGACACCAGAATCAGGGTATTGCTATTTTGCCAGATTAATTTCACCCCAGAACAAAATATGTGTTTTGGCAGACACTATGAAATCTGGCCTGCAACTGCTCGGACACCAGATTCAGGGTATTGCTATTTTGCTAAATTAATTTCACCCCAGAAAAAAATATATGTTTTGGCGGACACTATTCTATTTTGCCAGCCACAGCTGAAACCACTGATTTATGGTATTTTTATTTTGGCAATTGAATTTCACCCCAGAAAATAATCTATCCTTTGCCAGACAGCAGACAGTATTATACTTGTCTAGCCAAAGCTGGAACACCAGATTTAGGGGATTGGTATTTGGGCAATTGTATTTAACTCCTTAATAAAATATAGAAATTGCTATCCTGAGTTTCTAGGGGTGACAATTAGCACAGCCAAGCCCCTGATGTAGGATATAGCAAAAAAAAACTAGTATTGATGGATTGATGGACTTGGTGGCAGCTTCTTCTGGTGCACCACAAGTCACAAAATGGCCGCCGATTAACCCAGAAAATAAGTGACAGAAAAACGCTCTGTGCAACCTAAAAACCAGCGAGCAAGTAACTAGCAGATCGATCCGTTCATTAGGTGCTGTTGCTGACTTTAACCTGCCTAATCTCGCCCTGACAGAAGCTGCGTCCTCTCCCTACACTAATCAGAGCAGTGTGACGTGCGGCGCTACGTGACTCCAGCTTATATAGAGGCTGGGTCACATGCTGCACTTGGCCAATCACAGCCATGCCATTAGTAGGCATGGCTGTGATGGGCTCTTAGGGCAAGAAGTAAAATGCTAGCTGATTGGCTGCTGCGCAGCGGGAAGAAATCGACGAACAACTGACCCGAACCTGAACTTTTTTGAAAATGTCCGGGTTCGGGTCCGGGTCCCGGACACCCCAAAATTCGGTACGAACCCGAATGATGCTCGAACTGTTCGCTCAACACTAATCATGAACACTTACACTTATTATGTACTTACCGCTGAATGTCAATTGCATTTAGCACTTTGTCACTTTTTGCTCACAATTTGTTCACTTGATTATTTATCTATTAATTTGTGGTGATTTTGACACCACTCTTACTGTGTCAATAGTATTTAACTTGCTAGTATGATATTTAACACACCTGTTGTTTTACACCTACATTATGTTTATTTATTATAAAGTGCTATGAATTATGTATTTTGTAATACCTTTTAAAAAAATGCACTATTGTATGTTAGGTATACTGGTATTGATTTTGTATGCAACAATCATGTCTTTCCTCTTTTAAATATGGGTTGATTCTGGTCTTTTATCTGTCCAATGTACTTGGTTTAGCTGTACACTAGAAGAACCTTATAGAGTAGAGTATCATTTTTTTTTCTTTCCCCACGTAGAGGGCTGCGGAAAAGGCAAGTTTGCCCCTTACCAGATGGTGCAGCTCGCATCCACCGATCGTCCATATGGCAATCCCTATGAGGGGGTGGGGGCTATGCAATGCTTCTAGTGATCATGTGCATTTCTGTTTCCTCCCTTTGTTGATAGTTAGGGTTGTGTTGGGGGGGGGGTCTCTTTCGATCACTTGTTTGGGCGTGCACCACTTATTGTGACGCTACGATGATGTGTTGGTATATGGATCACGTGACGGCGTTCACGTAACCTCGCGAGTTTTGGGGCGTGTCACCAATGTGACGGGCATAAGCAGAAGATTCTGCGCGCCCGGATGCGATATGATCGCGTCGCATATGCAGTCTCGTGATAAGATGGAGTCCATCTTGGTTTGTGTCTAAGTACATCCTTAAAGGGGTTCTACAGTTTGTCACAACTGATGATCTATGCTCACGATAGATCATCAGCATCTGATCGGCCGGGGTCTGACACCCAGGACCCCCACCGATCAGCTGTTTGAGAAGGCAGCGGCGCTGCAGGAGCGCCGCGGCTTTCTCACTGTTTACCGCTGCTAGCGCCCCGCCCAGTGACGTCACGACTTGTATCAAGTGGCGTGGGTGGGCCTAAGCTCCATTCAGTGAACAGAGCTTAGCCTCGCCCACGCCACTTGGATACAAGTCGTGACGTCACTGTGCGGGGCGCTAGCAGTGGTAAACAGTGAGAAGGCCGCGGCGCTCCTGCAGCGCTGCTGTCTTTTCAAACAGCTGATCGGCGGGGGTCCTGGGTGTCAGACCCCGGCCGATCAGATGCTGATGATCTATCCTGAGCATAGATCATCAGTTGTAACAAACTGCAGAACCCCTTTAATGACGCTGAATCCACACAAGTGATCGGGAGTCTAGGTTTTATCAGCTCACTCTGACATCATCACTGGGGAGGTATATAAAGGTTGTTCGGTACAAGTGAGGGACACACACCCTGAATAAGCGAGGCGAAAGCGCGTCGGGTTGGTGCCATCACTCCCCCACTACCACTGGTTAGTATATACTTGTTTCATGCTCATCATGTACCATAGGTTTTTTTGCCATTTTGGACTTTGCACGCAATATTAACTGTTTTTGTGCACTATCTACATACATTTGGGGTATGCCTGTTGGTGACTCCGGGCATGAAAAACCCTAAAGTCAGGTACAAACCCGAACTTTGTAAGTACTACTTCGCTGATACTTTTCTTTGCCACATATATGCATAACTAAAGCAGGAGCACCAGAGTGAATATTGCTGTGACACATGTGAACATATTGTCCCTCTGGAAGCTGGCATTAGAAATCTTGAGAATCTTGAGAATATTCCCTGAGCAAGCTGTTTGTGACGTAGATCTGGAGGTTGGAGAAATGGTATAGAGATGAGCGAACTTTAAAAAAAAGTTTGGCGTTCGATCAGTGCAGGGGGCGTGGCTCAGCACGGGATCAAATCCAGTGCTGAGCCACGCCCCCTGCACTGATCACATTCCGTTGACGTCACCCCAGGTCCTTCGGCTGTTCAACAGTTCGGGTTGGTGGAAGCCGCCCCTTATGGATTCCATATGCCGCGATAGTGGAATCCATAACGGGATGCGCGAGTTACCACAACCCGAACGCCGAACGCCGAACTTTTTTTTTAAAGTTCGCTCATCTCTAGAAATGGATACAGAGAAACTTATGTGAATATTGCTTTCTGTAACAGCCAAAGCAGCCTAGCAAATAAAACAAGATACTAAAACAATATTCTAAATTGTAGCTGGTGGTTGTAGGGGATTCTAAAATAAGGAAGACTGATAGAAAAATGTATTGCTAAGTAGTGATGAGCGAATCAGTTTGTCCCGCTATCAAAAAACCCTATTTATTCATCACATTATCTTTACTATAGTCGAGAGACTGTCTTTATAATAGGCACCAGGAAATGCTGACCCTAGATATCCCTCAACACAGGGGCAGGGGACTAGGAATGCCCTATCTATCTATACAGAGCACCCGCCCCAAAAGGGGCAACCCCATCTGGGGGATGGAGGAGAGGGTGTCTATTTTTTATAGCTGGGTACCATTCAGTTACCCTGGATGATTCTATTGCTGCCCAATTATATATGTCTTAATTATTAAGCTGGTCTCTTCTTTTGGGGAGATCAATTAAATTGCTTTTTTTTTGGGGGGGGGGGATTTTTGTTTATGAGGTTTTTTTTTTTTTTTTGGGGGGGGGGGTATTATTTATTTTCTGCGAATTATGTCACTTTTAATCCAATTGTCTGAATAGTATCTATTTCAAATCATCTTTGCCTCACTGTCAGTCTGGCATGTTACCTTGATTCAATTCTTGTCTAACAAGTTTCCATCTATCCCCCTTCTGAGTGAAGGGCATTAGAGGCATCCCGGTTGCTAAGCACTAGCCGCCCCTCCCCTTACCAGTTCCGATCCGCCCCAAGTGACCCCAATTGACGTCCTACGTGACATGATGTGGAGGCCACTTGACGGGGTCACATGACCGAGTGGGCAGCTCTAGTGGGAAAGGCCGTGGGCTGTGCGGACATTTAAACTGCCGCACCAGACACCAAATCTCGCTGACAGACGGAACCTCTGACCTCAGAGGGATATTCTGGCATCCCAAACCCACTGGCGGGTATGCATAGAATGAGGGACACGCCACAATAATTGATTTGAGTTCCACTGACCTGGTGTTCCCTCTTATATATATATTTTTTTTGTCTACTTCTCACCTTTTTTTTTCATGTCCTCTTAATTTGGCCATAGATTCAGGATTATACACCCTTTTATCCCGTATACATATATCTTGCTTTATACCCTAACTACCAAGTTTCCCCTGATGAGTTATGAGATGAAATGTGGCACGTCGGAATTTTCCATTAAGGTTTCTCTAGGGATACTGCCCGGGTTCAGGTCTAGGTATCCGGACAGGGTCGCCCATGGCAGGGTGGGCGCGCTGTCTAGATAGGTAGGGCATTCCTAGTCCCCTGCCCCTGTGTTGAGGAATATATAGTGTCAGCATTTCCCGATGCCTATTCTACACAGCAGCTGACCAGATACCAGGATCAACTGGGACCATGTCTCTGCACTTTCAAACTATCCTACAGATGTACTACAGGATTGGTAAGCATGTTCCATTTTTCTAAGTAGAGAGAAAACAGTGTCCCATTTGCGACATGTAACTAGTATCCTTGTCTGGACATGTTACCGAGTCAAGTTTTTTGTGTTTGTGTATGTCATACCATGGTGCAGTGTACCTTTTAATATCATCCATTAGTAAAAGTTACATTTTATCTCCCTTCTCCCTTCGTTTGGGGTTCTTCTTTTGCATGTATTAATTGTTGGGAGCATTATTGGGAATCTTTATATTTTGAATTCTATATTAGTTGCATACACTAAGACAATTTCAATCGAATTGTATAAAGAGGTTGGTCCATGTGGAAACTACTGACAAAGTACATGGTAGATGCAAAATCCATAAGAATAATTTTAAAGAATTAGGTTAAGCTAAGGACCTCTATAGCAGTATTCTCTGAAATAATACCTGTGCCATGAAGAAAACAGGAGAGGTAGTGGTAGCTTAGGGAGTTAAATTCATAGCTTAAGTCTTGGTGTAGAACAGTAGGGTTTGAGTTTCTATGGCACTTGGCTGATTTTTTACCAGGATGCAATCTGCATTCTGGGGATGATTTGCACCTAAATGAAAGGTGGTTTGCATTAGTAGGAATAAGAATTCTTGCAGGGGTTGAAGAACATTTAACCTAAAAGATTATAATAAAGTAAAGTAATAAATAAGGGTGTAGATTAGAGATGACTGAATTTTTTAAAAATTTGATTCGCCAGTTCATCAAATTTTTCGGGAAAAATTTGGTTAGATACGAATATATTAGCGGCAAATGACATAAAAAAATGGCTATTTCCTGGCTACTGAGAGCTTTTATAGTGGTGTACTACACTGTGCCTTGAAGTAACATGCATAGGGAGTAGAGTTGAGCGAACACCTGGAAGTTTGGGTTCGCCGGGTTCGGCCGAACTTTGCCGCAAATTTCGAGTTCGGGAGCCGAACTTGACCCGAACTTGACCCCAAACCGAGTCAATGGGGACCTGAACTTTGGGGCACTAAAATGGCTCTAAAAAAGTAATGAAAAGGGCTAGATGGCTGCAAAAAGAAGAAAAATGGAGGTAAGAGCTGGACAATTGCCATGCAAACAAATGTGGATAGGGAAATTACTTAAAATAACATAAAATACATAAAAATTAAAAATAATAATCTTGAACTAGGAGGAGGAGATCCATATGGAGTAGGAGGTTGAGTAGGCCGTGTACGTGGCGGTGTAGGTGGAAGCAATGGTGAAGGAGGTAGTCACCAAGAACTCATTAGGGTAGACCCCAAAACATTGGGAAATATAGAAAAGAAAACAAAGAGAAAGTGTGCTGGATTATAACAAAGGCTAGGTGAGGCCGGTATACATGTCTATTCTGCACAAGGTACGAACAAGTCCTGTGGGATCCATGCCTGGTTCATTTTAATGAACGAGAGCTTGTCCACATTGACTGTGGACAGGCGGCTGCGCTTATCTGTGATAATTCCCCCTGCTGTGCTAAACACACGTTCAGACAATACACTGGCTGCAGGGCAGGTCAGCACCTCCAAGGCATAAAGGGCAATCTCAGGCCACATGCCTAATTTGGAGACCCAGAAGTTGAATGGGGCAGACCTATCAGTTAGTATGTGTAGGCGTGTGCACACATACTGTTCCACCATATTACTGAAATCCTGCCTCCTGCTAAGATGTTCCATATCAGCTGGTGGTGCTGGTTCTAGTGGCGTGCCGACAAAGCTTTTCCACATTTCGGCCATGCTAACCCTGCCTTCTGAGGTGCTGGCGGTGCCCCAGCTGCGTTGGCGACTTCTTCCTCCTCCTCTGCCTTTGCCTTGTGCTTTAACTGAGGCCCTGGTGTTAGGTAGAAATGCCATCAGCAGCACGTCTAACAGCATGCAAAATATATTTCCCAGTCAGGTATGCAGTGCAGGGGTAGTGTGAAAGAAAAAAGGGGTCATGGTGGAGTGTCCCGATCATCTGTCATCTATTCTCCCTGTCAGGTATGCAGTGCAGGTGTAGTGTGAAAAAATAAAGGGGTCATGGTGGATTGTCCCGGTTATCCAGCATCTATTCGCCCTGCTGAAGGATTATTTTGAAAGTGTGTAGAAGCCACACTGGGCCCCCACGCTGCAGATTTATCATGGAGACATCATGGAGATTTTACAGCATATAACTACAGCATCAAACAATCTAAACACCGCTGAATTTACAGAACATATTTCCGTCAGGTATGCAGTGCATGGGTACTTTGCAAGAAAAAAGGGGTATAGATCACCCAACAATCTAAACGCCACCAAATTTACAGATTATATTTCCCAGTCAGGTATGTAGTACAGTGGTAGTTTTAAAGAAAAAAGAGGTATAGATCACCCAACAATCTAAATGCCGTCGAATTTACAAAATCTATTTCCCAGTCAGGTATGCAGTGCAGGTGTAGTGTGAAAAAATAAAGGGGTCATGGTGGAGCTTCCCGGTCATCCGGCATCTATTCGCCCTGCTGAAGGATTATTTTGAAAGTGATAGAAGCCACAAGGGGCCCCCACGCTGCAGATATATCATAGGGAGTTTGGGGACATCATGAAGATTTTACAGCATATAACTACACCACCCAACAATCTAAACGCCACTGAATTTACATAATATATTTCCCAGTTATGTATGCAGTGCAGGGGTAGAGTGAAAGAAAAAGGGGTCCAGAATCACCCAACAATCTAAAGGCCACAGAATTTACAGAATATATTTTCCAGTTAGGTATGCAGTGCAGGGGTACTTTGAAATAAAAAAGGGGTATAGATCACCCAACAATCTAAATGCCATCAAATTTACAGAATATATTTCCCAGTCACGTATACAATGCAGAAGGAACACAACCTCCAAGCCACTTGTGAATGACTGGCCTAATAACCGTGGAAATGTCCACCCACAATCTAAGAGCTGGATTTACTGATTTTATTTCACTTTCAGATACACAGCACAGGCCACGGGGTACTTTATGCCAAAAGTTAAGTGTTTTTTTTTCGCCCACAATGTCCCAGTTGTATTTGCTGATTTTATTTCACATCAGATTTGCAGTGCAGACCGAAAAGGTACTTTATTGGAAAAAAATAATGATTTTTTCACCCAAAAATGAAACAGATGGATTAACTGATTTTCTTTCAATATCACAAATGCAGTACAGGGTGAAAATGTACTTTTTAGCAAAATAAATTATGAATTTGTCCCCCCAGAATCTAACAGATGGATTTACTGAGTTGATTACATTCATGTGGGTACTTTACAGAAAAAAAATTGAACATGTCATTCTCTGGGTCCCTAAACTCACAGACGGATTACCTATATTATTTTCTCTTCCCCTGGCATATATGCAGTGCAGGTGCACTTAAAAATGGGTATATGATGCCCACTGAGATAAGAGAACAGCATTAAATTATTGTACCTTGCACACATGCAGGTGCAAGTGTACTACTCTTGCACAAAATGGCTGCCGAGGCCCACCTTATTAATCAGTATTGCTAATGCCAAAAAAACAGGATCCAAAACAGAGGTGACAGGTATTCGCATGTCTTCTATGTTTTGAACCAACTCCTGCTTTTGGCTATCAAATCACAAGCCAATTCTGATGGGACTATACAGGCCTTACAGCTGCTACACAGAGAGGATCCATTGTGTGTCTCATTTTTCCCTCCTTCTGACAGTTCAGAAGAAGGGTCAAATAAATGATGATGTCAGCCAAGCCAAAAAGGCTAAATAGTGGCCCAGTCATTAAGTGGAGAGGGTGGGAACAGCATGAGAAGTCCACAGAGTGGCCCTATAACATAGTGGTGAGGTGGAAGCAGCATGAGGAGACCACAGAGTGGCCCAATGACAGAGTATAAAGGTGGCAGCAGCATGAGGAGGCCACAGAGTGGCACAATGACAGAGTGTAAAGGTGGCAGCAGCATCATCAGGAGACCACAGAGAGGCACAATGACAGATTTTGGAGGTGGCGTCAGCATCAGGAGACCACAGAGTGGCATGGCGACATAATGTGGAGGTGGCGACAGCATCAGGAGGCCACAGAGTGGCACGACGACGAGAGATTGCAGAGGTGGCAGTAGCATGAGGAGGCCATAGAGTGGCACGATGACGATTGTGGAGGTGGCAGCAGCATGATGAGGCCACATAGCGGCCGCTTCGTCTATTCATTTATAGGGACTATGGGACAGAAAAGAAGGCTAAAATTTCTCAACTTTATAGAGTATTGCTTGAAACATGATTTAATAATATATGTTCTCCGGCACAAAAGGCTTGGCATATTGATTGTCAGGGAATTTCCCTCGAAGATTTCCATAATATTGTGATGAATTTAAGTTTACTTTCTTAAAATTTTAATCAAGTTTTGGTTCAATTTAATATTAAATATTTAATAAATTTAATAAAAAAATTAAGTTTTGCCTAAGAGAGGAGAGAATCGGCTAGTCTTCTGTTTATTCGACGACGGGGTTGAGATGGAGAAAGCATTCCAAAAAACAATTTCTCTCCACCAAGTGCAGTATCGGCTGCTCATCGAGCCAGATATTTCTGGGGGAACCTGACTGGCATGAATAGGCCTCTAGTATCTACAGACAATGAGAAGACAAAGCTTCAAGATTGCTTGGAGCCCAGAAGATTTGCAAAGTTCATCAAGTTTGTGTCACATAAAGAATTTCACCACTATGTAATTTTGTCCATACCTCAAAAGGAAGAGTACAATCACCAATAAATTTGACGAAAAAAGCCTGTTTCATATAACAATTTTCATCACTAAGTAATTTGGTCCATACCGCAAAAGTAGGTGTCCAATCACCCATAAATTTGACTAAGAAAAGCCTGTTTCATATAACAAATTCCACCACTACGTAATGTGGTCCATACAGCAAAAGGTGTACAGTCACCCATTAAATTTCCCATAAAAAGCCCGCTTCACAGAAAAAATGTCCCCCGCCAAAAGGCCTTTACCACATATAACTGCACCGCTGAATGACAAATTGGCCTTTATTTTTTTTAAACTTTTACACTACACAAGGCTTATCAACAGATAAATGCAACAATGAACAGCGAATATAATTTTTTTTCTTCGAAATTTATCACTGCACCTCTAAGTGGCAATTAGGCCTGAATTTTTTCCCACTTTTACACAAAAGGCTTTTCAAGAGAGAAGTACAAAGCTAGACGGCAAATATATTTTTATTTTGCCACTAATACACGGCAAACTGGGCTTCCGAATATATCACTGCATCGCAAAATGTCAATTAGGCCTAAATTTTGTTCTATTTTTACACAACAGGTTTTTAAACAGATATATGCAACACTGGACGGTAAATATATTTTTATTTCGCCAGTAATACATTGAAAACAGGGTTTCACAATATATCACAGCAAAGCAGAACGTCAATTAGGCCCAAATTTTGTTCTACTTTTACACAACAGGCTTTTCAACAGAGAAGTAAAACGCTGAATGGCGATTATATTTTTGTTTCGCCAGTAATACACTGAAAACAGGGCTTCAGAATATATTACCGCACCGCAGAACGGCAGTTAGGCCAAAATTTTGTTCTACTTTTGCATAACAGGCTTTTCAATTAAATAGGCCAGTAAACGCTTTCACCACATATAACTACAGAAGTGACTTGAGAATATATTTTTATTTTTGAACTGAAATAGGCCACTAAACGCTTTCACCACAAATAACTGCAACAGTGAAGTGCGTATATATTTTTCTTTTTGTACTGAAAAAGTCCACTAAAGGCTTTTCAACATAGCGCTTGCACCCCAATAACAAGAGCAAATTGCTGGAATGACAGAGATGTATAATGGCTATTTAGATCCCCAAAAATCTTTCCCTGCACTTGTAAATTGCTTTTCTAGCACTGTCCCTAGCGCCTTCTGACATCTCTCCCTGCAGTAAGATGCTGTGAAATGATTCCTCCATTATCCTTTCCCTACACTTATAAAACGATCTTTCATTTTTTTTTTCACAATGAGGTTTTTGCTATTGCTGTCCCTAGCACCTTCTCACGTCTGTCCCTGCACTCAGAATACTGAAAAATGTTTGAATCCAAGATGGTCGCCGTATTTACAGGGCTGTGACATCACCGGGCTGGCTGTTGATTGGCTGAATGCATGGCATTATGGGTTATACCGCCTTCCCAGAGTTCCTTGCCCCATGTCCTCACACGTGTAGCCGCCATTTTAGGAAAAATTGCGATTCGTTACCACGAAGTGCAAGGAAATTTGCATTAGTTGCAAATCAAATTTTTCCTGAAATTCGTAACGAATTCCACTTCTTCAGCTTCGATTCACTCATCTTTAGTGTAGATACTGTAGGTTAGAGAGCAATACAAATATATTCTTGAATAGAGAAATAGATTGAGGATGAGAAAATAGGGTGGTGGATCAGGAGATCCATGCATTACAAAAAAAATTCAATAAGTTGCATTTCTGAAACTGACTGTGGAAAGCTAAATGACAATTTCAAAAAGGTGTTCCCTCTAAGAGACACACTCCAAACATGACACACAGCCAACCTCTCTCACTTTTAATCTATGGTTTCATGGCTCTTTGCTGTTGTCCGCTAGAATAGGTGTGAGTTTTGGACACCTGCATTTTGTTATGGTTAATGACCAAGGTATGTATATAATTTGTTACAGGCACAATTGACTCCCAAACATCCTTAATTCCTCACACTAGTGGGAATTGTAGTCATAGCTAGAGATCTCAACGTATATCAGTACCCCTCTTTGAATTAATCTATAGAAGCATCTCTCCTTTCAATCAGAGCCCTTTCAGATATAAGGAAAGGTTTCAATAAGGCTTCCTTATCTGACATGTGATGGTCTCATGGTCTCTAAATCCAGCAACTTGAGACTATTCTCATTTTGATACCTCACATACATCTTATCATTGTTTATACTGTGTATATATACATATATTTATTTATAAATAAATATATATGTATATATAACAATATATATATAGATAGATATATATATATATATAGATAGTTCAGAAAAGCAGGCAGCACTCCAAAAAGTAAAATTCATGTGCGTTTATTGCTATGGTTTGATAAAGGTTGCATTGAGCAATTGAAACGTTGCTGGAGCACTGGGTCAATAAACGCACATGAATTTTACTTTTTGGAGTGCTGCCTGCTTTTCTTGACTATCTACACTACAAAGAACCATGTTGCGGGCTCTTGTGGGATTTTGCACCCCAGTGTTTAGTGTGCTGCTTCTTATTTTCCTTTATATATATATATATATATATATATATATATATAGTTCATTCAGACCACTTACCAGTTTTTGTCACCTTTTTACCTTTCTAGTCAAGTGTATAGGAAGGAGTTGTCCCAGTGAGGTGAATGGAACGGCTTAAAATTACACCTGCTCACAGCTGAGATGTTGATGGCGAGCAGGTAAACAATAACGGGAAGGCAGCGCTCGCATGGAGTGCAGCCTTCTCCTCAAACAGCTGATTGGGGGTGGAACCAGGTGTCAGACCATCGCTAAACTGAGGGGGGAGGTTGAAAAACAGCCTCATCAGCCAATCAGGGGACACAGTGCTTAATAAAACAGCTTCTGAAGAATCTAATTCTTGCTGTTCTGAGATACAGACCAGCCACATGCAAGAAAAAAAATATTCATTTTTCTCATTTGAACAGATTAACAGTTTTGGTTTTTTTAGGCCTCAAGTGTCTACATATTATTAAATCTGTATGCATTGCATTATAGAAAATTTTATTCATTTTATGCAAATAATGCAAATAATGCAATTAAATGCAAATTACACAGTAGACAGAAATATTAACGCCTTTCCCCCATCGTTATATTGTTGTTTATAGTCATGTTGGAGCCCCTAGTTCAATGGATTTGGCAAGATACATAGATTTAAGGTGTTAAATGTGGCTCCTTAGAATCCGAACTGGCTTCTTACTGTATGGGGTGACTGTATGTTCATGATCACAAATAGTGCTGAGCGAAGCAAAGCATTTGAAACGGAATTTGGTCCGAAGTTTAGGAAAACTTTGATTTGCAATTAATCCAAATTTACTCCTGCTTCAATGAATCAGGTATTCCTGATGGGAACACAAGATCACCCATAATGTCATGAAGATGAGCAAATTAATCTCCTCGCGCTTCGTGGTAACAAATCACATTTTTCCTAAAATGGGTGCTGCATGTGTGAGGACATAGAGAAAGGAAGTATGGGAAGGCAGGATCACCCAGACTGACATACATTATGCAGCCAATCAGCAGCCAGACAGCCTTGTGATGTCACAGCCCTATAAATACGACGGCCATCTTAGATTCAGACATTCCAGCATTCTGAGGGCAGGGACAGACGTGAGAAGGGGCTAGGGATAGCAATAGCAAAAACCTCATCGTGGGAAAAAAAATGAAAAAACAATTTATAAGTGCAGGGAAAGGATACAGAGGAATCATTTCACAGCATCTTAGTGCAGGGAGAGACATCAGAAAGCGCTAGGGACAGTGCTAGAAAAGCAATTTACAAGTGCAGGGAAAGATAATTTGGGGATCTAAATAGCCATTATACAGCTCTGTCATTCCAGCTATTTGTTTTTGGGGTGCAAGTGCTATGTTGAAAAGACTTTAGTGGCTTATATCTGTTGAAAAAGAAAAATATATACGCAGTTCACTTCTGCAGTTATATGTGGTGAAAGCGTTTAGTGGCGCATTTCAGTACAAAAAGAAAAATATATACGCAGTTCACTTCAGCAGCTATATGTGTTAAAAACATTTAGTGGCATATTTCATTACAAAAAGAAAAACACATTCTCAGTTCACTTCTGCAGCTATTTGTGGTGAAAGCGTTTTGTGGCGTATTTCAGTAGAAAAAGAAAAATATATACGCAGTTCACTTCTGCAGCTATATGTGGTGAAAGCGTTCAGTGTCCTATTTCAGTACAAAAAGGAAAAAAATATACTCAATTCACTGTTTCATTTGTTTGTGGCAAAAGAGTTTAGTGGCCTATTTCAGTACAAAAAGGAACAAATATACGCACTTCACTGTTGCATTTGTTTGTGGTGAAAGAGTTAAGTGGCCTATTTCAGTACAAAAAGGAAAAATATACGCATTTCACTTCTGAAATTTAATGTAGTTAAAGCATTCAGTGTCCTATTTCAGTACAAAAAGGAAAAAAATATACGCACTTCACTCTTGCTTTTGATTGTGGTGAAAGAGTTTTTAGTGGCTAGAGATGAGCGAATCGAAGCTGAGGAAGTCAAATTCATTCCAAATTTCAGGAAAAATTTGATTCTGAATGAATGCAAATTTCCTCATGCTTCGTGGTAACGAATCGCAATCTTTTCCTTACATGGCGGCTAGCCGGCTACAATGGTGGCTACAATGACGGCTACACGTGTGAAGACATGAGGCATGGAACTCTGGGAAGGCGGGATGACCCAAGCAGCCAATAAGCAGCCAGCCACCCAGGTGATGTCACAGCCCTATAAATATGGCAGCCATCTTAGATTCTGCCATTAACAATTGTACTTTGTTCAGGGACAGACTTGTATGCAGGCGCCAGAGAGAGTGAAAGAAATACTAATAGTTAAAAAAAAATGTAAAGAAGCGATTTACTAGTGCAGGGAAAGGACAGTGAGAGGAATCATTTCACAGGCAGGGAGAGACGTGTGCAGATGCTAGGGAGAGTCATAGAAAAATCCTCATTGTGAAAAAAAGTGATTTACAAGTGCAGTGAAACATTACTTCGGTATCCAGATAGTCTTATAATACAGCTCTGTAATTCCAGCAATTAGTTATTGGGATGCATGTGCTATGTTAAAAATCCTTTTGTGGCTTTTATCTGTGGAAAAAGATAAATGTATACGCAGGTCACTTTTTCTGTTAACTGCGCTGATATCATTTAGTGGCCTATTTCAATACAATACGAGAAATATATACGCAGGTCACTTTTGTTGTTATTTGCGCTAAAAACGTTTATTGCCATATTTCTAGAGTAAAAGAGAAACATAGACTAAGTTCATATATGCTGTTATTTGTGCTAAAAGCGTTTCTTCTCATAGTTCACTACAATACGAGAAAAATAGACTACGTTCATATTTTGTGATATTTGCGCTAAAAGCGTTTATTGCAATTTTTCACTACAAGACGAGAAAAATAGACGCAGTTCACATTTAGTGTTATTTGCGCTGAAAACGTTTATTGCCACATTTCACTAAAATACAAGAAAAATAGACGCAGTTCACATTTGGTGTTATTTCCACTAAAAGCGTTTATTGTCATGTTTCTAGAGAAAAAGAGAAAAATATCCGAAGTTCACTTTGTTTGTTATTTACAGTACTTAGAAATTGTTTAGTGGCCTATTTTAGTCCAATACGATAAATATATACACAGTTCATTATTTCTGTTATTTACGCTGAAATCGTTTTGTTGCCAATTTCAAATTCTTTAGTTTCCTATCTCAGTAAATAAAGATAAATCTATTTGGTGCTTTTAGGGGTGTTTTAATTTGCTTTTAATTTATTTAGATCAGATAACAGTATGTCAGACAGAGAACTGCCAGGCCCTACACAGGGGAGTGGCAGAGGCATAAATGATTCTGGCGCAGGCACAGGTTGCAGAAGAGTAAGGGGGGCGTGGCAGCAGGGGTTTCTTCCTGAGGCCTCAGGTCCACATGTCAGCTGGTGGTCGTGTCTTGATCAGCAACCCAGTGGTTCATGATTGGTTGACTCGATCTTCGACTTCGTCGCAAGTGACAGCAGCACCAGCAGCCTAAGTCTAGAGTCACTCATTAGCAGCTTTCTTCACCCGCATAGCGAAGAAACTACTCACCAGCAGCAGCAGGTAGACCTGGAGCAGAACCTGAACTAGCAGGTGGTGGCATGCTTTGACAGCACCCTGCCAGCCATCATAGAACATCCACTGGACTACAAGGCAACCAAACTGGATTTGTGGCTGCAACTGGCCGAGTTTGCCCTGGAAAAGCTGTCCTGCCCAGCCAGTAGTGTGGATCAGAGCGGGTGTTTAGTGCGGCGGGGGCCATAGTTACCCCAAGAGGAACTCGCTTGTCCACCCAAAATGTGTAGAGACTTACTTTTGTCAAAGCAGAATCAGGTGTGGATCAGCCAGGATTTCCACCCACCAATGCCTGATGCATCTGATTAGATAATCCATCTCCACACTATGTCACCACTCTGTGGTATCATGCTGCTGCTGTTGCTGCCATGTCCATTCTGTGGCCTCCTGATGCTGCCATCTCCACACTACTGTATGTCACCATGCCACTCTGTGACCTTCTGATAGTGCCATGTCCACACTATGTAACCTTGCCACTCTGTGGTATCCTGCTGCTGCTGTTGCTGCCATCTCCACACTACCACACTATGTCTATTTGCCACTCTGTGGCCTCCTGATGCAGCAATGTCCACACTATGTCACCATGCCACTCTGTGGTATCATGCTGCTGCTGTTCCTGCTATCTCCACACTTTGTCACCTTGCCACTCTGTGGTCTCCTGATGCCATCTCCAGCAAATGCCGAGTGAAGGCGTATTCTCCCCAGACAGGATCCGTTTTTTGTGGTTTATTGTTCTGACAGATCGGAGGACTTCAACACAAACTTACTGCTGACACCCTCTCCACTCTGTCAGGGGGGCTCTACTTGTATAAGCGTTTAAAAGAACAGGTTCTGTAGACATCTATGGAATCAACTGACAAGGGTGCAAAAGGAGTGTGCTTCTTCTTGGCGCTAACATCGACCTGTAAGGCTGAGTTCATACTTGAGTTATTTGGTCCGTTTTGGCCCCGTGACTGCCCAAATAGGTGATATGTGCAGTGATCCTGTCATCTGCATGTTCTTACTGACTCATATATCTATTATAAACAATACCAATTCCTCTCCAAAACAAGTTCTTTTGCATATCTAGTAAGATTTGCTCTGATAATATATGAGGTAGGAGAAAACTCAGAATAAACTACAAAATTATCCTGCTTTCATATGAAAAAGGTAGAATTGGTTTCCCACTTCTTACGTTCTACAAGGTCTTGTATTTAAAGGTGATGCGCAGTGGCACAATATTGATGACACTCTCAGATTAGATCACTGTCCTGTTCTATTCTCATTTGAATGGGGAGGAGTAGACGACATAGAGGTACACTTTGAAAAGGATACAGTGCTCGTATGAGTGCCACAACCTCTTTAAACAGCTGATTGGCAGGGTTGCTGAGAAAATTAGACCACTGCCAAGCTGATATTGCCAACCTATTTTGAGGATTGCTTACCGATATTATGCCACTGCACAACCCCTTTAAGTAGGGTTATAGACTGGAGGTGCTCCTAACGTCCATCTCTAGATGCATTATGATTCAGGAAAATGCCTATAAAGTTCTCTCCAAATGGTATTTAAGTTAGTATACAAACAAATATATGACTCTGTAACAAATATGTGCTGGAGATGTAATTATCTGATAGAAACATTTCTCCACTATTTTGTTGTCTTTCCTAAACATTTTGGAATGCTATATTTAGTAATATCAATGATATCTGCGGTATGGATAATTTCATTGTTTTTAGCAGCTGCATGCCTACTTTTGCCAATATAGTGGAAGTCAACTGAGGTAACTTCTATCTCCCACTGGCTTAATAAGGTAAAGCATATAGCACAGTTGAAGTTGTTATCGCACTGGGAACTTAGGTCTCATCAGGCATATGTCTGCCCTTGGTCAAAATGGATGGCCAATGAATTTGCCATTTAGAAGCAATTGTTTCACTAGTTTAGTTAACTAAACTGAAGTTAACCAATCTCAGAAAACAGGAGTCTTAACCCTGCTACATCCGTATTATACTCTGACTAATAGTTATGAATTTGGTTGATTTATGTACAACTACTTTCATAGTTCCTTTTTTGGTGATCAAGTGAAGTTTATGGCTTACACATATTACAAATCATTGTGTCTCAGTAATAAGCCTATTTTAACCCTTTAATGTATTCTACCAGCATCACTTTTATACCCTTCCCCCCTATTTGTCCATGCTGTTTCATCATCTTGGATTTTTTTAATTTTTTTTTATTATTAGCAGTTACTTCCAAGTAAATTGCATGGTTAATATTTCTGGGCTTGCTATACAAGGTCACACACCTCATTATATTCAAAAACCTGCTTAATCAGGGTACTTTTTTTGATTTGATATGCCATTGTTTTATGTCTCTGTTTTACTCTTCAATAAAAAAAAGTACTGAGCAGCTGATGTGAATAAAGCTTTTGTGGTGATGTTGAACACTATACGTGGATGCAGCCTCTGTGTCTATGCCTGTGTCTCTCATTGCAGTTCACTTTTCTTCTACTATCCCTCTTTATAGATTTCTATCTGTAGCTGTAATTTGAACCCTCAGTGAACATGTCTTGCTCTCTAAAGACAATTCAACAGAGAAATACAATTGAATGTTAGTTTAGAAAAAGGGTGGATTTGATAAGTAAGTCCTATAATGGGATAAAAATAAAAAGTAAAATGTTTTTATACAATAAATAAAAGTTTCAAACAAAAAATGTCCCTTTCCCATAAAAATAAAATAAAATTGTAACCCGCCCCTCCCCCACCCTTCCCAGACATATTAAGTATCGCCACATCCACAACAACCGGCTATATAAAAAAAAAAAAATCACATAATCCACCTCATTAGTTGAATGCTTTAAAAAATAAGACTAAAAACTGTACCCCAAAATGGTACCAATGAAACTGACACATCTGCCTGCAAAAAACAAGCCCCATATCAGACAATCACCATAAAAATAAAAATATTTTTTGTTTGTTTAAAAAATACTTTTACTGTATAAAACTTAAAGGAAAATTGACATATTAAGTATCTTAATGACCGACTCAATACTCCACTCTGTTAAGTGAAAAATAAAAACTGCTAAAACTGTCTTTTTTTACCACCTTGCCTCACAGTGTAATACCAAGCGATCAAAATGTCATATGCACTCAAAAATGCTACCATTAAAACTGCCACCTCATCCTGCAAAAAACAAGATATCAAACAAGACCATTGCCAGAAAAATATAAAAAAGTATAGCTTTCAAAAAATGTTGATGCAAAAACATTTTTCTTCACACAGATACATTGTATAAAAGTGGTAAAACTAAAAAAAAAAAAAAAAACTACTATTGATATCTCTGTAATTGTACTGACCAGCAGAAAAAAGATAACATTTCATTTTTCCTGCACTGTGTTCGCCACAATAACAAGACACACACACACACGCAAAGTTGCAGCCATTTCTTTATCCTGCTTTGCCAAAAGCAAAATAAAAAGTGATCAAACAGTTGTATGTATCCTAAAATAGAACAAATGATGATGGTAACTCATCCCGCAAAAAAATAAGTCCTGACACAGCTCCATTCAGAGAAATGAACATATGGTTGTCAAAAAATATCTGTACTGGTCCCCAGAGGCTGTTCAATAGCAACATGGCGGTCATAACCAAATCCATCAAAATCTGTGCAGCAAAAGACAAATAGCAGTCTTTCCTGAACTCTGCAGTGTACCCAAACAGCAGTTTATGTCCTCCAAATTTATGGCATTTCCATACCTAGTAGAACCCACTTAACAATTTAAATGACATGGTGCATATCAGATGCCACACAGTGGGCACAGCATATTGCCCATTGAAATGCCATATCTGTTAAAAACATTTTCATTTTGCACAGTCCCATGCTCATTAATTTTTGCAAAACACCTGTGGGGTCAAAATACTCAAGACACCAAATAATAAATACCTCAGGGTTAATTTTCTGATATAGGGTCACTTATTGAGGTTCCATTGATTATTTAACCCCAGTTCCTGTACAGCAATCAGCACAAGATATGTAAATCAACACACATGTTTATGGTGCTCTTTTACTCCTGGGCCCAATCGTGTGCACAGGCAAAAGATTAGTGCCACGTGTAGGGTGTTTCTAAAACCATAAACCACGTCATGACAACAAGAGGGCTCACTTTCCACACTGGCACATGCTGGGCACAACTTATTGGGCACTGAAATGGCATATCTGTGGAAAAATTACAGTTTTTCACTTTATACCATCTGCTGTGGACTCATTTTACAAAACACCTGTTGTGTCAAAATGCTCACTACAGCCTTTGGTAAATACTGTAAGACAAGTGTTTTTTTTTTTTTTTAATAGGTTCATTTCTTGAGGGATTCTCTTTTTATGCAACCTCAGAGCCTCTGCAGTGGTCTTCAATGATGTATAAATTACCAAACTAGACCTCAAATGCACATGGCACTCCTTCCCTTCTAAGACCTACACTGTGCTCATAAAGCACTATATGACCACATATGGGGTGTTGTCATATTCAGGAGAAAATAGTTAAATTGTGTGGTGATTTTCTACCTTTACAAATTGGAAAAATGGAAAAATTGGGCCTTTCCATTTTCCATTCTCATAGCCAAGGTTTTCTAGATTCTACAAAATGCCTGTTGGACCATGGTGCTCACTACAGCCCTTTAAAAATTCCTTGGGGCTGTAGTGTCCAAAATGGGGTCACTTTTGGGGGGTTTTAAGAGTCTCTACAAATGCAGCATGTCTCCTGAAAATTATTCTAGTGAGATCTGTGCTCCAAAGCCATATGGTGCTCCTTCTCTACTGAACTCTGCCATGATCTGTTTATTATCATATGTTGGGTCTTGCTATATTCAAGAGAAAATTGGTAACAAAATTTGGGGTTATTTTTCTCCTATTAACGCTTGTAAAAGTAAAAAAGAAATTGGATCTAAATAAACTGTTTCTTTTAAAATATGTAATTTTTCATTTTCACAGTCAAGTGGTTCTAAATTTTACTAAAAGCTTGTGGGACCAAAGTACTCATTACAGCCCTTGAAACATTCCATGGAAGGAGGGGAGTTTCCAAAATGAGGTCACTTTTTAAGATTTTCTACTATAGAGATACATGAGAGAGTCTTCAAATGTGACATGGTGCCTGAAAATTACTCAAGTAAAAGCTGTTATCCAAAAGCCATACAGTGCCTTTTCTCTTCTGGGCCCTACATTGTGCCCATATAGCAGTTTATGACCACATATGGGGTGTTGCCCTATTCAGGAGAAAATGAGTAACACATTGTGGGGTGCTTTTTTTTCTATTACCGATTGTGAAAATAAAAAAATCTGAAGCTAAACAAATATTTTAAGTGAAAAAATGCAATTTTTCATTTTCATAGTCATATGTCTCTAAATTCTATAAAAAATGCCTGTGGGATCAAAACTAGAGCTGTCCCTGAACTATTCGCCGGCGAACGGTTTCCCGAACGGTTTCCGGCGAACATAGCTTGTTCGCGTCCGACGCGGCGGGCGAACATATGCGATGTTTGCATTTGCCCCTATACTTTATAATTGAGCAAACTTTGACCCTGTACCTCACAGTCAGCAGGCACATTGCAGCCAATCAGCATACCCTCCCTCCCAGACCCTAGCACCTCCTATCAAAAAGCAAGGACGGCATCCATCTTAGATTCATTCTGAAGCTGCAGTGCTAGTAGTTGTAATCGCAATGCCATTACTATAACCTGTATTAATTGCATTGCGATTGCAACTTAGAGCTGAGTTCCTAATAGTTGTATTGCTAGAATATAACGAAGATTGAGAATATAGTGCTATATTCGTTATATTCGTGAATTCTAGCAATTCAACCATTAGGAACTCAGATCTAAGTTGTAATCGCAATGCGATTACTATAACCTGTATTAATTGCATTGCGATTACAACTTAGAGCTGAGTTCCTAATGTTGTATTGCTAGAATATAACGAAGATTGAAAATATAGCGCTATATTCTCAATCTTTGTTATATTTTAACAATAGAACCATTAGGAACTCAGATCTAAGTTGTAATCGCAATGCGATTAATACAGGTTATATTAATCGCATTGTGATTACAACTTAGATCTGAGTTTCTATGAGTTGTATTGCTAGAATATAACGAAGATTGAGAATATAGCGCTATATTCTCAATCTTCGTTATATTCTAGCAATACAAGCATTAGGAACCCAGCTCTAAGTTGAATTCGCAATGCTGTTATATTAATCGCATTGCGAATTCAACTTGGCACACTCTGCGTCAACAACGTAATTTTCCATGGGAGTTTTGCCATGGATCCCCCTCCGGCATGCCACAGTCCAGGTGTTAGTCCCCTTGAAACAACTTTTCCATCACTATTGTGGCCAGAAAGAGTCCCTGTGGGTTTTAAAATTCGCCTGTCTATTGAAGTCTATGGCGGTTCACCCTTTTCGCACGTTCACGAACATTTGCATAAATTCGCGTTCGCGAACGGAAAATTTTATGTTCGCAACATCTCTAATCAAAACACTCACTATACCTCTCAAAAAACTACACAAGGGGTATTGTTTACAAAATAGGGTTACATTTTGGGGGTTTTCACTGTAAGGGTACCTCAGTATCTTTTCAAACAAGACATGGCTCTCGAAAATCATTATAATTTTTGATGGTGTCCAGCTCTCAGGTGGTATTTTCTTTAGTCAAATTCAGGACGAATCCTGAGTGTGTTCTGAGATCTAACAGGTTGAAACGCGTAAGAAAAGAGGGGATATGTGTAAGAAAAGAAACATTTTGATTTTAATTAACTGAATCTGCTACTGTTTTTCTTCTCTCAAAAACCATTCCAGCAAAATCTGCTCTCCAAAAACAATATCATGTCAAGTCAAAGTCTACTTTATTGTCAACACTGCAGCACATACAAGAAAAACAGGGAATTTAAATGTCATGTCTCTCTCAAGCCCATGGTGTAGCCAATAAACATTAGACATTTACAAACACAAAACATAAAATACACAAGTTATCTACCCTAGGTGAGATACCTGTGATAAATATAAAAAGATCCTAAACCCAGATTAGGTCTAGATATAATTGTCCTAATATATATGCTTAACCAGTTCATAATCATAATAACAAAGTCCAGTATAAATAGAGGAAAAATCAAAATAATAAATTAATTTAAAGGATGGCAAAGCAGAGAGAGTTGAGTATTCTGACAGCCTGATGGACAGAACTTTCCCTTAGGCCTAATTCACACGTCCGTTGTGTGTTTTGCGGAAACACGGAAACACGGATCAGCAAAACACGGATGGCTGCAATGTGCATTCTGCATTTTGCGGACCGCACATTGCTGGCACTATATAGAGAATGCCTTTTCTTATCCGCAATTGCGGACAAGAATTGGACATGTTCTATTTTTTTGCGGAAACGGAAACGCGGATGCGGAAACACGGATGCGGAAATGCGGATGCGGACATCACATAGTGTGCTGTCCACATCCATTCCTGACCTTTTGAAATGAACAGGTCTGCAACCTTTCCGCAAAATTGCGGATGGGATGCGGATCCATTTTGCGGACGTGTGAATTAGGCCTTAATCTGCTGGTTCTGGCCTGAAGACTCTGCAGTCTCCTCCCAGCTGCCAGCAGGCTGAAAAAGCCATGGTATGTAGCTGATAAGTAGAATCACTAGCTATGCTGATGGTGCTCCTTCCCTTCTGACCCCTGCCATGTGCCCATACAACAGTTTGTGACCAAATATGGGGGTGTTTCTCTAAACTGCAGAATTAGGGTAATAAAAGAAGGGGTTTGGCTGTTAACAGTTTCTGCATTACAGGAAACATTGATTAAAATTAAAAATCTACAAAAAAACAACTGAAATTTTAAAATTCCACCTCCATTTTCCTTTAACTCTTGTGGAACATCTGTTTTAAATAATTTGGAGGTGTAGTTTCCAAAATGGGATCATTTTTGATTAGTGTCTATTTTGTAAGCCCCTCAAAGTGACTTAATGCCGGAATTAGTCCCTTAAAAAGTAGGTTTTGGAAATCTTCTTGAAAATTTTAAAAATTGGTTTTAAAATTCTAAGCTTCTAATGTCCTAAAAAATAAAATTACATTTAAAAAATGATGCCAACATAAAGTAGACATATTGTAAATGTTAAGTAATAACTATTTTATGAGATATCACTATTCATCTTAAAACCAGAGAAATTCAAATTTTAAAAACCGCTAATTTTCCAAATTTTCTATAACTTGTGGATTTATTTTTAAAAATAAAGGTGAAACATAGTACATTGTGTCACAAGAAAACATTCTCAGAATGGCTTGGATCAGTAAAAGTGCGTATTACCACATAAAGTGACACTTCAAAAAAATAAATAAAATAGCCTGATCCTTAAGGTGAAAAATGTCAGGCTCCTGAAGGGGTTAATAATAATAATACTAATAATAATAGCAATAGCAACTATTATTGTTGTTATATTTTTAATATTATTATTAAGAAAAATATTAGACATATTTTCAATTATTGTGTTTAAAATATAGGGGGAAAAAAACATGCTGACACACTTTCTTAATGATTAAGAACTCTTTTGCTTCCTAGCACAGTTTCCACTACACTGCTGAATATAATTATAGTAAATTAAATCAATATTTTAAACCATTTGAAGGCAATATGACAAACTCTAAAAGAATGTGATCAGGCTTTTCATTTCATAGCTTATTACCAGAAAGACATTTATAGCATCCACAGTGTGACATTTATTAGTTACTATTATGAGTTTGGCTACCAGTCATTTTAGTTTTGTCAGGTTCCAGTAAGATACAAATTACACTGTTTATCTGAAAAGAGGTCACTAATTAACCAAGCTTAATGACCCACAATGAGTTTGTAGAACAGGTGGTTATTGTTTACTGAATTTAATTTGTTAAAATGCTATTCACATTTCCAGATTTCATCCATATTCTATTCAGCTATCCAATTGTATAATTACACTATTATGTTTGCCATCCAAAACACATTGTTAAAGTGTACAAAGGATAAATTTCTGCTTGTCCGCTCTTTTATGTGATTAGAAAATATCATATTTATCTTTAATTCATCGTTAAACTGTTTGTTGAGTAAGCATCAGTGGATTGCAACCTGTTATGCATATTCAAATATATTGTCACACAATTACTCTGTATATAGATGTTATGCAGGTCAATGTGGCTATATACAGTGCTCTAAAACAGATTATGAGACTTTTTTTTACTGAGACTGAAATGTAGAACTTTTTGAACATCTCTTTTAATAGGCTAACTGCTATGTTGTTTCATGAACATATTGATTTCAACTTAAATAGGTTGTCCGAGTTAAACAAAAACTCGGTCTGCTTCTTTAAATGTGGTACCATAACAAAAGAACCAATGGTCACCACTTTTATCCCCATCACTTCCATCACTGAGCTCAAGTCCTCTCTAGCACTGATGTCATTGTCCTGGCTGTAGCAATGATGTTCCATGCACAAAGGTCACTACTGCCACCAATCACTGGCCTCAGAAGTACCCAGGATATTACTGCTGAGGCCAGTAATTGGCTGCAGGGTTATTCTATGTGTATGGGATGTAACCTATGCAGCTAGGAAAACATATGTGGTGGGGAAAACCAGAGTGCAGTGCTAAAAGAAGCAGGGGAGAAAAGTGGTGTGCATTAATTTGTTTGTTATTTTACCACATTTACAGGGGTTGTCACAGTTTTTATTTAGCTCTGACAACCTCCTAATCTGACAAGTAGTGTTGAGCAAAGTTATCAAAAATTCAATTTGTCTGTTTCACTAAATTTCACAAAGAAATTTGCTTTGTGATGAATTAGTTAGTCAAAAAAATATTGGAGAGAAAGAGTGCAGGAACAGTGCAGGGACATTGTATGGAGATGGTGGTGACAGTTTTTTGAGAAGTAGGGAGAGAATAGGGAGAGCATAGTGAGACTGCAAGGACAGTGTGCAGGCTGAGTGTAATTACCTTTGCATCTTGTCAATCTGCTGTGCCATTCACACTTAATCTGTTTTGAGACTTAGTCTCAACAGGTGGTCTAATATAATTCTGGTATAAAAGTGAAGGATCCCAGCGAGTGCTATTCAAATCTTCAAGCTTTATTATCGCATATCAAATGTGGTAAATGGACGCGTTTCGGCCCGTCCAGCCTTCATCAGCATATCACATACAAAGATTCACAAAATATTTATAGCACAAGGTAGTGATGTCACACGCCCACACGGAGGCGGAGTTAACTAAATGTCCATCAAGGTGCATCACTTCCTTAGTCAAAAAACAACACATATCAAATTAACCATGATATATAATATAACAAAAGCAAATACCATTGCTGAATCTATTGGAGGGTCAGGAACTACTTAACAGTGGATGTCTGTAAAGAAAGGGAAAATTGGTACAAAAATGAGTAAAAAATTAGTATTACATACTGTATGCACTACCTCATACTCTCTATTCAAACCCCTGGGGTATAGTGTGTCCAGAGTATGCATCCAAAACGCCTCACGGCGTAACAATTGGGTCTTGATATCACCTCCCCTTCTGGGGCGTCGAACTTGCTCCAGAACCTGGAACCTTAGTTGCGAGATAGAATGTTTCATTTTATGAAAATGTGAGGGTAGAGGTAATAATAGATTCCCTGTACGGATATCGGATTTGTGTTTACTTATTCGATCTTTTACCGATTGTATGGTCTCGCCAATATAAAGTAGGCATTTATCTTGTTCACCTGTTGCACTATTCATACTGTTATATATATATATATATTGTAAGAGAGTGTCTGGAGTGGTAGTGGGTGGAAGATACGTGCCACCGGGGGTCGCGGCCCCGGTGGAGTAAGAGCCGGGTCTTTTGTGTTTTGTCAGCAGTGAGTGCTGTCACACAGCGGTCCGGGCCGGCTCTTACTGGGAACAGGCAAAGAGTAGGGTGGGTGTCTGTTCCCCACGGACCACAACGGCTGGACAGGATTCGGTTGTTGGTGTCAGTCTACACTGATCCTGGCAGGTTGGTTATCTCTGGCCTTAGTTGGGTAGGGAAGGAGTTAATCCTTCACTATGCTCGGTGGGTGTGGTCCTCCTGCTACACCCAGGGCTGTGAATATAAGTTTGATGCTCACTGACTGTGGGGTGATGAAGTGTGCTCTCCTGTCTCACTGCAGGAGGCTGTACGGGAGGCTGATCGCATGGTCGGGCTGAGCTCTGTAGTCCGCTCTGCTAACAAAGACTGCCCAGTTGCTGCAGGCTCTGGGAAGGGCCAAAAGAAGGGATCCTGTGGCCGGAGCCATTCCCTTGTCCAGGCCGACACGTGGCCTGTCTAACTTGTACGAACTTGGACAAACCCGCCCTACGACAAGGTGTAGTACTGATCACGGATGTGAGAGACTGTGTGAACAGGCACCAAGACGCCGGCTGCGTTTGGGACTTCGTTGTGGGAGGTGGGGTTTATGAACTTTGCTGTGGTGTGAATTGCACAGTTTTGATGTGATGCACTGGCGTGAATAAAAGAGCACGGTGTGGACACAAAGCCTGTCTCCTGAGCCTCTATACTGCCACCGCTACCATCTGCCTACCAGAGCAAACCCCCACAATTGGTGGCTTCAGCGGGCAAACGGCAGTGAGGCCGAAAATTGTGTTATTTGGACTGTATGTCATATATTAAGCCGGCAAGTTTTGTGGCTCCAGATAAGATGGAGGAGGCCATTAGACACTTTATGCAAAGCAATGAGGAGGCTACTCGGTAGTGATGAGCGGCAGGTGCCATATTCGATTTCGACGAAATTCGCGAATATTCGAATGAATATTCGTTTCATATTCGTCGAAATCGAATATTCGGCATTTTTTCTAGTTATCGCGATTAACATGCGATTTAAATAATCGCATATTGCGATTTGTACTTAAGGCTACTTTCCTATTGGTTTCATATCTAGAATTAGCGAGGATGACGAATATGACGAATGTATTCGTCTATTCCTCAAAACGAAGATAACGAGTATTCTACATCTTCGTTTAGCTACCTATTCGTCAACTCGCTAATTCTAGCAATCAAATAGGAAGGTTGACTGACTATAGAGACAGCTGTGTTAAATTCGCTATGCGATTTTTTTTTTAATAAATAGAATACTTATAATAATTTTATCAAGTAATATAATTATTGTATTCAAAAAAAATCCCATAGCGAATTTAACACAGCTGTCTCTATAGTCAGTCAACCTTCCTATTTGATTGCTAGAATTAGCGAGTTGACGAATAGGTAGCTAAAACGAAGATGTAGAATACTGTTATCTTCGTTTTGAGGAATATGACGAATACATTCGTCATATTCGCTATTCGCTAATTCTACCAAGCCAACCATAACTCTGTGCTCATGGAGCGTCCCCATCACCATGGGAACGTCTCCATATACTAAAATGTACTGTCGGATTTGAGGAATACGTTGAAATCGCAATGCGATTAATTCAAGTTATATTAATCGCATTGCGATTTCAACTTAGAGCTGGGTTTATAATGGGTCAGCTTGCTAGAATTAACGAAGTTAACGAATATGGAATATAGCAGCAGTGCTAAGTTGAAATCGCAATGCGATTAATTTAACTTAAAGTATTCAGCATTGCGATTTCAACTTAGCACTGCTAGTGCATAGCTATATTCCATATTCGTTAATTCTAGCCTATGTAAGATAGCAGTGCTAAGTTGTAATCGCAATGCGATTAATATAACTTGAATTAATCGCATTGCGATTTCAACGTAATTCCTCAAATCCGACAGTACATTTTAGTATATGGAGATTCTCCCATGGATGGGGACGCTCCACAAGACATGAGAACGGAAGTCGGCAGAAGCGGCAACGGGCACTGACTAGAGCAGCCAGGAAGCCAGGAATCCTCAGGACAGGTAAGAACTACTTTTGGGAAGTAGGAAAGAAAAAAATATAACTAAAAAAAAACAAAAAAAAAAAACGAATATTCGAAATAGCGAATTTATAGCGCTATATTCGAAATATTCGCGAATTAGCAAAGTGCCGATATTCGCTAAAAAAATTCGCTTTTCGAATATTCGCGCTCAACACTACTACTCGGAGACATGAGGAAGCCCTGAGAGACCAGCGGCAGTTGAATAGTCTACTGGCCCAGCAACTGGCGACTATGCAGGAGTCCATGCGTGTGTTACAACAACAAACTGTCCCAGGGGGGACCGCAATCCTACCTGCTGCCCGGGATAAGGTGCGCTCAGCATTAAGAAAGATGGGCCACGAGGATGATATCGAGGCGTTCTTGATGGTCTTCGAACGCACTGCGGAACAGGAAAGGTTACCGGCAGAACAGTGGGCCGAGGTAGTGGCGCCATTTTTAGTGGGAGACGCACAAAGGCCTACTTCGACCTCAGTCAGGAGGAAGCCAAGAGCTATGAGAGGCTGAAGGGGAGGTGTTGGCCTCGTCTTAGGGTTAATACCTATGTGCGTGCACATCAAATCTACCAGTGGGCCTTCTCCGAGTCCCGGCCTGTCCGGTCCTAGGCCTATGACCTGTTACACCTGGTAAAAAATGGCTGCAGCCTGAGACATTGAGCCCCTCGCAGATGGTGGAACGGGTGGTGGTCGATCGTTTGGTGCATACCCTCCCAAGAGCAATACAGCGCTGGGTGGGACAAGGTGATCCAGGCACCCTGGAGCAAGTTGTTGGCCTAGTCGAGAGATACATGGCAACCCAGGACTTGGTCCGAGACTCCGCCTTCCTGCAAAAGCCGCGCTCACTCTTCCTGCCACAAAGGGGACCAGAGAAGGGGGCTCAACCACTTAAGGGGAGGTGATTTCCACTCCTGGGAGGCCGAACCTGGGGAGACGAGAGACCCCGGGATTAGATGTTGGCACTGTCAGGGCCTGGGACACGTTGCTGCCAACTGCCCGAGGGCGGCAGAGCCCATGGACTGCGGGTTCGCACGCCGATCCTTTTCGGCCAACCGGTGTGTGTTGCTGCTTCGCTGCTATCCGCTGATACACCTCCTTTGTGTGCCGTCTCTATTAATGGACACCCAGTTAAGGCATTGCTGGACTCGGGAGCTTAGTGACCCTCGCTTCACGAGTCCCTGGTGGCCAGTCGCGCCCAGGCAAGCAAACCATCAGTGTTGTGTGTATTCATGGGGACCGGCGAGAATATCCTACAACCTGTGTGACCTTGTCTACCCCCGGGAGGGAGATACAGCATGTTGTTGGGGTGGGGCGACAAATCCCTTACGCTGCCATCCTAGGTAGGGATTGTCCCCTGTTTTGGCCTCTCTGGGAGGGACGGGGTGCAGAGCCAGTGCCCGTTGATCCTGAAGAGGGGCTACCAGCTGTAGGGGTCACCAATAAGCGAGAAGAGTGTCACCCTGATAGCTTGTCCCTCAGAAGGGTTGGCTGGTGAGCCGGTGGCAGCCCCATCTGTTCCAGAACTAGAAGTATCCCGAGACATATTTGGGACTGCCCAGCTCCAGGATCCTACATTGTCACGGGCCAGAGAAGGGGTGACTGTCATCAATGGAGTGGCTCAGCACCCGGGAGCAGACTCGGAATTTCCCACCTGGCCTGTAACCAGGACCTACTGTACCGGGTCGACAAAGTCCGGCAAGAGGTAATGCACTGCTAGTGCATAGCTATATTCCATATTCGTTAATTCTAGCCTATGTAAGATAGCAGTGCTAAGTTGTAATCGCAATGCGATTAATATAACTTGAATTAATCGCATTGCGATTTCAACGTAATTCCTCAAACCGACAGTACATTTTAGTATATGGAGATTCTCCCATGGATGGGGACGCTCCACAAGACATGAGAACGGAAGTCGGCAGAAGCGGCAACGGGCACTGACTAGAGCAGCCAGGAAGCCAGGAATCCTCAGGACAGGTAAGAACTACTTTTGGGAAGTAGGAAAGAAAAAATATAACTAAAAAAACAAAAAAAACGAATATTCGAAATAGCGAATTTATAGCGCTATATTCGAAATATTCGCAATTAGCAAAGTGCCGATATTCGCTAAAAAATTCGCTTTCGAATATTCGCGCCAACACTACTACTCGGAGACATGAGGAAGCCCTGAGAGACCAGCGGCAGTTGAATAGTCTACTGGCCCAGCAACTGGCGACTATGCAGGAGTCCATGCGTGTGTTACAACAACAAACTGTCCCAGGGGGGACCGCAATCCTACCTGCTGCCCGGGATAAGGTGCGCTCAGCATTAAGAAAGATGGGCCACGAGGATGATATCGAGGCGTTCTTGATGGTCTTCGAACGCACTGCGGAACAGGAAAGGTTACCGGCAGAACAGTGGGCCGAGGTAGTGGCGCCATTTTTAGTGGGAGACGCACAAAAGGCCTACTTCGACCTCAGTCAGGAGGAAGCCAAGAGCTATGAGAGGCTGAAGGGGGAGGTGTTGGCTCGTCTTAGGGTTAATACCTATGTGCGTGCACATCAAATCTACCAGTGGGCCTTCTCCGAGTCCCGGCCTGTCCGGTCCTAGGCCTATGACCTGTTACACCTGGTAAAAAAATGGCTGCAGCCTGAGACATTGAGCCCCTCGCAGATGGTGGAACGGGTGGTGGTCGATCGTTTGGTGCATACCCTCCCAAGAGCAATACAGCGCTGGGTGGGACAAGGTGATCCAGGCACCCTGGAGCAAGTTGTTGGCCTAGTCGAGAGATACATGGCAACCCAGGACTTGGTCCGAGACTCCGCCTTCCTGCAAAAGCCGCGCTCACTCTTCCTGCCACAAAGGGGACCAGAGAAGGGGGCTCAACCACTTAAGGGGGAGGTGATTTCCACTCCTGGGAGGCCGAACCTGGGGAGACGAGAGACCCCGGGATTAGATGTTGGCACTGTCAGGGCCTGGGACACGTTGCTGCCAACTGCCCGAGGGCGGCAGAGCCCATGGACTGCGGGTTCGCACGCCGATCCTTTTCGGCCAACCGGTGTGTGTTGCTGCTTCGCTGCTATCCGCTGATACACCTCCTTTGTGTGCCGTCTCTATTAATGGACACCCAGTTAAGGCATTGCTGGACTCGGGAGCTTAGTGACCCTCGCTCACGAGTCCCTGGTGGCCAGTCGCGCCCAGGCAAGCAAACCATCAGTGTTGTGTGTATTCATGGGGACCGGCGAGAATATCCTACAACCTGTGTGACCTTGTCTACCCCCGGGAGGGAGATACAGCATGTTGTTGGGGTGGGGCGACAAATCCCTTACGCTGCCATCCTAGGTAGGGATTGTCCCCTGTTTTGGCCTCTCTGGGAGGGACGGGGTGCAGAGCCAGTGCCCGTTGATCCTGAAGAGGGGCTACCAGCTGTAGGGGTCACCAATAAGCGAGAAGAGTGTCACCCTGATAGCTTGTCCCTAGAAGGGTTGGCTGGTGAGCCGGTGGCAGCCCCATCTGTTCCAGAACTAGAAGTATCCCGAGACATATTTGGGACTGCCCAGCTCCAGGATCCTACATTGTCACGGGCCAGAGAAGGGGTGACTGTCATCAATGGAGTGGCTCAGCACCCGGGAGCAGACTCGGAATTTCCCCACCTGGCCTGTAACCAGGACCTACTGTACCGGGTCGACAAAGTCCGGCAAGAGGTAATAGAACAGTTGGTGGTACCCCAACCATACCGCCGCATGGTATTAGACCTAGCGCATACTCATGTGTTAGGAGGGCATCTGGGGGTCCAGAAAACTCAGGAACGTATACTGCGGCGTTTCTATTGGCCGGGGATATATGAGGAAGTCAGGAGGTTTTGCCAGTCCTGTCCCGAGTGTCAGAGGACCAGCCCCCAGCCTCATTATCGTAGCCCCCTGGTGCCCATGCCCATTATTGAAGTACCTTTCGAAAGGGTCACTATGGACCTTGTTGGCCCCATTAATAAGTCAGCCAGAGGCCACCAACATATCCTGGTCATAGTAGACTACGCTACTCGCTACCCTGAGGCGATACCCCTGCGCCACACGTCGGCCAAGCTAATAGCCAAGGAGCTGATGGGGATGTTCTCGCGGGTGGGGATCCCGAAGGAGATATTGACAGACCAAGGGACCCCTTTCATGTCCAAGGTGATGAGGGAGCTCTGCAAAATATTAAATATTAAGCACTTGCGTACATCCGTCTATCACCCCCAAACTGATGGGCTGGTGGAACGCTTTAATAAGACCCTAAAGTCCATGCTCAAGAGAGCGGTGGCAAAAGACGGAAAGGACTGGGACCTCTTGCTGCCCTATGTGTTATTTGCGGTGCGAGAAGTGCCCCAGGCATCCACAGGGTTCTCACCGCTTGAGCTGTTATATGGTAGGCATCCCCGAGGGCTGTTAGATATCGCTAAAGAGGCGTGGGAGCAACAGCCTACCCCTCACAAAAGCATAGTTGAGCACATTGAGAAGATGCAGGACCGGATTGGGACAGTTCTGCCCATAGTCCGTGAACATATGGAAGCGGCCCAGCTGGCCTAGAGCCGCGTGCACAACCGGGCCGCCCAGGTAAGGAAGTTTAACCCGGGCGACCGAGTGTTAGTACTAGTGCCCACCATAGACAGCAAGTTTCTGGCCAGATGGCAAGGACCGTATGAGATAAGAGAGAAGTTAGGCCCCGTAAATTACAGGGTATACCAGCCGGGAAGGCGGAAGCCCGAGCAGGTGTACCATGTTAATTTACTGAAAGCCTGGAAAGATAGAGAAAGTCTCCTTGGGGATGACCCGCGCTTTGTCTTGGCTGCAGAGAACGTCCCCGGCCCTACAGTGGTACCAGAGTACACCCCTGCAGTAAAGATAGGTAGCGGTTTGTCGACTAAGCAGACTCAAGAAGTGAAGGAGTTCATTAGCAGGAATAAAGACGTGTTCTCTGACCTTCCGGGACGTACCGATCTAGTCCAACATGACATTGTCACCGAGCCCCAGGAAAAATACGTTTACGACCGTACCGGGTACCGGAGGCTCGGCGACAAGCCATTTCAGAGGAAGTAAAGTTTATGCTGAAGTTAGGGGTCATCGAGGAGTCTAGAAGCGAGTGGGCTAGCCCGATCGTTCTTATCCCAAAGCCAGACGGATCATTACGTTTTTGTAATGATTTCCGGAAGCTAAACGAGATTTCAAAGTTTGACGCCTATCCCATGCCGCGAGTAGATGAGTTAATAGAGCGAATGGGTAAAGCCAGGTATTTCTCGGTGATAGATCTCACAAAAGGGTACTGGCAGGTACCTTTAACAGAGACAGCAAAGGAGAAGACCGCCTTTGTTACGCCGGAGGGGCTGTTTCATTATAGAGTGTTGCCCTTCGGGTTGCACGGTGCTCCAGCCACGTTTCAACGGCTGATGGATATCGTCCTCAGACCACATCTCCGGTATGCTTCAGCATATTTGGATGATATAATCATATTTAGCCAGGACTGGGAAAGTCACTTGTCGAAGGTTCAAGCAGTGATAGACTCGCTCAGGAAGGCAGGATTGACCGCCAACCCAAAAAAGTGCTCAGTGGGCCTGGAGGAAGCGTGGTATTTGGGTTATGTCATTGGACGCGGAGTCGTTAAGCCCCAAATAAATAAGATCGAGGCGATCCGAAATTGGCCTAGACCCCTTACGACCAGGCAACTGCGATCATTTTTAGGGATGGTAGGGTATTATATGCGGTTCATCCCACATTTTGCCACTATAGCTGCCCCGTTGACAGGACTCCTGAAAGGTAGGAAGTCAGTAATGCTTCGCTGGGATGAGCAGGCGGAAGAGGCGTTCTCCCGTTTGAAGTCGGCCCTGTGCGGGTCCCCAGTTCTGGTGACGCCCGACTTCGGACGGGAGTTTATAGTTTAGACGGACGCCTCTGGAGTAGGCCTCAGGGCGGTACTCTCCCAGGAAATCAATGGTGAAGAACACCCCGTTAGTTTCCTGAGCCGCAAGCTCACCCCAGCGGAAACCCGGTACAGCGTGGTAGAAAGAGAATGCCTCGCCATCAAGTGGGCACTTGAATCTCTCAGGTATTACCTGTTGGGGAGAAGGTTCCGTCTGGTGACTGACCACTCCCTCTCCGGTGGATGAGCCAGGCCAAGGAGGGGAGCGCCGGGTCACCAGATGGTTCTTATCCCTCCAGAATTTTAAGTTCAGGGTTGAGCACAGGGCAGGTCGCCTGCAAGGGAACGCTGATGCCCTGTCCCGGGTACACTGCTAGTAGTGTGTGTTCACCCCGGTAGGATTGAACAGGGTCGCTAAGCCTTCAGGGGTGAACAAAGGGGGGATATGTAAGAGAGTGTCTGGAGTGGTAGTGGGTGGAAGATACGTGCCACCGGAGGTCGTGGGCCCCGGTGGAGTAAGAGCCGGGTCTTTTGTGTTTTGTCAGCAGTGAGTGCTGTCACACAGCGGTCCGGGCCGGCTCTTACTGGGAACAGGCAAAGAGCAGGGTGGGTGTCTGTTCCCCACGGACCACAACGGCTGGACGGGATTCGGTTGTTGGTGTCAGTCTACACTGATCCTGGCAGGTTGGTTATCTCTGGCCTTAGTTGGGTAGGGAAGGAGTTAATCCTTCACTATGCTCGGTGGGTGTGGTCCTCCTGCTACACCCAGGGCTGTGAATATAAGTTTGATGCTCACTGACTGTGGGGTGATGAAGTGTGCTCTCCTGTCTCACTGCAGGAGGCTGTACGGGAGGCTGATCGCATGGTCGGGCTGAGCTCTGTAGTCCGCTCTGCTAACAAAGACTGCCCAGTTGCTGCAGGCTCTGGGAAGGGCCAAAAGAAGGGATCCTGTGGCCGGAGCCATTCCCTTGTCCAGGCCGACACGTGGCCTGTCTAACTTGTACGAACTTGGACAAACCCGCCCTACGACAAGGTGTAGTACTGATCACGGATGTGAGAGACTGTGTGAACAGGCACCAAGACGCCGGCTGCGTTTGGGACTTCGTTGTGGGAGGTGGGGTTTATGAACTTTGCTGTGGTGTGAATTGCACAGTTTTGATGTGATGCACTGGTGTGAATAAAAGAGCACGGTGTGGACACAAAGCCTGTCTCCTGAGCCTCTATACTGCCACCGCTACCATCTGCCTACCAGAGCAAACCCCCACAATATATATTGTAAGAGGGTGCAAGGTGTTGTTTTTGATAGCAGGTACGTGTCACCGAGGTTGCTGGCCTCGGTGAGGTAAGAGCCGGGGTTTTTGGTCTGCAGCAGCTAGTGCTGCTCTGTTAAATAGCATGGCTGCAAAGCCGATCCGGGCCGGCTCTTACTGGGAGCAGCTAAAGAGTAGGGTGGGTGGCTGCTCCCCACGGTCCAGTCCATGTTTTGGGGCTGGGTATAAAACGCAGCCAGCAGCTGTGTCTGTGTGTGTGTGTGATTATCCTGGAGCCTGCAAACAGGGCTGAGGAATTCTCTGTCCTGGAGGAAGGAGCTCAGCAAGGTGGTGTTGCCCTGCGACCTGAAGGTGGAATCGCCTGCGGCTGAGCCGACTGCTAGGTGTGAACCCGCACCTAAACCACCCAAGGTGACTGGACCGTGTGTTGGCCTGTTTTTGGTTTTTCCACATGATTTCTGTGTGTATGAACTGTCACCAAGAGACTGTTTTCATTTCTGGTGTGCAAGTGTGAATAAAACACTGTTTGATGCACAATCTGGACTCCTTGTTTTGCCTCTAAACTGCACCCGCACCGCTGTCTACCAGAGCGACTCCCCACATTTGGTGTCGGATGCGGGCATGCGCAGTGAGGCTGGCGTGAACGCCGAACTTTGTTTTTGCTGGGCAAAAGTGAATGTCCTATATTAAGCCGGCAAAGTTGCAGCCTGTGATCCCCGACAAAATGGAGGCGGCTGTGAAAGCCCTCATAGAGGCTAACGTGCAGCAGCGGGAGACCAACCAGCTACTGCTACAGCACGTGATGGCGTTGCAAGCGGCAGGAGCGTCCCACCGCGCCCACGATGCCCGGAAAGCTGTCCGCACCGCGATCCCTAAGATGACCCTCGGATGATGTTGAGACCTATCTGGCGGTGTTCGAGAAGGTGGCCGTGAGGGAGAAATTACCCCGAGAACAGTGGGCAGAGGTCATCGCTCCGTTCCTGGCGTCTGGACCCCAGCAAGTATTTTTGACCTCCCAGGTGACCAAGCAGCTGACTACCCGACTGTGAAAGGTGAGATCCTGGCAAGACTGGGGGTGAATGTTTTGGTCCGGGCCCAGCGGGTGCATCAGTGGGAGTTTAACCCGGCTGAACCCGCCCGGCCACAATACTATGACTTGCTACAACGGTTGCAAAAATGGCTGCAGCCAGACATACTGACTCCCACTGCTATGCTCGACCGTCTGTTAGCCGATGTCTTCTGGAGGGCTTTGCCTTACCCTCTCCAGCACTGGATCGGCCAGGTATCGCCCACCAATGCCCTGGAGATGGTCGACCTGGTGGAGCGGTACGAGGCCACCAGAAACCTGCAGGGGAGTCTTGCTGGGAAGGGGTCAGTTAAACCCCGGAGGCCTCTGCCCCAGTTCCAACGTCCGGCGACAGAGCGGCCTGCACGGAATATACCCCTGCGAGCCCGCCTCCCGTGGTATGCTGGAGGTGTCAGGAGCCAGGCCACATCAGGGCCGACTGTCCGCGTCGGGATGAGCTGATGGAGGTGAACCACGGGGTCGCCACTCCTTGTATGCACGGAAGCTGTGCGCAACTGGCACCCGTGAGGTACAAGACCATAACCACCTGTGTCAGGTAGAGGTGGGAGATTCGCTGGCGGTGGCTCTGCTGGACTCCGGGAGTTTAGTCTCCCTGGTAAGGGCTGCCCTGGTACGGCCTGCGGAGTATACTGGCCGTAAAGTCGGGGTCCTGTGCATCCACGGAGACCTGAAAGACTATCCCACTGCACTAGTGACTTTGTCCACAGCGGCTGGTAGGTGGACCCACGAGGTGGCTGTCGCTACTACACTCCCACACGAACTAATACTTGGGAGGGACTTCCCGGTTTTCCGGCGCTGTGGCCGGCAATAAAGGTATCTGAGGGACCCGAGACAGGGGTGACCCTAGCAGAGTGGCCTGATACCGCTGGAAGGCCAGAACCCTGGGAACCCGAGTCTGAAGGGCCGGCGGTAGGGGTGACCACTGCTCCGGCGGTAGAGGGGGAAACAACCCCACTGAGTGTAATGGTGGGAGACACGGAGGACTTGCCACCGGGACCTGAGTTGGCAGACCTCAATGTCTCCGGGAAAATTTTGGGACCGCACAACACCGGGACCAAACCCTAACCAGGGCCTGGGAGAATGTGCTGAAATTGATGGTAAACCCCAGAAACCAGGGGCTGAATTAATGTTCCCACGATTTATTGTTCTACAGGATATGTTGTATCGGGTGAACCAAGTCCGAGGTGAACCTGTTGAACAGTTGGTGGTGCCCACAGCGTATCGCAAGCTTGTCATGGAGCTTGCCCACCAACATGTTCTTGGGGGACACCTGGGGTGGCAGAAAACCCAGGACCGCATACTGCAGCGGTTTTATTGGCCCGGTGTGTTCAAGGAGGTAGAAGATTATTGTAAGTCCTGTCCAACCTGTCAGATAACTAGCCCCCAGCCTCATTTCCGTAGTCCTCTGGTACCTCTGCCAATTATTGAAGTACCGTTTGAGCGAATCGCTATGGATTTAATTGGGCCTGTACCAAAGTTCGCCAGGGGCCACCAACACATTCTGGTAGTTCTCGACTATGCCACTCGGTATCCGGAGGCGGTGCCTCTGCGACATACCTCAGCTAGGCTCATTGCCAAAGAGTTAATGGAGATGTTTTCCGTGTGGGCCTGCCAAAAGAGGTTCTGACAGACCAAGGGACCCCTTTATGTCCAAAGTAATGAAGGAACTGTGTAAATTGTTGCGTATAAAGCAGTTACGGACGTCCGTTTACCATCCGCAAACAGACGGTCTTGTTGAGAGGTTTAACCAAACTCTAAAAAATATGTTAAAAAGGGTGGTGTCTAGAGATGGGAAGGACTGGGACCTGCTTCTGCCCTATCTCATGTTCGCAGTGCGAGAGGTACCCCAGGCCTCTACTGGGTTCTCGCCCTTCGAACTGCTTTATGGCAGACACCCTCGGGGCCTGTTGGATATCGCCAAGGAAGCATGGGAACAACAGCCTGTCCCCCACAAAAGTGTCATTGAGTATGTCACCCAGATGCAGGAACGGATAGAAAGGGTGTTGCCGCTGGTCCGGGAGCATATGGAGGCAGCGCAACAAGCCCAGAGTAGGGTGTATAATCGTCAGGCTCGGGTACGGGGCTTCCATCCGGGAGATCGGGTTTTGGTTCTGGTACCCACCCTTGACAGCAAGTTCCTAGCTAGGTGGCAGGGCCCCTATGAGGTGATCGAGAAGGTAGGGGAAGTAATTACAAAGTACACCAGCCAGGCGGCGCAAGCCGGAGCAGGTGTACCACGTGAATTTACTTAAGCCGTGGAAAGATAGGGACACAGCCGACGACCACAGCCCCCGGCCAGGGCTTCTAGGTGAAAAGGGTCCAGCCCCACAGTTCGAGGCCTGTGAAGCAGTAACCACGGTAAAATTGCAGACAGCCTGTCTTCCAAACAAGTTCAGGAAGTCAGGAGTTCATCAGTCGGAACACGGATGTGTTCTCGACCTCCCTGGCCGCACGTCTCTCATCCAACATGACATCGTCACTGAGCCTCAGGCCAAGATCCGGTTAAAACCATACCGGGTACCCGAGGCTCGGCGACGGGCCATCGCGGAGGAAGTGCAGTTAATGTTGAAGCTCGATGTCATTGAGGAGTCGAAAAGTGAGTGGGCCAGTCCCATAGTCCTAATACCTAAGCCGGATGGGACGCTACGGTTCTGCAACGACTTTCGCAAGTTAAATGAAGTATCCAAGTTTGACGCGTATCCCATGCCCCGAGTAGACGAGCTGGTTGAAAGTTTAGGACAAGCCCGTTATTTTTCTGTGCTGGACCTCACTAAAGGGTACTGGCAGGTACCCTTAACGGAGTCGGCTAAGGAAAAACCGCATTTGTTACCCGCAGGGCCTGTATCACTACAAGGTGTTACCCTTTGGCCTGCATGGCGCCCCGCCACTTTCCAAAGGTTAATGGACATAGTGCTGCGACCACATCGTCAGTACGCCTCGGCCTACTTAGATGATGTAGTCATCCACAGCACCGACTGGGAAAGCCATTTACCCAAGGTGCAGGCGGTAGTGGATGCCCTGAGGAAAGCCGGACTGACCGCTAACCCAAAGAAGTGCTCCATAGGGTTAGAGGAGACAAAATATCTGGGATATGTAATTGGGCGGGAGTCATCAAACCTCAGGTAACCAAGGTAGAGGCCATTCGTAACTGGCCCCGACCGGTCACCACCAGGCAGGTAAAGTCGTTCCTGGGGATTGTAGGTTACTACATGAGGTTTGTGCCCCACTTTGCCACAATAGCAGCGCCGTTGACAGACCTCTTGAAGGGGCGAAAGTCTGGGAGGGTTAGCTGGAGTGAGAAGGCGGAGGAGGCTTCGCCGCGTTGAAGTCGGCCCTGTGTGGGTCCCCGGTTTTGGTGACACCCGACTTCAACAAGGAGTTTGTCGTACAGACCGACGCCTCGGAGGTAGGCCTCGGTGCGGTACTGTCTCAGGAGGTCAACGGGGAAGAACATCCCGTTGTCTTCCTGAGCCGTAAGCTCAATCCCGCCGAGTCCAGATATAGTATAGTGGAGAGGGAGTGCCTGGCTATCAAGTGGGCACTCGAATCTCTCCGCTACTACTTGTTAGGGAGGAGGTTCCGTCTGGTGACCGACCATTTCCCTCAAATGGATGAGTCAGGCCAAGGAGAGGAATGCTCGGGTCACCAGGTGGTTCCTATCTCTTCAGAATTTCAAATTCTTCGTGGAACACAGGGCAGGCCGCTTGCAGGGCAACGCAGATGCCCTGTCCCGCGTCCACTGCCTCACGTGTGTTCACCCCTCAGGGTTGAACAAAGGGGGTGTAAGAGGGTGCAAGGTGTTGTTTTTGATAGCAGGTACGTGTCACCGAGGTTGCTGGCCTCGGTGAGGTAAGAGCCGGGGTTTTGGTCTGCAGCAGCTAGTGCTGCTCTGTTAAATAGCATGGCTGCAAAGCCGATCCGGGCCGGCTCTTACTGGGAGCAGCTAAAGAGTAGGGTGGGTGGCTGCTCCCCACGGTCCAGTCCATGTTTTGGGGCTGGGTATAAAACGCAGCCAGCAGCTGTGTCTGTGTGTGTGTGTGATTATCCTGGAGCCTGCAAACAGGGCTGAGGAATTCTCTGTCCTGGAGGAAGGAGCTCAGCAAGGTGGTGTTGCCCTGCGACCTGAAGGTGGAATCGCCTGCGGCTGAGCCGACTGCTAGGTGTGAACCCGCACCTAAACCACCCAAGGTGACTGGACCGTGTGTTGGCCTGTTTTTGGTTTTTCCACATGATTTCTGTTGTGTATGAACTGTCACCAAGAGACTGTTTTCATTTCTGGTGTGCAAGTGTGAATAAAACACTGTTTGATGCACAATCTGGACTCCTTGTTTTGCCTCTAAACTGCACCCGCACCGCTGTCTACCAGAGCGACTCCCCACAATATATATATATATATATATATATATATATCCAAAAACGAGGCAGAACTCCGATAGGTGTATAAAGGTGATAGACCCTCTTTATTGTCCCCTGTGCAACGTTTCAACGCACAATGCAGTCTTTATCAAGCATACAAAATGGTGTCCAAAACAAGTATTTATACCCATAATACATAGCACAATAGTTAGTGCCAATTTATCAATAATAATGTTAAAAATTGTGTTAAATTCATAGAAGAAACATCTGGTTTGGTGACAGTAATATTCAAAAGCTATAAATAAGCATATATATACTAGCAGAAGGACCCGGCTTCGCACGGGTATATTTCATCTATTTCATTTAATGTTTATGTGTGTCGTTAAAAGATATTGACAGTATCCCCCATAACAGTGACCTCTACAGCACCCCGCCACTTCAACAGTGAACTCCATAGTTCCCCACCCCTAACACTGACCCCTCCCACATTTCCCCGCCACTTTAAAATGGTACCTCCGCAGCAGCCCTTCCCTTTAATTTTGACCTTCACAGCAGTCCACCCCTTTAACACTGAGTCTCACAGAACCTCACTCCCTTGACAGTGACCTCATCAGGGGCCCAACCCCTTAACAGTGACCTCCTCAGTACCCTGCTTCCTTAACAGTGACCTCACAGTGCGCTGCTGCCTTAACAGTGATCTTCACAGCAGTTGACCTCCACGGTGTCCGTCCCTTTAACAGTGACCTCCACAGCAGCCTGCCCCCTTAACAGTAACATCCACAATGAACACCTCTAACAGTGACCTCCACAGCGCCCTGCCCCTTTAATTCTAGGGCTACACAACAACATGTGTCACGCAATGACATTTTGTCTCAATAATTCTTATAATGTTAGGCTATGGTGTCACACTGTGACATGTGACATGCTGACATGCTGCGACTAAGACACGACATTCGCAAAAAATCCATCCAAGATAGACATTTCTGAGACTGTCACATCGCAGTCGCAGCATGTTACATGTCGCAGTGCAACATCATAGACTATCATTGTGAAAATTTTTGCGCGTCATTGGTGCGACATCAATGCCGCACAAGACATGTAGGAGTGTAGTTGTGTCCTATGTGTCGTGCGACTTATTGTTGCACGACACATGTAGTCGTGTAGCCCTAGCCCAAAGCTAACCTACAGCAGTAAAGAAAAATGGCTGGGTTGCTATGGAAACCCGGAGTAAAACTGTGTGTATGTGGAGACTAAGGGCCTGCAGGCTTCTATTGGCTGATAAGGGGCATGTGACCATGTGTATGGTGTTGGGATATAAAGAGAAAGACTTGCAGGCTTGTATTGGCTAATGCAGGTCATTTTTGGGGAATATCTCAGGAACGGTATGTCCTAGATAGCCCGGTCTAAAACCTTCCTGGACACCTGATGTACATGTGTTCCAAATTTGGTGAAGATCGGTCCAGTCGTTTGGTCGCGCATATGGAACAGACAGACAGAGAGACAGACGTCGGGACAGACAGAAACTCATTGGGTAGCGGCATGTTACCTCCACAGTATGCTTTCCCAGATAGTAATTGATATGTGTACCAAGTTTAGTAGAAATTGATCGATGAGTTTTTGAGTTACAGAGCAATATGTGTGTAGCAAAAACAGTTGGAGCATGCAAATTCCATGCAGCTGCTGTGTAGCGGCAGATAACCCCCACCCCCCACCCCCAAGATTTATTTCTAGATAGCAAGGGATGTGTATACCAAGTTTAGTTGAAATTGATTGCTGCGTTTTTGAGTGATCGCGAAACATACATACATACATACATACAAACACGCATATATACGTCTTTCTTTATATAGATAGATTTAAATATTTACTGTATGCCAGACTCAGTCTTAACAGGCTGTCTAATATAGAGCCGCATTTATATTTAAACATGGCGCCACTCCCGTGTGCATCGGGCACCTTAGCCGGCAGGTCGGTTTCAAGCAGCAGAGGCCTGCGAGTAATGTCCACAACCAGTTATAATGCCAATTGCAATCACTTTAGCCTTTAGATGCCGTGTTCAATTGCAACAATGGCATCTAAATAGCGAAAAACCCAGAAGTGGGAGCTTCCAGGTTAAGACCGGCATCTCCATGCTCCAATCGGGGATGCCAGTCATTCATTCTAATACGTATCAAATGGGGAGAAACAAGACTGGATCGCACATCCACAACGCTTATCCCTTGATATGTGCTCTTCAGCTACAATTGTACTAGTCCCCCATATCGCATGCAAATAGTGGAGACATTAGTGTACATTTTGATCTCCTGGTATCAGTACTCCTCCCACCTGCCACAGGCGGTTTTAATTAATCAGCAGGAGACTGCATAAGAGTGTAAGTGACCCACTAGCTGTTAGTCCTGGTTTCTGTTAGTACTGAGCAGGTTGCATTAGGCTCCTGTTCAGACAGTGCTGTGCTGCATGGTGGCCTTTGTTGTTGTGGTGCTTTTCTGGCTGGCTTGCATAACTGCAGCCTGCTGGGATGGTGCCACGTGTCGCCATGCAGCGCGGCGCCATAATCAGATTATGGACAGAGTAGGAACCCACTCTAGGAGACAACCGTGACGGGGTGAGTGGGCTTATTACCTTTTGATCAAAATGTACACTAATGTCTCCACTATTTGCATGCGATATGGGGGACTAGTACAATTGTAGCTGAAGAGCACATATCAAGGGATAAGCGTTGTGGATGTGCGATCCAGTCTTGTTTCTCCCCATTTGATTCATTCTAATACACAGAGTCTCTCTGAAAAGACCCATTGGATTAGAACAGCAGTTCCTATGTTGGCCAGCAGGTGACAGACCAACATAGGATATCTGCAAAATCAACTTATGCTATCATAAAATGGGAACACAGTATAAGTTGTAATAAATCTGAGGACTGTATTTTGTAGCCTCCTAAAGGGGCTAAAAAATGTTAATAAAGGTTTTTATAAAGTTAAAAAATATAAAAAAAATAAGAGAATATAAATAATTTAATCACCCCACTTTCCGTAGAATAAAAACATAAATACATAAACTATATATAAACATCATGAGCATTGCCGCATCTGAAAATCTCCATACGGTGGCTTAACCGAAAAAACTATCAAAATGGCAGAATCACCTTTTTTTCATCACTTCTCTTACACCAAACAATTTAATAAAATGTGCTAAAAAAGTCAAACACACTCTAAAATGGTATCAATATAAGCTACAGATCATCCGGCAAAAAATGAGCCCCCTACAGGTCAGTAGACATAATTTAAAAAAAAATTATGAGTGTTAAAATATGGCGATAAAAAAAAATCTAAGTTTTAATTATTTTTTCAGTATAAAAACACAAGAAATCTACAATATATGTGATATCGTTGTAATTGTACTGACCCAGATAATGAAGAACATAGATCAGTTTTTCTGCATACAGAATGCCATAGAGATAAAACCCATAAAACAGTGGCTTGAGTATTTTGAGCCAGGCAAGGCATGTGTGTCAAACCGGCTAGGCCCAGAGCTGCTACGAGATTTCGCCCATTATCGCACACTAGTGTTGAGCGCGAATATTCGCAAAACGAATTTTTATCTCGAATATCGTGACTTCGAGATTTCACGAATATGTCGAATACATGACTCCATATTCGCAATTACGAATATTTGCTCTTAAGATGGATAGGGATAGGGAAACTGTATTGAAAATAAAAGATTCAGACATAATTCCCCCAACCTTAATTGCTTTCTATAACAATTTCCACTATTCCTGACAGAGTAAAGACTTAATAGGAAAACTATCCTGCGAATATTCGTCACTTGAATATTCGCATTAATCTATTCGCGGTTTGTATTCCCTTTCCTACCAAGCGTTAATAGGTTGTGTCAGACTCCAGAACGCTGCATGTATTGCGAATATTCGTATATGTCTTTTTCTCACCTTTCTATTCGCACAAATGACTCCTGCCATTTCAAGCTTTCAATACATGTAAAGCTGTTTAAACGTATTAATAACGAATAGATCCTATGCACACGTGAATATAACTTGTAAAATTAATCGCAAGTTATGATATTGAATGCGAAATAATGATTATTGCGAAATCGCGAATATATGACGAATATGATGCAAATTATTTGTCAAATATCGCGAAATCGGATATGTGTCTTTTCGCTCATCGCTATCGCACACCACCAGACCTGACTTGAGGCTTAGTGACACCAACCACTCATCGGTCTGTTGTTCCATGCCCGTCCACAGCTCCTGCACGTTATGGGGTTTGTCCCCCAAACAGATGAGTTTCAGAACAGCCTGCTGTCATTTCCCCCTGGCTGTGTTGATGTTGGTGGTTATGTGGACCTTGCCACAGATGGCGTTGCGTAATGCAAACCTGATTTTGTCCGCCACTTGGTTGTGCAGGGAAGGGATCGCTCGCCTGGAAAAGTAGCGGCAGCTGGGAACCAAGTACTGTGGGACAGCCCCCTCAATAAGTTTTTTAAAAGTCTCCATCCATCTCCAACAGACAGAATCACAGCATTTCAAAGGACCAGGAATTGTGAAATCCTGGCATTCAGTGCCAGTGATCGCAGGAGGGTAGGGAGGTACTTTCTCTTTCTCTTCAGTGTTTGGGAGATGGACAGCTGAACGCTTCCATGGGACAGTGTGGAGATGCTTGGTGATGGTGAAAGATGTGGTGGCATTGCTGCCACATCCTCTGTTTGTGGTGTGGCAGGTGCCACTGTCACTCACTTGTGCTGAGGTTTAGAACGTTTATTTTAACCACTTAAGCCCCCCTAGCTTAAACACCCTTAATGACCAGGCCACTTTTTACAATTCTGCACTACACTACTTTCACCGTTTATTGCTCAGTCATGCAACTTACCACCCAAATTAATTTTACCTCCTTTTCTTCTCACTAATAGAGCTTTTATTTGGTGGTATTTCATTGCTGCTGACATTTTTACTTTTTTTGCTATTAATCAAAAATGACCGAAATTTTTACAAAAAAATGACATTTTTCACTTTCTGTTGTAAAATTTTTCAAAAAAACTACATTTCTATATAAATTTTTCTCTAAATTTATTGTTCTACATGTCTTTGATAAAAAAAGTCCAATAAGTGTATATTTATTGGTTTGGGTAAAAGTTATAGCGTTTACAAACTATGGTGCAAAAAGTGAATTTCGGCATTTTGAAGCAGCTCTGACTTTCTGAGCACCTGTCATGTTTCTTCAGGTGCTAGAATGCCAGGAAAGTATAAATACCCCCCAAATGACACCATTTTAGAAAGAAGACACCCCAAAGTATTTGCGGAGTGGCATGGTGAGTTCATGTATCATTTCATTTTTTTTCACAAGTTAGCGGAAAATGACACTTTCTGAGAAAAAAAAATAAAAATAAAAGTTTCAATTTCTGCTAACTTCTGGCAAAAAAAAAAAGAAATCTCAGACGGACTCACTATGCCCCTCAGTGAATACCTCGGGGTGTCTACTTTCCGAAAAGGGGTCATTTGTGGGGTGTGTTTACTGTTCTGGCATTTTGGGCGGGGCTAAATTGTGAGCCGCCATGTAAAACCTAAAGGTACTCGTTGGAAGTTGGAACTCTGCACCCAGGCTGCAAAAAAGTGTCACTTATGTGGTATCGCCGTACTCAGGAGAAGTAGGGCAAAGTGTTTTGGGGTGTATTTTTACATATACCCATGTTGGGTGAGAGAAATATCTCTGTAAATTGTCAACTTTGTATAAAAATTTTAAAAGTTGTCATTTACAGAGATATTTTTCACACACAGTATAGGTATATATAAAAATACACCCCAAAACACATTGCCCTACTTCTCTGAGTACGGCGATACCACATGTGTGACACTTTTTGCAGCCTGGGTGCAAAGGGGCCCTAAAACCAATGAGTACCTTTAGGATTTCACAGGGCATTTTTACGCATTTGGATTCCAGACTTCTTCTCACGCTTTAGGGGCCCCTAAAATGCCAGGACAGTATAAATACCCCACATGTGACCCCATTTTGGAAAGAAGACACCCCAAGGTATTCCGTGAGGGGTATGGTGAGTTCATGTAAAATTTTATTTTTGTCACAAGTTAGTGGAATATGAGACTTTTTAAAAACAAAATTAAAAAAAAAAATATCAATTTCCGCTAACTTGTGCCAAAAATAAAAATTCTGTGAACTCGCCATGCCCTCACGGAATACCTTGGGGTGTCTTCTTTCCAAAATGGGGTCACATGTGGGGTATTTATACTGACCTGGCATTTTAGGGGCTCCTAAAGCGTGAGAATCCAAATGCGTAAAAATGGCCTGTGAAATCTAAAGGTACTCATTGGTTTTAGAGCCTCTCTGACCTAGGCTGCAAAAGTGTCACTCATGTGGTATTGCTGTACTCAGGAGAAGTAGGGCAATGTGTTTTGGGGTGTATTTTTACATATACCCATGCTGCGTGTGAGAAATATTGCTGTAAACGACAACTTTTTAAATTTTTTATTCAAAGTTGTCAATTTACAGAGATATTTCTCTCACCCAGTATGGGTATATGTAAAAATACACCCAAAACACATTGCCCCACTTCTCCTGAGTACGGCGATACCACATGAGTGACACTTTTTGCAGCCAAGATGCGCAAAGGGGCCCTAAAACCAATGAGTACCTTTTTAGGAGGGCATTTTTACGCAATTTTCTTCTCACGCTTTAGGGCCCCTAAATTGCCAGGGCAGTATAAATACCCCACATCTGACCCCATTTTGGAAAGAAGACACCCCAAGGTATTTTGTGAGGGGCATGGCGAGTTCATAGAAGATTTTTTTTTTGGCACAAGTTAGCGGAAATTGATTTTTTATTGATTTTTCTCATAAAGTCTACCTTTCTGCTAACTTTTGACAAAAAGTTAAATTTTTCATGGACTCACTATGCCCCTCAGCGAATACCTTGGGGTGTCTTCTTTCCAAAATGGGGTCATTTGTGGGGTGTTTGTACTGTTCTGGCATTTTGGGTGGGGCTAAATTATGAGCAGCCATATAAAACCTAAAGGTACTCGTTGGAATTTGGGCCCTTTGCGCACCCAGGCTGCAAAAAGTGTCACTCATGTGGTATCGCCGTACTCAGGAGAAGTAGGGCAATGTGTTTTGGGGTGTATTTTTACATATACCCATACTTTGTGTGAGAAATATTTCTGTAAATTGACAACTTTGAATAAAATTTTTTAAAAAGTTGTCGTTTACAGTGATATTTCTCACACACAGTATGGGTATATGTAAAAATACACCCCAAAACACATTGCCCTACTTCTCCTGAGTACGGCGATACCACATGAGTGACACTTTTTTGCAGCCAAGATACGCAAAGGGGCCCTAAAACCAATGAGTACCTTTAGGATTTCACAGGCCATTTTTACGCATTTGGATTCTCACACTTTAGGACCCCTAAAATGCCAGGGCAGTATAAATACCCCACAAGTGACCCCATTGTGGAAAGAAGACACCCCAAGATAATCCGTGAGGGGTATGGCGAGTTCACAGAAAAAAAAAATTTGGCACAAGTTAGCGGAAATTGATTTTTTTTTTTTTTTTTGCAGTCTCATATTCCACTAACTTGTGACAAAAAATAAAATTTTGCATGAACTCACCATACCCCTCACGGAATACCTTGGGGTGTCTTCTTTCTAAAATGGGGTCACATGTGAGGTGTTTGTACTGCTCTGGCATTTTACGGTCTCCGCAATCATTACACGTATGGCCAGCATTAGGAGTTTCTGCGATTCTCCTTATATTGAGCATACGGGTAATAAGATTTTTTTTCCCGTTCAGCCTCTGGGCTGAAAAGAAAAAAAAATGAACGGCACAGATTTCCTCATTCGCATCGATCAATGTGGATGAAAAAATCTCTGCCCAAAAATGTGCAAAAAAAAAAAACGGCACAGATTTCCTCATTCGCATCGATCAATGTGGATGAATAAATCTCTGCCAAAAATGTGCAAAAAAAAGTAGTAAGGCCCCATTCACACGTCCGTAAAAATGTCCGCATCTATTCCGCAATTCTGCGGAATAGATGCGGACCCATTCAGTGTGAATGGGGCTGGCGGTGATGCGGAGAGCACACTATGCGCTCGCCGCATCAGCATTTGCGGAGCTGCGGCGGCAAACTTACGGGTTTCGGCCCCCAAACATCCGGCCGCAGCTCCGCAAAAGATAGAGCATGTCCTATTCTTGTCCGCAATTTTGGACAAGAAAAGGCATTTTCTATATAGTTCTGGCAATGTGCGGATCCGCAAAATGCGGAAAGCACATTGCTGGTGTCCGTGTTTTGCGGATCCATGGATCCGCAAAACACATACGGACGTCTGAATGAGCCTTACAGGGGGTAATTAGTGTCAGGGGGTGACATTGGGTGATCGGGGGTTAATCAGGGGTTAATCAGTGACGGGGTGGGGGGTGGGGTGGATGGTTTTGGGGGTCTGTGTGGTGATTTGGTGCACTTATAAAAGTTTCTTTGGTGGTCCCAAGCAAAAGTGACCACCAAAGGAACGATCAGCAAGCATATCAGACGCTGTTAACAAAACAGCGTCTGATATGCCATTTTTTTAACTTCTACAGCCTGCCAGCGCACGATCAGCGCTGGCAGGCTGTAGTTTACCTTGTCCCCGACGTGATCCTGTGAACGCGCGCGCACGTTCACAGGAAATCTCGCCTCTCGCGAGATGACGCGCCCGCGTGTCAAGAAGGAACAAACCGACCGCCCGCAGGACGCAATCCTGCGTGAGGCGGTCGGCAACAAGTTAATGTTTTATGTATTTTACAGTATTTTAAGTTATTTCCCCATCCAAATTTGTTTGCAGGGCAGTTGTCCTACTCTTACCCCAATTTTGCTTTATTTTCCAGCCCTCTTGCCCTTTCCAGGACTTTTTTAGAGAGATTTTAGTGCCCCAAAGTTCGGGTCCCCATTGACTTCAATGGGATTCGGGTTCGGGGTCAAGTTGGGTCAAGTTTGGGTCCTGAACTCGAACTTTGCGGTAAAGTTTGGCCTAACCCGAACTTCCAGGTGTTCGCTCAACTCTATTAGTGAATGCTTTACTGCATCATACCATGTAATTCAAAGACATTTACTGAAAACATTTCATTATTATACCTATGTTACTGAACATATTTTATTACTGCAATATATCACGCAGTTTAAACTGCAATAACTGCATTATTATCAAACTAACTTGCCAATGTCAGTGTGTTGCATGTTTGCATATTGGGTTGGACATTTAATTGTGCCTTTGTCTTTAAATTACAGAAAAAAACTTTACATTTTGTGACTACTGTTCAATAATTTGTGTACCAAACCTCTGAATTCTCATTTATAGGAAACATGACTTTTTATCTACAGGCCACATCATGAATTCTCTGGAAAAAGGAAGAGTGGAAAAGAAAGACCCAAGCCTTGTCATCCGAGAGTCAGAATGTGGGTAATAGGTAGTAGTATGCCACAGTTTTCCTTGGCTTCTGATAGGTGCAACATTATTTTTGAGGGCAAACAGGATAAGATTGTGGACTTTATGGAGCACTCCTCCTCTCAGTGAAAGCAGGATTATGTGCATGTCCTGACAAAATGCCTTGGAGTCGGGGTTAGAGCATTCCTCCTGCTGTGCCTCCATAAAGCCTCAGAGAACCCTTTTAGTTGCATCCTCTCTGTCTTTAATGCCACCTCCTAGTGGGGCACCTCCTTTTTTCTTAAAAAAAAGCTATATTCTTGCTTGCTTACATACTGACAGGTTAATCGTTAGTATCAAGCAATTTGATGATTATTGGATAGCCATGTTTTCAAACCCTTGCTATTGAAGCCAAATTACTGTATTTCCAGTATACACTGTGTACAAAACTTGCAGCAGCTTTTGGCGAGCAGGCCTGTCTCCATGTTTCTGACCCTGAGGCCCATCTCTGACTCCTGCCAAGTCACCCACCTGTTACGATAAGCTACCACAAGCAGCAGAAGCTGCAGCAGCCAGTTCAGTTTTTTCATGTTGCTTACCAGGCTGATTCAAATCAGCAAACGGAGATGTACCACCTGAGCAACCAGCTTCAGTTATACCTAGACTGTGGCCTTTCTGTGGCACATACTGTGTTCCTGGCAGATTGGAACAGTGAAACACCTTCCAATTTAATCTCCGAGCGAGTTTTCAGAGTAACAGGTGACATTATCACACTCAAACGGATCAAGTTATCTTCCATCAGTGTACAAAAAAAATCACCTTTGTCAAATTGAATGTGGCATGGATCTATGAGTGGTTTCACTCACTTCCAGTTGAGGCTGGTGAGTAGATCTGCTATTGCTAATGGTGGTTTTTTATTGCCAGCCCCATCACACCCCTGCCACGGTCTGATTGCCTACCATTATGTTCCTTACCATATGGCTGCTACCACTACTGCTGTAGCTGCTACTCCCCACTGTTAATCCTCCTACTGCCATTTCCACTACCTAATACCACAATACAGCCACCCACATCTACTGCCTTGTCTGTTTCATGCTGTGCTGCTACTGCTGCTGTTAGGCCTTATTCACACGTCAGTAATTTTTCTTTCCAGAATCACGGTCCGTTTTTTTGCGGATCCGTTGTTCCGCAAATTGCTTCCGTTTTTTTATTTTAGTGTTTCCGTATACCTTCCGTTATTCCGTATGTCCGTATTTCCGTAAAAATCAGGAAGAACTGGGAAAAGATAAAAAAAAAATGGTTCCTATGGTAACTTGATTTAAAAAAAAAAAAAGGGTTTAAATAGCGGTCATTTTAGATTCCAGGTGCCATGTGCTTGTGGTGTTGTTTGGAGCTGTGTGTGAAATCTCTGCTTGGCTGGCATAGTTTTCCACCGTATTCTCTGCGAACATCATGACTGAAGACATCGATAAAGTCCTTTTTCTTGGGTTCTCTCTCGGCAATTCGGACAGCCCACATCCATGCTGGACGATGAACCGGGAGGAAGAGGAGACGTTTTGGGTCCATCCAATTGTGGCTCAACGGCAACAGAAAGGACAGTTTCATAAACTGTTTAATGATCTCCGTCAAGACTCGAACAAATTTAAGAGCTACTGCCGGATGTCCATCGAAACTTTTGATCATCTACTCATTTGTCTCCATCCTGACCTTAATTTTGTGGACACAAGCATGCGGCGTAGCATTTCAGCTGAACAGCGCTTGTTAGTCACTCTGAGGTAAGGGACACTTCTAATGTTGTACACTATATATGCCTTAGATTTGTTTAAACGTTTATCTGATTGTTTTTTTGTTTTTCTCTTTTTAGATTCCTTGCAACTGGAAATTCTTTTGCCTCACTGCATTTTGAGTTTTTGCTTGGAATCTCTACTATCTCTGGGATTGTCTGCCATACCTGTAAAGTGATATGGCAGCGTCTTAGAGAAGCGGTCATGCCCACCCCACGGCAGCAGATTGGCTTCGGATTGCCGCTGGGTTTAACCAATCTGCGCAGTTTCCTAACTGCATTGGGGCACTGGACGGTAAGCACATTCGTGTAAAGAAGCCGCCACACTCAGGGTCCCGGTATTTTAATTACAAGCAATATTTTTCAGTAGTACTGATGGCTCTTGCTGACAGTGACTACAAGTTTGTAATTGTAGATATCGGGGCCTATGGGAGCACTTCAGACAGCCGCATCTTGAGTGCTTCCAGAATGGGTGAGCGGCTTCGCCAAAACCAGCTTGCCCTGCCAGAGCCCAGTAGGCTACCCGGATCTGCAGGTCCGCCGGCTCCATTTGTGATCGTGGCGGACGAAGGGTTTGCATTGTCCCCCACCTCATGCGGCCCTTCCCTAGACGCGATCTGGATGACAGGAAGCGCATCTTCAACTATCGATTGACTCGCGCCCGTCGATATGTGGAGTGCGCTTTGGAATACTGTCCAGTAAATGGAGAGTATTCCAGTCATCCATACAGATGAAACCGGATAATGTCACCCTGGTGATACAGGCTTGTGTCATGCTACACAACTTCACCAGGATCCACGATGCCTCCACAGATGCTGATTTGGGCCTAAATATGACCTCTTCAGTCAGTTTAGACCTGAGCCGGCCTGGACGACCTGGAACAGCTGGACTAGCTGTTCGGGAAATCTTTGCCGACTACTTCAGCAGCCCTGAGGGGGCATTGTCGTGGCAGATGGATGGCATCCGTGGTAGCCGTTGATTTCAGCTGGAATCTGGTTTAAATTTTTGTAAATTTGGAATCTATTTAGATTAGTTAGATCCCTTGTGTTTAGTTTAGCTTAGGGACTCGCAAGAGAATGAGGAGCCTTGACGTGGCTTGCGGGCTGAGGTATTTTGTAAAAACCAAATTTTTGGTATAAATACCTTCTAATCCTCATGTGAAATTTAAAGTACTTTGAAGATAAATCTTAAAATGTATCTTTAATATTTTTTTTAGGGAATAATAAAAAAAGCCGGCCTGCCACAACCACCCTGACACTTGTGGTGTAATGTTTTCAGGACAGCCAGCTTTTTCATACAATTTGCATGTATAGGGGGGAGGGGCAGCTGCAGACAGGACCAGGGTAGATGTTGTTCACAGTAGCTTTATGGTATTCATCCCACACATATATAATTTGTGTGAAATTGTAATTTATGTAATGTACATTTGATCACTGTTGGTCACAACTATGGGAGCAGCCCAGGCCAAGCACCTAGGCACCAAGGAACCATGATTACCAACGTGAAACTGCGAGCAGGAGAGGTCAATGACATTCAATTGTGCAAGGATCCATTTTCTAATGTTGCACTGAGAAAGGTTCCTGCATAATTGAGTTTCATTGTGCGTCATGAGTGGTCAATTTTGCACAACATCCTAGGATGGAACGAAACTAGCAACATGCTGCGGATTTGGCACTAGTATTACAACGGACCTGAATTTATTTTTTGGAACTATGTTCAGTTGGGTCCCCATTGACAATGAATGACATAACTGAACCCAGACAATCTCTTTTGACTTTACACACATTATTTGGAACATGCCCAGTGACGAAAGTACTTACGTAAGTACTTACGTCACTGGGCATGTGTTACCATTTGTGACGGCAGAGTTGCAGACAGTAGATGTACTGTAATCTAATATTTCCAAATTCCTGCCTTCAAAGGGTTCCTACAACATCCAAACTGCTTAGGATAACCTATACAGAGTATAGTTTACCTCACACAACTAAAATCTCAAAATGAATAAATAAAAACAAATTTGTTAAATTTCAAAATACTTTATCGGAAAATAAAAACTTTGAATCTTTAAATTCACCTCCATAGAACATTTTGGGAGGGTACTTTTTACATCAAAAATATAACGCATATATAAACATTATAACAGTCACTCATAAATCATACAAATCGCGCATATATGGTCCCGGCTGATGACCACTAGGATGCGAGACTGGTGGAGGCGGTGGTGCTGTTGCTGTTGGTGGAATGTGAAGCATCATGTCTCTGCACCGCAACAGATAGTCCGACAAATAATGAGGCTCTTCAGGGCCCGCAAAGAGATCTATTACAAAATTTATCGCCCGATACAACGTGTATGCCGCTCCTCTGGCACACGGCGCAAAGCAGGAGCAAGCCCTTTGAGGGCAGTCTCCTCCTTGCCATCCGCCCGATTCCGGTTCAGATACTCCATGACCATCAAATTGACTTGGCCATGGATATCTGCTCGAATCGGACCGACGGGCTCGCCTGCCAGAGGAACGGCCTACCTGAGGTATGTCTTCAGGCGTGGAGTGTGAGGGCCCCGCCAACAATTGAGAATCCTCTGCAGAGGGAGGGACATCCGTAATACTGGACAGCTCCGCAGTGGCATGCGCATCTTCTTCATGCACTGCAACCTGAGAGGTTCCCTCATCCGCCTGTGAGGCAGGAAGTGCATCCTCCACGGAAGCCGAATGAGATGCCTCACTTAAGCTGTCCACAGTTCTGCATGACAAAAAAGACAAAAACAAAAAAATAAATACAAGCATACTTTAACTTTAACAAGCACTCGTGTAATACCAAAACTATACTTACGGTCTGACGTCCATTATGTCTTTGAGAAATGAAAGCTGTCTCGTGTACATATAAGGTTTTTTTGCTTGGGAGCACCATCTCCGCTTCTCCTTTTTGCACTAACTCCCTGCGGAATTGGTCCCTGCAGGTATTCCAGCGCTTCTTAACCTGGTCCACTGTCAAAACACAATACATGAATAAAAAGGTTAAAAAGTACATTAACATTAACACACAAGATGTAGCATCATCTGTGTGTACTAGGCCTATGTTTGCCAACCAGCATGCCCCCAGTAGCAGTAAAGGACAACTACCAGCATGTCTGGACAGCGACTCTCTGTGCAGGCATGCTGGGAGTTGTACTTTGCCAACACCTGGAGGAACAGTGGTTGAGAAACACTGTACTAGGTCAAGCATGAGGTAACTTATACTTAAGCATATGTCACCAGAGAAAACTATGACGACACATGCTCAAGCATAAACACTTCATGGCAGGCCGTGTATACAGAAAATGTGTGCAAATATACTTGACATATTACAATTTATGAAAAATACACATTACTTACAAATTTTTTTACGATGCTCTTTGGATGCAGCGGCCCATTCTTCACCCATCAGTGCTGTGCAGACTTCCACCCATGCCTGGTCCTTCAGGGTCCTTTCATGGTAGGACTCACAGCGGGAGTCCCACAACACCGGCCTCTCTTGAATCAGGCAAATTAATTGCTCTACATCCATGATGTCAGCCTTTCTATGTCTGAGGTAGTGATGAGCTGGTTGTCTGCTGTCTAGACAACCTCTGACATGTGACTTTTTTTTTTTAATTTCCTGTGGATCCGTAATTACGGATCCGCAAAAACGGATGACCTGCGGATGACTTTTGTCACCTTTCCGCATGTCATCCATTCAATTCAATGGGGCTACGGTCCGCAAATTGCGGACAAAAGTAGGACATGCTCTACTTTTTTTACGGTTCCGCATTGCGGAAAAGCTTGGATTTGCGGATGCGGAGAGCATACGGAATGCTCTCCGCATCTTTTGCGGACCCATTGAAATGAATGGGTCCGCATATCTTCCGCATTATTTCCGCATTTTTGCGGACATAATGCGGAAAAAAAAAACGGACGTGTGAATAAGGCCTTACTATTGTGGGGTGAATCTTGGTCTATCTACCTTCATGTTGAACTTATGCTGAATTTGAAAGCTTTACATGAACTGGTATGATGCACATTTTATATATGTACACTAAGGATATGAATTTTGAATAAGAGTATTTTGTGTATATATATATATATATATATATATATATATATATATATATATATAATATATATATTGTGGGAGTCGCTCTGGTAGACAGCGGTGCGGGTGCAGTTTAGAGGCAAAACAAGGAGTCCAGATTGTGCAACAAACAGTGTTTTATTCACACTTGCACACCATAAATGAAAAACAGTCTCTTTGGTGACAGTTCACACACAACGGAAATAACGTGGCAAAACAAAAACAGGCCAACACAGGTTCAGTCACCTGGGAGGTGTAGGTGCAGGTTCGCACCACGCTGTCGGCCCAGCCGCAGGAGAATCCAGCTTCAGGTAGCCAGGAACAAAACACCTCCTTGCTGAGCTCTTTCCTCCAGGACAGAGAACTCCTCAGCCCTGTTAGCAGCTCCAGGATAATCACAGCCTCCAGCTGCTGAGCTGGCTGAGCTTTTAAACCCAGCCCAAAACCAGGACTGGGTCGTGGGGAGCAGCCACCCACCCTACACTTTAGCTGCTCCCGGTAAGAGCCGGCCCGGATCGGCTTTGCAGCCATGCTATTTAAACTCTGTCAGTAGCACTAGCTGCTGCTGACATCAACAAAAACGGGCTCTTACCTCACCGAGGCTATGAACCTCGGTGCACATACCTGCCATCCACGACGGCACCCTGCACCTTACCACACACCCCACCTTTGTTCAACCCTGAGGGGTGGACACATGTGAGGCAGTGGACGCGGAAAGGGCATCTGCATTTCCCTGCAAGCGACCTGCCCTATGTTCCACGGAGAACTTGAAATTTTGAAGGGATAGGAACCACCTGGTGACCCGAGCATTCCTCTCCTTGGCCTGACTCATCCATTTGAGGGGGGAATGGTCGGTCACCAGACGGAACCTCCTCCCTAACAGGTAGTAGCGGAGAGATTCGAGTGCCCACTTGATAGCCAGGCACTCCCTCTCCACTATACTATATCTGGACTCGGCGGGACTGAGCTTACGGCTCAGGAAGACAACGGGATGTTCTTCCCCGTTGACCTCCTGCGACAGTACCGCACCGAGGCCTACCTCCGAGGCGTCGGTCTGTACGACAAACTCCTTGTTGAAGTCGGGTGTCACCAAAACCGGGGACCCACACAGAGCTGACTTCAACGCGTAGAAAGCCTCCTCCGCCTTCTCACTCCAGCTAACCCTCCCAGACTTTCGTCCCTTCAACAGGTCTGTCAATGGCGCTGCTATTGTGGCAAAGTGGGGCACAAACCTCATATAGTATCCTACAATCCCCAGGAACGACTTTACCTGCCTGGTGGTGACCGGTCGGGGCCAGCTACGAATGGCCTCTACCTTAGTTACCTGAGGTTTGATGACTCCCCGCCCAATTACATATCCCAGATATTTGGTCTCTTCCAACCCAATCGCACACTTTTTTGGATTGGCGGTTAGTCCAGCTTTCCTCAGGGCATCCACTACCGCCTGCACCTTGGGTAAATGGCTTTCCCAGTCGGTGCTGTGGATGACTACATCATCTAAGTAGACCGAGGCGTACCGACGATGTGGTCGCAGCACTATGTCCATTAACCTCTGGAAAGTGTCGGGGGCGCCATGCAGGCCAAAGGGTAACACCTTGTAGTGATACAGGCCCTGCGGGTAACAAACGCGGTTTTTCCTTAGCCACCTCCGTTAAGGGTACCTGCCAGTACCCTTTAGTGAGGTCCAGCACAGAAAAATAACGGGCTTGTCCTAAATTTTCAACAAGCTCGTCTACTCGGGGCATGGGATACGCGTCAAACTTGGATACTTCATTTAACTTGCGAAAGTCGTTGCAGAACCGCAACGTCCCATCCGGCTTGGGTATTAGGACTATGGGACTGGCCCACTCACTTTTCGACTCCTCAATGACATCGAGCTTCAACATTAACTGCACTTCCTCCGCGATGGCCCGCCGCCGGGCCTCGGGTACCCGGTATGGTTTTAACCGGACCTTGGCCTGAGGCTCAGTGACGATGTCATGTCGGATGAGAGACGTGCGGCCAGGGAGGTCCGAGAACAAATCCGTGTTCCGACTGAGGAACTCCCTGACTTCCTGAACTTGTGTGGAAGACAGGCTGTCTGCAATTTTTACCGTGGTTACTGCTTCACAGGCCTCGAACTGTGGGGCTGGACCCTTTTCACCTAGAAGCCCTGGCCGGGGGCTGTGGTCGTCGGCCGTGTCCCTATCTTTCCACGGCTTTAGCAAATTCACATGGTACACCTGCTCCGGCTTGCGCCGCCCTGGCTGGTGTACTTTGTAATTTACTTCCCCTACCTTCTCGACCACCTCATAGGGGCCCTGCCACCTAGCTAGGAACTTGCTGTCAAGGGTGGGTACCAGAACCAACACTCGATCTCCCGGATTGAAGCCCCGTACCCGAGCCTGACGATTATACACCCTACTCTGGGCTTGTTGCGCTGCCTCCATATGCTCCCGGACCAATGGCAACACCCTTTCTATCCGTTCCTGCATCTGGGTGACATACTCAATGACACTTTTGTGGGGGACAGGCTGTTGTTCCCATGCTTCCTTGGCGATATCCAACAGGCCCCGAGGGTGTCTGCCATAAAGCAGTTCGAAGGGCGAGAACCCAGTAGAGGCCTGGGGCACCTCTCGCACTGTGAACATGAGATAGGGCAGAAGCAAGTCCCAGTCCTTCCCATCTCTAGACACCACCCTTTTTAACATATTTTTTAGAGTTTGGTTAAACCTCTCAACAATACCGTCTGTTTGCGGATGGTAAACGGACGTCCGTAACTGCTTTATACGCAACAATTTACACAGTTCCTTCATTACTTTGGACATAAAAGGGGTCCCTTGGTCTGTCAGAACCTCTTTTGGCAGGCCCACACGGGAAAACATCTCCATTAACTCTTTGGCAATGAGCTTAGCTGAGGTATGTCGCAGAGGCACCGCCTCCGGATACCGAGTGGCATAGTCGAGAACTACCAGAATGTGTTGGTGGCCCCTTTGGTACAGGCCCAATTAAATCCATAGCCATTCGCTCAAACGGTACTTCAATAATTGGCAGAGGTACCAGAGGACTACGGAAATGTGGCTGGGGGCTAGTTACCTGACAGGTTGGACAGGACTTACAATAATTTTCTACTTCCTTGAACACACTGGGCCAATAAAACCGCTGCAGTATGCGGTCCTGGGTTTTCTGCCACCCCAGGTGTCCCCAAGAACATGTTGGTGGGCAAGCTCCATGACAAGCTTGCGATACGCTGTGGGCACCACCAACTGTTCAACAGGTTCACCTCGGATTTGGTTCACCCGATACAACATATCCTGCAGAACAATAAATCGTGGGAACATTAATTCAGCCCCTGGTTTCTGGGGTTTACCATCAATTTCCAGCACATTCTCCCAGGCCCTGGTTAGGGTTTGGTCCCGTGTTGTGCGGTCCCAAAATTTTCCCCGGAGACATTGAGGTCTGCCAACTCAGGTCCCGGTGGCAAGTCCTCCGTGTCTCCCACCATTACACTCAGTGGGGTTGTCTCCCCACTACCGCTGCAGCAGTGGTCACCCCTACCGCTGGCCCTTCAGACTCGGGCTCCCAGGGTTCTGGCCTTCCAGGGGTATCAGGCCACTCTGCTAGGGTTACCCCTGTCTCAGGGCTATTAGTCACTTTCATCTCAGGCCACAGTGACGGAAAACCAGGGAAGTCTCTCCCAATTATTAGTTCATAGGGCAGCTTTGTGGAGATCGCCACTTCACAAGTCCAGGTGCCGACCGCCGTGGACAGAGACATTACAGCAGTGGATAGTCCTTTAAGTCTCCGTGTATGCACACCACACCCACTGTCCGGCCCGTATACTGGGTGGGCTGTACCAGGGCAGCACTTACCAGGGTTATCAGGCTCCCTGAGTCCAACAGCGCCACTGCCAGGTTATCCCCGACTTGCACCTGGCACAGATGACGATTGTCTATTGTCCCGGGATGCCGGTCGCACACAGTCTCCGGGCATACATGGAAGCCCGGTACCCATAATTAGTCTCCATGGGTTCCCCCACTGTGGACAGTTGGCCCTTATGTGTCCAGGCTCCCGACACTGCCAGCAGACCACTGGGGACGGATCTGCAAGAGGTACATCCCGGGCGGGTTTGGCCGGCCGCGGGACTGGGGTGGAGATTTCCGGGTTTGACTGGCCCCTCCCAAAAGAACCCCCTGCAGGTTTCTGGTGGCCTCATATCGCTCCACCAGGTCGACCATCTCAAGGGCATTGGTGGGGGATACCTGGCCGATCCAGTGTTGAAGGGGTAAGGCAAGGCCCTCCAAAACATGTCAGCCAGCAGCCGGTCCAGCATAGCAGTCGGACTTAGAACCTCAGGCTGCAGCCATTTTTGCAACCTGTGCAGCAACTCATAGTACTGCGGCCTGGCGGGTTCAGCCACTTTGAAGTCCCACTGGTGGACCCGCTGAGCCCGGACCAACACGTTTACCCCCAGTCTGGCCAGGATCTCCCCTTTACCGTGGAATAGTCAGCAGCCTGGTCGTCTGCCAAATCAAAAAACTTGCTGGGGTCCGGATGCCAGGAACGGAGCAACCACCTCGGCCCACTGGTCACGGGGTAACTTTTCCCTCACGGCGACCTTCTCAAAAACCGCCAGGTACGCCTCAACGTCGCCTGCGGGGGTCATTTTTGGGATCGCCGCACGGACCGCTTCCGGGCATCATGGACGTGGTGGGACGCTCCTGCCGCCTGTAACGCCATCACATGTTGTAGCAGTAGTTGGTTGGTCTCCCGCTGCTGCACGTTAGCCTCTATGAGAGCCTTCACAGCAGCCTCCATGTTGCCAAAAACTCCTGCTTGCAGCTTTGCTGGCTTAATATATTCCATGCACTTTAGAAAAACAAAACTTCGGCGTTCACGCCAGCCTCACTGCGCATGCCCGCATCCGACACCAAATGTGGGGAGTCGCTCTGGTAGACAGCGGTGCGGGTGCAGTTTAGAGGCAAAACAAGGAGTCCAGATTGTGCAACAAACAGTGTTTTATTCACACTTGCACACCATAAATGAAAAACAGTCTCTTTGGTGACAGTTCACACACAACGGAAATAACGTGGCAAAACAAAAACAGGCCAACACAGGTTCAGTCACCTGGGAGGTGTAGGTGCAGGTTCGCACCACGCTGTCGGCCCAGCCGCAGGAGAATCCAGCTTCAGGTAGCCAGGAACAAAACACCTCCTTGCTGAGCTCTTTCCTCCAGGACAGAGAACTCCTCAGCCCTGTTAGCAGCTCCAGGATAATCACAGCCTCCAGCTGCTGAGCTGGCTGAGCTTTTAAACCCAGCCCAAAACCAGCACTGGGTCGTGGGGAGCAGCCACCCACCCTACACTTTAGCTGCTCCCGGTAAGAGCCGGCCCGGATCGGCTTTGCAGCCATGCTATTTAAACTCTGTCAGTAGCACTAGCTGCTGCTGACATCAACAAAAACGGGCTCTTACCTCACCGAGGCTATGAACCTCGGTGACACATACCTGCCATCCACGACGGCACCCTGCACCTTACCACAATATATATATATATATATATACACTGTATATATGTGTGTGGCTCCCTTGCATTATTTAATCTCTTGTTTAGTGCGCTAAAAAAATATTACTGAAATTAACTCTACTACGTTGCAATGATATGAGGCTTTCTTGACATTTTTAACTAGCTTTAGAAGTAAGCTGATTAAAATGGCTCTCATATATTGCTTTCTAGGGAAAAAACTGTATGCAATAAAATTGCCTTTAATATGCATTGAAATCTACAAACTGTTTTGCAGAAGTACGTCTTATGTTTTATTTACATGTGCTATAATGCTGATGTACTAAAGGTCAGAGTCACTGATAAATTATTTTAGCAGCAAGGTATTATTCTGTTAATATGTACAATGAGGTCAAACTGTAAAACAAATTAAATAGTGTATTAAAACTTTACAGCAACCTGAGAGGCATAGTAATAAATATGTCATATTTAAACTATATAATAGAAAACTATATGTTATTCCTATAATACTATAAATGTGAAGGACAGACCTTTCACAGAAAAAAAGTATGATTGTTAACATTGCTCTGCCATCTGTTCTCTTCACACATTGTAAAATAATTTAACATTTAACTACTTAAACTGAAATTGAATGGATAAATCTGCTCTAAAATGCTTTTCTATCCATCTATCTATCTACCCACCCATATATCTATTATGTTTCTACCATTCAAGCATTTTAATTCACCAAATGTCATGTGTAGAAATGAGCAAAAATTCTATTTGCCGATTCAACTAATTATTCTGGCAAAATTCAGTTAGATCCGAATATATTTGGGGCAAATTACGTTAAAAAAGGGTATTTCCTGGCTGCTCACAGCCTTTATTGTGGTGTAGAACACGGTGCCTTGCAGTAACACGCCTAGGGAGTCTGCTTTGGTAGTGAAATAATACTGTGAGTAAGTATGACATGCAGATGACAAGCGTCGCTCTTAGAATCACTGCATACTTGGGGACAAAACTGACCAAATAACTCAAGCATCAACTCAGCCTTACAGGTCGATGTGAGCGCCAAGCAGAAGCACACTCCTTTTACACCCTCATCAGCTGATTCACATAGATATCTACAGAACCTGTTCTATTAAACGCTTATACAAGTAGAGCCCATCTGATAGAGTGGAGAGGGTGTCAGCAGTAAGCTTGAGTACCGATTAGTTTGACCTTCCTCTACACTGTCATAACAATAACCCACACAAACTTATCCTGTCTGTGGAGCATACGCTTTAACTCGGTCAGCATTTGTTCAATAATCCATCAGTAAAGGCAAACAGGAGTGAATCTAAAACAGAGATGACACATAAATGGAATATTTGCATGTCTTCTGTGTTTTCTACCCACTCCTGCTGTTGGCTACCAAATCATAAGCCCATTTTGATGGGTCCATACAGGCCTTATATCTACTACACAGACAGGATCCGTTGTGCGTCTCATTTTTTTTTCATTCTGACAGATCAGAAGAAGTGTCAAATAAATGATGATGTCAGCTAGGCCAAAAGGCAAAATAGAGGCCAAGTCATGCAGTGGGGAGGGTGGGAACAACATAAGAAGTCTACAAAGTGGACTTAGGACATAGTGTTAGTGAAAGCAGCATGAGGAGACCACAGAGTTGCCCAATGAAAGGGTATGGAGGTGGAATAAACATTAGGATACCACAGACTGGCACAATGACACAGTCTGGAGGTGGCATTGGCATGAGTAGGGCACAGAGTGGCACAATGACAGAGTCCTCAGGTGGCAGAAGCATGAGTAGGCCAGAGAGTGGCACAATCACTGAGTCTGGAGGTGGCAGCAGCATGAGGAGAGCAAACAGCAGCACAATGAAAGAGTGAGAAAATGGAAGCAGCATAAGTAGAAAATATAGATGCACCATGACCGAATATGGAGGTGTTTGCAGCATGATGATACCACAGAGTGGCACAATGACAGAGTGTGGAGATGGAAGCAGCATGAGTAGGCCATAGAGTGGGAAAAGGACGGAGTCTGGAGGATGCAGCAGTATGAGAAGGCCAGAGAGTGGAACAATTCCAGAGTGTGGAGGTGGCAGCAGCATGTGTAGGCCAGAGAGTGGCACAATTAAAGAGTGTGGAGGTAGCAGCAGCATGAGTAGGACACAGAGTTGCATAATGACAGAGTGTGGAGGTGGCAATAGCATGTGTAGGGCAGAGAGTGGCATGATGACCGAGTCTTGAGGTGGCAGCAGCATGAATAGACCACAGAGTGGTACAATGACAGAGTCTGGAGGTGGCAGCCGCATGAGGAGACCATACAGCGGCACAATTACATAGTTTGGCGGTAGCATCAGCATGAGTAGGCCAGAGAGTGGCACAATGACAAAATCTGGAGGTGGCAGCAGCATGAGGAGACCAAAGAGCGGCACAATTACATAATGTGGAGGAGGCAGCAGCATGAGTAGGCCAGAGAGTGGCCCAATGACCGAGTCTGGCTGTGGCAGAGGTATGAGGACACCACATAGCGACATAATGACAGAGTGTGGATGTGGCAGCAGCATTAGTAGACCACAGAGTGACAAAATAAAAGAGTATGGAGGTGGCAGCAGCATGAGTAGGCCAGAGAGTGGCACAACGACAGACTGTGGAGATGGCAGTGGCATAAGAATACAACAGAGTGGCACAATGACAGAGTCTGGAGGTGGCAGCAGAATAAGTAGGCCACAGAGTGGCCCAATGACAGAGGGTGGAGATGGCAGCAGCATGAGTAAGCCACAGAGTGACAAAATGAAAGAGTGTGGAGGTGGCAGCAGCATGAGTAGGCCAGAGAGTGGCACAACGACAGACTGTGGAGATGGCAGTGGCATAAGAATACAACAGAGTGGCACAATGACAGAGTCTGGAGGTGGCAGCAGAATAAGTAGGCCACAGAGTGGCCCAATGACAGAGAGTGAAGGTGGCAGCAGCATGAGTAGGCCAGATAGTGACACAATGACCGATTCTGGAGTTGGAAGCAGAATGAGGAGACCACATGGCGGCACAATGACAGAGTGTGGAGGTGGCAGAAGCATGAGTAGGCCACAGATGGCACAATGACCGAGTGTGGAGATGGCAGCGACATGAGAATAAAACAGAGCGGCACAATGACAGAGTCTGGAGGTGGCACCAGCATTAGTAGACAACAAAGCGGCACAATGACAGGGACTATAGGTGGCACCAGCATGAGAAGGGCACAGAGTGGCACAATGACAGAGTTTGCAGGTGGTAGCAGCATGAGTAGGCCAGGATGCGGCACGATGAGAAGTGTGGAGGTGGCAGCAGCATGAGGAGACCACATAGCGGCACAATGACAGAGTCTGGAGGTGGCAGCAGCATGAGTAGGCCACAGAGTGGCCGAATGACAGAGTGTTGAGGTGGCAGCAACATTAGCAGGCCAGAGAGTGGCACAATGACCGAGTCTGGAGGTGGTAACAGCATGAGGAGACCAAATAGCAGCACAATGACAGAGTGTGGAGGTGGTAGCAGTATGAGTAGGCTAGAGAGTGGCACATTGAATGAGTCTGGAGGTGGCAGCAGCTTGAGGAGACCATACAGAGGCACAATTACAGTGTCTGGTGGCAGCAGCATTAGTAGGGCACAGAGTGGCACAATCACAGAGTATGGAGGTGGCAGCAGCATGAGTAGGCCAGGGAGTGGCACAATGACGGAGTCTGGAGGTGGCAGCAGCTTGAGGAGACCATACAGAGGCACAATAACAGAGACTGGATGTGGAGGCAGCATGAGTCGGTCAGAGAGTGGCACAAAGATTGTGTCTGGAGGTGGCAGCAGCATGAGTAGGCCAGAGAATGGCACAATGACCGAGTGTGGAGGTGTCAGCAGCATGAGTAGGGCACAGAGCGGCACAATTACAGAGAGCGGAGGTGCCATCAGCATTAGTAGACCACATAGCGGCAAAAAGACAGAGTCTGAAGGTGGAAGAAGCATGAGTAGAGAACAGAGTGGCACAATGACAGAGTTTGGTGGTGGCAGCAGCATGAGTAGGCCAGAGAGTGGCATAATGACCGAGTCTGGAGGTAGAAGCAGCATGAGGATACCATACAGCGGCACAATGACAGGGTGTGGAGGTGGCAGCAGCATGAATAGGCCAGAGATTGGCACAATGACAGAGTCTGGAGGTGGTAGCAGCATGAGGAGACCCCATAGCTGCACAACAAAAGAATGTGGAGGTGGCAGCAGCATGAGTGGGCCATAGATAGGCAAGATGACAGAGTGTGCAAATGGCAGCAGCATAAGTAGGCAACCGATTGGCACAATGAAAGTGTGTGGAGGGGGCAGCAGCATGAGTAGACCAGACAGTGGCTAAATAACTGAGTCTGGAGTTGGCAGCAGCATGAGGATACCTCATAACTGCATAATGACAGAGTGTGGAGGTGGCAACAGCATGAGTAGGCCTTAGAGTGGTAAAATGATAGAGTCAGAAGGTGGCAGCAGCATGAAGAGACCACATAGCGGCACAATGAAAGAGTGTAGAGGTGGCAGCAGCATAAATAGGCAACCGAGTGGCACAATGACAATGTGTGGAGGTGGCATCAGCATGAGTTAGCCAGGGAGTGACACAATGACCAAGTCTGGAGGTGGCAGCAGCATAAGTAGACCACATAGTGGCATAATGACACAGTCTGGAAGTGGCAGCGGCATGAGTAGGCCAGAGAGTGGCACAATGGCAGAGTCTGGAGGTGGCAGCTACATGAGTAGGGCACAGAGTGGCGCAATGACAGAGTGGGAGGTGGCAGCAGCATGAGTAGGCCAGAGAGTGGCATAATTACAGAGTGTGGAGGTGGCATCAGCATGATAGCAGCACAATGACAGAGTGTAAAGGTGGAATGCGCATGAGTAGGCCAGGGGGTTGCACAATTACCGAGTCTGGATGTTGGCAGCAGCATGAGTAGGCCAGAGAGTTGCACAATGACCGAGTCTGTAGGTTGGCAGCAGCATTAGTAGATCACATAGCGGCACAATGACAGAGTGTGGAGGTGGCAGCAGCATAAGTAGGCAACCGAGTGGCACAATGACAGTGTATGGAGGTGGCATCAGCATGAGTAAGCCAGGGAGTGGCACAATGACCGAGTCTGGAGGTGACAGCGACATTAGTAGACTACATAGCGGCATAATGACATAGTCTGGAGGTGGCAGAAGCATAAGTAGGGCACAGAGTGGCACAATGACAGAATGTGGAGTTGGCAGCAGCATGAGTAGGCCAGAGAGTGGCACAATGACCGAGTCTTTAGGTGACAGCAGAGTGGCACAATGACATAGTGTGGAGGTTGCAGCAGCATCAGGAGACCACATAGCAGCATAATGACAGAGTGTGGAGGTGGCAGCAGCATGAGTAGGCCTCAAAGTGGCACAATGACATAGTGTGGAGGTGGCAGAGGCATGAGTAGGGCACAGAGTGGCAAAATGATAGAGTCTGAAGGTGTCAGTAGCATGAGTAGGCCAGAGAGCGGTACAATTACCGAGTCTGGAGGTTGGCAGCAGCATTAGTAGATCACATAGCGGCACAATGACCGAGTCCAGAGGTGGAAGCAGCATTAGTAGACCACGTAGCAGCAAAATGATAGAGTGTGGAGTTGGCAGCAGCATGAGTAGGGCACAGAGCGGCACAATTACAGAGAGTGGAGGTGCTATCAACATGAGGAGACCAGAGAGCGGTACAATTACCGAGTCTGGAGGTTGGCAGCAGCATTAGTAGATCACATAGCGGCACAATGACCTAGTCTGGAGGTGGCATCAGCATGAGTAGACCAGGGAGTGGCACAATGACCAAGTCTGGAGGTGGCAGCAGCATTAGTAGACCACATAGCGTCATAAAGACAGAGTCTGGAGGTGGCAGAAGCATGGGTAGGGCACAGAGTGGCACAATGACAGAGTGTCGAAGTGGCAGCAGCATGAGTTGGCCACAGAGAAGCTCAATGACAGAGTGTGGAGGTGGCAGCAGCATAAGGAGACCACCTAGTGACACAATGAAAAAGTCTGGAGGTGGCATCAGCATGAGTAGACCAGGGAGTGGCACAATGACCGAGTCTGGAGATGGCAGCAGCATTAGTAAACTACATAGCGGCATAAAGACAGAGTCTGGAGGTGGAAGCAGCATTAGTAGGCCACAGAGTGGCACAATGACAGAGTGTCGAGGTGGCAGCAGCATGAGTTGGCCACAGAGAAAGCTCAATAACGTAGTGCGGAGGTAGCAACAGCATGAGTAGGCCAAGGAGTGGCACAATGACGGAGTGTGGAGGTGGCAGCAGCAGAAATAGACAACAGAGTAGCACAATGACAGAGTGTGGTGGTGGTGGTAGAAGCATGAGTAGGCAAGAGAGTGGCACAATGACCGAGTCTGGTGGTGGTAGCAGCATGAGGAGACCACATAGCGGCACAATGACAGAGTGTGGAGGTGGCAGCACCATGAGTCGGCCAGAGAGGGGCACAATGACCGAGTCTGGAGATAGAAGCAGCATGGGGAGACCACATAGCGGCACAATGACAGAATGTGGAGGTGGCAGCAGCATGAGTAAGCAACAGAGTGGCACAATAACCGAGTGTGAAGATGACTTCAGCATGAGAATACAACAGAGCAGCACAATGACAGAGTGTGGAAGTGGCAGCAGCATGAGTAGGCCAGAGAGTGGCACAATAACTGAGTCTGGAGGTTGCAGAAGCATGAGTAGGACATAGAGTGGCACAATGACAGAGTGTGCAGGTGGCAGCAGCATAAGTAGGAAACCGATTGGCACAATGACAGTGTGTGGAGGGGGCAGCAGCATGAATAGACCAGACAGTGGCTAAATTACTGAGTCTGGAGTTGGCAGCAGCATGAGGAGATCACATAGCAGCATAATGACAGAGTGTGGAGGTGGCAGCAGCATGAGTAGGCCACAGAGTGGCACAATGGCATAGTGTGGAGGTGGCAGCAGCATGAGTAAGCCAGAGAGTGGCACACTAACTGAGTCTGGAGGTTTCAGCAGCATGAGTAGACCACACAGCGGCACAATGATAGAGTGTGGAGGTGGCAGCAGTATGAGAAGGCCACTGAGTGGCACAATAACAGAGTCTGAAGGTGGCAGCAGCATGAGGAGACCACAGAGTGGCACAATGGCATAGTGTGGAGGTGGCAGCAGCATGAGTAAGCCAGAGAGTGGCACACTAACTGAGTCTGGAGGTTGCAGCAGCATGAGTAGACCACATAGCGGCACAATGATAGAGTCTGGAGGTTGCAGAAGCATGAGTAGGACATAGAGTGGCACAATGACAGAGTGTGCAGGTGGCAGCAGCATAAGTAGGAAACTGATTGGCACAATGACAGTGTGTGGAGGGGGCAGCAGCATGAGTAGACCAGACAGTGGCTAAATTACTGAGTCTGGAGTTGGCAGCAGCATGAGGAGATCACATAGCAGCATAATGACAGAGTGTGGAGGTGGCAGCAGCATGAGTAGGCCACAGAGTGGCACAATGGCATAGTGTGGAGGTGGCAGCAGCATGAGTAAGCCAGAGAGTGGCACACTAACTGAGTCTGGAGGTTTCAGCAGCATGGGTAGACCACACAGCGGCACAATGATAGAGTGTGGAGGTGGCAGCAGTATGAGAAGGCCACTGAGTGGCACAATAACAGAGTCTGAAGGTGGCAGCAGCATGAGGAGACCACGTAGCAGCACAATGACAGAGTGTGGAGGTGGCAGCAACATGAGTAGGCCAGAGAGTGGCACAATGACCGAGTCTGGAGGTGGCAGCAGCATAAGTAGACAACATAGCGGCACAATGACAGAGTCTGGAGGTTGCAGAAGCATGAGTAGGACATAGAGTGGCACAATGACCAAGTCTTTAGGTGACAGCAGCATGAGAAGGGCACAGAGAGGCACAATGACATAATGTGGAGGTGGCAGCAGCATGAGTAGGCCACAGTGTGGCAAGATTACAGAGTGTGTAGGTGGCAGCAGCATAATTAGTCAACCAATTGGCACAATGACAGTGTGTGGAGGTGGCAGCAGCATGAGTAAGCCAGAGAGTGGCACAATAACTGAGTCTGGAGGTTGCAGCAGCATGAGTAGACCACATAGCGGCACAATGACAGAGTGTGGAGGTGGCAGCAGAATGAGTAGGCCACAGAGTGGCACAATGACAGAGTGTGAAGGTGGCAGCAGCATGAGTAGTCTAGAGTGTGGCACAATGATTGAGTCTGGAGGTTGCAGCAGCATGAGGAGACCCCATAGCGGCACAATGACAGAGTGTGGAGGTTGCAGAAGCATGAGTAGTACATAGAGTGGCACAATGAAAGAGTGTGGAGGTGGCAGCAGCATGAGTAGGCCATAGATAGGCAAGATGACAGAGTGTGCGGGTGGCAGCAGCATAAGTAGGCAACCGATTGGCACAATGACAGTGTGTGGAGGGGGCAGCAGCATGAGTAGACCAGATAGTGGCTAAATTACTGAGTTTGGATTTGGCAGCAGCATGAGGAGACCACATAGCAGCATAATGACAGAATGTGGAGGTGGCATCAGCCTGAGTAGGCCACAGAGTGGCACAATGACATAGTGTGGAGGTGGCAGCAGCATGAGTAAGCCAGAGAGTGGCACACTAACTGAGTCTGGAGGTTGCAGCAGCATGAGTAGACCACACAGCGGCACAATGACAGAGTGTGGAGGTGGCAGCAGTATGAGTAGGCCACAGAGTGGCACAATAACAGACTTTGGAGGTGGCAGCAGCATGAGTAGTCTAGAGTGTGGCACAATGATTGAGTCTGGAGGTTGCAGCAGCATGAGGAGACCACATAGTGGCACAATGAAAGAGTGTGGAGGTGGAAGCAGCATAAGTAGGCAACCAAGTTGCACAATGACAATGTGTGGAGGTGGCATCAGCATGAGTAAGCCAGGGAGTGACCCAATGACTAAGTCCGGAGGTGGCAGCAGCATAAGTAGACCACATAGTGGCATAATAACATATTCTGGAGGTGTCAGAAGCATGAGTAGGGCAGAGAGTGGCACAATGACCGAGTCTGGAGGTGGCAGAAGCATTTGTAGACCACATAGCGGCATATTGACAGAATTTGGAGGTGGCAGAGCCATGAGTAGGGCACAGAGTGGAAAAATGACAGAGTCTGGAGGTGTCAGCAGCATGAGTACGCCACAGAGTAGCACAATGACGGAGTCTGGAGGTGGACGCAGCATTAGTAGACCACATAGCGGCAAAATGATAGAGTGTGGAGGTGGCAGCAGCATTAGTAGACGACATAGCGGCACAATGACAGAGTGTGGAGGTGGCAGCAGCATGATTAGGCCACAGAGTGGCAAGATTACAGAGTGTGTAGGTGGCAGCAGCATAAGTAGGCAACTGATTGGCACAATGAAAGTGTGTGGAGGTGGCAGCAGCATGAGTAGGCAAGAGAGTGGCACAATGACAGAGTGTGGAGGTGGCAGCAACATGAGTAGTCTAGAGTGTGGCACAATGACTGTACTCAGTCCTCACACTAGGTTGCAGCAGCATGAGGAGACTCCATAGCAGCACCATGACAGAGTGGTTGCAGAAGCATGAGTAGGCCACAGAGTGGCACAATGACCGAGTCTTGAGCTGGCTGCAGCATTTGTAAACCACATAGCGTCATAATGAAAGAGTCTGGAGGTGGCAGCAGCATGAGTAGGCCAGAAAGTGGTACAATGACCTATTCTGGAGGTGGCAGCAGGATTAGTAGACCACATAGTGGCACAATGACAGAGTCTGGAGGAGGCAGCAGCATGGGAAGGGCACAGAGTGGCACAATGACAGAGTGTGTTGGTGGCAGCAACATGAGTAGGCCAGAGAGTGGCACAGTGACAGAGTGTGGAGGTGGCAGCAGCATGAGTAGGGCACAGAGCGGCATAATTACAGAGTGTGGAGGTGGCATCCGCATGAGGAGACCACATAGCAGCACAATGACAGAGTGGAGGTGGAATGCGCATGAGTAGGCCAGAGAGTTGCACAATGACCGAGTCTGGAGGTGGCAGCAGCATTTGTAGACCACATAGCGGCATAATGATTGAGTCTTGAGGTGGCAGCAGTATGAATAGACCAGAGAGTGGCACAATGACCTAGTCTGGAGGTGGCCGCAGCATTAGTAGACCACATAGCGGCACAATGACAGAGTCTGGAGGTGACAGCAGCATGAATAGACCAGAGAGTTGCACAATGACCGAGTCTGGAGGTTGGCAGCAGCATTAGTAGACCATATTGGAGCACAATGACAGAGGCCGGAGGTGGCAGCAGCATGAGTAGTGCACAGAGTGGCACAATGACAGAGTGTGGAGGTGGCAGCAGCATGATTAGGCCACAGAGCACCACAATGACCAAGTCTGGAGATGGCAGCGGCATGAGAATACAACCGAGCGGTAGAATGATAGAGTCGGGAGATGGCAGCAGCATGAGTAGGTCACCGAGTGGCCCAATGAAAGCGTGTAGAGGTAGCAGCAGCATGAGTAGGGCAGAGAATGGCACAATGACAGAGTGTGGAGGATTCAGCAGCATAACTAGGCAACCGAGGGTACAATGACAGTGTGTGGAGGTGGCAGTAGCATGAGTAGGCCAGAGACTGACACAATGACTGAGTCTGGAGTTGGCAGCAGCATGAGGAGACCACATAGTGGCACAATGACAGAGTGGAGGTGGCAGCAGCATGAGTAGGTCTGAGAATGGCACAATGATTGAGTCTGGAGGTTGCAACAGCATGAGTAGAACACATAGAGTCACAATGACAGAGTCTGGAGGTGGCAGCAGCATGAGTAGGCCACAGAGTAGAACAATGACAGAGTCTGGAGGTGTCAGCAGCATGGGTAGGGTAGAGAGTTGCACAATGACAGAGCGTGGAGGTGGCAGCAGCATGAAGAGTGTGACAAAACCCCTGTTTTAGGAATGCCCAGCCGGTTGTATTTCATCTGCTGTTCGTGTAGTTAGCCCTATTTTCGCCCTTTACATATACACAACCACCCCCCTCTCCCTATGACGCAATTAGTAAGCAGAATGGACATTGCCTTTGATGCAATTAATGAGCACAATGGGCCATTGTAATTTGAAGAAGCACCCAGCAGGGCTTGGTCGTCGACCGTATGGAACTATGCCTGGCCCCTTTAATCCAATCATCTCCCGGATAGAGAGGAGAGAGGTTACTGTTCATGTGGGGGTGGGATATATCTGGCTGTGTATTGATTGGTCACTGTATGTTGTGCGCCTGTCCTCTATCAGGTCCCCGGGGGAGTAGACCTTTCTGGAGGACTTGCATAAAAGGCTAAGCTGTGGCCATCAATAAAGAGATCGTTTTACCCCTTCTTGAAGTCTTGGCTCTTGTTTGGGGGGATTGGGAGCTAGAATCACCAAACCTTTGGATTTACTTGGATTTCGGGAGACGCGGTACAGATCTACTCATCGGGAGTGTGAGAAATCCATAACACTGGTGGCAAGCGGCGGAATTTTCTCCTGAATGGATATATTGAAACGAAAGAAGGAGTAAATGGCCCACAGATATAAACGGCTCAAACGAACAACGTTAAAGGAACTACTGGAAGCTCGCGGAATGGTGGCAAGTAACAAGCTGAAAGCCACGATAATTGCCGAATTGCTAGAGAGCGACAGAACCAGCGACGCTACCATGGAGATGCCAGAAGAAACCGAATTTCAAAAGGACGTAAGATGGAGGCTTAGCATTTTGGGGCCCAACCCATCACAAGAGACTATCACCCAAATAATGGCACAAGCAACGCAAGCAGACAGCTCAAGAATACAAGCGACTGCGACACAACAACGGGATGTAATGGCAATACAGAGAGCTGCTACTAGACAGACACATAAGATTAATTATGCGGCTTTTAAAGCCTTTTCAGGTGGCAAAATGGACATAGACAGCTATTTGCAGGATTTCGAACGACAATGTGCATTGGAGAACCTGGAGAAAGATAACTGGGCTTGAATATTGAGCAGTAAGCTATCAGGCCGAGCAGCGGAAGACTACAGAGCGGTGACAGATGAAGAGGTCAAGAACTATGACAAGGTAAAGGAAATATTGCTGGCCCGCTATGCCGTCACGCCAGAGGCATATAGGAAAAAGTTCAGGGCCCTCAGGAAAACAGACAGAGAAACTTTTACCGAGTGGGCCTTCCGTATGCACCGCGCTGCCTGCAACTGGATGCAGGGGTGCCAGGCGACCACGTTGGCAGATGCCTTACAGTTGTTACTGCTAGAGCAGTTTTTTGATTTTGCTCCGCCAGATGTTAGAGACTGGGTTCGTGACCGCAAGCCTCGGATGGTGGAAGAGGCTGCTAGACTGGCTGATGAACACCACGATAGCAGGACTAAGGAGAGTAGCAGAGCACCGGTGGTCCAGCGTACCCCCACCTACACCCCAACATCCACGACACCGGACAGACACCATGCGTCCCACACTGTCCCAAGCAATCAGGGAGCGCGGAGGCCACTACCGATGTGCTATGGGTGTAACCAAATAGAACACATCAAACCCAACTGCCTGCAGAGCACGTCTAAACAAAGGGGGGCGACAACCAGCGCCACTGCGCGGAGCTGCAGCCCATTGCATCCAGGAGGACTACAGTAAAGATACCAAAGGGGGTTATGCAGCATATTCACCCCCAGAACCCACTGAGCAATGGTCCGTTCTGCACGAGGTCAAACCCGTACAGGCCGCTGGAGACAACCGTGCACATTACCGATAGTCAGTCCGCCTAAATGGACAGGAGGCTAGGGACCTGAGAGACTGCGGAGCCACCATCACCCTGGTCCAACATCATCGGGTCAAGCTGTCCCAACACACCGGATGCACCGTAGCTTTCCGGGTAGCTGGAGGGGCCCTCCATAAGATACCAACAGCCCGGGTTCATATGGACTGGGGCACGGGGCCTAAATCACTGGAGGTGGGGATTATGGCTGACCTGCCGGCTGAAGTGCTTCTGGGGAATAACTTGGGATGTAGAACCGCCCAGTTTGTTACGCCCACCTAGGAGGGAGCTTTACCCGTGACTACTTGGCAGCAGACCCAGGCAACAGAGATCGCACACTCTCAGGAACCTCTGGCAGGAACTAATGTCCCAACCCTTGCCTTAAACCCCACAATGTACTAGGACACCCCCCAAGATTTTGAGAAGGAACAAATGGAAGACCCTACGCTAGCAGGTTACTACAGAGCTGTAGAGAAACCCCAGGTAGACACAGACCAGACCAGGTTTCAATGGGACAATGGACAGTTATACAGGGTGACAGACGGGATCAGACCAGGGGCCATTCAAGTGACCAAGAAACAACTAATAGTACCCCGCAAATACCGAACCGAACTATTGCGGATTAGCCACGACATTCCCCTAGCTGGACATTTAGGGATAAAGAAAACCAGGAATAGATTGACCCAGACCTTCTTTTGGCCCGGAATCACACAGGACATAGACCAGTACTGTAGGACCTGTGAGGTATGTCAGCGTGTAGGGAAAAGAGGAGACCACTCCCGGGTTAAGCAACGACCCCTCCCCCATCATAGGAGAACCCTTTTTCCGTGTAGCAGTAGACCTAGTGTGACCCCTTAGCAAACCTAGCTCCACGGGCAAGAGGTATATCCTCACTATAGTAGATTATGCCACTAGGTACCCGGAGGCAGTGGCCCTCTCTAATATTCAGGCTGAGATGGTAGGAGAGGCCCTTGTCAATGTCTTTACCAGAGTGGGATTCCCCCGGGAGATTGTGTCCGACCAAGAGACACAGTTCACGGCAGCCATTACCCAGTAGCTCTGGCAGAGCTGTGGGGTAAAGCCTATCCTGAGCTCCCCTTATCACCCCCAGACGAACAGCCTCTGTGAGCGATTCAACGGCACGCTGAAACAGATGCTAAAGACCTTCACTGAGACCTGCCGTAATTGGGAAGCTTTCCTTCCCCACCTATTATTCGCGTACCGGGAAGTGCCCCAGGAGTCCACCGGCTTTTCTCCCTTCAAATTACTGTATGGGAGAAGGGTACGGGGACCCCTGGACCTGGTACGGGAACATTGGGAGGGAGACGTGGGAGAGGCAGGAACCCCTATTGTGCCTTACGTTCTGGAACTGAGGGACCGGTTGCAAGCCCTAACCGCCACTGTTCGGGAAAACTTGCAGTCGGCGCAAAAGCACCAGAAACAGTTGTATGATATGGGGGCAAAAGACCGAGTATTTAAACTCAACCAAAAAGTACTAGTCTCGAGGCCCACCAAAACAGACAAATTACAGGCTGTCTGGCAGGGTCCTTACAAGATAGCAGCCCGGATCAGTAATACCACCTGTGAGGTATGAGGGATATGGATTATGGTTTTCAATGGCAGCCATGTTTCCTGAATTCACCTCATGTCAACCCCAGGCCTATAAGGTCTCTCCCTACATTCAAAACCAGACCACATCCATAAACCCCTTAGTTCCTGGCCTCTGACCTAGAGGTGACAATAAACAGACTCAGGTGGGGAACCACTTGAAAGAGGTTTATTACTTTATGATACGAGCAAGCTGAGTGCATCCCGGAGGGAGGGGGGCGAGCAGCTCTCTCTGTCACCAGAAGAATCCAAAAATCATATTCTGGTCATAACCCAAATTTACCGCTCAATAGAGGTTATTGACATATGCCATTGTAAGCATCAAGAAATGTTGGTTAGGCTCATATCAAGAACCACCCACTTGTGATAACCCTGGCTCAGGAAATCTGTTCTCCTGATTGGGGCCACGTGGACACCCCGTGTTTGGTGCCTCTGTGACCCCAACCCTGAGAGCTGAAAAATGAGCCCACAATCATCGGGCGGACGTTCTCCTGTGCCGAGTTATGGGCAGAAATCAATTTCAGACCAGATTTCAGTGTGACTGACGGGTCATAAACTTCACAACCCACCCATGTGTCCCGCCTTACAGGTCGGCTTACAGATTGCCTGGACCAGTCCTCATAAATTGTACAGAGCAGATTGTACTAAGTTCCCCATTTTGAGGCCAAACTGATTGAATATGATTGAATCCGTGTTTCTGTCTTGCCTCAGGACCTGATAGCTGCAGTCTGTGTGAGTAATGTAAGCATCAGTCTTAATTTATCCCTTTTATTTTAAAACTGTTCTCTGTATATCTGTATGCTTCTCTTTTTCGGTAATATCTTTATTTTTATTAAAACCTCTTTTTCTTAACCTAGCATGGGCAATATTTTTCAGCTACCTGTTTGCTTTAAATGCGAATCTTTCTCTGAAGGTGATTATTGATGTCTGATTATAAGTCTGTGACCATAGCTCCTGTTTGAAGTGTGGTAGTGGGGTATCCATCCTCTGTGTACATGCTGGGACTCTGTGTGCGGTCTCAGTACAGGGTATATAATAGACTGAGGTGTGTGGGGCAATTGATCCCACGGACAAGGTGAGGACAGCAGCCTCTTAGAGGAGAGGTCTGTGTCCGGGTGGTAAGTTTCCCTTGAAGGCCCTGTGTACGGCAGGAGGGATTCTGTGTCCGCCAAGTCCCACCAAGTCTGATCTGGCAGATCGGGTTGATTGGATCAGATTGGTGGTGGTTGTTTGCTGTGTGAATGAGTGTGTGGGCTGGTAGGTGGAAGAAGAGTTCTTCCAAGCCTAGGCCCCTGTAAAGTTCCTTAATTTTTAAAAGGAACCGGTCACACTTTGATCTCCTGTGCAATCTGGTGGATTGTAAGAAGCAGGGTGATCAAATTGGGTAATGTGTAGTGTCAGAACTTTTCCCAGCAAGCCTCCCAATTGCTACAGGAATTTATGTTCTCTGTCATTCCAGGGTACACGACACTGGCAGTCCACAGAGTGGAGACCCCAGGTCAGATACCCCTCCGACAGCAGCCATATCGCTTTCCCGAGGCCGTTAGGGAGAGCATGCATAAGGAGATACTAGACATGTTAGCCTTAGGGGTGATAGAACCCTCCCTGAGCCCTTGGGCCTCCGCGGTAGTGTTGGTGCCGAAGCGGGATGGTACGATCCGGTTCTGCGTCGACTACCGGAGGCTCAATGACCGGTCAGTCACCGATGCCTACCCCATGCCCAGGGTAGACGAATTGTAAGACCGGATGGCAACTATAGATCTGTGCAAGGGATATTGGCAGATCCCTTTGGAGCCAGAGGCCATCCCAAAGTCGGCCTTCGTCACCCCATTTTACCTGTACCAGTTTAAAGTCATGCCATTTAGGATGAAGAACGCCCTGGCTACTTTTCAGAGGATGGCTGATCAGCAAGTTGTATGCTCCCCAAGTTAAAAATGGCCCTCAGCATGGCACCTGTATTAGCAGCACCAGATCATTCAAAAAAAATTCTCGTCCATACAGATGCCTCAATGTTTGGACTGGAAGCCGTACTGAGTCAGGTCGGGGAGGAGGGCATGGAGCACCGTGTGGTGTACCTGAGCAGAAAACTGATACCCAGGAAAGTCAGTTATGCCACAGTGGAGAAGGAGTGCCTCGGCACTCAAGAAACTCCAAACTTATTTATACGGGCGCTCCTTCAATGTTATGACTGATCACAACCCCCTAATTTGGCTCAACCAAGTGGCAGGAGACAACCCCAAACTATTGAGATGGAGCCTGGCACTGCATCCTTATAATTTCACTGTGCAGTACAGACCAGGGAAATAGAATGCCAACGCAGACGGGTTGTCTCGCCAAACAGAACTTGACCCATTGCCAACTGCTTCTCAGGCATCCCCAAACCAACCCGTTGGTGGGTATGCCATCCCATGGAACTAAGGGGGAGCTATGTGACAAAACCCCTGTTTTAGGAATGCCCAGCCGGTTGTATTTCATCTGCTGTTCGTGTAGTTAGCCGTATTTTCGCCCTTTACATGTACACAACCAACCCCCTCTGCCTGTGACACAATTAGTAAGCAGAAGGGACATTGCCTGTGATGCAATTAATGAGCACAATGGGCCATTGTAACTTGAAGAAGCACCCAGCAGGGCTTGGTCGTTGACCGTATGGAACTATGCCTGGCCCCTTTAATCCAATCATCTCCAGGATAGAGAGGAGAAAGGTTACTGTTCATGTGGGGGTGGGATATATCTGGCTGTCTATTGATTGGTCACTGTATGTTGTGCGCCTGTCCTCTATCAGGCCCCCCGGGGGAGTAGCCCTTTCTGGAGGACTTGCATAAAAGGCTAAGCTGTGGCCATCAATAAAGAGATAGTTTTACCCCTTCTTGAAGTCTTGGCTCTTGTTTGGGGGAATTGGGAGCTAGAATCACCACACCTTTGGATTAACTTGGATTTCGGGAGACGCGGAACACATTAGAAGCATGAGTAGGCCTCAGAGTGACAAAATGATAGAGTCTGGAGGTGGCAGCAGCATGAGTAGACCAAATAATGGCACAATGACCGCGTCTGGAGGTGGTAGCAGCATGAGTAAGACATAGAGTGGCACAATAAAAGAGTGTGGAGGGGGCAGCAGCATGAGTAGGCCATAGAGTGGCACAATGACCGAGTCTGGAGGTGTTAGCAGCATGAGGAGACCACATAGCGGCACAATGACAGAGTGTGTAGGTGGCAGCAGCATAAGTAGGCAACCGAGTGGCACAATGGCGGTGTGTGGAGGTGCCAGTAGCATGAGTAGGCCACAGAGTGGCACCACTGGAGTTGAAAGAAGCATGAGGAGACCACATAGCTGCCCAATTACAGAGTGTGGAGGTTGCAGCAGCATGAGTAGGCCTCAGAGTGACAAAATGATAGAGTCTGGAGGTGGCAGCGGCATGAGTAGGCCACAGAGTGGCACAATGTCAGAGTCTGGAAGTGGCAGCAGCATGAGTAAGGCACAATGACAGAGTGTGGACATGGCAGTAGCAGCAGCAGCATCAGGAGGTTACCACAGAGTTGCAAGGTGACATAGTTCGGAGATGGTAGCAGCAGCTGCATCAGGAGACCACAAAGTGACCCGGTAACAGAGCCGGGCGGTGGGTGGCAATACCAGTACCCACTGATTAAGGTGGGTGAAGTAAGGAGCGCTTGGCATCAGATGTGTGGCATCAGGCGGGTTGCAGCATTAAAGTAGTAGCTGAGGTAGGTAGTCTGAAGAAACCGGTCTCTTGTATAAAAGTGTTGGTGTGGCACCATGGATGATCTAGTCTGACGCATCAAGAAGTGGTGGTTGGAAATCCGGGCTGATCCACGCCTGATTCATCTTGACAAAGGTCAGTCTCTCCACATTCTGGGCTAACTATGGCCGCCGCCGCACTAAACACCTGCTCTGGTGCCACACTACTGGCTGGGCAGGAAAACTTTTCCAGGGCAAACTCGACAAGTTGCAGCCACAAATCCAGTTTGGCTACCCAGTAGTACAGTGGATCTTCAATATGGGGTGCAAGGGTGCAGTCCAAGAATGCCACTACCTTCTGGTTCAGGTCCTGCTCCAGTTCTACCTGCTTCTTTTTCTGGTGAGTAGATTCTTCACTATGGGGGCGAAGAAAGCTACACATCAGCGACCAGCGACTGTTGACTCAGGCTGCAGCTGATGGAGCTGGTACTGCTTCTGCCACCCTACTCCTCACCAGAAGCCATGGCAGTGGAACATAAGTGCAGAGGGACCCCGGTAAGACCTGTGAGAGGATGGACGATGGAGCAAATAGGCAGCAGCCATTTGACTACATAGGATGTCTCTATAGTAGTTCAGTTTGTCCTCCCTCTCGGTGGGTGTAAAAAAGGCCCTTATTCGGAACCGCTAGCGAGGGTCCAACAAGATGGAGAGCCAGAAGTTATACTTCTGCTAAAAAGGTGACAATTAGGCTGTTACTATGCAAGCAAGTGAGTATGTATCATGCCATTTGTAAAAGTGACTCGGACAGACTCCCTGCCTCCATCTCCATTGCATACTGCCACGGTGTGTTGGGGTCCTCGGTCTCGACTTCTTCATAGCCCATTAGCTCCTCTGGCTGCTCCTGCTCCTCCTGTCCTGGCAGTTGAGCAGAAAAACTACCCATTTGGCTACACATTGCCTGTGGTCCAAGGTCCTTCTCCCCCTCCATCCTCCTCTTCTAGTTTAGCCCCCACAGGGCTCATGTGGCCTTGAGATCGAGGCGCCACATCTCCTGTGGTTACCATCATCTGTTCCAGGACATAAAACAGTGGAATAACGTTGTTCATACTGTAGTCCTGGTGACTGACAAATAATGTGGTGTTTTTAAAGGGCCTGAGTAGAGATGAGCGAACACCTGGATGTTCAGGTTCGAGAGGTTCGGCCGAACTTCCGGAAAATGTCCGGGTTCGTGATCCGAACTCAACGCGAACTTCATCCCGAACCCGAACCCCATAGAAGTCAATGGGGACCCGAACTTTTGGGCACTAAAAAGCCTGTAAAAGACTCCCGGAAAGGGCTAGAGGGCTGCAAAAGGCAGCAAAATGTAGGTAAATCCCCTGCAAACAAATGTAGATAGGGAAATGAATTAAAATAAAATAAAATAAATAAAAATTAACCAATATCAATTGGAGAGAGGTCCCACAGCAAGGAATCATGCGTCATATCATACACCACTGGAGAAGGCCACTCTCATTTATTTGGGACCAGCACCCAGACAGAGGATACAGGTCCCACAGCAAGGAATCATGCTTCATATCAACCACCACCGGAGAAGGCCACTCTCATGTATTTTGGACCAGCACCCAGACAGAGGATACAGGTCCCACAGCAAGGAATCATGCGTCATATCAAACACCACCGGAGAAGGCCACTCATGTATTTTGGACCAGCACCCAGAAAGAGGAGAGAGGTCCCACATCAAGGAATCATGCGTCATATCAACCACCAACGGAGAAGGCCACTCTCATTTATTTCGGTCCAACACCCAGACAGAGGATACAGGTCCCACAGCAAGGAATCATGCGTCATATCAACCACCAACGGAGAAGGCCACTCTCATTTATTTCGGACCAGCACCCAGACAGAGGAGAGAGGTCCCACAGCAAGGAATAAGGCGTCATATCAACCCCCACCGGAGAAGGCCACTCTCATTTATTTCGGACCAGCACCCAGACAGAGGAGAGAGGTCCCACAGCAAGGAATAAGGCGTCATATCAACCCCCCACCGGAGAAGGCCACTCTCATTTATTTTGGACCAGCACCCAGACAGAGGATACAGGTCCCACAGCAAGGAATCATGCATCATATCATCCACCACTGGAGAAGGCCACTCTCATTTATTTGGGACCAGCACCCAGACAGAGGATACAGGTCCCACAGCAAGGAATCATGCGTCATATCATCCACCACTGGAGAAGGCCACCATTTAATGGGACCCCGGCAACCATGTCAGATGGCACAAACATCAGCTTCACATCACCCAGCACAAGAGAAGGCCACTTTGAGAGACTTTGACCCTTGCACCCAGGCGGAGGAGAGGGGTTTTCACAGCAGAGAATCAGGCATTTAGATCACCCACCACAGGAGTAGGCCACCATTTAATGGGACCCCGGCAACCATGTCAGATGGCACAAACATCAGCTTCACATCACCTAGCACAAGAGAAGGCCACTTTGAGAGACTTTGACCCCTGCACCCAGGCGGAGGAGAGGGGTTTTCACAGCAGAGAATCAGGCATTTAGATCACCCACCACAGGAGTAGGCCACCATTTAATGGGACCCCGGCAACCATGTCAGATGGCACAAACATCAACTTCACATCACCCAGCACAAGAGAAGGCCACTTTGAGAGACTTTGACCCCTGCACCCAGGCGGAGGAGAGGGGTTTTCACAGCAGAGAATCAGGCATTTAGATCACCACCACAGTAGTAGGCCACCATTTAATGGGACCCCGGCAACCATGTCAGATGGCACAAACATCAGCTTCACATCACCTAGCACAAGAGAAGGCCACTTTGAGAGACTTTGACCCCTGCACCCAGACGGAGGAGAGAGGTCCCACAGCAGAGATTCAGGCATTTATATCAGCCAGCACAGGAGAAGGCCGCTTTCAGTGACTTAGGCCTTAGCACCGACACAGAGGAGACAGGTCAGATAGCACAAGCATCAGTTTCACATCAACCACCACAGGAGAAGGGCACTTTTAGAGACTTTGACCCCTGCACCCAGAAAGAGGAGAGAGGTCCCACAGCAGAGATTCAGGCATTTATATCAGCCAGCACAGGAGAAGGCCACTTTCAGTGAATTAGGCCTTAGCACCGACACAGAGGAGACAGGTCAGATAGCACAAGCATCAGTTTCACATCACCCAGCACAAGAGAAGGCCACTTTGAGAGACTTTGACCCCTGCACCCAGACGGAGGAGAGAGGTCCCACAGCAGAGATTCAGGCATTTATATCAGCCAGCACAGGAGAAGGCCGCTTTCAGTGACTTAGGCCTTAGCACCGACACAGAGGAGACAGGTCAGATAGCACAAGCATCAGTTTCACATTACCCAGCACAAGAGAAGGCCACTTTGAGAGACTTTGACCCCTGCACCCAGAAAGAGGAGAGAGGTCCCACAGCAGAGATTCAGGCATTTATATCAGCCAGCACAGGAGAAGGCCGCTTTCAGTGACTTAGGCCTTAGCACAGACACAGAGGAGACAGGTCAGATAGCACAAGCATCAGTTTCACATCAACCACCACAGGAGAATGGCACTTTTAGAGACTTTGACCCTGCACCCAGAAAGAGGAGAGAGGTCCCACAGCAGAGATTCAAGGCATTTATATCAGCCAGCACAGGAGAAGGCCGCTTTCAGTGACTTAGGCCTTAGCACCGACACAGAGGAGACAGGTCAGATAGCACAAGCATCAGTTTCACATCACCCAGCACAGGAGAAGGGCACTTTTAGAGACTTTGACCCCTGCACCCAGAAAGAGGAGAGAGGTCCCACAGCAGAGATTCAGGCATTTATATCAGCCAGCACAGGAGAAGGCCGCTTTCAGTGACTTAGGCCTTAGCACCGACACAGAGGAGACAGGTCAGATAGCACAAGCATCAGTTTCACATCAACCACCACAGGAGAATGGCACTTTTAGAGACTTTGACCCCTGCAGCCACAAGGAGGAGAGAGGTCCCACAGCAGAGATTCAGGCATTTATATCAGCCACCACAGGAGAAGGCCGCTTTCAGTGACTTTGGCCCCCTGCACCCACACAAAGGAGACATGTCAGACAGCACAAGTATAACATTCATATCACCCAGCACAGGAGAAGGACACTTTCATGTACTTTGGCCCCGGCACCCAGACAGACGGAAGGTTCATTCAACTCTGGGTTGCACCTCAAGATCCTACTTAATTTCAAAAATAGATTTTTCAATGAAGAAGTGGCCAGGAGTACAAGACAACATGGTTTAAGGCAGTTATTAAGGACTACTCTGCACAAGGGAGGGTCAGGTCTTGTGGGATCCATGCCTGGTTCATTTTTATAAACGTCAGCTTGTCCACGTTGGCTGCGGACAGGCGGCTGCGTTTGTCAGTAATGACGCCCCTGCTGTGCTGAATACACGTTCAGATAAAACGCTGGCCGCCGGGCAGGCCAGCACCTCCAAGGCATAACATGCTAATTCTGGCCACGTGGACAATTTGGAAACCCAGAAGTTGAATGGGGCCGAACCATCCGTCAGTACGTGGAGTTGTGTGCAGATGTACTGTTCAACCATGTTAGTGAAATGTTGCCTCCTGCTAACACGTTCCGTATCAGGTGGTGGGGCAGTTAGCTGTGGCGTGGAGACAAAACATTTCCACATTTTTGCCATGCTAACCCTGCCCTCAGAGGAGCTGGCCGTGACACTGCTGCGTGGGCGACCTCTAGCTCCTCCTCTGCCTTGGCCTTCCACCTGTTCCCCTGTGACAGTTGGGAATGCTCTCAGGAGCGCATCTACCAGTGTGCGCTTGTACTCGCGCATCTTCCTATCACGCTCCAGTGCAGGAAGTAAAGTTGGCACATTGTCTTTGTACCGTGGATCCAGCAGGGTGGCCACCCAGTAGTCAGCACACGTTAAAATGTGGGCAACTCTGCTGTCGTTGCGCAGGCACTGCAGCATGTAATCGTTCATGTGTGCCAGGCTCCCCAGAGGTAAGGACAAGCTGTCCTCTGTGGGAGGCGTATCGTCATCATCCTCTGTATCCCCCCAGCCACGCACCAGGGATGTGCCTGTGCTGTGCTGGGTGCCACCCCGCTGTGAACCTGCTTCATCCTCATCCTCCTCCACCTCCTCCTCATGCTCCTCATCCTCCAGTAGAGATCCCTGGCTGGCCACATTTGTACCTGCCCTCTGCTGTTGCAAAAAACCTCCCTCTGAGCCACTTCTAACAGACTGGCCTGAAAGTGCTAAAAACGACCCGTCATCCTCCTCCTCCTCCTCCTGGCCCTGGCCCACCTCCTCTTCCATCATCGCCCTAAGCGTTTTCTCTAGGAGACATAGAATTGGTATCGTCACGCTGATAACTGTGGCATCGCCACTGGCCATGTTGGTGGCGTACTCTAAACAGCGCAACAGGGCACACAGGTCTCGCATGGAGGCCCAATCATTGGTGGTGAAGTGGTGCTGTTCCGCAGTGTGACTAACCCGTGCGTGCTGCAGCTGAAACTCCACTATGGCCTGCTGCTGCTCGCACAGTCTCTCCAGCATGTGCAAGGTGGAGTTCCACCGAGTGGGCACATCGCACTGGTCGGTCTGTTGTTCAATACCCCGCCACAACTCCTGTGCGGTGTGGGGCCTGTCCCCCAAACATATGAGTTTCAGAATGGCCTGCTGACGTTTACCCCGGGCTGTACTGAAGTTGGTGGTGAAGGTGTGTGGCTGACTGGATGAGCTAGTGGAAGCAGAGGAGGAGGAGGAGGAGGAAGCCGAGTAGGAGGAGGAGGCTACAGGAGGCAAAGAATGATGCCCTGTGATCCTTGGCGGCGGAAGGACGTGCGCCAAGGAACTCTCCGCCTGGGGCCCAGCCGCCACTACATTTACCCAGTGTGCAGTTAGGGAGATTTAGCGTCCCTGGCCGTGCATACTGGTCCACGTATCTGTGGTTAGGTGGACCTTGCCACAAATGGCGTTGCGCAGTGCACACTTGATTTTATCGGACACTTGCATGTGCAGGTAAGGCAAGGCTGTCTTGGAGAAGTAGTGGCGGCTGGGAACCACATACTGGGGGACAGCCATGGCCATCAGCTGTTTGAAGCTGTCTGTGTCCACCAGCCGGAATGACAGCATTTCAAAGGCCAGGAGTTTAGAAATGCTGGCATTCAGGCCAAGGGCTCGAGGGTGACAAGGTGGGAATTTGCGCTTCCTCTCAAAGGTTTGAGAGATGGAGAGCTGAACGCTGCTGTATGAAATAGTGGAGACGCTAGGTGACGGTGGCGGTGGTGGTGTCGGTGGCACATCCTCTGTTTGCTGCTCGGCAGGTGGCAACATTCCTCTCGAGGCGGAAGCCGAGGCAGCAGTGGTAGAGGGAGCAGGGGGAGCCTGAGCGGGTTCCTTGTTTTTAAGGTGTGTACTCCACTGCAGTTCATGCTTTGCATGTAGATGCCTGATCATGCAGGTGGTGCTAAGGTTAAGAACGTTAATGCCTCGCCTCAGGGTCTGATGGCACAGCGTGCAAACCACTCTGGTCTTGTCCTCAGCACATTGTTTGAAGAAGTGCCATGCCAGGGAACTCCTTGAAGATGCCTTTGGGGTGCTGGGTCCCTGTTGGCGCTGGCCAATAGCAGGCGAACTCTCTGGACGGCGGCTGTTCTGCTTTTGCCCCTGCTCCCTCTTTGGCTTCGCTGTTGTCTCGGTCTCACCACTGCCTCTTCCTCTGAACTATTTAAGTCAGCGGCACGACCTTCAGTCCATGTGGGGTCTAAGACCTCATTGTCCTATGCATCGTCTTCCACCCAGTCTTCCTCCCTGACCTCCTCCTGTTCAGTCTGCACACTGCAATAAGACGCGGCAGTGGGCACCTGTGTTTCGTCATCATCAGACACTCGGTCACTCTGCTGTGGTGGTATTCCCATGTCCTAATCATCTGGATACATAAGTGGTTGTGCGTCAGTGCATGGAATGTCTTCCACCGCTGGGGAAGGGATAGGTGGACGCCCCTGGAAAACCGTGGGAGCAGAGTCTTCAAACAGAAGAAGAGACTGCTGCTTAACTTGAGGCTCAGCCAGTTTCCCTGATATGCATGGGGGTGATGTGACAGACTGATGGGCTTGGTTTTCAGGTGCCACCTGTGCGCTTTCCGCAGAAGACTGGGCGGAAGACAATGTGGTGAACGTGCTGGAAGCACTGTCGGCCACCCAATCGACTAATGCCTGTACCTGCTCAGGCCTTACCATCCTCATAACGGCATTGGGCCCCACCAAATATCGCTGTAAATTCTGCCGGCTACTTGAGGGAGTTGTTTCACTACTTTGTGCACCTGAGGCAGAACGGCCACGTCCTCTGCCAGCAACAGAGGCTCCACGGACACCACCACGACCGCGTCCTCGTCCCTTAATAGAATGTTTCCTCATTGTTGCGATTCAACTTGCACCACAATAAAATATATTATTTTTTAGCCCCAAAATTCCCACACTGGAAGATATAATTCCTTTTTAGAGGAGTGAAAACGTGAGGCCTAGTTTTTCTGGTCTAACAAACACTAGATTGATTAAATTGGCCTTTTTTTCACCAAAATTACAACACTGGACAATAATGCCTTTTGGCGGTATTAATTACAAGAACACTGCTGCTAATTGGACACCAGATTTTTTATAATGCTAGTTTTGGTACATAGATTCCCACACGGGGAAATATAATTCCTTTTTAGAGGAGTGAAAACATGAGGCCTAGTTTTTCTGGTCTAACAAACACCAGATTGATTAAATTGGCCTTTTTTTCACCAAAATTACAACACTGGACAATAATGCCTTTTGGCGGTATTAATTACAAGAGGACTGCTGGTATTTCAGAACACCGGAATTTTTAAAATGCTAGTTTTGCTAGATAAATTTCCCACACTGGGAGAAATATTGCCTAAGCCTTTTTACAGTATTAATTACAACAGGAGTGCTTCTTCTGGTCTAACACCAGAATAATTTTATTATTACGGTGAAAGCTTTTTCTAATTTATATTTCTGACACATAAAAAAAAAAAATATTTCTGGCTGACAGTATTGGGCAAAGTAGTGGCACTGGCTAGCCTAGCTGGATCAGCACATTCATGGGATTTGCTATCCAAGTGGGTTACTTTCAGTTTCACCACTGATATATTAAATATCTTTGCAGTTAGTATGGGTGACACAAGCACAGCCAAACCCCTGATGTAGTATATCTATGAAAATTAGTAGGCATGGCTGTGATGGGCTCTTAGGGCAAGAAGTAAAACGCTAGCTGATTGGCTGCTGTGCAGCCCTTCAGAAAGCGGGAAGTAATCGACGAACACCGGACCCGAACCCGAACTTTTTTGAAAATGTCCGGGTCCGTGTCACGGACACCCCAAAATTCGGTACGGACCCGAACGATTTTCGAACTGTTCGCTCAACACTAGGCCTGAGCAAACGGCAGATGTAACGCATGAGCTGCTACTGGCTGACATCGAAGTTACCCAGGGGAGTACTCCTATCCGCTTGCATCATCAAGAAATTCGTTGATGGCCTTTCTCTGTTCGTATAGTCGGTCCAACATATGGAGGGTGGAATTCCAACAGGTGCATGGCTCATCCTTCCTTGATGCAGCGGCGACACCATGTTCTTCCCGTTTTCGGGCAGCACGGTTCTGATTTTCAGTTGTCGTGGAGAAAGACAAGATTTGATTTCTTGATGCATCACACGGATCAGTTCCTCCCCTTGGCAAACCAGGTGCAGAACAGCGTGACACTGCCGAGCCCTGCACATGTGGTATGCTGGAGGGGTACTGTGACTTGTCCCAGACACCGACAGGCTCAAGGACTGGCTCACCTTATGTTCTACATATAGTTTTCTTGTTGTACTAAAATACGACCCTATACGCTTTGAACAGAAAAAAATATTAAAGAGTGAACATCATATATTTATTTATTGAAGTACTGAAATAATCTTATACGCTTTCAACATAAATCACTGCAGCAGTGCACTGAGAATATATATTTTTTGTTGCACTGAAATTGGCCACTATACGCTTTTACCAGAAAACAATTAAAGAGTGAAGTGCGTATATATTTTTCTTGTAGTACTGAAATACGAGCCTATATGCTTTCAATAGAAATAACTGCAACAGTGAAATGCTTACATATTTTTCTTTTTTGACTGAAATAGGCCCCTATATGCTTTTAACAGAAATTACTGTAACAGTGAAATGCGTATATAGTTTTCTTTTTTTTACTGTAGAACTCCCCTATACTCTTTTCACCAGAAATAACTGCAGAAGTGACCCGAGAACATGTTTCTTGTTGGACGGAAAAAGGCCACTATACGCTTTAACCAGTAAACAATTAAAGAGTGAAGTGCGTATATATTTTTCTTGTAGTACTGAAATACAAGTCTATACACTTACAGAAATAACTGCAACAGTGCTGTGCGTATATATATATATTTTAAATTAAATAAGCCCCTATACACTTACAACAGAAATCACTGCAACACTGCAGTGCGTTTAAATTTTTTGTGTATTACTGAATTACCGCCCTATACTCTTTCACCAGAAATGACTGCAAATTATTTTAGTGTAAATAACAACAAAAGTGACTGTTAGGAATATTCATTTCTTATTGGTAGTTGGTACCCCTGGTACTAGACTTCGGTATTCAGCTTGATTTGATTCTTATCTAGCGCTAGGAGAGCAGCATTGACACATGATACGATTTCTGGTATACAATGCCACTCTAACTTGTTTATTGCTTCCATGATATATATAGTCGTAGTCCAATGACATGATGTTTAAGTTTATCCAATGATAGAGAGACACGAGTCTTTAGCTACACATTTGTTATCTTATCTTTAGAGTCAAAGCTATATGTCAGCAAAACAGTTCCTCGAGAACTCTCTCACCTCCATGTCCCTGATATATTAATGTATATAGACCTTGGACTGCAACGTAAGCATTTACAGCTACATTACAGTCCAAAGTCCACTCCACACAAGCTCCAAGCAAACAAATGTATAGATGTAACTCAAAAGCCCATACAAAATAGCTCAGTAATAGAACCCTTCAATCCCCTCTTAAAAACCATCTACATATTTCATTTTTGGTTTTTTCATTTTGTTCCTTTCAAAATATTTCTGTAAATATTGTTGGTAATCCTCTGGAGACCCAGGGTTTCTTGAGGTACCTGAATGTGTGCAGCTTGTGGTGTATCTGAGACTCGCCTATATCTCATAAATGTATTAACTAATGAGGGTATACATTGGATACAGTAACAACACATGTTTGTATAAGGTCTCGTGGACTCTGTAAATCTTTAAAGCACAATGAGCTAACATTTAGGGCCTTCACTATCCTGATTATACTATTCTGTTCAGAATATGAGGGTCCAGAAACAACTGGATCTTGCTCCTGTGCTCCTTTAGAGACTGTGTGATTATTTGGTGCACCACATAATAAACTCATCTCCTCTGGATGATAAATACAAGTGGTAATGAGTCCGATTGGCAAGAAAACACAAAGATTAATAATCAGCAGTAGACAAACAAATCTCCCAGAATATTGTGGGGTCTTTATCTTCGGCCTGTGGCAAGGCTTCTTCTGAGCTCCGCTCTTTGTCTTTGTTGGACACCGGAGAAGAAACCTCAGGGATCCTTTTCACTCTGCTAGCATGAATCCAGACTGGAGCCTCCTCTGTGAGAATCGCCGTTCTAGTGATTGCTACCACCGTGGTAGGGGGTCCGAATGCCAGCTCCTTGGGATCTTTTCCTTTACGTAGTACCCTGACCACCACCGTGTCCCCAGCCCGGAACGGGTGCGTCGGTTCCTGTGGAAGAGAGGGAGACTTACAAGCAACTTTTTCTTCAGTTTCACTAAGAACTTTAATCAGTTTTGTGACATACTCTCCCCTAATCTGGTCTATGTCGCCTTCCTGTACCACTAGGGGGTGGCTTGCCCAAGGAGTTGGAAAGGGCCTACCTATGAGGATTTCAACGGGTGACAGTCCTAACCTCTTATTAGGAGTCATTCTTATTTCTGTCAATATAATAGGTAGGGTTTGTTTCCATTTCTCAAAAGTACCTGCTGTGGCTTTCCTAAGTTTGTCTTTAACTGTTCGATTCATGCATTCTACAAGAAATTTTTTATGCAGTTGTGCTCTACTCCGTAAAAATGTGCTATGAAAAGTGCAGCGCTGTGCTGGGGTATACATGGTTTCCCCTCTTTGCAGACCAATCCAGTGTGTGGATTTTTCTGCAAAACAGGATAAACCCAGTCTTTTCCTCGAGTATGTGCTTTGCAATGTATAACAGCTATTTGTGAGGGAAGCTGGAGGGTGGCCAACAGATCATCTATAAGCTGGGAATGTGATATTTTCTTACCGTCAGCTGTGGTGAAACCCCTGCGTTGCCAGATTACCCCATGGTCCCACACAACCCCGTGTGCATATCTGCTGTCTGTGTATATTGTGACAGGTTTGTGTATATGACATGCCCTTGTAAGTGCTATTAATTCTGCAGCTTGGGCTGATTGCACATGAACGGGTCGTGACTCAAGGATAATATCTGGCAGCATCACTACTGCATATGCTGCACAGTAGACGGTGTCGAGTGGACGTGAACCGTCTACAAACCCTTCTGGTGCGCCAGGTATGGGGGTGGCTGACAAGTCTAGTCTGGGGGAGGTTTCGTATTCGAGTACCTTGAGACAGTCATGTTCGTCTGGTCTGTCCCTTTTAGTCCTAGTAATACATTCAGTATAGGTGCTGGTCCTGCCGTATGTGAGGCATATTTAATCTGTAATGATGGATCACTGAGTAAAAGGACTTCATAACCTGACAATCTTTGTGCTGACATGTGCTGCGTATGAATACCTCTGAGTAGTCCCACTACGTCATGGATAGTATGCAAGACAGTGTGGTGTCCCAGTGTAAAGGGTGTGGCTAATTCCACCATCATCGCACAGGCCGCAAGAGTACATAGACATGCCGGCATCCCTTGTACAGGGACAGGCATTACCTTTGAGAAAAAAAAGCACAAGGATGCAACTTTCCCCGTGTTCTTGAGTGAGTACCCCCGCCATGGTTTTACAGTTTTGTTGTGCAGACATGTGGAATGGTAGGTTATAATCAGGAGGCCCAATCCTGGGCTACACATCAATGAACATTTCAGAGTATCGAAAGCATTCAACATTTCTTTTGACCATCTTATTAGCTCTGGGGATTCTTCCAGAGTGGCTTGCCTCAAAATATTGTCATATTAAGAACAGTCGGGGATCCATTGTCTACAGTAGTTTATCATACCAAGAAAGGACAGCATTTCCTTTTTGGTGTGGGGTGACCAGACCCACAATAGACTGGATTCTCCCGGGACTGATTCTTCTTTCCCCCTGTGTGAGGACAAAGCCCAAGTATTCAACCTGCTTTTTGCACCACTGCAGTTTCTTTAAAGGCACTTTATGACCACATTCTGACAATCATTTCAACAAGGATATACCATCATTTACACTTGCCTCCACTGACATGCTGCACAACAGTAGATTATCAACATACTGTATCAGGAGGGAACCTTGGGGGGGGTGCCAGGGTTTCAAAGTGGCTTGGAGGACAATGCTGTACACAACTGGTGAATCAGCATACCCCTGTGGCATTCTACCCCAGGTCAGTTGACGTCCCTCAAAGGAAAAAGCAAAATGGTACTCTTATTAAACAGACGGCTTCGCGGGGATGGAGGAAAGGAGAGTTGTGACATCAGGAACCACTGAGGCTATGGGCACAATGAGATTGTTGATTGCCCTCAAATCCTGGACAAAGCGGGTAGTACCATCTTCCTTTGTCACAGGATTGATAGGGGTAGAGTAAGGTGAAATCACCTCCTCGAGGATTTCTTCTCAGAAATTCTTCTATCATTGGCCGTAGCCCCTCAATCTTTTCCTTGGACAGTGGGTATTGCTTTTGATACACTGGTGTGGCACCGGGTTTAAGATTGGCTTGATAAGGTGTGCAATCAATCAGGCCCGTGTCATAGTCGCCCTGTGACCATAGTGAACGGTTTATGTCTCCTAGCTCAGGGAGGTCCTGTAAATTAACAAAAGTACATATAGCCGGGGTCACTATGGGCATGGTGGCTGAGTGAATACTTAGTCCGTCATTTTTTACTGTCACTTCTAAGTACAACTTCACAAACAGGTCCCTTCCTAATAAACTTACAGGGCAGTCTGGTATGCTGCTGAAAGTATGGTCCGTGATGTATTCACCGTCCACTGTCTCTATTGGGAGGACACTCATTTTATATGTTTTAGTTAATACCCCGTTGATTCCCACAGAGGGGTAAGACTTTCTTAAAGGTCCCTTGTACATGTCTTTGTTAAACACACTGGAGGTGGCGCCGCTATCTACCATAAATCCTACCTTCCTTCCTGCAACTTTAAGCAAAATAATCGGTGTATCTTTCCAGTGGGTGGTGACCTGTGTGAAGCTGGGGTGACTCCCTCCGGGCCCCGTCAGTAGGGTTGTTGATGATTCCAATCAATGGGGAACCTGGGCTGAGTCTGCGTACCCTGTCTATCTGTATCCTGTCCCCTTTGTGTCATGGGCTGTTGTTTGCTGTGTGCTCCCCTATTCTGCGTGTCTCTCCTGGGTGTTGTGCACTGTCTAGCCCAATGTCCCTCCTGTCCACAGTTATAACAGCAGTTATTCATGGTTTGGAAGTCTTGGTTTCTATCATTTGATCTATGAAAGTTTCCTGCTGTCTGTCGCATATTTCTCCCTTTACAGGCTTTCTTTAAATAAGCCACTGTGCCAGACGGAGCCACAGTAGGCTTGGGGCAGTGTTTAATAATTTTATTAGGTCATCTATGTCCAAAGCCTTTTTCATCAGTTGATTACCAACCGTCAAAAAAGGCATGGATGTCTCAGGTCCCCTTATCTCACTATCCTTTTCCACTTAACCCTTGTTCCTTAAATTATATCTCAATACAATTGGGGGTGGGGGTTGTTTACTAACTGCGTGTCCTGCTATTATGTGACTGGCTGCTATTAAATCCTGAGCGCTAAACAGTTAATTTTATGTACATATGAAGGTGGGGGATACAGCTGATGTTTTTTTTTCATTTTCATTCTTAGTCTGTATCTCATGTAGTTTTCTATCGTCTTTTGATCTTTTTAAACCTTTGCACATGTTGGGGTCATACCAGTGGGGAGCTATCTCTAGCCATTGTTCTCCTCCTTTCTGCATATAATACATATCCCATGAAGGGTCAGGTTCAAAATACGGCCAGGCGGCAGTGTCGCCTAAGCATAGACCCTTGACCATGTCCATGTGATATATGCTATTGTCTCCTTCCCTGGGAAAGGGGTCTACCGCTTCCATTGCCTCTGTCCATCCTGCCAAATTATCTACCCATGGGTTAACAAGATAATAATTTGTCGGACTGACTCGGGCAACATATTATTTACATGTTTCACCTGGTTCTAGTTTAGGGCATTCTGTCTTAGATTTTTGACTACTCATTATCAAAACTTATTTTCTTACAAAAAGAATTCAAAACAGTAATAGCAAAAAACAAAACAGAATGTTAGTCTTGGGACGACAGCTGTACACTTACCACCCAGCCTGTCACTTCCCCTTATATAAGTATGTTAGACAAAACAACTTATCATGCAGATTTCTACATTTATCAAACAATTTATCATGCAAATTTCTACAATTATCTTATTAAGTATCAAATCAAGCTGTGAAACCTTCTGTGAAATCAAGCCCTCTGAAGTACGCTTTCCTTGTTACTGGACTTCCCTAAGTTCCTAACTTGACAGTTCCCTGAACTGTGTACAACTCCCTGAGTTGTATCTTGTGTCCCTGACACAATACTGGGTACTCCCTGAGTACCTAATCTAACAGTTCCCTGAACTGTGTACAACTCCCTGAGTTGTATCTTGTGTCCCTGACACAATACTGGGTACTCCCTGAGTACCTAATCTGACAGTTCCCTGAACTGTGTACAACTCCCTGAGTTGTATCGTATGTGTCCCTGACACAATACTGGGTACTCCCTGAGTACCTAATCTAACAGTTCCCTGAACTGTGTACAACTCCCTGAGTTGTATCTTGTGTCCCTGACACAATACTGGGTACTCCCTGAGTACCTAATCTAACAGTTCCCTGAACTGTGTACAACTCCCTGAGTTGTATCGTATGTGTCCCTGACACAATACTGGGTACTCCCTGAGTACCTAATCTAACAGTTCCCTGAACTGTGTACAACTCCCTGAGTTGTATCTATGTATCCCGGATACAAAAAAAAAAAAAAAACTCTGTACTTACTCCGAGACGTGGCCAGTGCCCTCGGATCGGCCAGAGGACAAAATTGGTGTCTCTTCTCACCAGACCCGAGGATGACCTTCTCGATCCCGGACAGAGCCCCCAGATTGTTAGGAATATTCATTTCTTATTGGTAGTTGGTACCCCTGGTACTAGACTTCGGTATTCAGCTTAATTTGATTCTTATCTAGCGCTAGGAGAGCAGCATTGACACATGATACGATTTCTGGTATACAATGCCACTCTAACTTGTTTATTGCTTCCATGATATATATAGTCGTAGTCCAATGACATGATGTTTAAGTTTATCCAATGATAGAGAGACACGAGTCTTTAGCTACACATTTGTTATCTTATCTTTAGAGTCAATTCTATATGTCAGCAAAACAGTTCCTCGAGAACTCTCTCACCTCCATGTTCCTGATATATTAATGTATATAGACCTTAGACTGCAACGTAAGCATTTACAGCTACATTACAGTCCAAAGTCCACTCCACACAAGCTCCAAGCAAACAAATGTATAGATGTAACTCAAAAGCCCATACAAAATAGCTCAGTAATAGAACCCTTCAGTGACCTGCGTATATATTTATCTTTTTCCAGAGATAAAAGCCACTAAAGGCTTTTCAACATAGCACTTGCACCCCAATAACTAATTGCTGGAATGACAGAGCTGTATTATGAGACTACCTGGATCCCCAAGTAATGGTTCCCTGCACTTGTAAATCACTTTTTTCACAATGAGGATTTGCCTATGACTCTCCCTAGCCTCTGCACACGTCTCTCTCTGCGTGTAAAATGATTTCTCTCACTATCCTTTTTCTGCACTAGCAAATCGCTTCTTTCCTTTTTTTTAACAATTAGTATTTCTTTCACTCTCCCTAGCGCTTGCATACATGTCTGTTCCTGAACAAAGTACGATTGTGAATGGCAGAATCTAAGATGGCCACCGTAGTTATAGGGCTGTGACATCACCGGGCTGGCTGGCTGCTGATTGGGTGCATGCATGGCGTGTTGGGTCATCCCACCTTCCGAGAGTTACTTGCCCCATGTCCTCACACGTGTAGCCTCTGTAAAATCTGATGCCGGCAGATTAACCCCTTCTATACCGCGCTCCGCGTTGACTGCGACATGGAAGGGGTTTGTGTCGGGTGAGGGAGCGCATTGAATCCCCTCGCTGCTGTGGCGGGGACTCTATGTGTGAGAAGGCAGCTAGATGCCATGCACAGGCTGCCCAGTGCCTTGTACGGCATCGGCACCTGCCTTCTGAGGGTGCCCAGCAGATCCAGCCTCAGGCTCGGTCTCCTAGGCAACCTGTTAGTGTACTACTCACTGTAGTACACGAACAGGCAATGCATTACAATACAGATGTATTGTAATGCATTGCAGAGGGTATCAGACCCCAAAAGTGAAAGTCAGAAATAAAGTAAAGAAAAAAAAGTTTAAAAAAATGGTGTTTTTAATAAAAAAAAAAGTTTTTTATGTAAAAAAGAAAAAAATGCCCCTTTCCCCTTATTTTATAATGAAAAAAAAACACAAAAAAAAACACATATTAGGTATCGCCACGTCCATAATGACCGGCTCTATAAATATATCACATGATACACCCTTTCTAATAAACGCCATAAAAATAAATAAATAAAAACGGTGTAATAAAAAGCCATTTTTGTCACCTTACATCACAACAAGTGCAACACCAAGCGATCAAAAAGGCGTATGACCAACAAAATGGTATCAATAAAACCATCAAGTCATCCCGCAAAAAAATTAGCCCCTACATAAGAAAATTGCTAAAAAAAAATAAAAATTGCTCTCATAACATCAAGATACTAAAACATCAATTTTTGTTTCAAAACTGCTATTCCCTTATGTCCTACCAGCAGCACAGATGGGGTTAATTGCCCCCCGTGAACTGGTAGGACCGGCAGAATATTTAATGAGCCAACGAAACAACAAATAAAAAAAATCCTGCTCCCATAAGAAGAGGGAGCTGCCCCCAAATCACCGTGTTTTTTTCTGTCCTATGGACTGGGGACTGGCGGCAGCTCCCCCTATTATTTTTTTCTTGGGAGCATTTTTTCCTGTATAGAGCCCTTTGTTCTATTTTATGGACATCTTATATTTTTATTCATGTTTTATTCTCCCTCTATTCCGGGAGTTTTATGGCCCGGAAGTTTTGTTTTTGCCTTCCCTCCCTCCCTTCCCCTCCTACCATTACGGCGGCTGCCTGCGCTCCAGCTTCCTCTGCAGCTATGTGCGGATGCCACGCTCCGGCAGCGCGGCTCCATGGGCGCCGCTATGTTGGCGGTGACGTCACGGGTCTCCCGCGAGATCACTTCCTGTTACTCTCTGTCAGCACTTCGCTGCCGATGTTACATTTTTTTAGGGAAGGTGTTGGGGACTTCTTTCTTTCTCCCTTAGTAGGAGATAAAGTTTTTGTTTAATTTGGAATTCTTAGAGGTTTAATAGGAGTGGCTTCTAGCCACTTTTCTTTCTATTGTATTCATTTCTTCATCCCCTCCCCCTGGGTGGGGTTGGTTCTTTTAAAAGCTCTTCTCTTCCCTAATTTTTTCTCTGGCAGCACAAGCTTTTCAAGCTAGCTCCCAGAGTCACTAGCGTTGAGTGTTACTGCACTTTGACTAAACAGTCAGCTTAGTGGAAGATTTATTCTAGCCTGGTCTATTCCAGCTTGGTGGGCTTATTCCTAGAATTTCTTTATCTCTATCTTCTTGTGAAGATTTCTAATTATTTTTTTGTCTTCTGCAGTTATGACTTCTACCCGGGAATCCGAGCAGCGAAAGTCCGCGGCCAAGCGCAGGCACTTAGCCTGCTTTGATTGCAACACCCCTTTGGACGACAACTGCCCATACTCCCGTTGTGACAGTTGCCGTTCTCGGTCCACCACTGAGCCCACGATGCAGGAAATGTATCAGTGGGCTAAGTGTTATGTGGACGATTCGATCAAAGGGGTGGTCAAGCTTCCTAATGAAAGACTTCCCGGTCCCTCCCAGATGCCTATGGAGGTCACCGGTCCAGTTGAGAGACCTAGGTTTTTTTCCCATGGGCTCATCATCCTCAGAGGAGGAAGAGTCGACTTCCGGGTTTTTCCCTCCAGAGAAAACACAGAAGTTGCTTAAGTCCATCAGGTCGGGGGACCATGATGTTGACGTTGGGGAGTCCTCCGATCCCGCTAACAGGGCACAGCGTGTCTTTAGAGCGGATGACACCCTTACTTCAGTCATGAAGAATGAGTGGAAGAAGCCTGAAAGAGGGCCTGTCTTGACCAGGAGGTTCAAGACAATTTTCCTGATAGCTAAACCCTTGGTGGAATCGTGGGGTTCCATTCCCAAGGTGGATATGGCTATCGCGAAGTTATCTAGACACACTCTGGTCCCGGCAGACGATGGGTCGAGTCTGCAAGACCCCCTGGATAGGAGGGCAGAGGGCACTCTTAGAAGAGGCTATTCGGCGGCCGCGGTATCTGCATCTACTGCCATCTCAGCATCTGAAGTTTCCTCCTTCCTCAGGACCAAGCTCAATCAGATACAAATGGATGTGGACCAAAGCGTCTCCCGCGATGACATCCTGGCAGCCTTCAAGACAGCAAACTTAG